>CAMAPE010000033.1:1202500-1802500 GCA_945859875.1 Cuscuta europaea
CGATCGTACTGCATAAGACGGTGATCCCCTCTGTAAAGGTGTGGGCGGAGCCGACCGTGAACTGGATATGATGGCGCTGAGGGGCCGATCGTACTATATAAGACGGTGATCTTCCCCCTGTAAAGGTGTGGGCGGACCCGACTGTGAACTGGATACGATGGCGCTGAGGGGCCGATCGTACTGCATAAAATGATGATCCTCCCCCTATAAAGGTGTGGGCGGACCCGACCGTGAACTGGATACGATGGCGCTGAGGGGCCAATCGTACTACATAAGACGGTGATCCTCCCCTGTAAAGGTGTGGGTAGACCCGACTGTGAACTGGATACGATGGTGCTGAGGGGCCGATCGTACTGCATAAGACGGTGATCCTTCCCTGTAAAGGTGTGGCTGGACCTGACTATGAACTGGATACGATGGCGCTGAGGGGCCGATCGTGCTGCATAAAACGGTGATCCTCCCCCTATAAAGGTGTGGGCGGACCCGATCGTGAATTGGATACGATATCATTCGAGATAATCCAGCCCATATGGTTGTAGTTTAGAAAGCTCATCCTTAAGTCCCATACGGTTAGCCCCATACCCAGATAATTTGGTGATTCACCCATTCATCCCCTTTTTCCTGCCGATCGAGATTCCCAAAGTCTCTTCCGAATGAAGCGTCCGCTTGGTGGTGCTTCACAAAAGGCCAAGTACAGAATCCTCGCTGAATCGCGAAGGTGCCGATCGGGACGTTGCCGGACGTGAAATTTTGGATGGCCAGGAAAAGTGTCGAGCCGCAGTTCTACCGAGCGGGAGCCGTGAACCAGAGCAGGAAAAATGGATGGAGGTTTGGACTGAGCAGCAAGATCGAGCGGCTTGATGTGTTTGGTGGTGAGATGATCCGTGGCTGGATCTGTTGTATTCCCGAACGACCGTGCATAATGGATCTTGGCAGAGGATGTCGTTCGGCGAGTTGAGATGTGACATGTGATGCTGAATTTCTCGAACGGCCAAGCATATTGGATTCTGGCATAGGCGTACGTTGGATGTTCCAAATGTGGTCGATGCCTTGCCCGCTACTTTAGTTACTCTGATGTTCCCGGTCGGGAGGTTGGCCTCGTGGCAATCTGGGTGCTGCTGGTTCTAAGTTTCCCCGTTCGAGTTTGAGCGGCCTGGGACTGTTTAGAGGCCGAACTTCCCCAACATAGTCATAGGAACGATCGTGGGGTTCTGGGCGGCCCTAACAATTTTTTGTTCACGCCCCACACTCTAGCGGCAGGTCAAGCCAAGAAGGAAAGCGGTCGGAAACCAGCCAGCGCCGAACGACATGTCTCCTGTAGAGTTGGTTATCCTGTGCTGCTGCTTACTCCAACCGGCGTCCAGATGAGTTGCAGGTTTGAATGGCTATTTGCTGACATTGTTGTCCTTCTTTTGGTGTAAGTGCATGCAAGGGAATCTCCCGATCGAGTCCAGCACCTTCGGGTGGGGTTCCGTTTCTTTTATTTATTGGCCTTTATTGCAGAAGTTGGGAGCCAAATATGGTATTCTATCACCATTGTCCGGATGATTTCCTCCCTTTGCAGGGTGTCCAGGAGGTTTTTCTAAAACTCCCGTTCGGGATCCTGCCATGTTGACACGACTATTTCTTTCTATTGACGTGCGTGGCTTCTCTGGATTGATCGGGCGCTCTAGATCGAGGATCCCATTCTGGGCTTGGTATCTTGCAGGGGATATCGTGTTGGTGGCCGTTCTGGAGCCGGTGTTTACATTCAGATAATGATGAATCTGTCAAATCACCAAAATGCAAAAGAAATTATCCAAAATGAGACTAAAACATTGACAAAACTCCAAAATAGGAGTATAAATTTATTATTCCCTTAATAAGACTCCGGATTACATTTTTGCCCTTGTACGATTAAACCTACTCGGCTCACTCTTTTCCGGATTACATTCGATCGATTGAATATCAGGCCTCCAACTCGGATTGAACTCCTCTTCACCCCTGCTACAACATCGCTCCTCCGCTATCAACTGCAGCCGCAATCCAGCCGATGCCAACCACCCGCACCAATTTCTCCGGCGGAGACAGGTAATCTTCTCCAATTCCTTCCTCCTCCTCCTCCTCTCCTCTTCTTCCTCCTTCTTCTTCTTCCTCCTCCTCTTCTTCATTCTTCTTCTTCATCTTCACACCCTCTTCCTAGTGATCTGTTGTTTTTTCTTTGATTGTCGTAATTTCTTTTTATTTCTTGTTGACTTTTTTGATTGAATAAAAAAATCTATTCTTGATTTGTTAATATTTAGATGAAACATTAGGTTCCATCGCTTGATCGATTGTGGATTTCAATTTTATTTATTTATTTACCAATTTTGATTAATTATGAATCTGAGAATGACATGATTACTAGTACTTAATTATAAAAATGTCACTTTTAATGCATTACATCTATAAAGATGACAATATTGCTTTGAAATTACAAAAATGTCATGTTTTTGCCAGATTGACAAAAATGTCACTTTTGAATAACAGAATGTCATAATTATTTGTTATTTAAAATAAATGTCACTTTTATGTCAATATATTTTGAAGATGGCAATCTCAAAAATGTCATGTTTTTGCCAGTTTGACAAAAATGTCACTTTTGTGTCATATCAAGTGGCATTCTCGATGGAGGTTGTAGGCACTTGCCGAAGAGCGGCGGCTTCATCGGAGGATGGTGGCAGCGAACTCAGTTAAGGCGGCGGAGGCATCATACTTGCTAAAGGACACATTGTTGCGGCACCAGAGGATGGTTGAGTTGCGGCACACACCTGGAGCCCGGAGGATGGCTGGGATGCGCAAGTAACGCGCAATGTTAAGGCATTTCAGCATTGGAGGCTATTTTTGTCCAAACACAATTATTTAGTCCTATTTAGGGAATTCTAAACAATATGTCCTATTTTTGAATTTACTTCATCTTTTACTCGTATTTTGGAAAATCTCTCAAAATACAACAGGGTTGTCAGGCTTACCACGTGAGAGTAGGAATCTCTTCCTCCTTAAACCAAGCTAGTGGATACCCGGGCCCCACCTCCTATCTTCTTCCTTCTCCGTGTGAGCCTGTCCTGGGCATCTGCTTCGGCCTTGCCAATTATTTTTTTGATGGTGTGGCAGCAGTAATTTGAACAATGACCATGCTGCTAAATTGGATCTGAAATTCCTTCTCCGTTTTTGTTTTTACAGAATTCTCTTTCTTCTCATGCTGAAATCAGTTCTTCTTCGAATCAAAGTCAGTAAAATAGAGAACACGTTGTTACGCTTTTGGATTTTTTCCCACAGACGGCGCCAATGTTGAGTTTAAGTCCAACGTAAACTAATAGATATAGATATAATTTGGTATAACACTTGATTTTTACATGAAAACCCGAAAGGGAGAAAACCACGGGACTTTTTAGGCTTACGTCCAAGCCCGCTCTTTCTCATTAATACTCTCCTCACCATTTACATAATACAAATAACTTGGAACTCCATTCATGGAGCTTGGTTGCTAATCCTCTAAGAAGAAGTAGTTCGAGGGAGGAGAGACCTCCCTAAAAGAAAGCAAAGGCTTCCTATTTATAGAAAGGGGGGGTCTTTGCTAGCCTAATGGGCCTAACGACCTTAATGGACCGAAACCACGCAAAGTAGGTCGAGTGGACCTAAATGGCTCTAAACAGGGCCGAGGGGTCAAAATGGGCCTCGTCAACTGGGCTCCGTAACGGGGTGGTGTCTTGGGCTCCTGAACAGTAACAGGCCGGGATAATATTCCCCAACAAGGGTGTTTGGAACCGATTCTGATTCTGCTTCTTTTTAAAGTAGCAGCAGAATCAGAATCAGTTTTCAGAAGTTGGTCCCCATCTTCTAAAAAAATTGATTCTAGAAGTAAATTAGAGCACTAAAATCACTTCTGCACTTTCACTCAAACACTTCAACTTCTGCTTCTGGAGGAGCAGAAGCATTTTTAAGAATCAGATCCAAACACCCCCTTAATTGCTTAAAATCTTTCTCTTACCTAAATGATACGGAGTATAATATTTTGTCTCAACTATTTATATATACGTATTATATAATTATTTTTTCTTCGTTTATTTCGAACTGTGAGTTGAGAAATAAATTTCATATTTTTGTATTTAGATGCAATTTCCTCTCACTAATACCATTTCATTACTTGGTGTATTGAATATCATCGTTATTTTATAGTCATCTAACTATTAGTGATACCGTTTCTTAGTACTATAGATATACATATAGATTAATGTCTTCTGATAAATCAAAGAAAAAATTGAAAATAATAACTTCAACAATTGTCGGTCCTCCGTTAATAATCACAACTGTCGATTATTCCTAGGTAGTACCAACTATAGGGATCATTTTCAAAAATAGTTCCTAACCGGTTACAACTTGGTATAGCATGTCAATTTTAAATGCAAACTATGCATAAGCTATAAATAATCCTAACTATAGTTGATCTTTGTTTATTAATCCCAATTATCAACTCTCAATTTTCAAAAGATAAAGAACTATTTTTATAAACTTCAAAACTAAATATTTTTAAACATAAAAAAATAATTACGAAAAATCTATAAAAGTACCGAAATTAAATATATTTTCCCATATTTTTTTAATAACTTTTGATTTATTTTCACTAAAATTTCATTTTTTTCTTTTTCCAATTTGTTTTTTCACAGTTGTATTACCAATTTATGATTTTGTGTTATTTTTCTTATTCAAATTTACATTTTCTATTTTCAAAAAGTAAATTGTGATTAAATTTTTAACAATTTAAATCTTTATTCTAGCTTAATCTAAAAATCTAAAATTTCTATTTATTCCATTTTGGTATGTTTAATTTCTACCAATGTAAAATGAGAACAACTTAAAATGATGATAGAAAAATGCTTACCACAAGTCCACACTTTTTCTACCAAAATGGTTGGATTATTATTATCATTGTGATACACTTTTTCTACATTTTTTTACAATTTTCATTATATCACTTAAAATTATAATACTCTGTATAATACATTTTCATTAAAGATAGTCAAAACCTCCAAAATCAATATCCAAATCACTAAAATTAAACGATAAATAAATTATATAATTTATAGGATATAATAATATAAAATAAATAAAATAGAAAGAAAGTAGAAATACTAAAATGGAAAAAATGAAAATTTAGATTTTTACAACTAAGACAGCATTAAAAAATATATAAAGTTTCAATCATTTATTACTTTTTGAAAATGGAAAATGTAAATGTGAATAAAGGAAAATAGTACAAAATCATAAGTTGGTAACACAATTTGGAAAAAATAAATTGAAAAAAAGAAAGAATAAATTTAAATGAAAATAAATCGAAAATTGTCTAAAAATATTTGATTTAACTTTGGTACATTTGTATAATTTTTGTAGTTGTTTAAACATGTTTAAAATTTTTTATAAAAATTGGGAATTTATAAAAGTATTTCTATATCTTCTGAAAATCGAGAGTTGATAATTGGGATTAATAAAAAAAAGTTCAACAATAGTTGATATTATTTAAAGCTTACATATAATTCACATTTAAAATTGACCTGCTATACCATGTTGTAACTGAATATGAACATTTTTTGACAATGGTCCCTATAATTGGGACCACAAGAAAATAATTGACAATTGAGATTATTAACGAAGGATCGACAATTGTTGAGATTATTATTTTCAATTTTTCCTAAATCAAAAGCAACAATTTTTATTCCTAATTTAGATATAAACTTCATAATTTCAATTATACTCTTACTACAATATCTATCTTTGCGAAATTATTTTTCCGTTAAGAATGTTAGATTATTTTTCTCTGAGATTTTATAATTAAAAAAAATTCATAAATTTCTGATTTTGTTTAAGCTAACATATTGTGTGTAATATTGTTCTTCTACAATCACTTTTAACATGTTTATTATACGATCTATTTATAGTGTTTCATTTTAGTTAGATATATATTGATATTGTTTCCATCATTTGCAATGGAGCCAAAGATTCATTATTTTTTGGCTTGAGATTATGATGGAATAAAGCAAAATGGCTCACTAAACTGTTTGCGCTTCTTTGTCATGAAGCAGCAGTCAGTCCATACAATTTTGGACGGGATTTTCACTATGGGTCATCCGGAAACAGTCTCTCTGTGCTTTAGTACAAGGGTAAGACTGCATACATCCGACCCCCCCTTACCCCACCGTAGGTGGGAGCCTTTGCGGCACTGGGGTAAATGAAAATGAAAAATGAAAATGAATATATTGATATTGTTTATATTTGTAATTTAACTAGTTTTTATTAGTTCTAGTTGTGGAAATTACACACTTTTGGTGTAATACTTTATTTTCATAATTATTTGTAATTCGTTTAGATTAGGACTATTCTGAGCTAAATAGGTCAAAAATCATCCAAGGGATCAAGATTGGACTTCAAAAGATCAAGGAAAGTTCAAGGAGACAAGAAAGATTTCGATTTGGAAAAATTACTCTTATACCCGGTCGGGTATAGACAATACCTGATCGGGTATTTGCTTGATTCGATTGTCCAAATCAAATCAAGGAACAAATGATCATGGGAGCAAATTTTCGTAAATATTTGTCACATACCCGATCGGGTATGCCGACATACCTGATCGGGTATGCCCAGAAAAGTGAATTTCTGGGAAATTTCCTAAGATACCCGGTCGGGTATCCTATATACCCGGTCGGGTATCAGACCCTGCAGCTCCCAAAAGCCTATAAATACACTTATTTCCTTCACAATAAAATCACCAATTCACATATACTTCTTAGCTCAGTTTAGACAAGCTCTTTCTTTATATTTTCTTCATATTTAGTCTCCAAATGAGGAGCTAAACTCTTCCATCTTGGTTTTGCTATTTTGAAGCTTAATGAATTTGTAAGTTGTGAGTTATTCTCTTTAATTTTCTTCCTTGAGTATTAATTCTTTCTTTAAATACTATTTCTATATCAATGTTGGGGAGTGTTACTAAGATGACAATTAGTTGACATCTTGACATTAGTTATAGTAATAGTTATTTCTTCCTCTATGTTAATATTGAGGAGTGTTACTAAGATGACAATTAGTTAACATCTTGATATTAACTATAGTAGGATTAATCTTCTTTAATATTCTCCTTGAGTATTAATTAATTCCTATTCGTATTTCATATTAATATTGGGAACATTACTTAAAGGATCAACTAGTTTTGTTTCATATATTAATTATTACTAGAATCGATCGATTAATACGCTTGTTATTAATTCGGCTCATTCACAGTAGTAAACTTGGATTATCAATGCATGCGTTTCATGGTTAATAATCTAAGGGGAAATAATTATGTTGATTAAACCAATGAACCGCTTGTGTTGAGGTTATCAATCTCAATCATTTTCATCTTGATTTTATTGCTACTATCGGGTTGATATACGGCGCTGATGGAGTATATGGCCAAAGGACCCCGGCCCACATACTTCCACTATTACAATCAGGCCAACAGGCCCAAGCGGGCCAAGCCCAGCAGGATGGAGCTCTAAGCAGCCCACGATGCATGAAAGGGTGCCTTCGGCCACATGGCCGAAGGCTACCAGTGACAGAATTGGGTTCAGCAACATCACTGGAAAATAAGGCTTGAGAATCAAACCTTCGACAATTGGGGCCCTCGGCACTATGAGGCCCCCGGTACGCAGAGCCTTCAGACTGTCATCTGCAGCCGAAGGTATCCTCCTCGACAGAATCCCCCGTCCACATGCGCTGGATCACGGTACCAAGTACAAACGTCACATCCAACCACCACATTTAATACGGCCACATACGAGTGCCAATGGCACCCCGGTTGAGGTGACTCCTCGAACACCAGAATTCTGACACGTGTCCCTATCAAGCATTTATTGCTACTATAAATAGCTGCCCCTTTCCCCTTTGTAACACACACTTTGAATACATAACTCATATATTCGAATCCACTCTCTCTCTTACTTATTCGCTCTGACTTCTCTCTAAGTTGCTTCCCGGAGTAACCCCTCGGATAGATACCCCCGGGTACACTATCCATCATTTGGTGCTCTCATTGAGAGGCCGAACAATCAAGTAAGAAACCCTCCCCTTCAGCTCAAAACACCTACCAAAATGGGAAGAACCACTCGTGCTCAGTCCAAGAACCTGGCCCTCGGTGAAGTCAACGCCCCCGGAGCCTCCAACATGGCTCCCGAGGGCAGGGTCATCACTGAGTTGGAACAGGCTGCTGTTGACCTGCGTCTTCAGCTTCAGCAGAACGTTCCCGATGCTGACTTGGCATCGAAACCCGAAGGAGGGACCGGAGCGAAAATCAAGTGAGTCCCCCGGTTCTCACCATTGACGTACATTCGGCATTCTCCGCCTTCATCCAAATGCTCACCCAGAATCCGGGTGCCTTCGACACGCTAGTATCACTTCAGCCGCAGGTCGGGGAGAACGTCATTCCTCCCCCTCCTCCGCCCCCCTTCGAGAACCCTATCCCTCGACTAGGGAACAACGAGGGGGTCATGGCCCAAGATACCGCATCCCAGGAGGTCCAATCTCGGGACCAATGCGGTGCAAACAAGGATAGGCCCCGGACCTCCGCCCTGGAACGACTCAGAGAGGCGCAAGACCGCCGAGGGTTCCAAGACCGCCTCAGAGGAAAGGCGCTCCAATGACCTCAGGAAAGCGGAGGTTCCGTCTGAAGGGCAGACAAGAGGCGTCCCCCTCAAGAGAAAGGCAAGGCACCACTCCATGCCGATGACGCAAGACATCAAATCAACCAGGCCCACTCGGCCCGTGTTCGTGTGCAGGGGGCGGAGGCCCTCCCGAAGGATCACAGGGACGAAATCATTGAAGCCCTCCAACGCTGCCTTGATGAGATGGAGGCCCGTCAAGCGCACACAACAGCTTCCGCCTCCTAGGCGGACCCCAAGTACACCGCCATGCTGGCCAAAATGGAGGAGATGCAGAAGAAAATGACCGAGGGCTCCGAGGAACCCGTCATCCAACTCCGGACTAGGACGCCATTTACCCCAAGGGTATTGGCGGCCCAAATTCCGGGAAAGTACCGAGGGGAACTCATCAAGCCCTACGACGGGAAGATTGACCCCCAGGAGCATTACAGCAAATATCAGAACAATATGATGATGGTGGGGGCATCAGATGAATACTTGTTCCATTGGTTCCTCTCCACCTTAGAAGGACCAGCGTACGAATGGTTCAACCGATTGCCTGAAGGCTGCATCGATTCATGGCAGGAACTCGCCCAACGTTTCTAGACACAATTTGCGGGAAGGCGCCAGTCAAGAAAACACTTTCCCACTTACTAACGGTGAGACAAAGAAAGGAGGAAACCCTTCGGGACTTCTAGGACCGCTGGAGGACGGAGGCGGATAAGGTTGACGGCGGCGACGACGGAACCCTCCTGGCCCTCCTACAAACCATCCTCCGCACAGGGAACTTTTCAAGGAGCCTTATCATCGAACCTCCCCGCGATTACATAAGGGCCGAGGAGGTGGAGAAATGCCACCAAAACCCCGAGCAACAACGCCCCAAGGCGGACGACAAAAGCAACCGGGGGCCGGAGGCTCCCCCACATCAACCCAGAGGACCGGCACCCCCGGTGATCGCCCCCGGCATGGCCAAGCCAAGCCCGGGGGAGGTTACAAGGGCAACCCGAAGGCTTGGGCCCAACCCATTCTCTTGGAGCACCCTCAGATGCCCTTGACACACCCCGTCAGTGTCATCCTAGACTTCGCCGAAGAGATGGGCCTAGTGGAGCGTGACTCTCGCGCACCCCTATAGGTGTATGCTGTTAACCCCAACGAACCGTACTGTCGCTTCCATCGCAATCAATGGCACAAGACAGATGACTGCCACCAACTGAAGACAACCATCGAGAGGTTAATACAGGCGGGCCACCTGTCCCAATTCGTGAGGGGTCCTCAGCATCAAGGTCCTCCCTGCCAAGGCCCCCCTAAGAAAGCAAACGCTTGGGTTAACCCAAACACCATCCACCTCGGTGACCCGAAGGGTAAGAAAAGGGAGATCGAGAACCTCGATGAGGAGGAAGAGTACAACCAGTACCAGGAGAAGAAGTGCCACATCCTCATGATCACTGGAGGCAACACGAGGGGGGGGGGGGGGGGGGGGGGGCGACTCCACCAGCCAAAGGAAGAAGTGGGCACAGTCGCTTTACGTGGGGGAAGTCACTCACATGCCCCCCGTAAAGAGGCTGAGGGAGGAGCCCATTATGTTCATCAACGCCGATCTCCCCCCGGTTTCCTCGCTTCATAGGGATGCCCTGGTAATCCAAAGTGAGATCAATAACACCAGCATCCACCGAACTTACGTTGATACAGGCAGCTCCGTCAACGTAATGTACCTCAGCACTTTCAAGGAGCTGCACCTAGAGAGGAGTTGCCTTCGGTCCATCCGGACCCCCTATCCGGCTTCACCGGAGACACCATAGACTCCGAGGGGGTGGTGACCCTCCCGGTACTCTTTGGCGACGGGCTCCATAGGGCCAAGCTCGAAGTGGAGTTCGTCGTCGTCAACACTGACTGCGCCCACAATCTAGAGGCCATCATCTCCATGAGGCACCCGTGTCTCAAATTCCCAGCCGAAGGAGGCATCAGGTACTCAAGGGGGAACCAAAAACTGCCCCGCGCCTGCTACCTTCAAATCACGAAGAAGGTTAGTAAAACTGAGTTCCAAGTAGACACCATCATCGGAACTGTGGAGGAAGAAGAGAAGAGGCCGAGGGCAGAACCAGCCGAAGAGGTAGAAGACTTTGCGCTCGATCCGGCCAAACTGGAGAGAGTCGTGAAGATTGGAGCCAAGCTCCCTGAAGATTTGAAGACCGACATCACAGATGCCCTCCGCGCCTACTCCATTGTTTTTGCATGGGGGCCGGAGGACATGCCGGGGATTAGCTGAAGGGTCATCACTCACCGCCTGTCGGTGGACCCTTCGTCCAAACCTGTACAACAGAGAAGAAGGCCCCTCTCGGCCGAGAGGAGGGATTTTGTGAAGAAGGAAGTCGCCATGCTCCTCTCCATCAAACACATCAAAGAGATGAAATACCCCTCATGGCTGGCCAATGTAGTGCTTGCACAGAAACCACCCACCTTCCGCATGTGCGTGGACTACACAGATCTCAATAAGGCGTGCCCTATGGACCCTTTCCCTCTGCCAAATATTGATCAATTGGTGGACGAGACGGAAGGATGCGAAATCATGTCATTCCTCGACGCCTTCCGTGGATATCACCAGATTTTCATGCACGAGGAACATCGAAGGCATTGAGAGTTAGGTTACTACGCACAATATGCAAAATACATTTGACTAAGGGAAAGAAGGGAGGAAAGAATCTTACAGTAACCGAGACCTGGAGGACCTTGGAGCAGAGGGCATCATCTACCTGTCGGGATAGCACCGACTTATCTGTCGAAGGGGTGGCACCCCTCACGAACTCCCTCAGGTTGAGAGTGCCGTGCATGATGGCAGTTTCCTTGGTAATAGAGAACTGCACGTTCTCCTGGGGCCATGACATTCCAGCAACTTGAGCCGGGGGCTCGGAGGAGGAATGTTCCTCGACAATGACTATGGGGGCCTCCTTTTTCTCGGCAGCCCCCTTCTTCTGCTTCTTCCCCTCCGGGGGCACCGCGGCCTTCCCAGCCCGCTTTCTCTTTAGCTCGTCGTCGGGGGAGCCCTCGGCAGTAGAGCCGACATCTTCACCGACGACAGCCTTCACTAAAGACCCACCATCATTCTCAGCTCCTGCCTTCGGGAATATCTCGTCTACCGCCCTCTGCTGCGCCGGAACCTCCTTCTTCTTGCCTTTTTTGGCAAGTTGCCTCTTCAACTTGGCAAGATTCTTAGGGTGTGTTTGGGAGTTTGAGGGTGAGGGAAGGGAAAGGCTTTGAAGGGGAGTAGAGGGAAGGGAAGGGGAGGGAGATGGGAAGGAATTCCCTCCTCTTGTTTGGGAGTTACAAATTGCAAAAGAGGAGGGTTTTGGAGGACATATAATTAAAATGACACATGTACCCCTTCTCATTGTATAAGTAAAACATCATAATGTTTATTTAAATTCACATTTCAATTTCACTTCAACAAACAAAAAATTATTTTATTCAAAAAAAAAATTGTTTAATATTTAAAATATTTGAAGTATAAAATATCTAAAATCTTACTATATACCCATACTTTTGAGAAAAAATTAAAGCGAAATGAAAAATGAAAATATAAAAGAAGACAATTAACTTCGACAATTATAGGACAACATTATCTCAGCGTATTATGTTTCACATTTTATTTCAAGTACTTGCAGTTATATTAATAATCTAGCGCATTCCAATCAATAACATAAAGAAGTCAATGCACTCCAAATAAGCTCGACTTTCACACACACTTGCCTTCACTAATATGGCCTGCAACCAAATAGAAAAATTCGTTAATATAATATCCGAAACTTGCAAGCAATAATTAAATAAACGAAATACATTTATCATCACTTTTACCATTATTATCAAAATTATAATTTTAATAACTTAACAACAAACAAAAATCTTACACTCTCAATTACCACCTTTGTCAAAGAATGACATCATTACATTCATCACATTATCAAATAAACTATCATTTTTAAAAGTTAACACGAAACAAAAAATCTTACAATCTCAAACATCTTCATCAAAGGAACTGCATATATCAAAATTATTGATAACATAAACTGCCAAAAAAACATCAATATCAATTAATAGTATACTAAAAAAAACTAAAGTCCTTAAAAACATATTAAGATAACCTGGTAGTAGATGCCGGTGGACCAAACACCATTTCAATAAGCAACTCCTTCTGTTTATTCTTCGGGCATCCAATGAGTCCTTTGATCATATCAGGATTGTTGAGAAGGTACAAATATGCTCGGTTGATCAAATGATTTTCAATATGCAAATCCTCCAAAAGCTTCCAAAGCTCAACTTCAGAAATCGGAAGCTTTTGATGAGATTTTTCATAAGCTAACGTGCTCTCACGAAGCGCAGAAGTGCTATCCTTAAAAGCTTCAGCAATCGTCATAAGTGCTGCGGTTACTCCTCCATCTTCAACCTTATCCTTGGATTTCTTTGGCCGCTTGGACTTAGGTTCATCTCGGACTCTGATCTGAGGTGATGTGACATCAACATCATTGACACCTTCTTGTAAACTATCACTAGTCTCAATCGAATCTGCACCAAATGATTTATCATTCCTAATATCCTCACCGGTTTCTGACATCCCTCCGTATGCTCGGTCTTCTCCACATATAATCACCATCTTGTCGTAGTTCGCAATCGGTTTCCTCATCCACTCTTCAGCATCAGGGTGAGCCTATTAAATAAATTTTATTGAAATAAGAGAACTTAGAATTTCATAATAATTTCAATATGTAAAATAAGCTGAAAAATAAAGTTTAGTTAAATTTGAGAACTTTTTGTTGTACCTCTACTAGTGTTTTCCAGACTTCAGGTTCAGCCAACCAACGTTTTGAGATTGGATCCCAAGCAAAGCCACTGAGATTTTTGAATAAATCATAACACTTTGTAAAATTTCTTTTTAGTAACTTCCATCTCCCCTTCACCTTATCTTTCTTGAAAGGTCTTCCGAACTTATTTTGCAAGTCACTAGTGATTGACATGTAAGCCTTTGTGGTGAATGTCCCGCTCACTCTATTCCCTTCATTGTGTTGATGTAGGAATGAATTAACAAGTTCATTGTCCATTTCTGCTGTCCATATCTCCCTGTCCATCGTGTACTTCTTTATTGTTGTCTTCACACTCTCAGAACTGGTAGTTGCATTACTTTCCATCTCTATAGATCCATTATATTAGTTCTAAGAAAAAATTTAATAATAACATCTGATTTAAAATAAACTATGCATCAATGACAAGCATTTAACTATCAATCAACACAATCAAAAAGCCAAAATATCTTTCAAGTTTGAAACAACCATAGAACAATTCTCAAGTTCACTCCTAATCAAAAAATAAACATCACGACATGTAATCTGCCCACATAGAATTAGCTATAGCATTTCTCAAGTTCTCTCCTAAATGAGTATGTTCTTCAATCTCGTTGTGTTCCACATTACTAGAAATTTGAGCTTCATTTTGATTGGCCATGTCTGCATCAACTTCAGCCATTAACTCTTCATCAGGATCCGATACCATGAGATAGTTGTGCAAAATGCATGATGCTATGATAATCCTATTTTGTGTCTTCACGCCATAGTGTGCTTCTCTTCCAGTCGCAATAATAGGAAATCTCTTCTTCCAAATAGAAAAGCATCTCTCAATGGCATTACGCAAGGATGCATGTCGATGGTTGAATAGTTCTTGAGCTGTTCGAGGTGGATTTCTTGAGGACCATTCCTTCAAGTGATAACGTGTTGATCTAAATGGTGTAATGAGTCCTTTTCTTAGCATAAACCCAGCATCAAGAAGGTAATATTTACCTATTAAAAAGTGTTATTAATAACGTTTATATATGAGCACGTGTATAGTAATAATAAAAAACATTTTAATTACCTTCTGGTATTTTCAAACAGCTTGTTCGGCTTAATGCATCTCTTAAAATCCTTGAATCTGATGCAGTTCCCTCCCACCCGGCCAAAACGTAAGTAAATTGCAAGTCAAAAGAGCACGCAGCCAACACATTTTGTGTTGAGAATTCTTTCCTACCTCGGTATCTAGGAGCATCAGCTGATGGAACTCTTACACGGACATGGGTACAATCGATTGCCCCGACACAATCCTAAAAGCGTGAATTTATTGTATTAATTATTTTATCGGAAAATTATGTTTCTAAATAAAAAATTAAAATAATTTATACCTCAAAATAAGGATAAAATCGACTGCTCCCTAGAATTGTTGAAGGTATCAGTGAGCCATCCGGTTGTTTGAGATACTTTCCCTCTAGAGCAATAATTGATTTAAGCACACGATGAAAATGGCGACTTATAGTTTCACCGGAACGTTGAAACCAAAACTGAACCACTTGACTTTTCATACCGTGTGTTAGGATATGGAGGATTTTTGCCACTTGTTCCTCTACACACGCACGTTGTGTTGGCAAAAGACCACCCTCACTCTGTAGCATGGCACATAGGTCCATAAAAGCTTTTGGACCCATTCTAATTATTTTACGACCCTCATTAGTATCAAGTTTTTTCATTGTTTTAGTTCGTTCTTTCACTCTCTCTATGATTAAAGCATGACTTGGTATTCTATTTCGAGCACTTTTGGTTATGAAATGATAAACTACAATGCATACAACATAAATTGTAGCCATTTGCAGTCTTTGTATCTTTCTATGCAAATCCAATATGCGTGCATCATCCATCTATAGGAAGTAGAATTCTAATAATATGTGAGTAAAAATTGAAAGAGGGAAAATAGACTTTTGTACTACAGAAAAAGTGCATCCTAAGCTTGCTACTTCTAGATTTCTTCCAACAATTCTGCACTAACATATTTCTAGTAAAAAACAAACACTTAACAATGCTAGCTAGGGACTGTTTTTTTCATTAAAAATTCTGATTGGTATTTTGTTTGTTCATCTCAAAATCTAACGAAGTAATGTCTTTAGACTCGCTTAGGCCATGAGAGTAAAATCTTAGGTTCAAATAATATGAAGCGTTTTAAAAGAGAATCCTACACACAATGGAATCAGCTAAAGTAGTAAACACTAAACACAAACACCAATAGTAATCCACCACAAAATGATATAAATGGGTAAATAGATTCACACTCTGAGTTATCCACCACAAAATGATATAAAAAAGAGTAGTTGTATTATCTGGCCACAAGCAAAGTGAGCAGTAAACAATACAGTAATAAGGAAACATGACATATATCTTGGAATAAGCTAAAAGATTGCTTAAAAAATGGAAATACACATAATGTTATTATAAAAATGAGCATATGAAATCTGGAATACAGAAACTTTAATTTGCAACAACAAAAAATCTAATTTCATTTAAAATAAGAATAATCCACTAAACAGAAATAAGTAAAAATGCATGATAGTTTATAGGGGGGCTTTACTCGAAGTGGGCTGAAAACTAACGGTCTGGTAAGTTTATTTTGAAATATATACTTCGTATACTGTGTAGATTATTACCAAATGAAGCTAAAAAAGAACCAACTCTACACTTAGTCACTATCTAGTTGGTTGATAGAGTTTAGGTTCTGCACTCTGTATTTAAAATGCCCTTTGCTGCTGAGGAATTTGCCTCCAACGCAGTTTCAAGAATTAAACTCAGGTAATATGAAATGAAATATGAATGAGCTACAGTAGCGAATGATAGCAAGCTTCTATTATGTGGTTTCTCTGAATTTGAATATCGTAAATTAACTTCTAAAGGTAGTAAATGTAGCCTCCAATTAGTGTATCTGATACAAAAGGAGTTTAGCTTGGTTCATGTATTTTAACTTTTAATATACAATATCTTTTATTGAATTTCTGTTTTAAATGCAGTAGTTGTAATCAATCAAGAAATTTAGCAATTTTTAGAATCAAGAAATTTAGTGTTAGAGGAAAAGTTAAAAAAATTACCTTCTAATCTCTTCATTACTCAAAACAACTCCACTTAAAACTCAAGAAAAGTTATATTTAGAGATTTGTGCTTCATTTTATTTTCCATTTAGCACACACTGATAGCCAGCTCACTCATATTTCATTTTCAATTTTCCATTACTAAAAACTACTCCATTTTAAATATAATGGAGGCAAATTCCTCAATAGCAAAGGGCATTTTAAATCAGTGTATACAATAACGATGATAGCCAGCTCACTCATACATATACAATAGCGACTAATTCTATCACCACCATTTTGGAAAAGAAATCTATGAGATAGTGGAAATTAGTTTATTAAATAAGCCTGTAATTAATGATGGGTTAATAAATGCTTGCTCAATCGATGTATAGAAGACTCAAACAGTATCTAAACTCGTTGAAATCTGGAGTTTCAAACAAAAAAATATCAAAAATCTCAAATCTAAAAACCCAACAGTGATTCCATGCAAAAAACATGCGAAGAAGCACATGACTAGCTAAATACCAAATATAAAATCCATATCTCACACAAAATTCAAAGAAAAATTGAATCAATCTGAGAATGCGAAATACAATCAAATACGATTGAGAGACCGAGAGGCCAGATGTTGAGCGGAGATAGAGTGAAGCAGATAACAACAAAATACGAAAAATGCTTGGAAAACAGAACATACCTGAGAATTCTAGGCGAAATAGTGAAGTATGGCGTCGATAGCAGAGGATCCACTTCAAGCCGCAATGATTCCATGCGAAGAATTTCGAGCAGGGAAAAAGATAGGGTTCCTAGCGGGATACAGTAGTCATTTGTGGAGCAGAGAGTCGTTCGTAGAGCTGGGTTCGTAGAGCAGAATTGTAGTTTGTGGAGCTAGGGTACGTTTAATCCTTCTAAACCTCCTGATTCTGGGGAATTAGAAAAGTGGATGTTTGAGGGTTTTACGAGGATTTTAAAAAAACCCCAAAGACTTTCCTTCCATTTTAAAAAACTCCCAAACACAAAATGGGGGGTGATTAACCCTCACACCCCTTCCCCTCCCCTCCAAAATCAAACTCCCAATCACACCCTTAGCATCCATATCTGGTCCTGAGAAACAAGGGAAACATACAAGTGTTAGAATACTACTACAACAAGACACAAAAAAATCCTAAGTATAAAATGAGAGCCCTCGGCAAGGCAACAACCTCCAGCACTTTGGTAGACCCTATCGATAGGGGGATATCTCTCATCTTTCCCCCCCATCAACTGGTACCGACGGAAGCCCAAATCATAAAGCTCATCCGGGAGGGTGGCGACCTTGATCAGAACATGTTTCTCGGATCCCTCCGGCTTCTTGGAAAGTTTTCTCCCCTTCTTCTACAAGGCGGCACTCTCTGCCTTTAGATGCCTCCGGAAGCTATCACGGAGTGGGGCTGGGAAGGGATTCTCCGCCATACGAACGTAGCAAATTTGTCCTTCCACCCCTTGTGAGACGAGGGGACATCGTCGAAAAGTCTGAACTCGGGGAGCTGCTGTAGGTTGGTGAAGCCTCCAGCATTTGAGTGACCCCCCTGGCAGAGGTTGAAGGAAAGGAAGAACTGATCTAATGTGGCCTCCACGCCTTTGCTCCAACAAAGGGAAAGGAAACCAGCCAAGTAGGAGTGGCTGTTTGGGATCAGCTGACAGGGGGTGAGTTTGACGAAGCGAAGGTATTGGATCACGAATGGGTGGAGGGGGAATCGGAGGCCCAACTCCACCGAGAGTATATGTACGGCAAAGCAGCCGGCGGGGGCATGCAATAGCATGTCATCTGGCCCCGGCTCCACCACCTGTGCCGAGGGCCCAACCAAAAACTGTCTCGCCATGTACTCCCTCTGTGTGGCTCTAGTTTTCACCTCTAAGGCAGTTGTGTTCAGATAGGCATAGTGACGTGCACTCGTCGTTAGGTGCACTCAAAATAATTAATCAATACGACACTAATACGTAGTATAGTGTAGTAAGGTTCGTATCCACAGGGAAAGGAATACTTTTCTTTTATATAAATAGTAACAAGGGGGGTTTAGATTTGTTTGGTTTAATAACACTAAGATAAACGACCTATATGAGTTTAATTCAATGAGATGGGGACTTGGTTTTGCTTTTATCCACTTAATGAAATGCTCGTCGATCCCGGTTATACCTTTAACTATCTTCCTCTCGAATACTCAATCGAGGAGTATATCCAGTTCATCGAGGGTAGTTATTAATAACGAGATGCGTTCATTAATAAAACTTACTACCGAGTCAATATAGAACAAGCGCCGTATATTAACTTGATAGTAGCAATAAACTTAAGATGAAAACGATTGAGATTGATAACCTCAACACAAGCAGTTTATTGGTTTAATCAATATAATTAATTCCCCTTGGCATATTAACCATGAGATGCATGCATTAATATTCCAAGTTTACTACCGTTGAAAGAACCGGATTAATAACAAGCGTATTAACCGATTGATTCTAGTAATAATTAATATGAGAAACAATACTAGTTGATACTTTAAGTAATGTTTAAGATATTAACATGAAATATGAGTAGGAATTAATTAATACTCAAGGAAGAATTTTAAAATATATGAATCCTACTATGATTAATATCAAGATGTTAACTAATTGTCATCTTAGTAACACTCCCCAATATTATCATAGAGGAAGAAATAGCTATTACTATAACCAATGTCAAGATGTTAACTAATTGTCATCTTAGTAACACTCCCCAACTTTGATATAGAGATAGTATTTTGAAAGAAAGAATTAATATTCAAGGAAAAAGATTAAAGAAAATAACTCACAACTTACAAATTCATTAAGCTTCAAAGTAGCAAAACCAAGATGGAAGAGTTTAGCTCCTCATTTGGAGACTAAACATGATGAAAAATATAAAGAAAGAGCTATTCTATACTGAGCTTAGATGTACAAAGGGATTGGATATCTTTTTGTGAAGGAAAGGAGGTGTATTTATAGGTTTTTGGGATGGGATTCGGGTACTCGATCGGGTATATACATGATACCCGATCGAGTACGTGTGTAACACTCGATCCGAGGCATACTCGACCGGTTTCAGGCTATTTTCTAAGAGTATACCCGATCGAGTATATATGAATACCCGATCGAGTATGCTTAGAAAGTGGTATTCGGGCCATACTCGACCGATCTTCGTTTGCAATTCAAAGGCATACCTGATCGGGTATGTCGGTCTACCCGATCGGGTATAGACATAAAATCGTGGCCAAAATCTTCCCTGCATGTTCCCTTGTCTTCGGATCTGATCCGATTTGAAGTTCCAACCTAATACCCGATCGAGTATAGCTAATACTCGACCGAGTATAGACCAAAATTCAGGATCTTCTTTTGTCTTTGAACTTTTGCACCTTCTTTTCACTTTTTGGGTTCACCAACTGTACTTCGAGTGACCAAAACCTGCTTAAGCTCAGAATATATCTAATCTAACCTATTTACAAGAATTTAACAATCTAATCTATTACACCAAAAGTGTGTAATTTCCAAAGTAAAAGTCAAGAAAAACTAATTAAAAACATAAACATAGATATGGAAATTACGAACGTATCACATAGCCTTCGGGAATTCCTACTGGCTGCCCAACGTCGACAACAGCTTGTTTCTTCTTCGGAGCAGCCTTCGCTTTTCTCTTTTTCCCGGGGGCCACGCTAATAGGCGTCGGGTCTAGAGGCCGGGAGATGCTGGCTTCTCCGGCGTTACATGCGCGGAGGATGGCAACAGTGACCTTTTGCCTCTCTTTCTCCTCTTCCTCCTCCGCAACTTGAACAACGAGGGCTAATTCCTCATCATCTACCACTTGTTCGAACTCTTCTGCTTCCGCCTCAGTCCGAAGGTTGTCTTGGATCCTCTCGGCTACAGCGGAGTCATTATGTACCGAGGGCCGCTCACTTGAGGACTCAACGTCTGAATAGCTCTCAGCCTGAGAAAACGGCTCCCTCGAGATGTCTTGAGAGTCACTCGCAAACGACATCCTTGGTAGGGTGTTCGAAGGGTCCGAGGAAAACTTCTGCCTAGGACTATAACACCTAATCTAAGGCCAGAAAGCAAAATGTGCAAGAATTACTAAGGACAGAGGAAGAACTGACCTCAGGAATGGGGATTTGATCGAAGAAAATTTTCTCTCTCTAGAAGAATTTTACCACAAGGAGAAAGGGTCAGGCCATGGGGTATTTATAGCCTCCCCACTCCGGGATTGGGCCAAAAACCGGGCCCCCGATGGGAAGGTCATCATTACACACGGTCGCTTCAGCCAACCGGTGACACCCGCCCGCGGGCAGCCAACGGGTACACGCCACATGGACATCACCTCCAACGGCTATATTCTCCAATGGTCATATTACAACGGCTATATTTTGGGGATACAGAAACGCCCTCAGCTGGCACCCCTCAGATAACACTATGCATGCCTTCGGGCTAACTCCTTCAAACTCCTTCATCAAGGGGAGCCCCCGGCTTCACAACGGGAAAACCCCTCAAGACCCCTTAGCCCTCAACATGTTGAGAACCAGGGAACCCCCCGGGGCCACACTTTCAAACCCCTCATCAATGGTTGGCCTCCGACATAAAATAACGGGACCTCTCGGGACCCCTCAGCCTCCAACTTGTCAAGAGCCAGGGAGCCCCCTCGGCAACGCAGGAGCTATCACAAATGTCAAACACGCCCTCAGCCCCAATGACTGAGGGACTTCCCTCGGTATCGCCACGATATAAAAAATCAGCCTTCGGCTTAACCAGGAAAAGGCCCTCAACTCAAGGACATCTCTCGGCATCAACATTATCCTTTCACTCTCAGCCCAAGGGTTCACCTTCTCGATTCATCATTGGGAGAATTCGGTGCCCTCTTTTTCCCTCATTAGGATTTTTTTCCCACAGGGTTTTTCCTAATGAGGTTTTTAACGAGGCACCCCCCCAAAATGAAATGAAAAGCACGAGCCCTCGGCCCCATACTGAAGACAGGCACTGCTCTACTCCTCTTCACCACATTACATATGCCTCAAGGAGTGGGAGACTGGAGAACTCATCCGGGAAAATAAAAAAATGCTAAAAATTCTCACAAAGCATCAACATCCTTCAAACCCAAATGTGGGGTACTGAAGAACTGCCCTCGGAAAACTCGCGTGCAAATGCAAATCTCTCATAGGTTTACAAACTACAACAAAGCAAAAACCGGCACCAACACAATTACTCCTTTTCCCTCAAATACCTTTCGGCAAAAGGAGTGAGGGACTCCTGATGGAGTATATGGCCCAGGGACCCCCGGCCCACATACTTCCAGTATTACAATCAGGCCCAATAAGCCCAAGCGGGCCAAGCCCAAAAGGATGGAGCTCTAAGCAGTCCACAATGCATGAAGGGGTGCCTTCGACCCTATGGCCGAAGGCTACCAGTGACAAAATTGGGTTCATCAACATCATGGGAAAATAAGGCTTGAGAACCAAGCCTTCGAGAATTGGGGCCCTCAGCACAATGAGGCCCCCGGTGCGCAGAGCCTTCGGACTGTCATCTGCAGTCGAAGGCATCCTCCTCGACAGAATCCCCCGTCCACATGCGCTGGATCACCGTACCAAGTACAAACGTCGCATCCAACCACTGCATTTAATGCGGCCACATGAGAGTGCCAGTGCCACCCCGGTTGAGGTGACCCCTCGACCACCAGAATGCTGACACGTGTCCCTATCTAGCATTTATTGCTACTATAAATAGCTGCCCCTTTCCCCTTTGTAACACACGCTTTGAATACATAACTCATATATTCGAATTCACTCTCTCTCTTACTTATTCGCTCTGACTTCTCTCTAAGTTGCTCCCCGCGGTAACCCCTCGGATAGATACCCCCCGGGTACACTATCCATCAGGTGCATGTTCTATATTGACTCGGTGATAAGTTTTATTAATGAACGCGTCTCGTTATTAATAACTACCCTCGATGAACTGGATGTACTCCTCGATTGAGTATTCGAGAGGAAGATAGTTAAAGATATAATTGGGATCGACGAACATTTCATTAAGTGGATAAAAGAAAAACCAAGTCTTCATCTCTATTAACTAAAACACACACGTCGTTCATCTTAGTGTTTAAATATATTTAAATTCCAAAAACAATCTAAAAACCCCCTTGTTACTATTTAATTAAAAGAGAAGTATTCCTTTCCCCGTGGATACGAACCTTACTTCATTATACTACGTATAATTGTTGTATTGATATTTACTTTGAGTGCACACTACGACAAAGTGCACGTCAAATTTGGCGCCGTTGCCGGGGAAAGGCAATTATTTTTCTTTTTATTTTATCTCATAAAAATAAAAAACAAACATATATATATATATATACATACATATATATATATATACATATATATATATATATACATACATATATATATATATATATATATATATATATACATATGTATATATATGTATATATATATATATAAATATGTATATATATATACATATATATATATATATATATATAGGGAGCGGATCAGCTGAGAAGTGCCCTTAGGCTGAGAAGCTGTGAAGTCTAACTTATAAGCAAAAACATGAACTTTTAACCAAAAAATCATAATTTATAGACCTCCTCAAAAACACGAACTTTCTGCAAAAAAAATTCCAGGTTTCTGGAGTTATTTTGACGCGGTGGCATTTTCGTAATTTTTTTGGAGGGGGTCTATAAGTTATGATTTATTGGTTAAAAGTTCGTGTTTTGAGCATATAAGTTAGACTTCGCAGCTTCTCAGCCTAAGGGGGACTTCTCACATGATCTTTTTTTTCTCTCTCTCTCTCTCTCTCTATATATATATATATATATATATATATATATATATATATAACTTACTCTTCTATTTTCTGAGCTTACATGAGTTATGAGTATATGGATACCAACACTTCATCCTTAGAGAGTCAAATTTCCTTCTTGACTTCTCTAATAAAGGAATTTACCTTAAGCTCAAAAGCTCAGGATGCCAAGACATGCAACATTTGCATGTCTCAGAGGCATCTTACGGATTTCTGCCCAAAGCTCCAAGAAGAATACCTTGCACAAATTGATTATGTACCTCACATGAGGTATGATCCATTCTCCAACTCTAATATGTCCACGGAGGACATTATTCGGGCTCTTGCTAACTGCGTGACCACCATGCAACAAAACATGGTGCAATTCCAAAATGAAACCAAATCTAGTATTTTAAACTTGGAAACTCAAGTGAGTCAAATAGCTGGAGCCGTGAGTAGACTTGAAGCAAGGGATTCGGAAAAACTTCCTTCTCAAATAGAATGTGATCCTAAATAGCAAACTTTTGCAATCACATTGTGATATTCATGTAATTTCCGATTGTATGTTTGTATTTTTAACTAGTTTTTATTATTTCTAGTTGAGGAAATTACACACTTTTGGTGCAATACTTTATTTTCATATTTATTTGTAATTTGTTTAGATTAGGACTTTTCTGAGCTAAATAGGTCAAAGATCATCCAAGGGATCAAGATTGGACCTTAAAAGATTAAGGGAAGTGCAAGGAGGCAAGAAAGATTTCGATTTGGAAAAAATCTCATGTACCCGGTCGGGTATTGCCTATACCCGATCGGGTATGATGGAGTATATGGCCCAGGGACCCCCGGCCCACATACTTCCTCTACTACAATCAGGCCCAACAGGCCCAAATGGGCTAAGCCCAGAAAAATGGAGCTCTAAGCAGCCCACAATACACAAAGGGGTGCCTTCGGCCCCATGGCCGAAGGCTACCAGTGACGGAATCGAGCTCAGAAACATCACAGGAGGACAAGGCTTGAAAACCAAGCCTTCGGCAACTGCAGCCCTCGGCAGGTAGGAGCCCTCGGTTAGAAGATGCATCACACGAGAACAAGACTTGAAAACCAAGCCTTCGGCAACTGCAGCCCTCGGCAGGCAGGAGCCCTCGGTTAGAAGAGGCATCACAAGAGAACAAGGCTTGAAAACCAAGCCTTCGGCACCTGCAGCCCTCGGCAGGTAGGAGCCCTCGGTTAGAAGAGGCATCACAGGAGAACAAGGCTTGAAAACCAAGCCTTCGGCACCTGCAGCCCTCGGCAGGTAGGAGCCCTCGGTTAGAAGAGCCTTCGGCCCAGCACCCTTCAGCCGAAGGCATCCACCTCGACAGAATATCCTCTTCACATGCGCCTGGATCACCGTACCAAGTACAAACGTCACATCCAACCACCGCATTTAATGCGGCCACATGCGAGTGCCAGTGCCACCCCGGTCGAGGTGACCCCTCAACCACCAGAAAACTGACACGTGTCCTTATCTAGCATTTATTACTACTATAAATAGCACCCCTTTCCCTCATTGTAAACCACGCTTAATACATATCGAATATACACTCTCTCTCTTACTTGTTTGCTCTGACTTCTCTCTAGCTATTCTCCGCAATAACCCCTCGGATAAGCTACCCCCCGGGTACACTATCCATCATTTGGTGCTCTCGTTGAGAGGTCGAACGATCAAGTAAGAAACCCTCCCCCTTCGCTAAACACTAGCCATCTACCAAAATGGTGAGAACAACACGTGCCAACTCCAAAAACGTAGAAGACAAGAACTTGGCCCTCGGCGACGTCAACGCTCCCGAAGCCCCTCACAAGGCTCCCGAGGGCGGTGTCATCGCTGGGCTGGAACAGGCGGCTGTCGACCTACGCCTTCAGATCCAGCAGAATGCCCCCGATGCCCGCCTCGGCATCGAGGCCAAGAAGAAAAACCGGAGCGATGACCAAGTCAGCCCTCCGGTCCTCACCATCGACGTTCATTCGGCACTCTCCGCCTTCATCCAGACGCTAACTCAGAACCCGGGTGCCTTCGGCACCCTGGCTCCGGCTCAACCCCAGGTTGGGGAGAACATCGTACTTCCCCCTCTGCCACACCCCTTCGGAAACCCCATCCCTCGGGTTAGGAATGACGAAGGGGTAGTGGCCCAAGACACGGCCTCCCAGGAAGTTCAGTCCCGGGACCGCCACAATGACAACAGAGAAAGGCCCCGCACTTCCGCCCTCAACCGGCTCGGAGGGGGGCAAGACCGCCGTGGGCCCCAAGAAAGCGGAGGGTCTGTCTCGAGGGCAGACGAGGAGCGTCCCCCTCGGGACAAAGGCAAGACACCCCTTCATGCCGACGATGTTCGCCACCAGATCAACCAGGCCCACTCGGCCCGGGTTCGTTCACAGGGGGCGGAGACCCTCCCGAAGGACCCCCGGGACGAAATTATTGCGGCCCTCCAACGTCGACTTGATGAAATGGAGGCCGACAAAGCTCACGCCACCACCTCCACCCCTCATTCAGACCTCAAATACGAGGCCATGATGGCCAAAATGGAGGAATTACAGAAGAAGGTAGCCGAGGGCTCCGGGGAACTCATCATCCAGCTTCGGACTCGGACGCCATTCACCCCAAGGGTATTGGCGGCCCAAATCCCGGAAAAGTACCGAGGGCAACTTATCAAGCCCTATGAAGGAAAAACTGACCCCCAGGAGCACTGCAACAGGTATCAAAACAACATGATGATGATGGGGGCATCAGATGAATACTTATGTCGTTGGTTCCTTTCCACCTTGGAGGGACCAGCATACGAATGGTTCAATCGATTGCCCGAGGGCAGCATTGACTTTTGGCAAGATCTTGCCCAACGCTTCCTCACCCATTTTGCCGGAAGGAAGCGCGCGAGAAAGCACTTCTCCCAGCTCCTCTCCGTCAAGCAACAGCCTGACGAAACACTTCGGTCCTTCATTGACCGGTGGATGAAGGAGACAGACGAGGTCGAGGGCACCGACGAGCGTACCCTCCTCGTCCTCTTCCAGGGGGTTCTCCGCAGCAGCCCCTACGCACGGAGCCTCATCACCGACCCCCCAAGATCATACCTCAGAGCACTCCAGCGGGGGAGCCTATACGCCGACGCCGACGACCTCCACTCCTTCAAGAAGAACGAGGGCCAGCCCTCGAAGAAGATAAACAACACACCGGCCCCAAATGTGCCCTCGGCCGGAGGCCGAGACCATGGAAGCCACACCCAACAGGGCCGTAACGAACGTCAATGGCGCCCTCGGCTGGACATGCCGAGGACTCCCCTCACGCACCCGGTGAGCACTATCCTCAACTATGCGGAAGAGCAGGACCTTTTCCCCAAGGACCCTCGGTCGGTGAGGGAGATCTACGCCATCCACCAAGGCGGCACTTATTGCCGTTACCACAAAAGCACCTCCCACAATACAGACGATTGTGTCTCGTTAAAGAAGGCTATTGAACTCTTAATTCAACGGGGTGAGCTCCACCAATTCATCAAAAATGCCCCAAGGAAAAACACCAGGGAGAACACCGATAAAGAAGAAGGGGACATCGCAACAAAGAAACATGAAATCGGGAGGCTCAGTGACGGAGAGGAGTTCGAGGAGCCCCAGCCGAAGAAGCGCCACCTCCGCTAATCATGTTCCTCACCTTCGGCGTTAGTCTCAGCCTTGGGCCCTCGACCTCGAGGCACATTACCATCCCCTCGGCCTAGAGCCTCGGCCTTGAGCGGTGAATCTTAACAAAGCCGTTGTCAAACAACGCACCCCTTGTATTCCGCTTATTTCTATGAATTTAAGTAAACTACAACACAATCCAGAAATCTTATCGGCCCCTTCGAGGCCAAATGCCCAGGTATGGCCGATGGTTTCTAGAGACGAGGGGCCTGCAAAAGGCCCGCGTTTTTGGAGCGGGACGCTCGCCTCGTCGCCGGCGCGCAACGCACGGCGACAGGCCTGAAAGAATGACTGAGGTGACGAAATCCCCAAACTTGGGGGTGAAACGACAGTCGTCGGAGACCGCCCAAGCCTAGCCCGCGCCGTAAATAGACGACGGGACCCCCAAGGTCAAGGGACGGTTCAGCGTCGGGGGACTAACAGACGAACCCCCGGACGGATCACTTGGACCCCCTTCCGGCCGAGGCGGGGAAGCAACCCCCTCGGCCGAAGCCTAGAAGAAGGAACACACATCAGGAGGA
This sequence comes from Cuscuta europaea, assembly GCA_945859875.1. NCBI lineage: Eukaryota > Viridiplantae > Streptophyta > Magnoliopsida > Solanales > Convolvulaceae > Cuscuta > Cuscuta europaea. The sequence continues at coordinate 1,230,151 of CAMAPE010000033.1, forward strand.
CTAACATACGACCTCCTGGCACAATCAAGGGACGGCCCAGCGCCGGGGGACTAACAGACGAACCCCCGGACGGATCACTTGGACCTCCTTTCGGCCGAGGCGGGGAATCAACCCCTCGGTCGATGCCTGAAAGAAGGAACATACACCCAGAGGACTCCTAGAACTATCAAGGAAAGGCCCTCGGCCTCAATTCGATTCCGCGTCACCAATGGCCCTCGGCCTTGACATGATTCCACGTCACCAATGGCCCTCGGCCTTGGCATGATTCCACGTCACCAACGGCCCTCGGCAAAAGGAGTGGGGGACTCCTGATGGAGTATATGGCCCAGGGACCCCCGACCCACATACTTCCTCTACTACAATCAGGCCCAACAGGCCCAAATGGGCCAAGCCCAGAAAAATGGAGCTCTAAGCAGCCCACAATACACAAAGGGGTGCCTTCGGCCCCATGGCCGAAGGCTACCAGTGACGGAATCGAGCTCGGAAATATCACAGGAGGACAAGGCTTGAAAACCAAGCCTTCGGCAACTGCAGCCCTCGGCAGGTAGGAGCCCTCGGTTAGAAGATGCATCACACGAGAACAAGGCTTGAAAACCAAGCCTTCGGCAACTGCAGCCCTCGGCAGGCAGGAGCCCTCGGTTAGAAGAGGCATCACAAGAGAACAAGGCTTGAAAACCAAGCCTTCGGCACCTGCAGCCCTCGGCAGGTAGGAGCCCTCGGTTAGAAGAGGCATCACAGGAGAACAAGGCTTGAAAACCAAGCCTTCGGCACCTGCAGCCCTCGGCAGGTAGGAGCCCTCGGTTAGAAGAGCCTTCGGCCCAGCACCCTTCAGCCGAAGGCATCCACCTCGACAGAATATCCTCTTCACATGCGCCTGGATCACCGTACCAAGTACAAACGTCACATCCAACCACCACATTTAATGCGGCCACATGCGAGTGCCAGTGCCACCCCGGTCGAGGTGATCCCTCGACCACCAGAAAACTGACACGTGTCCTTATCTAGCATTTATTACTACTATAAATAGCACCCCTTTCCCTCATTGTAAACCACGCTTAATACATATCGAATATACACTCTCTCTCTTACTTGTTTGCTCTGACTTCTCTCTAGTTATTCTCCGCAATAACCCCTCGGATAAGCTACCCCCCGGGTACACTATCCATCAGGGTATTTGCTTGATTCGATTGTCCAAATCAAATCCGGGAACAAATGATCGTGGGAGCAAATTTTCGTAAAGATTCGTCACATACCCGATCGGGTATGCCGACACACCCGATCGGGTATGCCCAGAAAAGTGAATTTCTGGGAAATTTCCTAAGATACCCGGTCGGGTATCCTATATACCCGGTCGGGTATCAGACCCTGCAGTTCCCAAAAGCCTATAAATACACCCCTTTCATTCACAATAAAAGAACAAATTAACATATACTTCTTAGCTTAGTTTAGACAAGTTCTTTATTTATATTTTCTTCATGTTTAGTCTTCAAATGAGGAGCTAAACTTTTCCATCTTGGTTTTGCTACTTTGAAGCTTTTCCCATTTTTGGTGCTCCAACTTTACCGTCAAAGACACTTCTGATCCTTATCTTTTCATTTTTCCGAAACTGGTGCACGACTATTGCACTCTTCCCATTTTTAATCCTCCGGGATGTTTCTCCGGTGAAGAAAAAAATAAACCGAGCACGTGCCTAACATATGCTTCATTTGAAAGGTCAAAGGAGTAATTAGACTTGCACAAACCCTTCTTCATGTTCTATCTTATACGGAGTATGTCCTCCCAGTTCAAACTTACAGAGCAAGCGGCAAGAAGTTGTCATTGCGCCAAGAGGTTGCCGATGGAAAGCAACCCAGAAGCCTCGCATGGGAAGGGTTTACTTCCATCTTTTAAACATGTTTTCCCTAACGTGGCACACAGGTTTTTGTTTTTAGCCATTTGACAAAATAATAATATTTAAACATTAGTTGGGTATGAAATGATGACATATGATGGTGTGTGTTTCAGGTTCTGTGTGAGACATTTGGAACAAAACATGAGGGTAGCTGATTTTCAAGGAAAGGCGCTGTAAAATGCATTGTGGAAATGTGCAAGGGCCACTACCATTAACACCTTCACATTGGCTATGCATGAACTTAAAGAGTTGGATGAAAATGCATTCAAGTGTGACACTTCTCATGGTGATAAACATCCAAGTGAATGGTCCAGGTCACACTTCTCATCCGCCGCACGGTGTGACACTTTAGTAAATAATCATTGTGAGATCTTTAACGAAATGATTATCGAAGCGTGGGATCAAAGGTTAATTACTTGTTTAGAAAAATGCACCACGACCAACACACTGTCAACTTAGACAAGAAAACTTGCTCTTGCCGGAAATGGAACCTCACTGGAATCCCATGTAGGCACGCTATATGCATGTGCAATTTGGTTGAAGTATGGGAAGGGACCAATGAATTCATTTGTTGATGTGTGTTACGCTAGCGCTACTTATTCCGTCATGTAGGCACGCTATATGTGCTACTTACAAACTAGGAAATATATAAACACAATGTATTTTACTGTTAAAATACAGCCATAATCCTCCTTTCATTACAAAGATGCATCCTCATAACTAAAGATGATTCATTACATATTACAACCATAATCCTCCATTCATTACATGTTTACCATACTTAATGAGATCATTCCTACGACAAATGTGTATAGTTTCTACGTTCACCGTAAAAACTAAAAACCACTTAATTTCTTAGTAAGATATACGCTACAAATGACAACCACAATAAACAAGAGTGCAGCTGGTGTCTTGTTCATGGAGTGCAGATTCCTAGTTTCAAATTTTTCATCATCTTCTCAGATTCTTGAAGCTGCATAGTTAAATTCTGAATCTCTTCTTCATGGCAGTTTATTTTTGTCAGTAGTCCTGGAATAATCATTTTTGGCTTGTTAGACATTGGTTGGTCAAACCATTGCATAAATCCACATGACACCTCCCTCTGAAATAACACAACAAACAACCATAATCAGTTAACAACTTGAAAAAAAATGTTCATGCTAAACCACAAATGCACTCCGTTCGTAACAAACAGACAAATCACATATATGAACTAAAGAACGGAGTAAGTATGACTTACTTTGAACATTGGACATTGCCAAAAACGTCTCCCAGGATTCGCTTTAGTCCAAGAAGTCTGTAACTTCAGTTTGTGGTTACAGTGACAATATACAACAAGAATCCACTCGCCATACTCATAGTACTGACCATGGGAGTTTTGAGAATTTGATGCATAACTCCTATCCATCCCTTATCAGATGTCGAAAGGTAGAAGATGAAATTCAATTAAAATATATATAGCGTCCATGACAGAAGAGTTGTGGAAAGGTAGAAGAGGAAATTAAATGAAATGATATCCATGGTAGCAGAGAAAGGTAGAAGATGACATACCTTGATTAATTGATGCAAAGCTCTAGCCTCTTGATAAGTTCAAAATTTGAGAACATGAGACTAAGAAAAGAAAGAAATGGGTGGAGAAGACTACTTTAATTTGAGATGTGGGGGATCAGGATAAGAAGAAAAGGTGTAGGGGGATTGACAATTGTGTCCTTAAAAAATCAGCATATGTTAAGCACGTGTTGGCTTAATTTTTCTCGTTCACCTGAAAAACACCCGGAGGACGAAAACCGGGAAAAAATGCATTGTTATTAATTCGATTCTTTCAACGGTAGTAAAAATTTTGCACCAGTTTCGGAAAAATGAAAAGACAAGGATTAGAAGTGTCTTTGACAGTAAAGTTGGAGGACCAAAAATCGGAAAATTTCCCTCTGAAGCTTAATGAATTTGTAAGTTGTGAGTTATTTTCTTTAATCTTCTTCCTTGAATATTAATTATTTCCTATTCATATTCCATATTAATATTTTGAGCATTACTTAAAGGATCAACTAGTTTTGTTTCATATATTAATTATTACTAGAATCAATCGGTTAATACGCTTGTTATTAATTCGGTTCTTTCAACGGTAGTAAAACTTGGATTGTTAATGCATGCGTCTCATGGTTAATAATCTAAGGGGAATTAATTATATTGATTAAACCAATAAACCGCTTGTGTTGAGGTTATCAATCTCAATCGTTTTCATCTTAAGTTTATTGCTACTATCGGGCTAATATACGACGCTTGTTCTATATTAACTCGGTAGTATGTTTTATTAATGAACACGTTTCGTTATTAATAACTACCCTCGATGAACTGGATATACTCCTCGATTGAGTATTCGAGAGGAAGATAGTTAAAGATATAATCGGGATCGACGAACATTTCATTAAGTGGATAAAAGCAAAACCAAGTCCTCATCTCTATAAATTAAACTCATTTAAGTCGTTTATCTTAGTGTTAATTAAATTCAATCAAATCAAACTTAAAACCCCTCTTGTTACTATTTATATAAAAGAAAAGTATTCCTTTCCCTGTGGATACGAACCTTACTTCACTATACTACGTATTAGTGTTGTATTGATAAATTATTTTGAGTGCATTTCACGACAAAGTGCACGTCAAATTTGGCGCCGTTGCTGGGGAAAGGCAATTTTTTTTTTTTTATTGTATTTCAAGAAAACATAAAAAAATATTAAATAAAAATATAAAGAGTTCTTATTTCTTCTATTTCTGAGCTTGGTGAAGTATATGGTTAAACATCGTTCCATAAACGAAATCACCTATCAAACAAACCCGGAAATAGGGCAAACTTTCGAGTGGTTGAAAAATAAATTTTCTAATACCGACTCGGAGGAATTATCTACCGGAGATACATCCAGCGCTAGTTCTCATTCTAGCGAGACCGAAGAGTCCATAACTATGGCTCTTGAAACAAGAACTTTGAGGGAGCTCACAGCTCCAAACTTGAATCAACAACCGTTATGTATTACCTTCCCTACACTCGATGAGGGTAATACATTTGAGCTAAAATCTGGGCTCATACATCTACTTCCATCCTTTCATGGCCTAAGAGGAGAAGATCCGAACAAACACCTTTCGGAGTTCCATATTGTGTGCACAAGCATGTGCCCCAGTGGTGTCTCGGAAGAACAAATCAAATTGAGGGATTTTCCATTCTCCCTCAAAGACACTGCAAAGGATTGACTATTCTATCTTCCTCCGGGAAGTATAGACACATGGGCGGCAATGAAAAAATGCTTCTTGGATAGGTACTATCCCGCCTCCATCTCATCTTCTTTAAAAAAACAAATAAGCAACATTGAGCAAAAAGAAGATGAAACATTGTATGAATATTGGGAGCGTTTCAAAAAGTTATGTGCTAGTTGCCCATATCATGGGTACACCGAGCAAGACCTCATCCTCTATTTTTATGATGATCTTGCGGATCAAGATAGGCGCATGGTGAATGCGGCATGTGGAGGGGGAATTGTTAACAAAACCCCTTCTCGAGCAAGGAATCTCATCTCGGAGTTGGCCGAGAACTCCAGACATTACAGTGGGCGACCCTCAACTCGAAGGGTTGCCGCAACAGAATCCAACACCTCGTTGGAAAGCCAAGTTGCCGGTTTGACTTCTCTGGTCAAAGAACTTCTTCTGAAACCAAAGATTCAGGAGGTCAAAGCTTGTGGCATTTGCACAGCAACCGGGCACCCCACTGATTCGTGCCCATCCCTCCAAGAAGAACAAGTCAACGTCTTGGGTTTCCAAGGCCATCAACAGAAGAGGTATGATCCATTCTCAAATTCTTACAACCCTGGATTGCGGGATCATCCTAACTTGAGGTATGGAAACCCTCAACAATCCAACTCATCTTCTCAATCTAATATGTCAACTGATGACATGATCCGGACTTTGACCTCAAACATGGTTACCATGCAACAAAACATGGGACAATTTCAACAAACCATGATACAATTTCAACATGAGACAAGGTCAAGCATTAACAATTTGGAAACTCAAGTTAGTCAAATTGCAAATGCCGTGAACCGACTTGAAACGAAGGACTCGGGTAAACTCCCATCTCAAACGGAGCAAAACCCGAGACAACATGTGAATGCCATCATGTTGAGAAGTGAGGCGACATGGAAGGAGGTAGATCAAGAAATTAAGGAGGTGGACCCTGAAGAAGAAGTTCAACCGGAGGAGGGGGTCACAACAGCCAAGCTCCCTCCACTTTCATCATATGAACCAGTAGCCCCGTTTCCTGAGGCACTGAGAGAGACAAAGAAGCCGGAGAAAGATTCTGACATCTATGAGACTTTCGCCAAGTGTGAGGTAAACATTCCGCTCCTTAACTCAATGAAAAGTGTTCCTCGTTTTGCTAAATTTTTAAAAGAATTATGCAAAACAAAAAGGAAAAATAAATTGAAAGAGAAACAAGAGGTTAAAGTTAGTGAACATGTCTCAGCTATTTTCCAAAATAAACTCCCCGAAAAATGTAGCGACCCAGACATGTTCATTATTCCTTGCACGATAGGGAGCACCACATTTCCTAGGGCCTTGTTGGATTTAGGGGCATCAATAAATGTCATTCCTTATTCCATTTATAAATCCCTACAACTTGGCCCACTACATCAAACCGGTGTAGTAATTCAACTAGCGGATCATTCTAGCACTTACCCAAAGGGTGTGATAGAAGATGTGCCAGTAGAAGTGGAAAATATGGTTTTCTCTGTCGACTTCTATGTCCTCGAAATGGGAAACGATGATCAAATAACACCTATCCTGTTGGGTAGACCCTTCTTAAAGACCTCAAAAACTAAAATTGACATGTCTAGTGGTTCATTGACCTTAGAATTCAATGATCAAAAAGTAGAGTTCAATATCTTTGACTCTATAAAAGACCAAATTAAAGATCACTCTCTGTGCTCTTTAAATATTTTTGAACCACAGGAACCGATATTCTTGGAGAAATCTTATAAAATCCCAATTTTCGAGAAGAGGAGAAAATTGAACATAGAAAGTCATCATTGGTTGAGATGTTGACAAGAAATAACGCTGTGCCTTGAAAAATGAAACAAGGGATGCTCATGATCCCACATAAAAAAAGTGAATAACGTCGTGCCGCGACGTTAAATAAGGCGCTTCTTGGGAGGCAACCCAAGTTTATATTTTGTTATTTTCATTCATTTTTGTGTGTGTTTCTTACATTTTCAAAAAAAAAGAAGAAGATCCAAGGCATGATGCCCGATCGGGCAACACTTTCTACCCGGTCGGGTATAAGCAAAAAATTGAAATAGGCCTGGATCGGGTAACCCAAGGTATGCATTTTTCATCTTTTCTTTTCAATTTTTGTTTTGGAATGTGAACTTTGAGAAAATGGGGAAACTCTCAAAAGAAAATAAGGGAAAATCATGTTTTGAAAGCCTGGGAAAATCTCCGATCGGTCATCATCACTTACCCGGTCAGATCCATGCCAAAAAGAGGATGAAATTGGACAAAATCACGCCCCAGGGTAGTGTACCCGATCGAGCCCCACTACTGCACCTGATCGGGTATAGATGAAAAAGGCAGGGTTGTGGAGCAAAAACCCCACACCCGATCGAGTCAGGGCTGAAAACAAAGTCAGTACCCGATCGGGTAGACCTATGACCCGATCGGGTATAAATCCAAAAAATTAAGAATTTTCTTCGTCCCGATTCACCCGATCGAGTACCCCCCAAAAACTCGATCAGGTACGAACCCCTGGAGCATTTCTGGAAAAAAGCGAACTACCCGATCGGGTACACCCATATACCCGGTCGGGTGAATTAATGTTTAAAGCTGGAATTTTCACGACGCAATTTGCCCGATCGAGTAAAACCCAAACTCGATCGGGCCCGATCCCGGAACCTGAGGAAACAAGAGAGTACCTGATCGGGTATGTCGGGCCACCCGATCAGGTACACCAACTTTTAACCCAATTCAAACCCCCAATCGACAAACCCTCCCTCAAACCACCATAGTCAATTTTTCTTTCTCAAATTACCCCCTCTTCCTCCCCACCTCTCATCCAAATTCAAGCCTCTCTCTCACAATCCCAATGCCAAACACACCAAACTCTAAATCCCAAACAACCTCAAATTCACTATCCCATTGAGCCGAATTTATTTGAAAACCCCAATTTTTGTTTTCATCCATTCCCCGCAACCCCCCCCCCCCCCCCCCCCCCCCTAAAAAAACAAAAATCCAAACAAAGACAACATGAGAGCACTAGGGACAGTGCTCAGACTAAGTAGGGGGGAGTCACTCATTTAGTATGTACTCATTCTTTCTAGCTTGAACTTGCATTATTCTTTAAAAAAAACAAAAAAAAAACAAAAAAAAAAAGGAAAAAATGCTAGTTAGATTGAAAACCCAAAATTGGGCAATCTAAGCAAAAGTGGCTAAAATGAGTGAGTTGGGAGAAGGAAAATAAAAAGAGAGGCTAGGATGAAAACCTAAAAAGGCTCCTAGGCAGAATGAGAGAATGAGAGGAAATTTTATCTGCGTTTATACACGAACTCATTTCATTTGAGAGTTTTTGGGACGCAAGCAATGAAAAGAATAGTTGTACGTGAAGATCATGAAAACCATCTTTCTTTGTAAATTGAGGATGAATGAAAATCTGAACATGTTTTTTTTCGAATTTGTCTGTTTTGTGGATTGTGAACTGTTATGGTGGCTTTTACTCGAGGACGAGTAATGGACTAAGTAGGGGGGAGTTTGATAGTATAGAATTGTTATTGTTTATATTTGTAATTTTAACTACTCCCTCCGTCCCGCTAACAATGGGACAAAAGGAAGTGACACACAAATTAATAAAAAGTGGTTTATGTGGTTGATATTGAATTGATAAAGTAAGAATAAAGTAAGAATGATTTAGAGCCACACAAATTTTACCAAATTTGGTATGAGACAATCTTATTGGGACAGACCAATATGGTAAAATGTGACAATCATAGCGGGACGGAGGTAGTAGTTTTTATTAGTTCTAGTTGTGGAAATTACACACTTGAGGTGTAATACTTTATTTTCATATATATTACTACCTCCGTTCCCATTTTAACTTCCTAATGTGTTTGACACAAAGTTTAAGATAGTGGATATTGTGTGGTGGAGAGTTGTGCAGAGGAGAGAGAAATATGTAAGAAATGTCGTGAACCACAAATTCTTTACCAAAAAGGAAAAGTGGAAGTTTTAATTGGAACGGACGAAAAAGGAAAGTTGGAAGTTTATTTAGGAACGGAGGGAGTAGTAATTTGTTTAGATTAGGACTATTTTGAACTAAATAGGTCAAAGATCATCCAAGGGATCAAGAGTGGACTTCAAAAGATCAAGGAAAGTTCAAGGAGACAAGAAAGATTTCGATTTGGAAAAAATACTCTTATACTCGATCGGGTATATGCAATACCCGATCGGGTATTTGCTTGATTCGATTGTCCAAATCAAATCCAGAAACAAATGATCGTGGGAGCAAATTTTCGTAAAGATTTGTCACATACCCGATCGGGTATGCCGACATACCCGATCGGGTATGCCCAGAATAGTGAATTTTTGGGAAATTTCCTAAGATACCCGGTCGGGTATCCTATATACCCGGTCGAGTATCAGACCCTGTAGCTCCCAAAAGCCTATAAATACACACATTTCCTTCACAATAAAATCACCCATTCACATATACTTCTTAACTCAGTTTAGACAAGTTCTTTCTTTATATTTTCTTCATGTTTAGTCTCCAAATGAGGAGCTAAACTCTTCCATCTTGGTTTTGCTACTTTGAAGTTTAATGAATTTGTAAGTTGTGAGTTATTCTCTTTAATTTTCTTCCTTGAATATTAATTCTTTCTTTAAATACTATTTCTATATCAATGTTGGAGAGTGTTACTAAGATGAAAATTAGTTGACATCTTGACATTAGTTATAGTAATAGTTATTTCTTCCTCTATGTTAATATTGGGGAGTGTTACTAAGATGACAATTAGTTAACATCTTGATATTAACTATAGTATGATTAATCTTCTTTAATATTCTTCATTGAGTATTAATTAATTCCTATTCATATTTCATATTAATATTGTGAACATTACTTAAAGGATCAACTAGTTTTGTTTCATATATTAATTATTACTAGAATCGATCGATTAATACGCTTGTTATTAATTCGGCTCATTCACGGTAGTAAACTTGGATTATCAATGCATGCGTCTCATGGTTAATAATCTAAGGGGAATTAATTATGTTGATTAAACCAATAAACCGCTTGTGTTGAGGTTATCAATCTCAATCGTTTTCATCTTGATTTTGTTGCTACTATCGGGTTGATATACGGCGCGTGTTCTATATTCACTCGGTAGTAAGTTTTATTAATGAACGCGTCTCGTTATTAATAACTACCCTCGATGAACTGGATATAATCCTCGATTGAGTATTCAAGAGGAAGATAGTTAAAGATATAACTAGGATCGATGAACATTTCATTAAGTGGATAAAAGCAAAACCAAGTCTTCATCTCTATTAACTAAAACACATACGTCGTTCATCTTAGTGTTTAAATATATTTAAATTCTAAAAACAATCTAAAACCCCCTTGTTACTATTTAATTAAAAGAGAAGTATTCTTTTCCCGGTGGATACGAACCTTACTTCATTATACTACGTATAATTGTTGTATTGATATTTAGTTTGAGTGCACGTCATATATCATTATATCCCACAAGAATGTTCAGATCCGAACATTCGGACCTGAGGCGCCGTCCGAACACCGCCGTTGGGGGCGGTTCCCGGTGGAATTTTTTGATGAAATTTTTATGATATGTTTTTTATCAAGTCTAATTTATCCATAACAAATTTCATCCCAAAATTCGATCGGGAATGTCTTCAAATGATTTTTTGAAGTTGACTGCGTTTTTCCATGTATAATTTGGCGCAGTCAACTTCAAAGTTCGGATGGTGCCTCCTGTCCGAACGTTCGGACAAGATAAGTTCTCTTATATCCCATATAATTATAACACTATTAGTTTCCAAGGCATCACTTATTATTTGTAAAATATTAAATGAGGTTTCAATTCCTAAACATGACTGCATGAGTAGTATAATAGCTTATACCCCAACTTTGTCATCTTTTTTTTTATTGTTTAAAATGTTTTGCCGCACTCTCTTTTAATCAATAAATTAATTTGTGTTTTCTATTATTTTTTTTCCTCTACACAAATCGTAATTACACATTTTTATTATTTCCCGTGTCAGTCACAATTGCCAAAATTTTAAGAGACGGTGGGAGTTATAAATTAAAACTTATGAAAATTTATTGCACTTTAAGTTTATTCGAAAAAATGGCATGCTCAAATATTAGTATGCTTATTTATATCTCTCATATTAAATTCGTATGTATAGAATGTTCATGCACTCGCAATACTCTCGTGCAATAGAAACGATAAAAGTATGAATAAATTTTGTATAACTTCTTGTAAAAAAGTGTTCGATGTAACTCATGTTATATTTATATGTAAATGACCATATACAACAACAACATTCAAGTCTTTGTTCTAAAAGATTTTGGAGTCAGTTAACATATACTAATACATAATATCGGAGTCAAAAGGAAAATAAAGATAAGAATGTTTTTTAAAAATAAGGTATAATAAAAAGAAGATAAAAAAGGTAAATAAAATAGAGATAAGATATACTATCGTACATAAAAATGATAAGATAAAAAGGATAAAAATAATATATATACTCCATATATAAAATAAAAAAAATAAAAGGATAAAAAATATAAGAAAGAAAAACAAGATACATGGAAAAAAAGATGATAAGAGATCATCCGCCACACAAATACCTACCATCCACTTTACGCTCTTCAAAGTCATACCCGCATTCAACCCAAAAAGAAGCATATGTAAGAGATGTTAATATAATTATATAAATAATGTATATTTGATGTATATGTGATGCATAAGTTTTAAATGATATTATGAATGTGATGAACTTGTAAGTGGAAGTTTGACTCATCTAGGCGTTTGACTTTGAGGATTTCGTCCCTCCACTGAATAAAAATTCCAAAAAGCGTTTCGCTCTCCTTCTACTAAACACAAGTGAGGTAATTGATGTGATTCTTCTGAGTGATACCATAGGCAAAGTGTGCTAGAAAGAATTGAGACATTTCCTCGAAACTCGCCCGGCCTTAGTAGGAGTGGACTCGGGCCGGGCCAACCGGCCCGGAACCGGACCGACCCGCTACTGTGCAGGCCCGGACCAGCCCGATGAACCGGTTGGTGTCCGGTTCGGGCCACCCGGCCCAATGAGGTAGGCGGTTCGGGCCTGGGCCTGCTAAATAGTGAATCGGCCCGGCCAATTCAGGCCCGGCCTTATGGCTTCCTTAGGCGATCAAACCATTCCTCTGTAGGGCCTTGTAGAATGTTGATGGACATCCTTCATATGGCTTCCTCCGGGGCTTCGAGCAACATTAAACCTCATTGATAAGATATGAAGTGTGCCTTAGGGCCGCCCACCCCGTCATAGGTGAGGTTGGCAGGTTGCCTCACATTCTTCACGATGGCGGCCACCATAATCCGGGGAGTGAACGGAGATGTGATGCACATCTTGCTGTCTATCAGGGAGAAGCCCACCTGCTGGGCCAGCTCCTCAACCCATCTCTTCAAGGCTACCATGGCCTCGTTCGGGGTGACCACGCTGGCATTAGTGGGTATCACCGCCGTTTTGGTCCATTTGGATAGAGCCGTGCAACCCTGGTGAGACGCGGCCTTGCTAGTAGGGATGGACCCGGGCCGGTCCGGTTCCGGGCCGGGCCCGGGTGGGCTTTTTTTGAAAATACTTGAGCTCGGAACCGGCCTGGGTTGATACCGGGTCCGAGCCTGACCGGGCCGAGCCAGGCCGGGCCCGGTTCAATGTCTAATTTTTTTTTTTTGCTTTCTTGTTATCCCCCGACCCCCCCCCTCACCCCACCCCCAAACCTCACTAAAACACCCAGCCCTACCCTAGGAAAAGAAAAAAAATTGAAAAAACAAAAAAAAAAATATGACCCGGGCTCGGCCCGAACCACCCGGACCGGTTCCGGCAAAAATTGGGCAAAGCCCGACCCGCCTGACCCGCCCAAACGGGCTAAAAGCCAAGAACCGGCCAACCGGTCCCGGTCCGGTCCGGGCCCGCACAGTAGCGATTCCGGGCCGGGCTGACCCGGTTTAGTCCATCCCTACTTGCTAGCATTAGTGCCTGCTGCCCTCATGCCTTCACCTCCCATCTTCTTCTTGTTCCTGTCACTCGGGGTGGGCTCTCGGGAGGGGTTATATTCCTGCTTCCGGGAAGCTATCATGGGGGTTTCAGTGTATGTTGCTCAGGTAGTCATTCTGCTCACCGAACCCCTGAAGCGTTCATTTGCTCCTTCTCATTCTTTCGAATGCTGACCTACGTTGTTTCCCTTTGGACTCAACAATGGTAGTCTCCAGACACTGAATCTTTTGGACAAGCATGATCGACATCCGACCGACAGCAGACGAGGCCCCTTTGTCTCATTCTTCTAGATCTGCAGACATAAATTTTCTTCTTCGCCGTTGCTTGCACTATCCCGCCGCCATCATCGTTGGTCTTCTCAACAATTGGTTAAACTATAATCGACCGGCGACGAGGATCAAGTCGTCTTCCTCGATGGCCGCCACTGGTGGATCAATCATCCTCGACGAAGCGCCACCGCTGTTGGATCCGTCATATTCGATGGAGTTACAGTTACACGCCGGTGGCGGCTAGGGTTATAGGATGTGGCGGCGATGGAGGGTAGGGGTGACGAGTGGTGGAGGCGGGCTGGCCGAGATGGGCTTTGGGAGCCGTGGTGTGCGGCGGCTGGAGCTGTGGTGGTGTGATGCGATTGTGCAGGGGCTTGGGGAGGGTGGCTGGGGGATTGGGGGAGGGTGGCTGGGGGCTGGAGACAGCTGTGGTGGTGGGGTCAGGGCGGTGTACGGGAAACTGCTATGGCGGTGGGATCAATGCGGTGTAGGGGGAGACTGCTATGGCAGTGGGGTCAAGGCAGTGGGCGGTGGATAACGGGTTTCATTGTAAATTTGTTTGAAAATCATGTCATTGTATAACTGCAATCGACCGGCTAATTCAGATAACTTAAACTAGTTAAATTGGGTAACTATAAACGGACGATTTAATCGGGTAACTATAAATGGGCGATTTAAGTAATTGTAATTGGCTGGGCAAAGTCATTGGTCATTTGGCGGACGGACGGACATGGGTCGCTAGCACGGGATGATCAAATATTAGTCGGACGGGTGAACATTGGTCACTGAACGGACGTACGTTGGTCACTCCTGGACGAGCATAACTAGGACGGTGACGACTAAAATGATAGTAACTGGGACAGGACAATGCTCACTGGTGCAGTAGTAACTGAGATAATGGTCACTGGTGCGGTAATAACTGGGACAGTAGTCACTAGAGTGATAGTAACTTAGACGATGTCACTGGAGTTGTAATAGTAACTGGATCAGTAGTGACTAGACCGTTAGTAACTGAGACGATGTCACTGGAGCGGTAATAGTAACTGGAACGGTAGTAACTGAGACGATGTCACTGGAGCAGTAATAGTAACTGAGACGGTGTCACTGGAGCTGTAATAGTAATTGAGACGGTGATCACTTGAGCGATAGTAGTAATTGAGAAGGTGATCACAGAAATAATAATAATTGAGACATTGGTGACTGGGATAGTTGTAACACAATTTTCATATCCTATTATTTATATTTAGAAATAATATTCAAATATTAAAATAAAGAAAATATTAAAAAAACAAATGTTAAAATAATATTTTAGACGTATAGTGTTACGGAGGCATTGAAATAATAATAAATTAGAAAAAACGTTAATTATGAAAGTCTTGGGCGGCATTGGTAGTTTGGCACGGTGCTCAAAATTTAGTTAAGGGTAAATTAGTAAAGAATATGTTTCTTAGTCACATTTTTGGAAATTAAGAAAAAAGGTCTCTTTTGTGTCCATTAGCTATTTTTTAGTAATAATTGTGTCAAAACCCCTATTTCTATTTCTATATTTTTAAAATTTATGACTTGTAAATTTATCAATTTTCTTAATATGTTTTTTTTTAAATGACCTATTATAGCAAGTCAAGATGACATATTAATAGTGTTTCCAAAGTTAGTATGTTTATATGATACTCATTAATGGATTTGAAATAGTAAAATGGTCTATTCAAAGTTTTTTAGTATCTTTTGTTTTTATTGCAAAAGATAAAGGCAAATAGTTAAAAGGTTATATCTCTTCACTAGTCACAACAAGTGTCCTAATACAAGGGCTGCTTCATTTCTTTTTCAAGTCTTCAAGTGCTCAATGGCAATCACATAATATTTGGTCAGCAATGGGAAATTCAGGAACTATGTCCACGGGAACCTACATAAAAACAAGGGGTAAAAGTAGAAGAAATATGCTAAGCAAACAACCCTTTAGATGATGATAAAATAATAGTAAAAAGGGATAATATAGATAGTCAGACCTAAAATAAAAATAAGTAAAACATACGTAGTACTCAAAGTGTAAAATAGGAGATACTGTTTAAAATTCTCTAAATAGGAGTAATAATTTGTGATTGGACTAAAACACCCTTCTTGGGGTTCAAATTTGGTCACCAAACTCCTGAACCTGCAGTCGTTTGCCGTCACATGACTGCTACCGGACTTTCGTGGCCATCACCGGATTGCGCTAATTATGCTAGGGGAATTAGGGGGCAATTAATTATATTAAAGGTAGAAATGTAATATTTAATCTTCTTTAGGGAATATAAAATATGAACTCCTTTCTAAGAATTTTAACCATATTTTAGTTTTATTTAGGGCACTTTCTCATTAAAACTGAGACGTATACCTTTTTTCCTGTCATTGTCTGTATTCATCTACCATGCAGCTTGTCACTACATCACCCTCCTTTCGTTTAGATATAGGAAAATGAGTAAGGCTCTCATCCATTAGTACTAGTGAGGGCCATTTCATTTGGAGACTAAAGGGCAATTCGGTGTACTTTGGCATCCCTACAAGGTCAGGGTTGGAGAAGGGTTTCACCCTCCGCAATGTGAGGGTTGAAGGGTCCACCACACAAGAGTGTATAGGGAGCAAGCATTCCCTACTAAAATGCCTACACCACACGTCCACACCACAAACCACAACGGCCCTCTCCTCAAACCACCACCCCCGCAATTCTGTCTGCATTCCTAAAAAAGATCATGGTGCATTTTATAAACCATAAAGAATGTTCAAACATGAGGCTTTCTCATCCCAGTATAAAATTTGCAACCTTTGACTCCCTAAATGCAGACATTTCTGACTCTGCCATAGGATGGGCGCAGGGGCAAATCTAGGCATGGATCCGGTCCGGCAGTCCGCCCGGTCGCCCGGAACTGGGTCCAGTACTATTTGGGCCTGATAGAGACTGCAGAATTTGACAGTAAATTGACGTAGATTAAGAAGGGAACTGATTAAAACTGAAAAAAGAAAAATACAATTGAGACACTTCGAGTAGTCTCAACACTCCCAAATCCATTCTTTCCTCTTTCCCATTCTTATAGTAATTATATTCACAAGGATCGGCCCATATTTCCTGACATGGCGCAACACCCTTATTTATACAATATCACACTACTTAGTATAATTATATTTTTATTATTAATAAAATCAGCCTAGGTTCCTATCACTTCTCCCCCCTTAGATAACCACCTTGTCCTCAAGGTGGGTGATAGGAAACAGCCTTGACCAACTGCTTCATCCTTGAGCCTCTCCCTTCCCAGTACCCCTGATTGCTAGACCCTGAGCTTCATTACTTGACCTTTCATCTTCACTTCTTTCACCCTTGGAGTTCCACTCCATCCCCGTAATTCCTGCATCTCACTCTGAAGGATTACCCTGATATCAGGATAACCAGAAACTTCACCAACAACTTTAATGTCATCCTTTGGTACATCCTTCAACAACAGTATCAGAAGATCTAATGAACCAACTATTAAACCTTTAAGCTGCTGTTGTGGTTTAGTCATCACTTGCCCAACATAAGGTAGTATTCGAAAAATCAAAGGCTGGATGCAACCATGAGTTGTTTTTATTTCCTCAAACTTCTAGAGCATTAATGCTCGCAAAAAGGTCTGCCTTAGTAGTAACATGTAATGTCTCAAGCACCCAATGCATAGTTTCATCAGATGTATGCTCAACTAGGTTGGTGAGTGATGAAATTAAGTCATGGATATGTGGCTAAATAACTCCAAAGTCTGCATCAGTTTCAAGCTGTTAAGGTGCTCGACGAGCACTTGCTTTTACACCCAATCATCTGACTCAAATTTTGTCTTATGGAGTGTACTGACAAGACTTGTCTCTCCATCAAGACTTGCCTATTGCTATCAGAAAGGGAGTAAGGGAGTGTACTAAGCACCCTATCTATAATTTTGTATGTTATAAGAAACTATCGGCAAACTATCAAGCTTTTATTTCAAAGATTGATAGTATTCAGGTTCCTAGCAACATCACGGAAGCCCTTGAACATCCAGGGTGGAGGAAGGCTGTCCATGATGAATTAGCAGCATTGAAGAAGAATGGAACTTGGGTGCTTACAGATTTGCCTGCAGGGAAGAGAACTGTGGGTTGCAAATGGATATTTACAGTTAAATATCAGGCTGATGGAAAGATTGAAAGGCTGAAGGCAAGGCTGGTTGCTAAGGGGTTCACCCAAGCTTATGGCATTGATTATTCAGAGACATTCAGAGACATTTGCACTAGTGGCAAAGTTGAACACCATTAGAGTATTGTTATCACTTGCAGTGAACCTAGACTGACCATTACATCAACTAGATGTTAAGAATGCCTTTCTTAAAGGGACCTAGAAGAGGAAGTATTCATGGATGTACCACCTGGGTTAGAAGACTTGGTGAAATCTGGCCAGGTTTGCAGATTGAAAAAGTCTTTGTATGGACTAAAGCAGTCTCCTAGAGCATGGTTTGATAGGTTTACAAGATCAGTTATTAAACAAGGGTTCATGCAATGTTAGGCAGACCATACACTATTTGTAAAGAGGGCAGATTCTGGAAAATGGCTGTTCTTATAGTATATGTTGATGACATTATTATGACTGAGGATTATAAGGCTGAATTGGATAGACTGAAGGCTCATCTAGCAAGAGAGTTTGAGATCAAGGAACTAGGCGAGTTGAAGTACTTCCCGGGAATGGAAGTGGCAAGATCTAAGAAAGGCATTTTCATTTCACAAAGGAAATATGTCCTAGACTTGCTAAGTGAAACTGGAATGCTTGGGTGCAAGCCTATCGACACTGCTATGGATATATCAAAGAAGTTAGGCAGTGAGACTGAAAGTCCACCCGTTGATAATGGTAGATATCAAAGGCTGGTTGGGAAGCTAATCTACCTATCTCACACACGGCCAGGCATTGCTTTCTCGGTAAGTGTGGTAAGTCAATTTATGAATGACCCAGCTGAGGAACGCCTAACTGCAGTCTATAGAATTCTGACGTACCTGAAAATGACCCCTGGAAAAGGATTGTTGTTTCAGAAACAAGGGACAAGGAAGATTGAAGTGTTTACTGATGCTGACTGGGCTGAGAGCCTTTTAGACAGAAGATCAACTACCGGTTACTGTACTTATGTATGGGGTAACTTAGTCACCTGGAGGAGCAAGAAACAATCGGTGGTTTCGAGAAGTAGTGCAGAGTCCGAGCTCAGGGGTTTAGCAGAAGGAATCTGTGAAGGATTATGGTTAAGAAGATTGATTAATGAGCTCAAACTTCCATTTGAAAGCTCCATCCAAATCTCATGTGACAACCAGTCTACTATCAGTATTGCTAAGAATCCTGTCCATCATGACAGGACCAAACACATTGAGATAGATAGAAGATTCTTATCAGAGAAGATTGCAGCAAAGGATATCCAGCTGAGCTATGTTCCAACCAGGCAACAAATAGCTGATATACTCACCAAGGCACTTCCCAGAATTCAGTTTGAAGACTTATCCAACAAGTTGTGCATGGATGATATCCATCACCCAGCTTGAGGGGGAGTGTAGATTATTACAGATTGTTCTAATTACTCACCCGATTGAGCATTTATGAGGAGATATCTTAGAGATCTCAGAATCTCTAAATATCCCCAATTATCTTTTCTTTATTAGGGAACCTTAATTAGGAGGATTCCTTCCTTATTTCATTTTTCTCTAGCTATATATATTATGTATTCTTCTCCTTGTATCTTGCAGCACATAATAAACAGAATACATTTTACTTTCTCGAGTTATTTCTACAGTTTTCTATATATATGTAGTTGTACTTCATGTAAAGAGTGTACTATCAACAATAAAATTCAGAAAACTTCATGGTATCAAAGCCTAATCTCGTCTAAGCCTCTTTTGAGTCTATCGCCTCTCCAACAATTCTTTTTTGGGTGTCTCTACCCTTCTCTCTCTTTAACTTGCGGTGGAATATCTTCATCAAGGGTTTTATCATGTCTAAAGAAGCAGAATCAGCCTCAAGTCACCTTGACCACTCAACCATTGTTTCAGCTGCTACTACAGCTGCGGTTGCCTTTCGAAACCAGGAATTTGACCTTCCTTCTATCCTGCCATCTTACCATTTTAGTGGCAGAAACTATCTTGGATGCTCAAAGCTGGTTTACACTCCTTCGTGGCAAAGATTTTGAAATATATCTCACTGCCTCTTCACCAGAAAAAGGAGATATTGATGCTGTTATTTGGGAGAAAACCAATGCCAACATATGAGTCTAGTTATGAGACTCTAAGGGTCCCAACATTAGCACTACATGTTTATACATGGACTCGGCTAAAGAAATCTGGGATTTCATAAAGCAGTCCTACTGCGTTGCTAAAGATGGTGCTTTGCCTATGACTTATGGCTTCAAACAACAAATCTTAGGCAAGATTCGTAATCTATCACAGAATGTGCTACTGACCTCCAACGACGATCGTCTGAACTTGACCAGTATCAAACAATGAAGTGGTCTAATGCTGCACACGCAACTCTTCATAAGAACTATATAAACCAGAACGTCTGTATTGCTTCTTGTCTGGTTTAAATCCAGAAAACAATCAAACCCGGTCTCAACTTTTGGCCATTACTCCTCTACCAACCCTATCTTCTGTCATTGCCACTATCAAACATGAAGAGAGTAGACGTAATATAATGATGAATACTAAACTTGGCTGTCAAGTCTACTTCTTTGGCTTCTTCGGATGATAAGAGAACTAAAAGTAGTACGGGAGGAAGATGGTGTGAGCATCGTAAGTGGACCAATCATAATGTATTGGAAGCTTTATCCTCATCTCTGGAAAGAAAGAAAAAGTCAGGATAGACGGGAAATTAGCGCAGGATGTGCTAACTCAGCCACTCCTACTACTCTTGAGAACTCTACTAGCCTTTCATCTATTTGCCAGGAGGAAATACAACAACTTCGCTTGGTGCTGCAGTCTCTTAATACCTGAAATGGTTCTGGTCATAGCTCTTTAGCCTTGCAAGGTAAAACCACTACATTTTTTTGTCTTAATACTTCAGAACAGAATCCACAATCTAAATGGATATTAGACTCAGGTGCCACCTCTTATATGACTGTTGTATCCTCCTTACTCTCCAATTATCATCCATGTTTTAAGTCCACACACATTACTAGTGCTGATGGCACATCTATAGAGGTTGCAGGGCATGGCACAGTTTTCCCCCCCGATAAATTAAATCTGAAAAACACCTTACATGTTCAAATCTGGCTATGAACCTTGCTTCTATTTATAAACTCATTGTGGATCTTAACTGTGTTGTTATTTTCTTCCCTTCTTGTTGCTTCTTACAGGATCTACGCACGGGGAGGACGATTGGAATGGCTAAGCAAAGAGATGGTCTGTACTATCTTGATGCACTGTTTGTCTCCAAACCTCCAAAAAGGCTCTTACCTCGGCCACTTCCAATACCAAAACTGTTTGGCTTCATCATATGTGACTTGGTCATCCATCTTTCCATGTTCTAAAACCATATTCCCTAGTCTTTTCACTAGTATTTATGTTTCTACCTTTCAATGTGATGTATGTGAACTTGCTTAACAATCTCGTGTATCTTTCTCCCGAAGTAATACAATAAGTCGCTCCTTTTGATATTATACATAGTGATGTTTGGGGCCCTGCTCCAATTGCTAATATATTTGCTGCCGGTGGTACGTTACATTTATAGATGACTGTACACGTTTTATGTGGATTTTTCTCTGAAAAAACAAGAGTTAGGTGAGCACTATTATTCCTATCTTCTGCAATATGATTCATAATCAGTTCTCCACCACTATAAAATGCTTCCGTACTGATAATTCCCTTGAGCACTATTATTTTTCTCAAAGGGTATTGTTCATGAGTCCTCTTGTACGTACACACTTCAACAAAATGGCACTGCAGAAAGAAAATATGCATTAACATTACTTGGGCGAAGCCACACTCACAGCATGTCATCTCATCAATAAACTACCCACTCGTGTACTCCAGAACAAGTCACCTCTTGATTCTCTTCGTCATGTCTTTCTTCAAACTAGAATTTCTTCTGATCTTGATTTACGAGTGTTCGGTGTACTGCATTTGTTCATATTCCTCCACCTCATAGGGGGAAATTGGACCCGTGATCTATCAAGTGTATCTTTTTGGGTTACTCTCCAACCCAAAAAGGATACAAGTGTTAAAATCCTGCCACCAGAAGAAGTTACACCAGTGGAGATGTGTCCTTTCATGAAGACACACCTTTTTTCAGTCCTAATTCTCTCCTTGTATCTTAAGATCCCCGTCTCCTCCATCTCTTCCCACCTATACTATTACACCTTCTCCAGCACATACAATCTCCTACCTTTCTAAGCCATTATCGAGAAACATCCCATCACCGTCACCGCCTAATCACCCATCACCATCTTTAGATATCTCACCCACGTCACCTAGTTCACAACAGTGTTCAACATCACCTGAACCTGAATCAACTTCACCACAAGACCATCTCATTCCTACACCTACTAAATCCACCACTCATGGCTCACTTTCTCCTCCACTGGTAACAAAAGTGTATTCAAGGAAACACAGGTTCACTCCATTGCTGATTCAGGACCAATTGGCTGACCATGGTAATGACTTTTCTCCACCACCCTCTCTAATTGCTTTAGGCAAAGGTGTACGCCAATGTACTAAAACACCTTTATATCCTCCTTCTCTCCTTCTCATACTTTGTTTATTCAAAAACTCAATGAAATTCCCATACCCAACTCTATTTCTGAAGCATCATTAGGAAAGAAAGAATGGAGGGATGCTATGCAAGAGGAAATTAGAGCTCTTAAAAAGAACCATACTAGGGATATTGTGACTAAACCTCCTGGAAGACATCTTGTTTGTTGCAGATGGATCTTTACTCTGAAATACAATGCTGATGGATCTCTAGAGCCATACAAAGCTCGCCTTGTGGCTAAAGGATACACTCAGATGTATGAGATTGACTATCAAGAGACCTTTGCTCCTGTAGTCAAGCTCAATACTATCTGTATCCTATTATCCTTGGCATCTCATTTTGATTGGCCTTTATTGCAATTTGATGTCAAGAATGCTTTCCTTCATGGTGACTTGCATGAGGAGATTTATATGCACATTCCCCTAGGCTTCAATAAAACTTCAATAGGCCCCTCTACATATGTACGTCGACTAAAAAAAGCCCTCTATGGTCTCAAGCAATCCCCTCGTGCTTGGTTTGACCGCTTCACCTGAGTTGTTAGGGCTGTTGGTTATAGTCAAAGTCAGGGTGACCATACTATTTTTTAAAAGCACTCATGCACAGGTGGAGTCACTATTCTTTAAGTATATGTGGATGATATAATTCTGACCGGTAATGATCCAGTTGAGAAACAAGGTCTTGAGAAGCAGTTAAAGTCCAAATTTGAGATGAAGTCTCTTGGCTCTCTAAAATACTTTCTTGGGATTGAAGTTTCCCGCTCATATGAAGATATCTTTATCAGTCAACAGAAGTACATTACAGATTTGCTGAATGAAACTGGTAAGAGTGTTTGTTGACCGGCAAACTTATCTATCTCTCTCGTACCAGACATGACATTGCTTATGCGGTTAGTGTCCTAAGCCAGTTCATGAATGACCCCAAGAAATCGCATCTGGAAGCAGCTTATAGGGTTCTACACTACTTAAAAGGAAGTCCATGACGAGGAATAATGTTTAGGAAAGGGGGGCAATTATCAGTCTAAGCCTTCACTGATGCAGATTATGAGGGCTCTCTCGTTGACCACCAATCAACTACTGGTTTCCGGGTTTTCCTGGCAGGAAATCTTGTGACATGGAGAAACAAAAAACAAAATGTTGTGGCATGATCATCTACTGAATCTGAGCTAAGAGCACTTGCCCAAGTCATGTGTGAGCTTCTATGGATCAGAATTATTCTCTCTAATTTACAAATAGGATGGAAGAGACCAATGGAGTTGAGGTGTGATAAGAAATCAACAACTAACATAGCTCGTAATCCTGTCCAACATGATCGGACCAAGCATATTGAGATTGATCGACATTTCATTATAGAAAAGGTTGAAGGAGATTTGGTTGAACTAAGCTACATTCCCTCAGAAGATCAAGTTACAGATGTGTTTACCAAACCACTTCACAGTCCTAGGTCCCAGTCTTATTGTCAAGCTAGGCATGAAGGGTACCTACAAACCTAGCTTGAGGGGAGTGTTGATGCATCTGTTGAGAAACAAAAGAGTCTTTTTCTGTAATAATGAGTCTTTAGTGCATGTCCAGGTTGTAATTAATACTTGTCTAATCAATTTATATTCATTTATTTTTCTTCACTTAAGGTACTGAACATACACTTCTTAGGCTTAGTTTTCTATAAATATGTAGTTGTACTTCATGTAAAAGAGTGTTCTATCAATAATAAAATTCAGAAAACTTCACCAATTGCCTTCACAGCCGCATACACAAACTGCTCATTAATCCCCTGGCTGACCATAGAGGAAAACATAGTAACGCATACGAGCAAAAAGAATTTTGTCCCAAATCTTTCTTACTGTAGCACCACAACATCCAGAAAAAAGGTAGCTTCCCATACCCTCCACCAACCCGGGGATCCGACAATCTTCTCTTGCTTTGATTCCTTAAACCTTTGTTCTGTAGATTCAATTATAGCATTTATTCTCTCTGCGCCACAAGTGTTTATCACCTCTGACAATGCCCCAGAAGCTCACCAACTTTGAATATTATCCTCCTCATCAGCAAGGAATGGATTAACATTCATCAACCATGTGTGAACCTGGTGTTATTTGCAGAAAAGCAATGACACAATACGCCAACTCCTCCAGATTATGAACAATTACCTTTACAAACCTCTTGCTATACAAAATAGTCAACCTGAGCTCAACTAGGCTTTCTGATAGCATTTTTTGTTTGCAGCTATGAAAAAAAGCACCAGAGTGCAAAAGGTCCCTTGATGAATGATTATTCATCAGATTATGAGTTAAATCATTATAAGATCTTCCAACATGTGTGTTAAGAATCATCAAGTACTCAGAGTTTGTATTCTCTTTCCTCCGCCAACTTTCCTTAGAGATTTCAGTCACTTCCCACGCAACATGTTGATCAACCAATGAAATAATGCCAGTCTTGACTCTGTATCCTTTTGGAGACATTGATTCATTTCTGTTTGTAATGAGCTACCAGCATCCCTTGCATCATTCTGGGTTGAAAAGTTTAAAAAACACTAGAGCAGTAGAGTCGTTGAAGACTGTCTCAATTGTTGTGTTTCTAAGCTGAAACCTGGCCCACTGGACACCCTTTACCTTGGATATCATCCATCTTCTATGCCGCTTGATAGTGCTGAGGTTCTTTTGAGGTATATTTCCACACACTGCGCTCATACTTTCACTAGTTTTTCCCCTTTCAGATTCAAAAGCGGAACTGCCAGGCCACTTAAGTAGGTTCTGTTTCTCGTAGTCTTCATCATAGGATGAATAGGTAGATGGGGCTTCTTCAGTGCTTCCTTCAAATGTGGAAGCACTATGTGGAACTGTTCTATGCAATCAGTACCTGTTGCAAACTTGCATCCAAACCATTTCTATGGAGAAAACCATTCCTCTTGTTAGCTTCGGACAACTCAGCATTAAGCCAAGCATTTTTATTCACATATTCCACAGCAGAAACAGAGGGATGAATTCCAATCCAATCAAATTACAACCATTCAGAACTATGGTCTGATTGGCGTGTAAACCATTTTTCTAACAGCCCAATACACAAGGACTCATGAAACCTCTTTGCATCCTTGACATGATCTGCGTCCAGCTTTATTAGCCCAAGTGAGGAGATAGAAGCCTTAAGACTAAAAAAACGAAAGTGAGAACCTTAGACGGGAAGGAAGAGAGTATTATTTACTACAATATTCATCTATATAATCTTTTATCTCAATTATATGCATAGTTGCTTTGGCTTCTAAATAAGACTAAAAGAAGAGTCCCGAATGTAAATAGGACCCGACACTTTTTTAACTCTAAATAGGACTTATTTGAACGAAAGGGACAAAACTACCCTTACACAATGCCGCTGCTAAAAATCCACTCCATCACGCCTTTGCCTTTGGCCGACGCAAGCCATCACTAATGTGGCCGCAGACTAGATTCATCCTCCTATTCGTCTAGAGCGTCAATCTAAACGTCCGAGCATCCTTGACCATCCTTGTGAGAAGCTCTCGATGTCTAGTCGGCCATTTATGGCAGAAAGCCTTTGCCCTGCCAAACCTAATATCGCAAATAAATATTGGAGCTCAGAACCTACATAGCATTCAAACTTGAGAGCAATATCCTAGATGAATCAATCTGATCCAATTTCAACCAAACTGGCTTGATTAGTTGCCAAATCTGAGAATCCATTTGATCCAATTTCAACGAACTCGGTTTGATTCATAGCCAAATCTGAGTTTGAGATTTGGATCTCCAGAATCTAGTTAGGGTATAGGCGATCCTGACCTTATTTGAGGTTTTCGTTCCTTGTCCAACGCAGGTCTATATCATGAAAAAAAGGATTCAATAGCTGCCATTTTATACCTTCGTCTACTTCTATATGCTCCGATCCCCTCTTTTATCTACTTGTGCTGCTATAGTGCTATGCGTAGCTTTTTGTTGCTGTTTTAATTTTCAATTTCTTAATTATTGATTTTACTCTTCTTCTTTTTTTGAAAGGATTGATTTTACTCTTCTATTTTGTTGCTGTTTTACTTTTCCTTTCATAAACTTTAATCGACTTGTGTTGCCAGTACTATTTATTTTGCAGATTTATTAGTTTTTCAAATTAATTTTCTGGATAAGTAAAAAATTAATTTTCTGGAAAGTATTTCTTAGTCATTGTCATATTCATATTACAATGTCAATATTGCAATGTTATATTACAATTCTACATGACCATATCATAATATTTCAATGTCATAAACAAAAACAATGTCATTTCTTCACAATGTCACATTGTCATTACCGCGATGCAACAATGTCATATCCCAATATTATAATTATAATGTCATTAACTAAAACAATGTCGCTAAATGTTAATATCGCAATGTCGTAATGTTGTTACATAATGTCACAATGTCACGTGATAATGTAACAAAATCTATTATGACAATGTTAATTTTATAAAAAAAAGTCACAATGTCAAAAAATTCTATGTGAATGTCAATGACAATGTCATAAGAATGTCATAAAAATGTCATAAAAATGTCAATGATAATGTTATAAGAATGTCAATGACAATGTCATAAGAATGTCAATCATCATTATGAAATATAATATCACTGCAGTGCCACAATAATTAAAATAAATTACAAAAATTAGCAAAATAAATTTCATTAAAATATTGTAAACATTATTAAGTACGAAGATGTAGGAAATAGTGTTGAAAGCCTATACTCTTTGATAGCAGAAAACCTCATCGGCATCAAATTCAAAATCAATTAGTTTAAAATTAAATCAAAACAATTAAAAATGAGAAAGGAGAGGCAAAATTGAATCTATGAAAGCCTACGCTCTTTGCAGGAAGCAACTTTTACTGATTTCATTAGGAATTATATCTTGATATTGTATGTTCGAATTGGCCATTGTTTACTAATTTCATAGTCCTTCACCGCAATAAGCATTTCCGGCGACCTTCACCGCTTGCAGCGGCGGTCTCTATCTCCGGTGACCTTCAATCCTTCATCACTTGCAAATTGCAATGGCGGCCTCTGGTCGACGAAGGAAGAGCGAGCAATTTAAAAGCATAAAGTCAAAATGAAACAAGGCTAAATCTAGAAAGAATAGAAAATTCTACTCCCAAGAGATTACTAAAGATTTTAAGATGAATCACATATTCCCATTCGGTGATGCCCTAGCCTTTATTTCACCAAGAGAGGAATTGATGAAGTCCAAAGGGGACATGGTTGGCCAGCGTTCTTGTGGAAGCTAAGTGGAGCGGACGGCAAACAACAACAACAACAACATCCAAGCCTTAGTCCCAAAAGATATTGGGGTCGGCTAACATGAATCGATACATGATATCACAACCAAAAGGAAAAGAAGGAATAAAGATAAAAAGATAAGCTATTATGAAAAGATAATATAAAAAAGATGAATATATATAAAAATGATAAAATAAAAAGGCTGCAAATAATGCTTATATATATATAAGGATAAAAAAACTAGGAAAAAAAAAGATGAGGGAAAAAGATTATCAAGATCACTCCTTCACGTGAATACCCACCCTCCACTTAGTTCTCTCCAAAGTCATGCCCTCATCCAACCCCAGAAGAAGCATATCACTTCGAACTCCCCTAACCCACGTCTGTTTGGGTCTTCCTCTCCCTCTCTTCCCTGCCTCTTCTCCACACATCTCAACTCGCCTAACAGGTGCATCACTCGGTCTTCTACGCACATGACCAAACCACCGTAGGCGCGACTCCCGCATCTTGTCTTCAATAGGTGCTACTCCCACCCTTTGTCTGATTGTCTCATTCCTCACGCGGTCCTTCCTAGTATGCCCACACATCCAACGCAGCATGCGCATCTCTGCCACACTCATCTTTTGAATGTGACATTGTTTCACCGCCCAACACTCTACGCCATACAGTAATGCAGGCCTAATTGATGTCCTATAAAATTTACCCTTCAGTCTAGTCGACATACCTCGGTCGCATAGAAAAAGAAGAGCGGCGAAGAAGAGTGTCCCTCAGGGGTAAACTTGGTATTGAGTAAAAATCAAAGTTCTATTTAGGTTTTAAAAAGTGGGTGATCCTATACGGGTATATAACTAAAGTTGTGGTCCTATTTAAGACAATTTCTCATTTCAAAATGCATTCTATTTTAATTTCATTCTAATTGAAAATAATTAGATATATTAACATTTTTACTTTTTATTGTCACTAATTTCATTATTAAAATCAAGCATCATTATTTCCACTAATCACGTAAGTAGTTTTTTAAAAATGATTTACTAAATTATTTGTTAACTTTTTATCTCAATTTTGTTTTTCTTTGTTTTTTATGTGCTTTCTCCTTTTTGCACCCTAAACCTTTCAAAAGTGAAAAGAGAATCTTCTGAAGCAAAATTGCACTTTTCAAGGGAACATCACTTTCTATGAAATGGATTTCATAGGAAACATTGCTCCCTATGTTTGTGTATTGGTTCAAATAATATAAAGTCATTCCTATGAAAAATAAGAATAAAGTTGATGCATTAGATTTGAAATCTAACGGCTTAAAATATGCTAACTGTGCTGTCATTTCGATAAAAAATGATGTAGACTTTGTTAAATGAACGCTGCTCTTCTGCTACCACAAAAAAAGTGCATCTGCATCAAACCCATCCAAAAGTGTACTCATTCGCATTTTTCATGCAAAACACTCATTTATTTGAACCACGCGCTATATGCATATTTATTTGTTTATATTTATGTGTGTATAATTAGAGGTGTTCTACAAACTCAATCTATGCTCAATTGCTCACTCAAAGCCCATACCTGAATCATTTCAAGTTTATCAAGAGCACTTTGCAAGGGTGGAGTCATAACTCCATATTTCTGAAGTAGCATTCTTGCACCGTCTTTATCACCTCTTGCTTGTATTGTAAGGATTTCCCTACTCAGGCTTTCAACAGCACTCTCAACCTTCCACACCATAGTAGAATTAGCAATTTGTTTCAACCCACAATAGATGCACTACAAATTAGTAAAGGAGTACATACATGTATTTTACCTTATCAAAGTCAACGGAGAAGGTAGCCCCATCAGGTTGTAAAACAAACGCACCTTTCTCAAACATATAGTTGAACTGAAGCGCTTGTCCTTTTCTGCTAGTAGTATTTCAAAATTAATCACAGCATTACTAGTAGTAAATTCCACAACAGTTATGATAATGATCACATAATGGCTGCTTAATATACCCATGAGCTTCCTCTAACCCAAAGCGAACTGAACGGAAGCATCCAGCAAGAAATGAGACATACATTGATCTCACTAGGCTCTTTGGAAGCAAACCCTGCCCCGCATATAGAAACACTACATAAGATCCTTCCTTTAAATGTATTTTTACTATATTTCCACACACATATATATAATATAATTCCTCCTCTTCTAATTAACTGCAAAACATTGCCTTTTATAGTGTTCATATACCCTACTTGGATTTTGCCTCAACGTATGAGTTGGCTATAATGAGCACTTGGTTCAACAAAAGAGACTCTCACCTTGTGACCTATAGAAGTGGAGCTAATAGTACCTTTGACGTTTTGTTTTATTTCTTTTCTTTTCTACTGCAAGCTTCGAGCTTCATAATTTTGTGACTTTTATTCACGCCAACCCTAGGTATGGGTTATGCAATTATTTTAATTATTTTTCAGTAGTGTGTTGGTGCCTATCACTGTGTCATTGAAATTTAGTGCCCTGTATAAATTTGGTGTGTTATCATCCGAAATTCCGAATATATTTTAGTGGAAGAATATAATTCATTTTTATTACTTTTGTTTTGGTTAAGTAGAACTTTATTTTAATTTTTTTACATTATTTGTATTTTTATATAAATTTGTTGATGCTTCCGCCTCATAGGCAGTGTTAAGAAATCGCCTCAAATACGCAATTTCGAACATTGATGAATTCATATACTTTACAAAGGGTAAAATGATAGGGACCCAGGTTAATTAGTGCTAATAATAATTAAAGTATAGTATAGATAGGAGCGAAGGGAGTAATAAGAAGGCAGGCAGAAAATTGGGAATTGGGCTTGGCCTTGGGAGAGAGACTTTCCTTCTCTTTCTGTTTTTCTGTTTACGTTGGTTCCCGTACTGTTTTCTGCCATTGTAATACCTTAAGGTTCTGAGACTTTCATCAATATATTACTCCCTCAGTCCCAAACTGTAAGATACATTTACTATTCACTTGGTCAACATAAATCACTCTTAATCTTTTACTTTATATAGCAAAAGTTTATGAAATTTAAATTATTTTTTGCAGGTTTTGTAGCGGTTTTAATGTAATTTCTGAATATGTAAATTTTATTTTCTAAAACTAATTTGAGTGTTGACAAGGATCAATTTGCTTTATCGTCGGTCAAACATCGTAAATCGTAAAGTATCTTACAAATTGGGATGGAGGGAGTAATAGTTTTTCTGCTGTGTGGTTAAGTTTCTATCATAAAAAGGGAATGGCATATAAAATTCACTGTTCCATCCCACTAGACAAACTTGTCATGTATCTTCATTTCGATCATTTCAACATAAAAGATATAACTCTAACTCCTTGTGGAATATTTTTTCTTAAGCAGATTCAGTGGATGATGTTAACAAGACAGTGTTTGCTAAAAAATATGAGTTTTTCGGCTGTGTCTCATTTATTACCTCATCAATTAGGAACTTTAGGGACCAAAGTCCCACAATATCAGCTTTAGCTTCTTCCATTGATGAATGCAGCTCTTGCAGCTCCTACGATAGAGAATAAAAGAAGAGATACCAAACTATCATTAGAACATTAACCTAATAACTAATAAGACTCATCAAACATCATTATGAGTCTTTAAAAAAGCTACACGGTAGGCTGTAGCTAAATGGGACTTGGCTCCTAGGCGGAGTCTGGGCAGGATTAGGCAGGACGCAGGCGGTATCAATTCAAAAAAAACAAATAATAAATCAAGAGAAAACTCACCAATCGCACTGTGGAGGTCTTCCCATTTGGGCGTTTGATGGTATGGGGCCCAATGCCATGGCAGCACTCGTGGCATATTGTGTGAGTAAAGAAAGATTCAAAGTCCACAAGCTCCCTAAGTTCCTTGCTGACACATGCATCAGCTATAGGCTGGAGGATGAGCTTAAACCTAAGCATAGATTAAGGGAAAAATGGACCGTTAAATGGAGACAGAGAGAGAGGGGGGGGGGGGGGGGTGAGAGAGAGAGACTTTACTTTGCCTCTGAAACATTCTTAAGCAGGACCATTGATGTTCCTCTATCTTTCACAATCCTTTCATCATTTGGAAGATTGAACGCAACTGTTTGTGGGCCCTTTACATCCTACCAAACAACGGAACAACTGAGTTTAAAATAAAGGTCTCATTTCTCCATATTTTGACCTAACCGAATTATATCTGCTGTTTGAACTTATGGCAGCTTGGTAGCCACTTTTGTTAGGCTTAATAATCTTGTCAGTCGCATGTTTTACTAAACACTAGTTTTATCAGTCTCATTTCCTTTGAAGTGGTCAATAATGAAATAACAGAGTAAGGGCTGGAGTTACTTTTTGTCTCTTTTTCCTTTTTTACTTTTCTTATCAATATAATATAATTCCAGCATATATTCATAAATAAGAAGTTTTAGCATCTGCATCAATATCAGCCACTTTCAGCGAGTTCAACCAAGGCAATCTTACCAAACATGCTCTTAATCTAATACTCACCCCTGAATTGTAGAGAAGCTGGATTACCCGAATAGGAGCACATGTCACATCTTTCGACTTATAAACATTATCCATTGGAAGATTCTTTTCCAAAACCTAGATCGACATTGTCTTCACTCTTCAGCTAAACTAACAAAAATGACATCAAATTAAATAATGTGTAACGAAAAATCTAAACTGCACCTGCAAATGGTCACCAAACAGCTTTACTTGAGCTGTTGCTTTGTCATCTCGGACACCGATAAATGCCTCAAAGGTAGCCTAAGTAGAAAATGTTAAGAAAAGCATTCGTTGTTTGTTAAACAGTGTACACAAAAAAAAACAAAATTTCTATCAACAGATCAACAAAGTTCATAATTGGAACCAAGAGAAGAAATCATATTCAGTGAGAAAAATTATTGTGAATAAATAAAACCAAGGTTTCTGGCTTGGGAATATGATGAAATAAAGCAAAGTGGCTCCCTAAACTGTCTGTGCTTCTTTGTTATGAAGCAACAGTCCGTCCATGCAATTTTCGACGCGATTTTCATCATGCGTCATCCGAAAACAATCTCTTTGTGCTTTAGTACAGGGTTAAGGTTGTGTACATCCAACTCCCCTTACCCCACCGTAGGTGGGAGCCTTTGCGGCACTGGGGTAATGTTGTTGTTGTTGTAAATAAAACCAAGATTGCACATAGAGGTTACGATTGAAAGATACCTTATATCCAAAAATTGAATCCTCATAGGTTTCATATGGGCCAATAGTTACATCCAACTTTGAGTCCTACAGATGGTGAAAAGGATAATAAAAATTCCAGGTCACAGTGAAAGTCAAACAAAGATCAAGATGCCTACAAATTAATTATTAATTTCACGCGGACATAGTTCATGGACAAGTTATAAATCATGCTAGTTGGGTTGCTGGCTGGGGCCTAGCATCTAGGAGGGGACTGTGGGATGAGATGAAGCATAGGGGGGATGATTAGGCAGGATCATTTTTTGGGAGTGAGAAGTGGAGTGACTGCAAAGCACTCCATTTCACAGTTTTAAATTTTAACCTATCTATAAATACACGATTAGGTCATGTGAATCTATACAATAAGATTATGTACAGCATGAGACAATCTTCCATTTGAATTCTTAAGGGTAGTATGTATAGAAGAATCCAGATTCTAGGTGACTCGACTCTCTCTGCAGCTTGCTTGAAGGGTTCCAACAACAGAAGATGGAAAGATTCAATTCAGGAAGTTCAACAGATGACTTTTAGGAAAGGTCTCTTTTGTTCATACCAGGAGAGACGCAGCGCACTATTTGGCAGATTCACGCTCGGCCTAGACAAAAATGTTTTACAGTTCAAATGATCTTCCGATTGTGGCTAAAAGAGCACATCTGTTAGATTTATTTGGTATTCCTTCTCTCAGGTTTACCTTTTAATTTTCTTTTATTTTTTGGGTCAGGTCTAGCCCCCCCCCCCCCCACCCCCATTTTCTTGCGCCACTGGGGTAATGATGGTATGATGAATAATGTATTTTGAAAAGGTATGCCTTCTCGGGAGAGGTTTTGGTACAGTCCTCCTCTTCTATTGTATCTTTATTCATTATTAATAAAACATCGGCAAATGTTCCCTGGCATTTGCCCCACCGATGGGTGGTTTTCCGATCAGGTTTAAAAAAAATCTAGATTCTAGGATTTCAGTTACAATCATTTATCGTCTTCAGTTACAAATCTATCATCTGAGATTGATAACTGGCTTCAGCTACCCATTTCTTATATTCCAATTTCAGGTGTGTCGGTAGCTGAGACATCCCCGGTAGAGCTCATATCCCAGCTCAACAAGAATCTCCTGGTATATCTGGTTCTACCCCCACTCCTTTATATCCTCGCACCATTATTACCACTACACCCACA
This sequence comes from Cuscuta europaea, assembly GCA_945859875.1. NCBI lineage: Eukaryota > Viridiplantae > Streptophyta > Magnoliopsida > Solanales > Convolvulaceae > Cuscuta > Cuscuta europaea. The sequence goes on from CAMAPE010000033.1 coordinate 1,263,979, forward strand.
GTCCCACACCCAATAACCCAATCCACTGGCCGTCATCACATATCACCGCCGACCTAAACAAAAACCACCTGCCCCTTCCCCTCCCCAACCATCACCTAATGAACCTACTACCACTTCCCCAACCACCACTACCAATGCTCCCATATCCTCCTCACACCAACATCATGATTCAAATACCTCTTCACCCAAACGTACCCATCCAATGACCCTTCGCCCTCGCAAACAAGCAAATATTGTCACTTAATCACAAGTACCTCATCATATTATTTCTACTCGCGCTTCTAAAGCTTTACAAGTACCCGAATGGTGATTGGCGATGTCTGTGGAATTTGATGCCTTAACTCAATAAGGAACTTGGGAACTTGTCCCCACTCATCCTTATGAGAATGTTGCTAGTTGCAAATGGGTATATATGGTGAAATACAAGCCAAGTGGTACTCTGGAACGTTTCAAAGCTCGATTGGTGGCTAAGGGTTTTCATCAATGCTTAGGAGTTGATTACTCTGACATTTTAAGCCCGATAATTAAATTAGTCACTATTCGGGTTGTCCTGACCATTGCCCTTTCCCATGGTTGGCCGATCAATCAACTAGATGTCAACAATGCATTCCTCCATGGGAATCTCTAAGAGGAAGTTTAGATGAAACAACCTCCTAGATTCAATTTCTGATGTCAATCTCTGCATATTCTCTTCTCATCACGCCTATATCTAGGTGCTGGTGTATGTGGATGATACCATTACCATTGAGTATACACCTGTGTTGATTCATCGGACTATTGACTTGCTAGCACAAAAAAGTTCTATTAAGGATTTAGGATCCTTGCATTACTTCATAGGCGTGGAGGTCACATCACCAACTGGACTCTTTCATGATCAACACAAGTACATTACAGATTTACTGTAGGTGTTACAAATGAACGAAGTTAATCCTATATCCACAACCCTGTCAGCCTCTGCTTCTTTGACTCTCTATTTGATAGATTAGGCTCTTGTGATCAAGGTTTAAAAAGGCGGGTTCAGGTATCAAGGCAGTTTGTTCCTAAGAGGTGAGGTGTAAGTCTTGAGGTGTATTGAAGCATAAGCCTCAAAATATATAGACATATAAAACTTAAAATAATTAAACTAGTAACAAACAACTAAAGAAGTAAAGGATATATCCATATGAGTTAATACCACTAAGTGTGAAACACAAAAACATATGAGCTAATACAAGTAAGTCATTAGAATTCAAACACACAAACAGAAACATCACACAACACACAAACAGACATATCACACACAGAAACATCACACACAAACAGAAAGATGAATAGAAAGTATACGTTAAGGACTTAGGGTTTAAATGAATAAAAGACTTGTTAATGTTTAAATGAAATAAGACTTGTTAGGGTTTAGCGAGGCCACGTGTTTTAATTAATGGACTCCTATTTAAAAAGTACTCTAGGCCTTTTATTAAAGGGTTAATTATCAAAATAGGACTAAAAGCTGATCACTTTGCACAAATAGGACCAAAAAATAAACTATGTTTCATAGGACTAATTATGTGTGTGTTGGACATATATACCCTTATAGCTATTGAAATGTTTTAATTCATAATAAGATAATAAAAAATAATAAAAATTCGTAAAAAATACTAAAAAATTAATAAAAATACAACAACAACATCCAAGCCTTAGTCCCAAACGATATTGGGGTCCGAATCGATACATGATATCACCACCAAAGGAAAAGAAAGAAAATAAATATAAAAAAGATAGGCTATTATAAAAAAGAGAATATAAAAAGAGATGAGTATACATAAAAATGATAAAATAAAAAGGATAAAAATAATGTTTATATAAATAAGGATAAAAGGATAAAAAAGAACAAGAAAAAAATGAGGGGAAAAGATGTACTAAAGACCAAGTGTTGTTAGCCATTAAAGCATCATATTCAGCTTGCATTGCAGCAAGCCACGGTGGAGAGGAGAGAGCTTGCTTAACTGATTTGGGCTCAATATGAGCTAATAGTAAAGTTGGATTAAGTCTAGGTTTAACAATCCCAGATTTGGAACTTGTTTGCATAGGATGACTGTTAGGAACAGGAATAGAGGGCTGAGAAGAAGTAGAAGAGGAAGATGGTGACTCAGAGTTATGAGAAACTTGATGATCAGGTGATACTGAAGTAGGAATAGAGGGTGTATGGGTAGAAGAGTTGGAGGATGTGATAGAATGATTGACATCTGTATTAGAGGTGGAAGGTGAAGATGAATTAATGATGGTGATAGGTACAGATGGTTGCACTGGGACAATAGGATGGGAAGTTGTGGTGGTAGAAAAAAGAGTAGAGTAAGGAAACTTTGCTTCATTAAAGGTTACATCTCTGGAAATGTAGATTTTGCCACATGGTGAAAGACACTTGTATCCTTTGTGGTGAGTGGAATAGCCCAAGAAAACACACTCTTGTGAGTGGTAGTCCAGTTTATGTTTATTATAGGGACGAAGGAATGGGTAACAAGAACAACCAAACACTTTTAGAATAGAATAATCACGAACAGACCCATACAGCTTGAAATATGGACTGAGATTATCAATGGATTTGGAAGGGGTTCTATTTATGAGGTAAACTGCAGTAGCAAATGCAGTGTCCCAAAATTTCAAGGGTAGAGATGAATGAGAAATTTCAAGGATTATGTATCTATACATAATCCTTTTTCAACAATGGTGCGATGTTTTCTTTCCACAACACCATTTTGATGGTGTGTGTGAGGACAAATTACTCTATGAGTAATGCCTTTTTCATTTAGAAAATGTGTAAAGGATCTGAATTCACCCCCCCCCCCCCCCCTCCCCGTCAGATTGAATCAATTTAATAGAGACATGAAATTGATTTAACACATTGATAGAAATTTTGAAAGGCATGGAAGGCATCAGATTTCTTTTTGAGAAAGTATATCCAAGTATACCTAGTAAAGGCATCAATGAATGAGATATGATAGGAGTAACCATCAAATGAATCAAGAGGAGCTGGTCCCCACAAATCAGTGAATATTAGTTCAAAAAGAGTGTGATACACAGTAGTGAAAGGATAGGATGGAAGTCTATGAGCCTTTCCAAGACAACAAGCATTACAAAACACAACAACACTTTTATTGATGCAAGGAACATTACAGAGATGAAGTACAGATTTAAGAGCCTCAAAGTGAGGATGACCTAGCCTTAAATGCCAAACATTAGAAGATGTATTGACTTGAGAGTTATTACATTGAGACTTAGAGGAACTAGGATACACAGAATTATTAAATGAAGACTTGAGAGTGTTGGCAGATGACTTGTGAAACCCCAGTGCTAAAAAGGTATGAAACCTATAGAGACCATCAGCTCCAAGTGTTCCATACAACAGGATTTGTTTAGAAACCCGGGATTTGACAAAACACTATAAGGATGGAATTCAAAGAATGCATTATTGTCCTTGGCAAACTGACTAACACTCAGAAGATTTTTAGTGATAGCAGGAACATGTAGGATATTATTTAGATATAATGAAAGAGAAGATTGATAGGGAGAGGGAAAGGATGAAAAACCAATAGACTTAATAGCCAAACCTTGACCATTGCCCATAAAGAGCTTGTCAGTTGTAGCAATAGGCTCACTATGTTGGAAGTTTAGGGGATCAGCTGTAACATGATGTGTGGCCCCTGAATCTGGAAACCAGTTTTGAGTGTAAGGAGGTGGTCCAAGCACAGAGGAGTTTGCAGAAGCCCATGCAGCAGTAGGTGCAGTGTGGTTGGGATCTTGGTTATTAAAGGGAGAGACAGATTGCACCCCAATTGAAAGGGGATGGTGGTGGAGTAGGAAAATGAGATGGATATCTTGGTCCTGTATACTGATGAGATGATGGTAGGTGGTTTTGGTGTTGATTAGGGATGGAGAAATTGTTCTGATTTTGTTGTGTAGGATTTGAATATGGATTATGGTTCTGATGATTAGCTAAGTAGGGTCCTGTAGATTGCCATTGGTTGGATGGGTTAGAATTTGAAGCAGTGTAAGCAGGGTTGTATTTGTGATAACAGATAAGAGCATGATGACCACTTTTGCCACAGACTTGGCAAATAACAGAGTTGCGACCACCATTATGACCATCTCTTCCTCTACTGAAGCCTCCACGACCTCGACCTCTGTAGGGAGGATTTCCACTAGAATTCTCAAATTGCGCAACCTAAGCAGAGTGATTTTCTGAGGAATTTTGAGTTCCAGATTCAGGATTTGGTGAGGAGTCTTCCAGACGAGCAACATTTGCAGAAAACAATGTTTGTTGTGAATTTTCTCTAAACTTTTTGATTCGCAATTCTTTTGCTAACAACAGACCTTCAAGTTCTGAGATAGAAACAGGATCCAGAATACTATGAGAGGCAATTGATGATACAAGCGACTCGTAATCTTCTGGAAGGCCTTCGAGAATCACATTGATGTGATCCTTGGTAGATACTGGTTCGCTAATAGATATAAGATTTTCAACTATGGTCTAAATACGAAGTAACTACTCAGAGATAGATCGATCACCCTTACCAGTACTATATAGCTCAGATTTGAGTTGTCGAGCTTTGGCGACAACAGTTGAGGTCGAAAAAACTTCTGAATTTCGCTCCACAACTGATGCGAATGTCTGCAGCTGATAACTCGAGCATGAAGAGATTCAGATAACGACGCCAGAAGCCATGAAAACAACATTTGATCATGTTGCTCCCAGAGATTATACGCTTCATTAAGCGTTTTTGTTCGTCCATCATCCGCAACAACAAACTGTTCTGGAATTTGAGGATTTTCAATAAATTTGTGAAGTTTATGAGCTCGGATTACGGATTCAGAATTGATGTATCCAGAATAGAAAGTTATTGGAGTCGAGTTTAATTGGTACAGGATGATTGAATATGACTGGAGAAATTTGAGAAGAAGGTTGCGAAGAAGGTTGCGAAGAGTTTGATTCGGAAGATGAGTTCGTCATGCTCTGATACCATATTAGAGTTTAAGCAAAGCATAGAATGGATATGAAATCATCTTATTGAATGAAGAGTGATTATAGGATATTTATACAAGTCACAATACAACTAACTAACTGCTAGTATAACCGAAGGCTAACTGATTATATCTACAATTCATTACAAGCAAATACACGTATAGTGTATATTTAATACTCCTAACAAAAAAGATAGGCTATTATAAAAAAGAGAATATAAAAAGAGATGAGTATACATAAAAATGATAAAATAAAAAGGATAAAAATAATGTTTATATAAATAAGGATAAAAGGATAAAAAAGAACAAGAAAAAAAATGAGGGGAAAAGATGATACGAGATCACTCCTCCACACGATACCCGCCCTCCACTTTGCTCTCTCCAAAGCCATATCCTCATCCAACCCAAGAAGAAGCATATCAGTTTGGACTCTCCTAACCCACGTCTTTTTGGGCCTTCCTCTCCCTCTTCCATGCCTCTTCTCCACACATCTCAACTCGTCTGACAGGTGCATCACTCGATCTTCTACGCACATGACCAAATCACTATAGGCACGACCCCCGCATATTGTCTTCAATAGGTGCTACTCCCACCATTTGTCTGATTGTCTCATTCCTCACGCGGTCCTTCCTAGTATGCCCACACATCCAACGCAGCATGTGCATGTCTGCCACACTCATCTTTTGAATGTGACATTGTTTAACCGCCCAACACTCTACGCCATACAGTAATGCAGGCCTAATTGTTGTCCTAAAAAATTTACCCTTCAGTCTAGTCAGTATACCTCGATCGCATAGAAATCTTGACGCACTCTTCTACTTTGTTGTCATTCTTCCAACTTTGCTTTAAGAAATGATTGCGTCTCATCAATCAATACAATATCGTTGGCAAACATCATGCACCACGGTATATCATCCTGAATTGACTTTGTAAGTACATCCATGACTATGGCGAATAAGAAAGGGCTCAGAGCCGATCCTTGGTGCACTCCGATAGTAATAGGGAACTCCACAGTCCTCCCAACACTTACGGACACTTGTAGTACAATCCTCATACATATCCATGATGATGCTGATGTACTTGCGTGATATGCCTCTTTTGGTTAAGGCCCACCAAAGAACTTCTCAAAATACCCTATCATATGACTTTTCTAAGTCAATGAACACCAAATGCAGATCCTTGTGAGCGTCTCTATACTTCTCCATAAGTTTTCGAAGAAGGTGAATGGCCTCAGTTGTTGAGCGATCAGGCAAAAAACGAATTGATTCTCTGAAATCTTCACAGTTCTTCGAAGTCCTTGCTCAATCACTCGCTCCCAAAGTTTCATGGCTCGATATTTTTATTTATATTTAAATAAAAATTTAAAAAAATAAAAATAAAAAACGCAAAAAAAAAAATCACCGCCGTTTCTGCCGTCCCAGCACCATCACCTCCGGTCACCGGGAAAAAATGCCACATGCATTAGGAATGCCATATTTATGGCAGATTCAATGAAAATTTTGGCATTCTTAAAGAGTAATGCGTCTTTTATTGGCATTTTCCTAAAAATGGCATTTTTTAGAAAAAATGTCATTTTTTACAACGGTCAGAGGTGGTGGTGCAGGGAGGTAGTACAGGTGGTGGGAAAGGCATCCATATTTTTTTTAAAAAAATTTAAGGGTTTTTACTCTTTTTTAATAATTTTTTCTTAAAAATAATTGTATTTTATTAATTTTTTATTATTTTTCTACGATTTTTATTATTTTTTACGAATTTATTATGAATTGAAACATTTAATTATGATTGTTGACTACCTTGTACTCATATTTAAAGGAGGGGTAAGAACGGAATGAAAAAATAGGTATGTTTCCAATAGGACTAATATGGTCCTATTTGGAATAAATACCTCAGATGTCCTGTTTTTAATTTTTGCCATACTTTTACTCCTATTTGGGGTAATTTCTGTTTATTAAATGAAATGCCTTAGGCTGTTTTAAGTTAATGTACATTAAAAACAGAGAAAGAAAGGAAAAACGCCTCAAAACATGCCTCAGCGCGCGCCTGAGGGCGTACGCCTCAACTTTTGAGGCGTAAGCCTCTTAGGGGGGTGTATTCAATACATCCTCCTTAACCTGCGAAAAAACCTAAGCCCAGATATGTACGCCTCACCTTGAGGCGCGCCTCAAAACCCGCCTCTTAAAGGTCTTTTTTATCATGCCTCTTAAAGGCCTTTATAAACCATGCTTGTGATGTGACTATCGTCAAGTCATTCGATCACTTCAATACTTGAGTCTCACCCAACCATAAACTGCTTGTGTCATCAACAAACTAGCTCTGTTTATGCACAAACCCACGGTCAATCACTGGCAACTCGTGAAACGTCTCTTGTGATATCTACAAAACATTGTTTTTCATGGTCTCTACCTTCATCGCAGCTCATCTCTTTCTTTACAAGTTTATGCCGATTTTTGTAGGTGATTCACTCATTTCATGGAAATCATCCAAACATAAGGCCATCACCAAACCTTCCACTGAAGCAGACTATTGGGCTCTATTAGAAAGAGAGAGAGAGGCAAGTATTGAATGCTAACAGAAAATATCAGATTAGATTGAACTGTATTAGTATACAAGCATTTATAGAGTTGGTTGTTCTAACTAACATAACAAACCAACCGAGGCACTACTAAAACAGTATGATGTATACTTAGTCTAATACAGAACTTTTAGCCTATTACAAGATGTATATCTAACATTCCCCCTTCAAAACTAGGGTGATTTGTTTGGATACTCAATCACACTAAGTTTTGTCTTTAAGTCAATAAATCTTGAGCTGGAAAGTGGTTTTGTTAGAACATCTGCTATCTGGTGAAGAGAGGGAATGTGATAGATTGCAAGTTGTTTTAGAAGGACTTTCTCCCTGACAAAGAATAGGTCAATCTCCATGTGTTTTATCCTGGAATGCAACACAGGGTTGTGAGCTAGCTGGACTGTACTTAAGTTGTCACAGTACACTTTGGGAATTGAAAATGGAACTTGGAGCTCTTTTAAGAGAAACTGAATCCAAAGGAGTTCTGCTGCAGTATCTGCAAGACTTCTGTACTCTGCTTCTGTTGAGGATCTTGCAACACGAAGCTGCTTCCTTGACCACCATGAAACAACATTTGTTCCAAGAAGTATGCATGAACCTCATGTTGATTTTCTATCATTTGGATCAAATACCCAGTCAGCATCACAATAAGCTGATATAGGAAGAGGTATTGTAGACAAGGGAATAGGTTTGATAACAATTCCATGATTAACAGTGCCAGAGAGGTATCTGAGAATGTGTTTCACTGCTTGCCAGTGCTCCTGCAGTGGTTCAGTCATAAATTGCAAACTTTGTTGACAGCATAGCAAATATCAGGTCTGGTCAAGGTTGCATACTGTAACACTCCAACAATAGATCTATAATGGGAAGGATTAGGGAGATAGTCATTGCCTTGCTTCAGAAGTTTGCAAGTACTCACCATAGGGGTTTTGACCCCTTTAGAATCTAACATTCCAGCTTGATGTAAGATATCCCTGATGTATTTAGCTTGAGAGAGATGAAGATGCCATCAGGAAGTTTGCGTGCCTCTATGCCAAGAAAAATATCAAGATCTCCCAGATGTTTGAGTGAAAAAGAAGAGTGAAGTTTGTGAATCAGTTGTTTGATCGCAGTAGGATTGTTTCCAATGACTAAGATATCATGAACATAGATAAGGATGTAGATTTGAACTCCAGAAGATAGAAAAATAAGTAAAGAGGGATCAGATTTGCTTTGTTTGAAGCCAGCATGGTAGAGAACTGAGGTAAGTTTGTGAAACCAAGCTCGAAGAGCCTGTTTAAGGCTATATAAGGACTTATGAAGTTTACAGACTAGAGATGTGTCCTCAGCTTGGAACCCTGGGGGCTGAACCATGTAACCCTGATTGTATGGACCAGTTGTGAGAAATAGCAAGGGTTAGAAGAATTCTGATAGTAACAGGCTTCACCGGCTTCACCACAGGAGAAAATGTTTCCCCAAAATCAAAACCATACCTCTGATGAAAACCTTTAGCTACTAATCTAGCTTTGTATTTGTTGAGAGAACCATCAGGGTTTTCTTTGACCCTGTAAACCCACTTGCAACCAATAACCAGCTTATCTGGAGGAAGAGGAACAAAAGACCAAGTTCTGTTAGCAATCAAAGCATTGTATTCACATTGCATGGCTTCTAGCCAATGAGGAGAAGAGATGGCATGTTTAACTGATTTAGGCTCAGTATGAGTTAACAGTAAGGTAGGATGAAGTCTGGGTTTTACTATTCCTGACTTAGCCCTTGTCCTCATAGGATGTGTGTTAGTCAAAGGAACTTGAGAAACTGGAGTAATAGGATGAGAAGATTGGTGATTAGAATCAGGAGGAGGATCAATATTTTGTAAAGTGGGAGATGAGGAAGCAGATGATTCATGAGAATCAGAAGAACTGTGATCATTATAAGATGATGATTGATTGTCATTAGAATCATTGGAAGATGAATCTGGAGAAGAAACTGACTGAGTGTCAGAAAGGTTGTTTGAAGTATAGATGGAAGAGAATGAATACTTATAGGGACAGAAATAGGATTTGGATTGATAGGTAAAGTAGAAGGAGAAAGATTAGAAGAGAACAGAGTAGGATAAGGAAACTTTGACTCTTGAAAGACAACATCCTTAGAGATGTATATTTTACCAGAAGAGGACAAACATTTATAACCTTTGTGACTAGGTGAGTACCCTAGAAAAACACACTCCTCAGAAAGGAAATCAAGTTTATGTTTATGATATGGTCTGGTCAAAGGAAAGCAAGCACATCCAAACACTTTGAGAAAAGAGTAATCTGGATTAGAACTATACAGTTTGAAATATGGACTTGAATTAGAGATGGATTTTGAAGGAAGTCTGTTGATGAGATGAACAGAAGTAGCAAAGGTTGCATCCCAAAATTTAAGAGGTAAAGAAGAGTGAGATAAAAGGGATAGACCTTTTTCAACAATGGTGTGATGTTTCCTTTCCACTACACCATTTTGATGGTGTGTATGTGGACAAATAACTCTGTGAACAATTCCTTTATCTGTGAGTAATTTAGTGAAGGATCTAAACTCACCACCCCAATCAGATTGGAGAGATTAGATTGAGACAGAAAATTGGCTAAAAACATATTGAGAGAAGTTGGTAAATGCTGTAAGAGCATCTGATTTTCTCTTAAGGAAATAGATCCATGTATATTTGGTACATGCATCTATGAAAGCTATATAATAGGAATACCCATCAAAGGAACAAATAGGAGCTGGTCCCCAAAGATCAGTGAAGATTAACTCAAAAGGTTTATGATATTCAGTGGTGGAAGTGTGAGAAGGTAACCTGTGAGCCTTACCCATACAACAGTCAGAACAGAAATCAAGTGCATTTTTATTGATATAAGAGACTTTACAATGTTGAAGTACAAGTTTGAGGGCCTCAAAATGAGGGTGGCCAAGCCTTAAGTGCCAAAGATTACAAGACTGAGAAGGACTACAAGATTTATCATTATTACAAGTAGACACTAAGACACTAGACTTTTTATTGTAAGCAGATGACAAGGTGGATAAACTGGAACTTGCAGAAGGTTGATGCTGACCGAGAGCAGGAAAGGACTTGAAACTATAAAGAACATCCTCTCCCAAAGTGCCATGTAAGAGAACTTTATTAGAAACCAGTGATTTCACAAAACAATCATAAGGATAGAATTCAAAATAGACATTGTTGTCTTTAGCAAATTGACTAACACTAATGAAATTTTTAGTAATGGAAGGAACATGAAGGATATTTTTGAAGGAAAGAGAAATAGAGGACTGATAAGGGGATGAAAAGGAAGTAAAACCTAAAACCAACAGACTCTATGTCCAAACCTTGACCATTCCCCATAAAGAGTTTATCAGTGGTGGTGGCAGGCTCACCGTACTGGAGGTTAAGAGGATCTGCAGTGACATGGTGAGTGGCTCCAGAGTCAGGGAACCATGTTTGAGACTGTGGAGGAGGTTCTAAAATGGATGTATTTGCACTGGCCCAAGCAGCAGTAGGTTGATGTTGTCCAGGTGTGGATGAAGGATTATAAGAGTGCTGAGATGGCTGATTCCAGTTGAACTGTGATGGATCAGTGGAGAAGGGCTCATTGGAAGGAGATCTTTGTGAGAAAGGATGATTAAACAGTGAGGGAGTTGAATATGGATGAGATGAATAAGGTGGTCTTGGTGAAGAATTTGTTGCAGCATAAGAAGGATTATATCGATGATAGCAAATGAGTGCATGATGACCTGATTTTCCACAAACTTGACATATGATAGAGTTTCTTCCTCCAGATCTACCACCTCTTCCTCTTGAGAAACCTCCACGATCTCTGCCTTTGTAAGAATTGTCATTATTACCAGTGTTGTTGAACTGAGCAACTTGAACCGAAGCATTGTCATTATGTTTTCATCAGTTGAACGAGTGTTTGGAGCTGAAATATCCAAATGAGCAACATTTGCAGACAGAAGATTCGACCGAGAAGATTCACGAAGCTTTTGTAGTCGCATCTCTTTGGCAGACAAAAGAGACTCAACTTCAGATAAGGTTGGAGGATCGAGAATACTTCGAGAAGATATGGATGAGGCCAGAGACTCGTATTCTTCACGTAAGCCTTCGAGAATCACATTAATGTGATCCTTAGGGGAAATCGGTTCTCCGATTGACAGAAGATTGTCAGCAATTGTCTGAATGCGAAGAAGATATTCAACAATGTGATCCATAACTCGTATGAATGTTTGCAATGAATGACGCGAGCATGCAGTGCTTCCGATAGCGACGCTAGGAGCCACGAGAACAGCATTTGATCTTGTTGCTCCCAGGCAACGTAAGCTTCGTTCATCGTTCCTGTTGCTTCATCTTCATCGGAGATAAATTGCTTTGGAATTTGTGGTTTGACAATGAATCGAAGAAGTTTGTGTGCTCGAACGACGGATTCTACATGATGTTTCCAGAAGATGAAGTTGTTACTGTCAAGCTTGAGTGGAAGAGGATGTGCAAATGTTACTAGAGACACAGAATTTGTGGAAGTTGCAGTAGCAGAGGAAGAGTTTGATTCAGCATCTGTGATCGCCATTGATGGGTCGAGCTAGAGCTATGATACCATATTAGAAAGAGAGAGAGAGGCAAGTATTGAATGCTAACAGAAAATATCAGATTAGATTGAACTGTATTAGAATACAAGTATTTATAGATGTTGTGAGAATTAAATATAGAATAGTAATGAGAAGAATGATTTTTGTGTGTATTTCATTGGAGGGTCAAGCCCATATATATACATTACAAAGATAGAATATTCCTTTAAGATTCTATACAATAATAATATCCTAGAGTATATTCCTAAAATATTCTAAAGCATATTCTAAAGATAGAAGAATATTCTAAAACATATTCTAAAGAATATTCTATAATGTTTTTCACAATAGAGTTGGTTGTTCTAACTAACATAACAAACCAACCGAGGCACTACTAAAACAGTATGATGTATACTTAGTCTAATACAGAACTTTTAGTCTATTACAAGATGTATATCTAACAAGATGTATATCTAACAGGCTCTATCTACTGCTGCATCTGAAGTTCTCTGATTGAATCTCTTCTTCATGAGCTATGGATACGCCTCCTCCTCCTATCTTCCTTTGTGATAACAAAGGCGCTTCTACTTCTTCTGCGAATCTTGTCTTTCATTCTCGAATGAAACATGTTGTAATTGATTTCCACTTTTTTCAACGTGTGCAGTGTGGGCTTCTTCGTGTACTTCATATCCCCTCTCATTATAAGTTGGTTGACGCTCTCACCAACCCGTTTCCAACCCAACACTTTACTCTTCTTAAGGACAAGCTCATTGGGAAAGACATTAGAATATACTTTAGAATATTCTTTAGAATATGCTTTAGAATATTTTAGAAATATACTCCAGGATATTATTATCGTATAGAATCTTATAGTAATATTCTATCTTTGTATTGTGTATATATATATATAATATGGACTTAACCCTCCAATAAAATACACAGAAAATCATTCTCCTCTCATTAATATTCTATCCTTAATTACGATAACATGGTATCGGAGCAATCTATTCCATTTTAGTTTAGTTTCATTTTTTTCTATTCTTTCGGAACCTCAGTTCATGCCCCGGTCCAAAATCCACAGTTTCACAGAGCATCACCTCCACCCTAAGCAGGCACGCCTTCCGCCGCTGACCTTACACTCAAAATCCGCACGCTCAATCACCGCGCGTAGGCTACACGCGCTGCCAAAAGTTCTCGCATACGAAGCATGCTCCGGCGCGTGACGCCGTGTTTCTGGCTGGAGCATCAATCAGAACCCATCACCAGACTCGCTGTCATGTCCTCTACCACATGTGCCAGCTATTTTCAGGTATCCTCTATTTTGATCTTCGAAGTCGCATTTGTTCTCTCTCCAGCAAGGCACGGGTGAGGCTATTTGGACAAAATTCGGTGTTGCTTGATACGATGGGTGAAACCTGCTAATCTGGTGTGGCCGCTGGTCTGCTATGGTTGAACGTGGACTTGGCGAGACTTCGTGTACGTTATTCTCCAGGCTGTATCTTTCAGTTGGTGGCTTTGATTATTAAGTAACAACGTACGACATTCAAGGATGTTATTTCAGTCGCTGTAAGTTTACTTAATACGTACTATCTTATTTCTGCAAAAAAAGAAGAAGAAAAAAGAAAAAAGAAAAAAATGTTTGGTTCTGATACAGACATGTCCATCGTACTACATACTCACCCTTTGGTAGTTTCCGAAGTTATTCCCATTAATTTTAAAATTATTAAGAATAAACTTTGTGGCTCTAACTATCTTGAATGAAGTAAAACTATCAAACGTTATTTATGAAGCATTGATAAATACACCCACTTAGTTGATGACCCGCCAAAGGAGGAGATTGATAGAGCTGCTAATGTTGTTTGGCTTCGTGATGATTCTAGATTATTTATCTAGATTTAGAACTCCATGGAGAACGACGGCATACGGTATGTTAGTCATTGTGATACCGTGAAAGAACTGTTTGATTATTTGGAATTTATGTATTCAGGAAAAGGTAATCTTAATCACATCTATGAGGTGTGCAAAGCCTTTTACAGAGCAGAAATGAAAGATAAGCCTCTCACGGCTTATTTTATGGATTTCAAGAAAACATACGAAGAGCTTAATACATTAAATGTCATTTCGTCCTGATATCAAAGTGCAGCATAAACAACGAGAACAAATGGTGGTCATGAGCTTTTTTGCTGGTCTTATGACTGATTTTGAAACAGCCAAATCATATATCTTGTCTAGTGATGTGGTCTCTTCTCTTCAAGATGCTATTAGTAATGTGCTTCGCACTGACACTCCATCCACATCATGAGCACCTCAGCCAAGCAATGCTTTTGTAGGGAAAGTTCCAACATTCCCCAAAGGAGGTGAGAAATGGCCACGCACCGGACCGCTTGGCAAAGGAGTAGTATGCAACTACTGTAAGCAACTCGGACACTTGATCAAAGATTGTCGAAAACTGTAGAAAAATGTTACATTATTAGAAAAATGTTACATTATTTTTCTGATTAGATTGATGTACATATTTAGTCGGATATACTTGGTTAGTTGTAGATAAGCTCATAGTTATCTAGATCCTAATTTTTAGGATCTGTACTAGCTAGTAGTTATCTGTACAAAGTGTATTTATACTCTGGCCGAATGCCTCATTCAATCAAGGAAGTTTTATTCCTAAAACTTACATGTTATCAGAGCAGGCCGTTTAAACACCACAATGGTGGAAACCGAGCACTCTGACTCTTCTCCCCACTCACAAACCCATAACCCTATCAGCCATTGCAGGGATGGGAAATATTAGTATTTCCTCATCACTGAATCTATCCAAAGTCCTTCATGTCCCTAATCTATCCTGCAATCTTGCTTCAGTTAGTCAAATAACTAAAGATCTACAATGTTGTGTTATTTGTTATCCTTCTTATTGCATTTTTCAGGACCTGGCATCGGGGAAGATGATTGGCAGTGCTAAGGAGGAGGATGGACTCTATATCTTTGATGGAGAAACTCAATCAAATAAAAGAGGTCCAAGAAATGCTTGTTTGCAAACTGTTTCTTTTTCAAATAATAAAGATTTGTATTTACTTCATTATAGACTAGGACACCCTAGTTTCTATTATTTAAAAAAGATGTTTCCTCAATTACTTCTGAATAAAGATGTTTCTTTGTTTAATTGTGATATGTGTGCACTTGCAAAACATCACAGAAACACTTATTTACGCCACAGTTATAAACCTACTAGTCCTTTTACCTTGGAACATAGTGACATTTGGGGTCCATCTAGAATACCAACTTTAAAGGGAAAGAGATGGTTTGTAACTATTATTGATGATCATACTCATGTCACATGGGTATTTTTAATCAAAGAAAAATCTGAAGTTGAGAAAATATTTAGGGCATTTTATGCTATGGTCCAAACTCAATTCAATACAAAATTAAAATAGTAAGAAGTGATAATGGCCGTGAATATTTTTCTCAAACTTTAAACAATATTTTTACTGAAAAAGGCATTATCCATCAAAGCTCTTGGGTCAATACACCAGCTCAAAATGGAATTGCAGAAAGGAAAAATAGACATTTGCTTGAGGTCACTCGTGCAATCATGTTTTCAACAAACATACCAAAACATTTGTGGGGAGAGGCAGTGTTACATGCTACTTATTTAATTAATCGCATGTCATCCAAAACTTTAGGATTTAAAAGTCCTATCAGTTCACTACAACACTTCTTTCCTACAAATAGATTGCTAAACACCCTTCCTTTAAAAAATTTTGGTTGCACAGTGTTTACAAAAAATCCAGATAGATCTGCAAGTAAGTTTGATCCTAGAGGAAAAAAATGTGTTTTTCTAGGTGTTTCTGCCACTAAAAAAGGGTATAAATGTTTTGATCCTACAACCAAAACAATGGTTGTTACTATGGATATTTTTTTTGTGGAAGAACAACCTTTTTTGATTCTCATCTTCAGGGGGAGAAATTAAGTGAAGATGTTCCAATATGCCACATATTCATGAAAACCTTAATTTTCTTGATATTAATCTGGATGATAATTTCTTTAGAAATATCAGTACACCTGAAAATGATCAAGAAATAAAAAATAATGAAGTAAATCGAACTGAACCAATTGAAAAGGATCAACAGACATGTCAGTTCTTTGAAAAGGTTTATGAGAGGAGGGTTAGAAATCAAAGAATAGAGGAAGTCCAAGAACCTACAACTGTCCATGGTTCTGCATCAATGCCAGGAAGTGAAAAAGGTAATACTTCTAGCAACTTTGACCTTCCAATTGCTCTCAGAAAAGAGAGAAGAACATGTGTTAAATACCCCATCTCAAACTATGTTTCTTATTCTAAATTGACCCCAGATTTTACAGCCTTTGCTTCCAATATTTCTTCAGTTTCTATTCCCTCAACCATACAGCATGCTCTATCTAAACCTGAGTGGAAGAAAGCTGTTTTGGAGGAGATGGAGGCTCTTGAAAAGAATCAGACATGAAAGCTTGCAGAGTTACCTAAAAACAAACCTACAGTTGGTTGCAGGTGGATTTTCACTCCCAAGTTTAAGGCAGATGGAAGTTTGGAGAGGTATAGAGCAAGACTAGTTGTCAAGGGTTACACACAGACCTATGGAATTGATTACACAGAAACCTTTGCACCAGTTGCAAAGTTAAACACCGTAAGAATTCTTTTCTCTTGCTGCCAATTTAGACTGGGCATTACAACAACTGGATGTGAAGAATGCTTTTTTAAATGGGAAACTTGAAGAAGAAGTGTACATGGAACCTCCTCTTGGGTTTGAAAATAAGTTTGGGTCAAAAGTTTGCAGATTAGAGAAGGCTTTATACGGAGTTAAACAGACTCTAAGAGCCTGGTTTGACAGATTCACAAAGTTCATAAAGAAGCAAAGATTTAATCATGCTCAAGCTGACCATACTTTATTCATGAAGTTTTCAGGTAAGGGGGAGATTGCAATCTTAATTGTCTATGTAGATGATATTATCCTCACAGGAAATTATCACACAGAGACTAAAAGGTTGAAAGACAAACTTGCTCATGAATTTGAGATCAAAGACCTAGGAATGGAGATAGCTAGATCAAAGAAGGGTATTGTTGTCTCATCATTTTCATTTCATTTACCCCAGTGCCGCAAAGGCTCCCACCTACGGTGGGGTAAGGGAGGGTCGGATGTACGCAGTCTTACCCATGTACTAAAGCACATAGAGACTGTTTCCGGATGACCCATTGTGATAATACCATCCAAAATTGCATGGACTGACTGTTGCTTCATAACAAAGAAGCGCAGACAGTTTAGTGAGTCATTTTGCTTTATTCCATCATAATCTCAAGCCAAAAAATAATGAATCTTTGGCTCCATTGCAAATGATGGAAAAAGGGTATTGTTGTCTCACAAAGAAAATATATCCTAGATCTACTACAGGAAACTGGAATGAGTGCCTGCAAACCAGCAGACACTCCAATTGACCCAAGTCAAAAATTGGGAGATATCAAGGAGGGAATTCCAGTTGATATTTACCAATATCAAAGATTGGTGGGAAAATTAATATATCTGGCACACACAAGGCCAGATATTGCATTTGCAGTAAGTATGGTGAGTCAGTTTATGCATCATCCTCTCCAAGAACATCTTGATGCTACTTACAGGATTCTGAAATACCTGAAGAGCTGTCTAGGGAAGGGATTGTTTTTCAAAAAAGGGAGACAATAGGACAATTGAAGCTTTTACTGATGCAGATTATGCTGGCTCAATATCTGATAGGAGATCTACTTCTGGATACTGCACTTATGTATGAGGAAATCAAGTTACCTGGAGAAGTAAGAAACAAAATGTGGTTGCTAGAAGTAGTGCAGAATCAGAATTCAGAGCTATGGCTAATGGAATATGTGAGTTACTCTGGATCAAACGAGTAATCACAGAACTGAAGATGGAGATTGGGTTGCCTATGAAGTTATATTGTGATAATAAAGTTGTTATAAGCATTGCTCATAACCCTATGCTACATGATAGAACTAAGCATATTGAAGTGGACAAACATTTCATTAAGGAGAAGATTGAAGCTGGAATCATTTGCACACCATTTGTATCCACTAAAGATCAAACAGCTGATATCTTCACCAAAGGGTTATTTAGACCTATATTTGAGCTACTTATAAGCAAGTTGGGAATGTATGATATATATTCACCAACTTGAGGGGGAGTGTAGAAAAATGTTACATTATTAGAAAAATGTTACATTATTTTTTCTGATTAGATTGATGTACATATTTAGTCGGATAGACTTAGTTAGTTGTAGATAAGCTCATAGTTATCTAGATCCTAATTTTTAGGA
Source organism: Cuscuta europaea (assembly GCA_945859875.1). Lineage (NCBI taxonomy): Eukaryota > Viridiplantae > Streptophyta > Magnoliopsida > Solanales > Convolvulaceae > Cuscuta > Cuscuta europaea. Next base: position 1,282,442 of record CAMAPE010000033.1, read on the forward strand.
TCTGTACTAGCTAGTAGTTATCTGTACAAAGTGTATTTATACTCTGGCCATATGGCTCATTCAATCAAGAAAGTTTTATTCCTAAAACTTACAAAAACTAATGTCCAAAAATTAAGGAAATCAAATGGCTCACATTGCTTCCGCTACACAGTCATCTCTGATGGATCAATCATTATGTCTTCTGAGGAATACGCCAAATTTATTTGCTACCAGGAGGCTCTAAAGCATTCATCTATTCCTATCTCAATTGTCGCTAATTCAGGTAATCCAAACACATGTCTTGTGTCTTCATCCTCAAAATGGGTTATCGATTCAGGGGCAACAGATCATATGACAGGTAATCCTAGTCTTTTTTCCTCATTCCACACACCTCTTCATACTTCTAGTGTTACTTTGGCTGACGGATCTACGTCACCACTTCTTGGAACAGGTACAATTGTCCCAACATCTACCTTACCTTTGTCACTCGTCCTAAGTCTTCCAAATTTTACTTTTAATTTGATTTTTTTCAGCAAAATCACACGTAAACTTAATTGTTCTGTAACTTTTTTTCCTGGATATTGTGTATTTTAAGATCTATTGACGAAACGGGTTATTGGTAAAGGATATGAGTCGGCTGGTCTCTATCTCTCGGATACATCCTTACCCAAATTCATCTCTTGTCTTGGGGTTGGAACTGTTGGAACTGTATTTTGGCCCTTAAGAATTTTCTTCATAGTCAATTCCGAATATTCACCCCCAACTTTGCTCTCTCCAAACATTAGCGATGGTACATTTATAGCGTCGACACATGACAAAAATGAATAACTTAAATATGAACTGCATCATTAAAAAAAAGTTGATTATCAACATTCTAACCAAAACATGTGAAGTTAAAATAGTTCAAAGTAGTTCCAAAAAATATACTCGTAATATTCTAAAAAAGTTCCATCTATTCCTATCTCAATTGTCGCTAATTCAGGTAATCCAAACACATGTCTTGTGTCTTCATCCTCAAAATGGGTTATCGATTCAGGGGCAACAGATCATATGACAGGTAATCCTAGTCTTTTTTCCTCATTCCACACACCTCTTCATACTTCTAGTGTTACTTTGGCTGACGGATCTACGTCACCACTTCTTGGAACAGATACAATTGTCCCAACATCTACCTTACCTTTGTCACTCGTCCTAAGTCTTCCAAATTTTACTTTTAATTTGATTTTTTTCAGCAAAATCACACGTAAACTTAAATGTTCTGTAACTTTTTTTCCTGGATATTGTGTATTTTAAGATCTATTGACGAAACAGGTTATTGGTAAAGGATATGAGTCGGCTGGTCTCTATCTCTTGGATACATCCTTACCCAAATTCATCTCTTGTCTTGGGGTTGGAACTGTTGGAACTGTATTTTGGCCCTTAAGAATTTTCTTCATAGTCAATTCCGAATATTCACCCCCAACTTTGCTCTCTCCAAACATTAGTGATGGTACATTTATAGCGTCGACACATGACAAAAATGAATAACTTAAATATGAACTGCATCATTAAAAAAAGTTGATTATCAACATTCTAACCAAAACATGTGAAGTTAAAATAGTTCAAAGTAGTTCCAAAAAATATACTCGTAATATTCTAAAAAAGTTTCATGTCTTTCAAAATATGTCAATTTGTTTTTGTTTGATGAAAAGCTGGAGTTTGATAGCTACACAACAGGGAATGACTAAAGGGAACTCCTTCGAGATGACGAAGAGGAGTGCGATGATGATGATTATGGCATAATACAACAACATCCAAGCCTTGATGATTATGCCATAATCACCGACCCCAATATCTTTTGGGACTAAGGCTTGGATGTTGTTGTATTATGCCATAATCATCATCAATTATCGTTAGTTCCCTTTAGTCATTCCCTGTTGTGTAGCTATCAAACTCCAGCTTTTACGTTAATTCAACAGCTTTCTCTTCACGTTAGTTGTATCTTTATTTACTTTTTTATTAGGGTTTTTGTCAATACAGTGGGTTGACATATTAATTTCTTATTAGCGTTTTATTAATATTATGGACTGGTAGATTATTTGAATACTTATCAGGGCCAAAGCCAAAAAAAATGGTGCTGCTGCCATGGCGATGGTGATGGCACCAATATGGTGCTACTATGTGTATGGTCGTCGTCGGGAGGACTTTTCATAGTGATGGAGGGTTTTGTCGCCATATGGTGCGGGGTGCACGTGCCATTTCTCGTCATCGACAACCATGAATAGAACACATCACACATCAGAGACGGGTATCTCCTTGCCATTGCGGGTAATCACACTGTTACCGCTACTTCTACCTCCACCAAATTTGCACTCCATATACCCAGTCTTCAACTCAGTATGAAACCTTTGATCTCCAATGTTTGTCGTCATACTTCAAATTTCACATTAACACCCGATTGTGTCTCATCAATGATCAATCAATATAATATCATCGGCGAACATCATGCACCACAATATATCTTCTTGAATTGATTTCATAAATACATCCATGCCTATAGCAAATAAGAAAGGACGCAGACTCGACCCTTGATGCACTTCGATAGTAATAGAAAACTCTATAATCCTCCCTACACAAGTACGGTCACTTGTAATACAAGCCCCGTACATATCCTAAAATTTGGTTTAGTTTGAGCTAATCTTTTATTTTCTCTTAAAATTTCTTTCCATTTTCTTCTATGGTTATTCGAGTTATAAAATGATGCTATATATTTTGGCATCAGTATTAGACCACGAAGCATAAAAAATGTTAACTAGTGGGAGCAGGATTTTCATTACATTTTTTGAATACACACACCCACACATATGAACTAGTGGAAATAAATAGTCCAGTAAATAGATTACCAACTCCATCCATGCAATATCTGAGTCGTAGTAATCATTGGAAAGGAAGGCATCTGCTTTGCTGTGTAAAAGTCTTTTCAAACTAAAGGAGGAAAGACGAATTTATAAATCAGATTTCCATCACCCAAACATTTCAAATAAATTACGGGATTGAGCAAAATAATTACCTAAACGAGCTTGTAATATTTCCAGCTTCATGTAGTAACTTTGCAGCTTCAACAAGCAGAGAGTTGTATTCTTGCCAGTAAGGAACGATATAGAGGTCATGAAAAGAGGTTGAGGTATTTCGAGATTTTGGTATGTCCATGATTTCAGATTCACTGCGCCTTTTGATTACATTAAAGAATCCCGTTGCTTCCTTTTTTTTATCCTCAGGAAGACTGTCTCTCCACAATGAAAATTCCTAAACATAAAAAGTAAGAAAACTTTGAAATAAAAGCTAGGATGGGTATTAAATTAAACAAGAAAGAAAACCTTTCCCCTGTGAGTAATGTCTTACAAAAATATTTAGACAAAATAAATTTTTGCAGGAAGCAAAAACCTAGTTTCCTATACATACCATTTTGTCCATATCTGATGGATAAAAATTGGCACCAGGTGGTTTTATAACAGGAAATGCTAGTCTATACTCAAGACCTATCCACCCGGCCACAGGCTTCGTAGCCTCAGGAATTTGCTTGACAGCTGAGTCTGCAGTTGTCAAAAATGCCTCATTTTCATCCAAACAGGACCTACAAATTGTTATTTTTATTAGTGGGGAATATGTTAAATACTCCTTATTCCTATTTATTTGTCTTCATTGACCAAATTTATATTGTTCATTTTTTTGTCTTTTAAAGAAATCTATGCACATTAAGCATATATTTCCCAAATTTTGCCCTTCTTATGCTAATCATATAAAATGGGGGCATTTTAAACGATGTATTAGATTTGACTAATCTATAACTTCAATCCTTTTCTTCAACAGTCTCATTTGGTCAATGATGACAGACAAATAAGACCAGATAGAGTACACACAAGGAACTCTTTCAAATATAAAACCCATGCTTAATTAAAAAGTTGAATGAGATGGCCTATGTTACATTATATTTTAAAAAATAGGTACTAATAAATGGCTTGGATCAGAATGGAAGAATAAAGATTAAAAGAAGTTGTCACTTAGACCATCTGTTGTGAGGTAAAGGAATTAGAAGTCAAAAGCGTTCTACATGGAAATTTTGGCTCCTAATTTGTTACATTGGGAGGATTTTGCGGGGGGGATTGAAAGTGGGACGGGGGAGTTGGTATTAGCTCCCCCAATTGACTCCCACGCTAAGCCAAAATGGAAGAAAGTGGAAGAAAAAATAGGTGCAGCAGACTTGTGCAGAAGAAGGGCCCACTTCTTATCAGCCATGTACAAAGAAATTTAAACGGTGCATGTGACGTCAGCATGACGCCATCCCACACCAGCAACTTATTTTTAAAAAAATTGGGGTAAATCATATGGCTGAGATGCGTTTGAACGGGAAAATTGATCCGAAAGCCCAAATTGAAATCCAATGGTTCAAATAGTATATTTTATTTTTCCTTTATTCTAAATCAAAATAAGTAAAAAAAAATAATTTAACAACCTCTTTTTTACATCAAAATGTGCATTTTTAAATTTTATAATATTCAGAAAATAAAATCAAAGAAAACATTGCTTATAATATTTAGGTAGAGAGAATTACCTAACAAGAGTAAAAGGTAGCCAACAATCACAAATACGACTACATTGTTTTAAATTCCCTAGTAGGACTAATAATGTGTGTTTGGACAAATATACCCTTGTAGCTTTTGAAATGTTTTAATTCATAATAAAATCGTAATACATAATAAAAATCGTAAAAAAATAATAAAAATTAATAAAAATATTTATTAAAATTGAGGCTTACGCCACAAAAGTTGAGGCATACGAAAGGTTCCGAAAGTTCTGAAAACTTTATGGCGATGCAAACATCATTCGCGAACATAGAGAGCAAGCTCCAAAGTCGTTCGTGAAGTCAATCGCACCACTCGAACACTTCGCATCGAACATCTCATCACAAACATATGAAAGGTTCGGAAAGTTCTGAAAATTCAGATGATCACTCTGAATATTCTTCATCGCATCATGATCGCGATCATCGCAGAGGCCATAGATATCATCATCATACTGGAAAGAAGATCGATTTGCCTATTTTCAATGGAGAAGATGCTTTCAGATGGCTGGATAGGATGGATCGTTATTTTCGGTTAAATAATACCGAAGAAGAGGATAAAAATGATGTCGTTGTAGTAGCTATGGAGGATCAGGCGTTGAGCTGGTTCCAATGGTGGGAAAGCCAAGCACTTCAGAAGAATTGGGAGATCTTTAAAGAAGCTCTAACGAGACGTTTCTAGCCAAACCTAGTGCAAAATCCTTTGGGACCTCTGCTTAGTTTGAAACAAAAGGGATCTGTGAAGGAGTTTAGAGAGCAATTTAAAGTAGCTATCGCTTCCCAAGGACATCTGAGTAGTGAAGTACTGAAGGGAGTATTCCTTAATGGGCTTAAACGTGATATAAGGGCTGAATTGAAGTTGTACACTACCAGAACCTTAGCTGAGATCATGGACAAGGCCTCATTGATTGAAAATAAGAACAATGAAGCAATGTTCAGGAAGAACAAGGATGAAGGAAAGAAGAAATGGCAGGGTAAAACTAACAATGATAATCATTACCAGAATTGGGGAGATGGAAGTAGGTGGAAGAGTAACCCTAACACTTCTGCAAGTTCTGGCAAGGCTATAACTGAAAATAAGATCAGTGAAGATATGAAAACACAAAACCTGAAAAAGAGTGGTCCCAGATTGTCTCAAAGTGAGTTACAGGAAAGAAGTAGGAAAGGTTTATGCTTTAGATGTGGGGAGAATTGGAATAGGGGGCATGTTTGCAAAATGAGGAACTTCAAAATGATCTTGGTAGAACAGTCTGAAGGGGAGGCTGAGTCTGATGTGGAATCAAGGGATTCTGAAGAAGGGGAAGATGAACACCAGAAATTTAAAGCTATGCAACTGTCAGTGTTAAGTAAGGAAGGCATACCTTCCATGAAGACTTTCAAAGTGAAAGGCAAATTGAAGTGGTCTGAAGGAGAACAGCCTGTGAATATCCTCATTGATAGTGGTGATACCCACAATTTCACAGTACAGAACTTAGTAGACAGGTGGAAAATTCCTTTTACTCCTATCCAGGGGTATAAAGTACAGATTGGGAATGGAGAATTCATTCCTAATAGTGGAAGGTGTGCAGGAATGAAGTTAGATATGCAAGGGAATGTGATTTAACAGACCTATTACATCTTGGAGTTGGGAGGCACTGATATGGTGCTTGGGATGGAATGGCTTACTGAATTAGGAGATATGGAGGTGAGTTTTCAAAATCAGATAATTACATGAAGGCAACAAGGACAGAAGTGTACTATTAAGGGGGATACAGCTTTGAATAATGTGGAGGTTTCTGTGAAGATCATGGCCCACATTTTACAGCAAACTAGAGATGGTTATTTGCTGTATTGTGAGGGACAAATGAGTACATTGGATCAGACTAAAAAGAAGGATAAGGATTGGGGAGAAGTGGTGGCAGAATTCCCAGAAGTGTTCACCTCCAAGCTGAAGTTTCCTACTATCAGGGAATGTGATCATGCCATCAATATCATTGAAGGGGCAAACATTCCTAACATAAGACCTTACAGGTATTCATTTGATCAGAAAAATGAGATAGAGAAAATTATTGGGGAAATGTTGAGTTCAGGGATAATAAAACATAGCAACAGTCCTTACAGCAGTCCAGTTTTATTGGCTAAAAAGAAAGATGGTGGTTGGAGGATTTGTGGAGATTATAGGGCCCTGAACAAGATAACTATCCCAGATAAATTCCCCATTCCAGTTATAGAAGAACTTCTTGATGAATTAGGAGGGGCAAGAATCTTCTCAAAACTGGATTTAAAATCTGGGTATCACCAGATTAGAATGAAAGCAAGTGACACTTACAAGACTGCTTTCAGGACTCATGAGGGACATTATGAGTATTTGGTCATGCCATTTGGACTGACCAATGCTCCTTCAACATTTCAGGCCCTAATGAATGAAGTTTTGAGACCTTTCTTAAGAAAATTTGCTCTAGTAATATTTGATGATATACTAGTTTATAGTAAAACTAAAGAAGAGCATAAAGAGCATTTGAGGAAGGTATTGGAAGCCTTAAGGAAGAATGATTTAGTGGCTACCAAGAAGAAATGTTCATTTGGCCAAGATCAATTGAATTATTTACAACAACATCCAAGCTTTAATCCCAAAAGAATTTGGGGTCGGCTAACATGAATCGATCAATGATATCGATGCTAAGCAGAGAAGATGGACAAGAAAGAGAAGAAAAGAAGTAAAATAAAACGAATAAAATAAAGATAAATAAAAGATAACAACAACACAAGAATATAAGAAACATAACAGATAGAAAAAGATCATAAAAAAGCTAGAATATAAAAATAACATAAGAATAAACAATGGTAAGGAAGATAAACGATAAAAGAAGAAAGAGAGAAAAGGTAGAAAAGACATCAGTCGTCCACACGGATGTGCGCCCTCCACTTTGCTCTCTCCAAAGCCATACTCTCATCCAACCCAAGGAGACGCATATCAGTTCTGATTCCTCTAACCCAAGTCTGTTTGGGTCTTCCCCTCCCTCTCTTCTCTACCTCTTCTCCCCACCCCTCAAGTCGTCTAACAGGTGCATCACCCGGTCTTCTACGCACATGTCCAAACCACCGCAAACGAGACTCCTGCATCTTATCTTCTATAGGTGCTACTCCCACCTTTTGTCTGATTATCTCATTCCTCAAACGGTCTTTTCTGGTATGTCCACACATCCAACGCAACATACGCATCTCTGCCACACTCATCTTTTGAATGTGGCATTGCTTCACCGCCCAACACTCCACGCCATACATTAATGCAGGCCTAATTGTTGTTCGATAAAACTTACCCTTCAGTCTAGTTGGCATACCTCGATCGCATAGAAATCCTGAAGCACTCTTCCATTTCATCCACCCAGCTTTGATTCTATGGCATACATCTCCATCTAATTCACCATCCTTCTGAATTATGGAACCCAAGTAACGAAACACATCACACACCGATATCTCCTTACCATCAAGAGTAATCCCACTGTTTCTACTACTTCTACCTCCACCAAACTTGCACTCCATATACTCAGTCTTGTTTCGGCTCAGTCTGAAACCCTTGTTCTCCAATGTTTGTCGCCATACTTCTAACTTTGCTTTAACACCGGATTGTGTCTCATCAATCAATACAATATCATCGGCAAACATCATGCACCACGGTATGTCTTCTTGAATTGACTTCGTAAGTTCATCCATGACTATAGCAAATAAGAAAGGACTCAGAGCAGATCCTTGGTGCACTTCGATAGTAATAGGGAACTCTACGGTCCTCCCTACACTAGTGCAGACACTTGTAGTACAAGCATCATACATATCCATGATGATACTGATATACTTACGTGATATGCCTTTTCTAGTTAAGGGCCACCACAGGACTTCTCGAGGTACCCTATCATATGCCTTTTCTAAGTCAATGAACACCAAATGCAGATCCTTTTTAGTGTCTCTATACTTCTCCATAACTTGTCTAACAAGATGAATAGCCTCGGTTGTTGAGCGTCCAGGAATAAAACCAAATTGATTTTCCGAAATTTTCACACTCTTACGAAGTCTTTGCTCAACCACTCGTTCCCAAAGTTTCATGGTGTGACTCATAAGTTTAATCCCTCGATAGTTAGCACATTCTTGTACATCACCCTTATTTTTAAATAAGGGAATGAGGGTACTCTTCCGCTAACTCACTGGCATTTTGTTTTTTTCTCCAAATCATATTGAAGAAACGTGTTGGCCACTCGATGCCTTTCTCTCACAAACTTCTCCAAGCCTCGATCGGTATGCCATCTGGGCCCACTGCTTTCTTCCTCCCCATTTTTCTCATAGCCTCTTTAACTTCTGTTGTTTGAATCCTTCTCACGAAGTCTCGATTTACCATACACTCTGGTATAGTAAGATCATCAATACATTGCACTTTATTCTTGTTGAACATGGTATCAAAGTATGACCTCCACCTCTCTTTAATTTCTTTGTCCTCCATTAGTACCCTTTGATCGACATCTTTGACACACTTAACTTTTTCGATATCCCGAGTCCTACGATCACGAAGACGAGCAAGTCTGTAAATATCTTTTTCTCCTTCTTTAGAGTCTAATTTTACATATAATTCCTTGTTCACTTTTCCTCTGGCTTCCTTCACAGCTTTCTTTGCTCTTCTTCGAGCCTCCTTGTACTCCTCTATGATCTCGTCGCTCCAACTTTTGCCCAATTTCTTATAGCATTTCCTTTTGGTTCTTATTGCTTGTTTCACCTCATCATTCCACCAAGACGTGTCCTTTTTTGGTGGCAGACATCCTTTAGATTCTCCTAGTATCTCCTTCGCCACTCTGTTAATGGTGGACTCCATTGATTACCACACATCATCCACATGTGCGTCATTATCAATAGACCATACATCTTCCTCCAACATTTTGTGTGCAAAACTTTGTTGGAGATTCCCCTTCAGCCTCCACCATTTTATCTTTGGCAGGTGACAGCACTCTCACCTGGGATAACCTTACAATCAGTGTAGCTAGATCTCCAAGTCGTGCGTACTAAAAAGTAGTCAATTTGGGTACTATTAGCTCCACTTCTATAGGTGACAAGGTGTGAGTCTCTTTTCTTGAACCAAGTGTTCATCACAGCCAAGGTTTGAAATTGCGTATTGCGTAGTCGTGCCGTTTTTTGAATATTGCATATTGCGTAAGCCTCATTGCGCAACGAGGCGTATGCCTGAGGCGTAATATATATATATATATATATATATATATATATATATATATATATATATATATATATATATATACACACACACACACATAATAAAAAATAAACATATTTGTCAAAAGTCGTCAAATGTTATATTAAAACAAATCATAAGAGGCCACAGTCCTAGCAAAGTAATATGTTCAAACTTCAAAGTACCATAGAATACCAAAACTTTCTGAATCGTTTATAAAAAAATCAAAGATATGAGAATTTAAGATTGATCGACTGAAAAAATCCAATCAATAACTAGTGATTTGAAATAGGGATCATAACATCAATTATAAAATTTTAAAAGCGGGCCGAGTGGACCCAAATAATACCCTTACACCCTGATGTTCTCCTATTGCGTACGCCTCAGAGCGCCTTATTGCGTATGCAATATTGCGTACGCCTCAGTGCAATATTGCGTACGCCACAGTGCAATATTCACAACCAACTCATATGTCGAGGCAAAATCCAAAATGTTCTTCCCCGCTTCACTTCTAGTGCCAAATCCATGTCCGCCATGGATACTCTCAAAACCATCACGACTTGGGCCCACATGCCCGTTGAGGTCACCTCCTATGACCAGCTTCTCTCCCCTTGGCACCCGTCGCACCACTTCCTCAAGATCCTCCCAAAATTGTTGAGTGATAGATGCATCCAATCCCACTTGTGGTGCATATGCACTTACCACAGACACGATCTCATCTCCTATGATCAACTTAATGCTCATGATGCGATCGTTCTTCCTAAACACTTCAACCACACCCTCAACATAATCATGTGCCGCCATAATGCCTACTCCATTTCTGTTCCTCTCTCCCCGAGTACCACAGCTTAAAACCTCTGAGATTAATCTCGCGTGCCTTTTATCCAACCCACTTAGTTTCTTGCATGCACATTATGCGGATATTCCTCCTCTTCATAACCTCAGCTATCTCAGATGATCTTCCCGTAAGAGAGCCAACATTCCATGTCCCAAAACGCGATTTAACACCCTGCCTTCTCTTCTTCACACCACATCGACCCCCACCATGCCCTTGCCTATTTGACACCATCCCCGGGCATTGGAGTGGCGCGTCGCTTCCGAGCGACGACCTAGCAGCCTTAACATTCTTATCACAACACCCAGGCCTAGGAAGTGTAGCGCGTCTGATAGACTATAAGTCTAGAGAGAAGTGAGAGCTAGAGAGGGAGTATGTATAGGAAAAATTAGGGCTGGGCTCCCAAGTTTTGGGCTTGGGAGGCCCATTTACAATAGGGCCACTAATGGGCTGGATACAAAGTACATAGAAAAGATTAAGTATAAAACCCTATTCTGGAGGCCATCTATGGCCGATGAGGGCATGGCCGACGAGGACGTGGCCGACGAAGACCCGGCCGACGAGGTCACCCGACTCTTCCTGACTTCTGGATCACATTCTGAGTAGGCTTCTTTCTGGCCGATGAGGGTCATCCGGCCAATGAGGGTCCCACCAGGTGGTCGTGGACGATGGTGATCTGAGGACGTTGAGTTCCTGTTCTTTAATTCCTGGCCGAAAGTGGAGTAGGTGGTCTCAAAGCCGTTAAGTGCCCTGTGATCTTGGGTGTTGCACTTTTGGAGAGAATTCTCTGTTTTGCTGATTTAGTTGTGGTCGACGGTGCACCACAAGGTTATGGACGTTGTGGTGCATGCGTGATCTGATGTTTGTAGTTGTGGACTTGGTATATTTTTGGATTTCTTTAATTTTTTCCTGATTTTCAAAGGTCGATGTAGTCCCTAGTCCCCCACTACTTCAGGCCAAAGAGTGAGCGAGGGGTGAAGGAGTAAAGGATTTCCCCGGGCCGAAGCGGGCTCTTGCGTTCCCCTGAATCCAATTCCTTGGCGATTTCCTGACCAAGGTAACCCTGTGGGAGAACCCTTTGACGCAGGTCGCTTTCAAGAAATTATCATCAGGGTTTTACACAAGGCCGATGGCGTGGGTTTCTTTTTGCTTTGCCGTTGTGGCCGTTGAAAAGGCCATGTTGTTGGCATTTTGTTTAAACCGATATGGACACACCTTGAGATGTGACCTACCCGTTTGAAGTCATCTTTGTGTTGAGGCCGATGTAGGCGCGCTGTCTTAGCGTGGTCGTTGAGTGGTTGGCCGTTGCGAGCGTTGATTGTTGGCATGTTGGCGATGGGCTGATGCTGTGGAAGTGGGCCTGACCCGTCTCCTGAACCGGTGCCAGCCCAATGGGCCTTGGGGGTGGTGGCCGTTCATATGGCCAACGGGAGGGTGCCACGTGTAGTGACCGTTGGGGGGAGGTCTATAAATACCCCTTCCCTCCGAAGAGGTTCCTCATTGCATTCCTGAGATAATGAAGTGCTGCCAAATTTTCTTAGAGAGAGAGAGAGCCTTTCCGTGTGTTCTTCCGTTCTTCAAAACTTCAAAGGTCAGTTCATTGAACTTTTCTCCACTTCCTTGCGTACTTTGCTTCTTTTAGTCTTCGATCCGCTGTTAGTGGAGAACCACCTTTAGATCCAAAGTAAAACCCTCTAGGCACTAGTTAGTTGTTATGATGAAGCCCTTGGACGATGAGTATTACCCATATGACGATGAGCCCTCCCTTAAATCCCTAACAAGTCTTTTATTCATTTAAACCCTATACTTTCTATTCATCTTTCAGTTTGTGTGTGATGTTTCTGTGTGTGATATGTCTGTATGTGTGTGATGTTTCTGTTTGTTGTTGGGTTGTAGGCTTCGGCCCATTCAGATCTGGGATCCAAATAAACAAAGAGCAGCAGCCTGCTCTAGTTAAATGTGCAGGCAGCCCTAGTTGGGCCTGTTTCTTTGGTGGCAGTCAGGCCCAGAACCTTATTAAGTGTTTTACCCTAATTGTTTGCCTATATATATATATATATATATATATATATATATATATATATATATATATATATATATATATATATATTGACTCCTGTACTTGTAAACTATGACTTGTATCATTCATCATCTCAATAAGAAAGAAAACCCTAGTTGTCCCCGTGGATTAGGTCAGTAACACTTACTGGCTGAACCACGTTATATTCGTGTGCCGTTCTTCTCGTTCTTTTCTAGTTTTTCAGATTCGTGTGTGTGTGAGATCTAACCCTAACAACTGGTATCAGAGCAAGGTTAGCCACCACCACATGATCGACCACCACCACTGCTGCCGCCCTGTGTCTTCAGCCTCCTCGTGCCACCAACAGTGCGCTGCCGCAGAAGAATATAGCTGGCAGATTGTGAAGGACTGGGACAATGGCAGATGACGGAAAAACCAAAGTCGAGAAGTTTGATGGACAAGATTTTGGATGGTGGAAGATGCAAATTGAGGATTTGTTGTGTCAGAAGGATTTGGATCAAGCTTTGACAGGGAAAAGACCAGAAAAGATGAGTGATGATGAATGGGCTGCTCTAGACAGGAAAGCTTTGGCTGTTATCAGATTTACCCTAGCCAAGAGTGTGGCGTTTAACATCTTGAAGGAGACTACTGCATGTGGTTTGATGAAGGCTTTGTCAAACATGTATGAGAAACCATCAGCATCAAACAAGGTATTTCTGATAAGACAGCTAGTAAACACCAGAATGAAAGAAGGTGCATCCGTTACCTCACACGTTAATGAGTTTAATACTATCATATCCCGTTTACTATCTGTTGATATTAAGTTTGAAGATGAAGTCCAAGCTTTATTCTTGTTATCCTCGTTACAAGAAAGTTGGTCAGGAACAGTCACTGCGATTAGCGGTTCAACTGGAACCTCTAAACTCACATTTGAGGGCATTCGTGACATTATCCTTGAAGAGGATATAAGAAGGAGGAGTTCTGGAGAATCTTCTAGTGCTTTGTTAAGTACTGGAGGGAGAGGTAGAAAGAAAGAGAAGGGAAATGGCAGAGGCAAATCAAAATATAGAAAGAGGAGCCAGTCAAAACCGAGAAAAGATATTCAATGCTGGAACTGCAAAGAAACTGGGCATTTCAGAAATCAATGCCCTAAATCTTCATAAAGGAAGGAAGTAAATGCAGCCACTGACGATTCAGATGATGCCCTTATCTGTTGTGTTGAAAACTCAACAGAAACGTGGATTATGGATTCTGGTGCATCATTTCATGCTACTTTCAGCACGAAGGCGATGAAGAATCTACGGACAGGTAATTTTGGTAAAGTTTGTTTGGTTAATAACGACTCTCTTGACATCACAGGGATGGGTGACATAGACTTAAATACTTCATTGGGCACCACTTGGACATTGAAAGACGTTCGGGTCATTCCAAGCCTTAAGAAGATGCTGATTTCTATTGGGCAGTTGAATGATCAGGGATTTGATGTTACTTTTGGTGAAAGAAAATGGAAAGTTGTCAAGGGGAATCTTGTAATTGCCAGAGGCAAAAAGAGGGGTACTTTATATATGGTTGAAGCTCCTGATGATGAGATGAATGCAGTGACCAGCGGGCTGAATCCATCCAGTTTGTGGCATCAACGCCTAGGCCACATGAGTGAAAAAGGAATGAAGATGCTCGTTGCAAGGGGAAACTTCCAGATTTGAAAAAGGTGGATTCTGAGTTCTGTGAGCCTTGTGTACTTGGCAAGAAAAAGAAGGTTTCTTTTGTGAAGACAGGTCAGACACCATAAAGCTGGAGCTGGTTCACACGGATGTGATTGGGCCAACGCCAATCTCTTCCCTGGGAGGATCAAGCTACTATGTGACCTTCATTGATGACTCAACACGCAAGGTATGGGTCTACTTTCTTAAAAATAAGTTTGAAGTTTTCAATATTTTTAAGAAGTGGAAAACTGTTGTTGAATTGGAAACTAATCTGAAGTTAAAGAGCTTGAAATCGGACAATGGTGGTGAATACATTAGCACGGAGTTTATTGATTATTGTGTTGAACATGGCATTCGGATGATAAAGACGGTTCCAGGCACTCCTCAACAGAACGGAGTGGCAGCAAGGATGAACAGAACATTGAATGAGAAGGTCAGAAGTATGAGACTTAATGTTGGGCTTCCAAAGACGTTCTGGGCTGATGCAGTGAACATTGCCGCTTATCTTATCAACCGGGGGCCATCAGTACCATTGGGTTTCAAGATACCAGAGGAAGAGTGGAAAGGAGAAGCGGTAAAGTATGGGCATTTAAAGGTATTTGGATGCATCGCTTATGATCTTATCAGAAATACACTTTCATTGGATAAGGGGGAGACAGCATGGGTTATCGACTTGGGGACTTTGAAAGTAGAAAGGTAGTCAGAAGCAAACATGCTACATTCAACGAGGTTGAACTTTATAAAGACAGAAGCACAGAAAACTCAAAGATTCAGAAATAGCAGGTTGAGTTTGAAAATGATGTCATCAGAAACAGAGAGTCTGAGAGTCTGAGGATGATCATGAAGACTCTGTTGATAGTGAAAATTCAGAGGATGAAGGAGCACCTTCACTTGTGCAGCCGCAGCCAGTTAAACACAGTGGGTCAGAAGATCCACTAGAGTCACTAAACCTCCAGAAAGATTCAGTCCTTCAGTCAATTATCTCCTTTTGACTGAAAATGGAGAACCAGAAAGTTACTTCGAAGCAGTAAAACAGAATGATTGGTTTCAGTGGGAGCAGGCTATGAAAGAAGAAATGGATGCCTTACACAAGAACAAGACATGGGTTCTTACTAAGCTTCCGCCAGGTAAGAAGGCACTTCAAAATAAATGGGTATTCAGAATCAAAGATGAATCTGATGGGACAAAACGGTACAAAGCCCGTTTAGTGGTCAAAGGTTTTCAGCAGAAAAAGGGAGTGGATTATAATGAGATTTTTTCTTTGGTGGTTAGAATGACCACCATCAGATTGGTTCTAAAATTGGTTAAAACAGCATTTCTACATGGCGATCTTGATAAGAATATCTACATGGCACAGCCTGAAGGATTTCAGGTTGTTGGTAAAGAAAATTTGGTCTGCAAACTAAAACGGAGCTTATATGGTCTAAAACAAGCACCGAGGCAGTGGTATCTAAAGTTTGATAACTTCATGATAAGGGCAGGTTACAGAAGATGTGAGATGGACCATTGTTGTTACGTGAAGAGGTTCAAGAGTTCATAGATGGTGCAAATATGAAAGAAATCAGCAGGTTAAAGAAACAAATGTCTCAAGAATTTGAAATGAAAGATTTGGGTCCAGCCAAACAGATTCTAGGGATGAGCATAATCAGAAACAAGGAGAATGGTTCTTTAACACTATCCCAGGAGAAGTACATTGGGAAAGTGTTGGAGAAATTCAAAATGAATGGTGAGAAGACTAAATCAAGAAACACGCCTTTGGGAAGTCACTTCAAGCTTACCAAAGACCAGTCTCCAAGAACAGACGAAGAGAAAGCAGAAATGGCTAAAGTTCCTTTTGCATCTGCAGTTGGTAGCCTCATGTATGCTATGGTATGCACGAGACCAGATATTGCTCATGCAGTCAGGGTTGTTAATCGCTTCATGTCAAAACCGGGGAGGGAACATTGGGAAGCAGTTAAATGGATACTTAGGTATTTGAAGGGTACTACAAAGATGGGGTTATTTTTCAGAGGTAAAGACGTGATTTTGAGAGGGTGTTGTGATGCTGATTTGGGTGGATGCAAAGAGACATTTAAAAGCATTACGGGGTACATTTTCACAGTGGGAAGAACTGCAGTTAGTTGGATGTCCAAACTTCAGAAAAGTGTAGCTCTTTCAACAACCGAAGCAGAGTACATGGCAGTTGCTGAAGCCAGTAAAGAGCTGGTTTGGTTGAGGAACTTCCTTGACGAGTTAGACAAAAAGCAAGCAGATTACTCATTACACTGTGATAATGAGAGTGCAGTGTAACTTGCCAAGAATCCAGTCTATCATGGGAAAACAAAGCACATTGGGATGTGTAAGTTTTAGGAATAAAACTTCCTTGATTGAATGAGCCATACGGCCACAGTATAAATACACTTTGTACAGATAACTACTAGCTAGTACAGATCCTAAAAATTAGGATCTAGATAACTATGAGCTTATCTACAACTAACTAAATCTATCTGACTAAATATGTACATCAATCTAATCAGAAAAAATAATGTAACATTTTTCTAATAATGTAACATTTTTCTACACTCCCCTCAAGTTGGTGAATATATATCATACATTCCCAACTTGCTTATAAGTAGCTCAAATATAGGTCTGTTAGTCACTAATATCAGTAAACAGTTTCGGTATTATTAGCAATGGAGATTGAGGAATTCTCAATACTCCAGAATGATTACAGGGAAGATACGAGAATAACAACCAAATCTAGAGAAGGAACAAGGAGTTTCTCTCTAGCCAAATCCCAGTCACTTCTAATTGAATACCAACCTGCCCTCCCCTATTCCCCTCCCTTCCTTATATTCAGAAACCAAGCCAGCACATTAATTACTCCCGCCCCCTCATTCCCCTCCTCACATACACTTTATTAAAATACTCTACACCCCTTGTGCTATCATTACCCTCCCCTTGAACTACCACCTTGTCCCCAAGGTGGAATGTTGGGAACTGCTTCTGAAACTTGTTTAAATCTTCCCAAGAATCCTCAAAAGCTGGCAGCTGCTTCCAATGAATTAGCACTTCCTTCTCCCCATTAGGATTTACTCTGTAATCCACCACCTCTTCAGGCTGCACTTGTAACTCCCACTCTTCTGAGATGCAGGTAGGTAGGGGCTGGCAGGGAAGGTTAGGAGATACTGCCTTCTTCAGCAAAGAGATATGGAACACTGGATGCACTGTGCAACCCTCAGGTAGTTTCAGTTTGAATGCCACAGGATTTATTTTTTCTATCACTTCAAAAGGCCCATAGAATCTTGGGCTTAACTTCTGATTCATCCTTTTAGCTAGACTTTTCATTTTATAAGGCTGAATTTTTAAGAATACCTTGTCTCCCACCTCCACTTGTAAGGGCCGTCTATGTTTGTCAGCCTGCTGCTTCATCCTGTTTTGGGCCATAGCTAAACTGCTCTTCAATTCTTCTAGCATTAAATTCCTCTCAGCCGTCAACTTATTGACTTCTTCTACTGATGTCACAGTTACATTTCCCCTCACAATAGCGGGAGGATTTTGTCCATATAAGGCCTTGTAGGGGGTATTCTTGATAGATATGTGATAATTGGTATTGTACCAATATTCGGCCCATGAGAGCCATTTAGGCCATTGTTTAGGCTTCAATTCAGTGATACATCTCAAGTAGGTTTCTAAGCACCTGTTCACCACCTCCGTTTGTCCGTCAGTTTGAGGATGGTAGGCTGTGGAGTACTTCAGTTTGGTGCCTGCCATCATGAACAATTCTGACCAAAAAGAACTCAAGAAGACCCTATCCTTGTCAGATACTATGGATTTAGGGAATCCATGTAATCGTACCACCTCCTGAACGAAGACTTCTGCCACCTCCTTGGCTGTGTAAGGATGTACAAGGGCTATGAAGCGGGCATATTTGGTTAGCCTGTCCACTATCACCAAAATTGTATCCTTCCCTTGAGCCTTGGGCAACCCTCCAATAAAATCCATGCTGATATCTTCCCATATTCTGTCAGGGATGGGCAAAGGTTTCAATAATCCTGCTGGACTGAGGGTCCGGTACTTGTTTCTTTGGCATACTTCACATCCTTGCACATATTCTTGTATGTCCCTTCTCATGCCAACCCAATAGAATAAACCAGATACTCTCTTCATAGTTCTGAAGGCCCCGGCATGCCCTCCAATTGCAGAATCATGGAATTCTTTCAAAATCAGAGGTATTCTAGGAGATTGCTTGGGTAGTACCAATCTTCCTTGATAATACAATAAGCCATTTCTGAACTTGAAATCTGGTATACTAGCTGAATTTCCTATCACTCTTTGTATGATATTCTGATATCTCTGATCTGCCTTCAATTCCTCATCTAGCCCTTCCCACTCTTTACGGGTAACAATGGACAAACTGTGTATACTACCCTTCCTGGAGAGGGCATCTGCTGCCTTATTCTCACTGCCGGGTTTGTACTTAATCACAAAATTGTATCCCAAAAGCTTGGCAACCCACTTTTGTTGTTCTTCCCCCATTATTCTCTGTTCTGTTAGAAACCGTAGGCTTTTCTGATCCGTGTGTACCTCGAAGACCCTGCCTAATAAATAGTGTCTCCATTTTTGTATAGCCAGTACGATTGCCATCAATTCTCTTTCGTACACCGATTTATTCTGGTTCCTCTTAGATAAAATCTTACTCATATAAGCCACAGGTCTCCCCTCCTGCATTAAAACTGCTCCTACACCTGTCCCGGAAGCATCTGCCTCAATCACAAAAGTCTTTGTAAAATCCGGAACCCTGAGAACAGGTAGAGTTGTCATAGCTTTCTTTAAGTGTTCAAAGGCGTGAGAAGCCTCGGGGTTCCATTTAAATGCATCTTTCTTTAATAGATTTGTTAGGGGCGTTGCAATCTTACTATACCCTTTTAGAAACCTCCGGTAGTAACCCGTTAAGCCCAGAAATCCCCTCAACCCTTTGACTTCTTTAGGTTCAGGCCAGTCCAACATGTCCCTAACCTTCCCCGGGTCAGCAGCTACTCCTTCCCCAGAAATTATATGACCCAAGTAGGTTAGTTGTTTCTGCCCTATTATACACTTCTTAGGATTAGCATACAATTGGTTGTCCTTGCGTAACTGTAGGATGGCACTCAAGTGTTCTTTGTATTCACTTTCTGAAGGACTGTAGATAAGTATGTCATCAAAAAATACTAAAACAAACTTCCTCAAATACTTCCTTAAAATCTGATTCATCAATGCTTGAAAAGTGGAGGGTGCATTTGTTAATCCAAAAGGCATTACCAGGTACTCGTAATGTCCTTCATGCGTTCGAAAAGCAGTCTTGTGTCTATCTTCTTCTTTCATTCTGATCCGGTGGTAGCCCGATTTCAGATCAAGCTTAGAAAATACTGTGGCTCCTCCCAATTCATCCAGTAACTCTTCAATTATGGGTATGGGGAACTTGTCTGGCACTGTGATCCTGTTTAGGGCTCTGTAATCTCCACAGAACCTCCAACTACCATCATTCTTTTTAACCAAGAGCACAGGACTACTATACGGGCTGGTACTGGGCTGGATAATCCCTGTATTTAGCAACTCCTTCACAATTTTCTCTATCTCGTCTTTCTGGTAGTGAGGGTACCTATAGGGTCGTATGTTAGGTATTTCAGCTCCTTCCCTGATGTTGATAGCATGATCACAACTTCTTTTAGGAGGTAACCCTACTGGCATTTGAAAAACCTCCTTATGCTTGTCCAACACTTCCTTCCCGTCCTCTCAAATCCGCGATTGACACGCGTATCACCTGATTCGTGAGACGAAACTGACGCGCTGTGAGAATTACCTCCAGAGTGCGACTCCCTTGTCCGAGTACGTGTACCCGTTCGCTTAGTCGTCCACGACCTCCCCTTGGATCGTCGATGACTCTGGTTGGTTGCGATAAGGCGCAGTTCGGCCATCACTTCATCCAACTTGTCTGAGATCGTGCGCACCTCTGTACAGTTGCGTTCCAGTTTCTGCTCGATGTGGTTAACACTTTGTTCGAGATTCTCAACTCGATGTTCCATTTTTGAACGCGTCAATCTCATTCACAATCCGCAGGAACGGACTGCTTTGATACCAATGTTAGTCACTAATATCAGTAAACAGATTCAGTATTATTAGCAATGGAGATTGAGGAATTCTCAATACTCCAGAATGATTACAGGGAAGATACGAAAATAACAACCAAATCTAGAGAAGGAACAAGGAGTTTCTCTCTAGCCAAAGCCCAGCCACTTCTAACTGAATACCAGCCTGCCCTCCCCTATTCCCCTCCCTTCCTTATATTCAGAAACCAAGCCAGCACATTAATTACTCCCGCCCCCTCATTCACCTCCTCACATAAACTCCCGCCCCCTCATTCCCCTCCTCACATACACTTTATTAAAATACTCTACACCCCTTGTGCTATCAAGGTCTAAATAACCCTTTGGTGAAGATATCAGTTGTTTGATCTTTAGTGGATACAAATGGTGTGCAAATGATTCCAGCTTCAATCTTCTCCTTAATGAAATGTTTGTCCACTTCAATATGCTTAGTTCTATCATGTAGCACAGGGTTATGAGCAATTTTATAGCAGCTTTATTATCACAATATAACTTCATAGGCAGCCCAATCTCCATCTTCAGTTCTGTGATTACTTGTTTGATCCAGAGTAACTCACATATTCTATTAGCCATAGCTCTGAATTCTGATTCTGCACTACTTCTAGCAACCACATTTTGTTTCTTACTTCTCCAGGTTACTTGATTTCCTCATACATAAGTGCAGTATCCAGAAGTAGATCTCCTATCAGATATTGAGCCAGCATAATCTGCGTCAGTAAAAGCTTCAATTGTCCTATTGTCTCCCTTTTTGAAAAACAATCCCTTCCTTGGACAGCTCTTCAGGTATTTCAGAATCCTGTAAGTAGCATCAAGATGTTCTTGGAGAGGATGATGCATAAACTGACTCACCATACTTACTGCAAATGCAATATCTGGCCTTGTGTGTGCCAGATATATTAATTTTCCCACCAATCTTTGATATTGGTAAATATCAACTGGAATTCCCTGCTTGATATCTCCCAATTTCTGACTTGGGTCAATTGGAGTGTCTGCTGGTTTGCAGGCACTCATTCCAGTTTCCTGTAGAAGATCTAGGATATATTTTTTTTGTGAGACAACAATACCCTTCTTTGATCTAGCTATCTTCATTTCTAGGAAAAAATTTAAATTTCCTAGGTCTTTGATCTCAAATTCATGAGCAAGTTTGTCTTTCAACCTTTTAGTCTTTGTGTGATAATTTCCTGTGAGGATAATATCCTCTACATAGACAATTAAGATTGCAATCTCCCCCTTACCTGAAAACTTCATGAATAAAGTATGGTCAGCTTGAGCTTGATTAAATCCTTGCTTCTTTATGAACTTTGTGAATGTGTCAAACCAGGCTCTTGGAGACTGTTTAAGTCCATATGAAGTCTTCTCTAATCTGCAAACTTTTGACCCAAACTTATTTTCAAACCCAGGAGGAGGTTCCATGTACACTTCTTCTTCAAGTTTCCCATTTAAAAAAGCATTCTTCACATCCAGTTGTTGTAATGGTCAGTCTAAATTGGCGGCAAGAGATAAAAGAATTCTTACGGTGTTTAACTTTGCAACTGGTGCAAAGGTTTCTGTGTAATCAATTCCATAGGTCTGTGTGTAACCCTTGGCAACTAGTCTTGCCTTATACCTCTCCAAACTTCCATCTGCCTTAAACTTGGGAGTGAAAATCCACCTGCAACCAACTGTAGGTTTGTTTTTAGGTAACTCTACAAGCTTCCATGTCTGATTCTTTTCAAGAGCCTCCATCTCCTCCAAAGCACCTTTCTTCCACTCAGGTTTAGATAGAGCATCATGTATGGTTGAGGGAATAGAAACAGAAGAAATATTGGAAGCAAAGGCTGCAAAATTTGAGGTCAATTTAGAATAAGAAACATAGTTTGAGATGGGGTATTTAACACATGTTCTTCTCTCTTTTTTGAGAGCAATTGGAAGGTCAAAGTTGCTATAAGTATTACCTTTTTCACTTCCTGGCATTGAGGCAGAATCATGGACAGTTGTAGGTTCTTGGACTTCCTCTATTCTTTGATTTCTAACCATTCTCTCATAAACTTTTCTGTTGATCCTTTTCAATTGGTTCAGTTGGATTTACTTCATTATTTTTTATTTCTTGATCATTTTCAGGTGTACTGATATTTCTAAAGAAATTATCATCCAGATTAATATCAAGAAAACTAAGGTTTTCATGAATATGTGGCACTATTGGAACATCTTCACTTAATTTCTCCCCTTGAAGATGAGAATCAAAAAAAAGGTTGTTCTTCCACAAAAAAAGTATCCATAGTAACAACCATTGTTTTGGTTGTAGGATCAAAACATTTATACCCTTTTTTAGTGGCAGAAACACCTAGATAAACACATTTTTTTCCTCTAGGATCAAACTTACTTGCAGATCTATCTGGATTTTTTATAAACACTGTGCAACCAAAAAAATTTAAAGGAAGGGTGTTTAGCAATCTATTTGTAGGAAAAAAGTGTTGTAGTGAACTGATAGGACTTTTAAATCTTAAAATTTTGGATGGCATGCGATTAATTAAATAAGTAACATGT
Organism: Cuscuta europaea; assembly: GCA_945859875.1. Lineage (NCBI taxonomy): Eukaryota > Viridiplantae > Streptophyta > Magnoliopsida > Solanales > Convolvulaceae > Cuscuta > Cuscuta europaea. Next base: position 1,305,439 of record CAMAPE010000033.1, read on the forward strand.
AACACTGCCTCTCCCCACAAATATTTTGGTATGTTTGTTGAAAACATGATTGCACGAGTGACTTCAAGCAAATGTCTATTTTTCCTTTCTGCAATTCCATTTTGAGTTGGTGTATTGACACAAGAACTTTGATGGATAATGCCTTTTTTAGTAAAAAAGTTGTTTAAAGTTTGAGAAAAATATTCACGGCCATTATCACTTCTTACCATTTTAATTTTGGTATTGAATTGAGTTTGGACCATAGCATAAAATGCCCTAAATATTTTCTCAACTTCAGATTTTTCTTTGATTAAAAATACCCATGTGACACGAGTATGATCATCAATAATAGTTACAAACCATCTCTTTCCCTTTAAAGTTGGTATTCTAGATGGACCCCAAATGTCACTATGTACCAAGGTAAAAGGACTAGTAGGTTTATAACTGTGGGGTAAATAAGTGTTTCTGTGATGTTTTGCAAGTGCACACATATCACAATTAAACAAAGAAACATCTTTATTCAGAAAGAATTGAGGAAACGTCTTTTTTAAATAATAGAAACTAGGGTGTCCTAGTCTATAATGAAGTAAATACAAATATTTATTATTTGAAAAAGAAACAATTGGCAAACAAGCATTTCTTGGACCTCTTTTATTTGATTGAGTTTCTCCATCAAAGATATAGAGTCCATCCTCCTCCTTACCACTGTCAATCATCTTCCCCGATGCCAGGTCCTGAAAAATGCAATAAGAAGGATAAAAAATAACACAACATTGTAGATCTTTAGTTATTTGACTAACTGAAGCAAGATTGCAGGATAGATTAGGGATATGAAGGACTTTGGATAGATTCAGTGATGAGGAAATACTAATATTTCCCATCCCTGCAATGGCTGATAGAGAACCATCTGCAACCTTAACCTTTTTATCCCCTGCACTAGGTTTATATGAAGAAAAAGATTTGAAATAGAGGTCATGTGATCAGTAGCCCCTGAGTCAATAACCCAGGAATTTTTAGATTTCCCAGAACAAAAAAATGATGAATAGGTACCATTTTGGGCATAAGAACAAGAGGAAGAATCTGTTTTGGATTCTTTCTGGGAATTAAGGAAGTTAAGAAGTTGCCCTATTTGCTCCTGAGTGAATGAAAGCTGATTGAACTTGACTTGTGGTTCTTGTTGAGTCTCAGTCACAGTTGTTTGTAGGGCCTTCTCAGTTTTTCTCTTTCCTGCTCTTGATGGTTTGCCATGAATTTTCCAACAAGTCTCCCTAGTGTGCCATAATTTCTTGCAGTGATCACACCATGGCTTTTTCTTGTCATCACTCCTAGCCACCATTGCTGAAGAGTCCCCAGATTCCTCATTATGTACTGGAATGCTATACATAACCTTCTTCCTGCTATCCTCCATCCGGATTTCAGAAAATGCCTCCCTGATAAAGGGTAGAGGTTTTTTTCCAAGTATTCTCCCCTTAACTTCATCTAGATCTCTATTAATTCCTGCTAGGAACATGTAGACCCTATCATTTTCCTCCCTTTTTTGGTGTCTTGCTAGATCCTTGGCACTCTCCCACTTCTCATCACCATGGCACTGATCCAACTCTTGCCATAGGGATACCATCTCATTATAGTAAGAGATGACATCTCTATTTCCTTGTTTGGACTGCCACAACTTGGTTTTTAATTCAAAAATCTGAGAAGAGTTCTCAAGATCTGAGTAAGTAACCTTAATGGAATTCCATACCTCCTTTGCAGTTTTCATGAACATGTGAGGTTTGGCAATTGATGCATCCATTGAACTTAGAAGCCATGCTGTCACCAAGGAATTTTCTGACCTCCAGTAGCCATCATCACCAGTTTGTTTCTCCTTTATTTCACCAGTTATGTACCCTAGCTTGCCCCTTCCATCAATAGCCAGCTTGACAGACTGTGACCATTCGAGATAATTTGTGCCATTCAATCTATGGCAAGTAATGAGCATAGATGAATGAACTGAGGTCTGGTAGTTTGTCATTAAGCTATTTTGGGAGTTAGGGTTATGGGTTTGTGAGTGGGGAGAAGAGTCAGAGTGCTCGGTTTCCACCATTGTGGTGTTTAAACGGCCTGCTCTGATAACATGTAAGTTTTAGGAATAAAACTTCCTTGATTGAATGAGCCATACGGCCAGAGTATAAATACACTTTGTACAGATAACTACTAGCTAGTACAGATCCTAAAAATTAGGATCTAGATAACTATGAGCTTATCTACAACTAACTAAGTCTATCCGACTCAATATGTACATCAATCTAATCAGAAAAAATAATGTAACATTTTTCTAATAATGTAACATTTTTCTACAGGATGAGATGTCACTTTGTCAGAGGGTTGATAAGTGGAGGAACGATGAACTTGAAGAACATCTCAGGTGCAAAGAATCCAGCAGATATGTTCACTAAATCTGTGACGCTGGACAAGCTGAAGTTTTGTGTAACTTCAGCTGGCCTTCAAGAATAATGTTGGGAAGGCAGGTGGCAACTAGGAGGAGCTAAACACAGATGAAGTTTACAGAAGTACAAAGGAGTGGAGTGCAGTTGATCGTGTTTCGAAGCCTCCAAGTGGGAGATTGTTGGGCTGTAGGCTTCGGCCCATTCAGATCTGGGATCCAAATAAACAAAGAGCAGCAGCATGCTCTAGTTAAATGTGCAGGCAGCCCTAGTTGGGCCTGTTTCTTTGGTGGCTTCTTTGGTGGCAGTCAGGCCCAGAACCTTATTAAGTGTTTTACCCTAATTGTTTGCCTATATATATTGACTCTTGTACTTATAAACTATGACTTGTATCATTCATCATCTCAATAAGAAAGAAAACCCTAGTTGCCCCCGTGGATTAGGTCAGTAACACTTACCGGCTGAACCCCGTTATATTCGTGTGCCGTTCTTCTCGTTCTTTTCTAGTTTTTCAGATTCGTGCGTGTGTGAGATCTAACCCTAACATTTGTGTGTTTGAATTCTAATGACTTGCTGTTATTAGCTCATATGTGTTTGTGTTTTACACTTTTTGGACTTGTAATGGATATATCATTTACTTCTTTAGTTGTATGTTACTAGTTTAACTATTTTGTGTTTTATATGTCTATATATTTTGAGGCTTACGCCTCAAGGCTTATGCCCCGCCTCTTAGGAACAAACCGCCTTGATACCCAAACCCGCCTTTTTAAACCTTGCCTATTTGTGAATGATTTAGGGCTTTAATCCTATTTGTGATTTTTAGGCAAGTTTTAGACCTATTTAGGGCAATTACTATAATTAGGTAATGTTTATAAAACCGATATGTAAAAAATATGCAGTGAATTTTATTGGCGGTACTGAAATGCAAAGAAAAGCTGTATTGACGAAGTCAAGACGGGGTTTACATATTGACAGAGTTGATATTTGAGTTTATTGACGGGATATAGAGTTGTAGCCAGCAGCGGAGTCAGCACACTGGACCGGACCTATTATCACTAAAAAAATATAAACATTTTTTAAATTTGGGGTGGGCCAGGGCGAGAGTGCCCCCCTAGCTACACCCCTGGTTATAGCCAGGGACGTTCTTGGCTACATCTGACATTTTGGTTTAGCTTCTCTGTTTTACATTTGTTCCCTTCTTTTACTGGTCTCAAAATACTTCATGCATGAACACTTGTTTCCTCAATTGTATGGAAACCAAAAATATTATCTTTCATTCATTTTAATTTATGTTAAGAGTTTTTTCCAAAAAATACTGAAACAAAGCTTATTTACAAAAATACGATTAAAAGTTGAACCTAAGAAGTTATTGTTATAGTCACTACACTTAAGAGATCACATTTTTGTAAACAACATTTATCTTAGTCATAAATCTATAATTATTTCTTATGTTAAAGTATCAATGATACACTAGAAATAATTTTATATTTACCAAGAAACCATTCACCAAGGCTCCAGTTGGAACCTGACAATACTACGGAAACAAAATTAGGAGGAAATTAGCAGGAACATATGAAGAAATAAAAGTTGGGGAAATTTTAAAATTGGTTCAACTCAATAAATCAATTTTAATTACTTGTTCATTTTTATGTATATATTCATACATTAAATTAAAACTAAGAAATCTAAATATACGTCAAGTATTAACTATTAAAAGGTTATAATCAAATACGGACAAAATGTTTACTTAAATAAATGTCAAGTTTTAAATGGTTTTGATCAAATTAGATTTTCCTACTATTTTCTAAAGTACAAGTGTAAAACCAAACATGGGTACAAAATATTTTACTTCTGTTTTTTCCTTTGTCAACAATTTTATGGGTTCCAAATATAGCCATAAGGCTCAAGGAAGAGAGACATCCCAAGACATAAATGAATGTTTGAGAGAATACTCACCATGGACTCTTGTTGATGTGATAGTAAGTCCATTTTAACTTGTCCAAATGAGATTTTCCAGCATGCTCCCTTAACCAATCGCTGAAAGATAGGTTGCTATGCCAGACCTGTTTCAAAGGGGTTGAGAACCGGGTGGGGGGATGACAACTCTCTATCCATAAGATCCTTGCATTGATGAGTGAACACAAACAGCATGATGAGAATCTAATCCTCCGTGAAATATCTTTCTTTTCAGTTCGGTTGTTATAGACATTTTCTCTTTTTTTCCCTACTCCACTTAAAAGCTCTTAATTGAAATAGAGTAAACAGAAAATGAAGGGGAGAATGAAATTAATTAATTAATTAATTTAAAAAATACAACAAAATTTGGTATTCCTTCTCTTAGATTTACTTATTGATATGTATCTTTATTGGGTCAGGCCTAGCCCCCCCAATAAAATTTTAATGTGTTGATTCTTTCATGTATTTTGAGGAGGTAGGCCTCCTCTTGAGAGGTTTTGGTCTAGTCCCCCTCTCATTTTGTATGTTTTCCTATTTTTAATAAAGTTATCGGCAAATGTTCCCCGGCATTTACCCCATCAATGGGTGGTTTGCCTACCGAGTCCAAAAAAAGCACAACAAACAACAACATCCAAGCCTTAGTCCCAAAATATATTGGGGTCGAAATTAATGCAAAAAAAAATTAAAGCAAAAAAAAAACTTTTGAGCAATGGTAGCCTGGTAGGGTGAGATATTAAGAATACATGAAACAGTAGCTGCTTGCAAATTTCAACTCATACAAACAATATACAAAGTAGTAATTGTTCAGGAAAAGTACAAAAAAAAGTATCTCGTGATTGGGGGTGGTGGCACTCAGGGCCATGCTTCCCATGAAGGCAATGAGACCATTGACTTATGGCCCCATAAAAAAATGTGAGCCCAAAATTTGTAGGAATACATACATATGTTTATAGCCCTAAACAAAATAATACTCCTTTTGTTCCTTAAGTTTTTTCATTTGATACACACTCAGTCCATATGTTCATTTCATTAAAGAGATCAATTATTTCAACCACAGAACGTTTTACTTATAAGTAAAGAGAAGATAATTTAAAAATGGTTGAAAAAGGAAAGTAATTAGAATTAAAAAAGGTAGGAGAAAGTATACACTAACTTTGTCTCTTTTGTGACGTTCTAAAGAGTGTGAAATCACATAAGGCTAGAAGGCTATTAAATGATGATAAAAAGTTACAAATCACACACCTTTCTGATAATTAACTTTCAAATAAATTGCCCTATATTTTATAATCTTTCAGATATAGAGTGCGAAAAATATTCATTGAGAGCATGATTCAGTAAACCTGTATAGGGAGTAGTATCAAGGACTAAACCTGCATGTAAAAAATCCTGTCTATAAATGTTGCAGCTTTGACAATAAGAGCTAGAGCTTTTTTGTCTGCATCACTTATCCCGGCAGTCTGTATCAAGGAAATATTTTGTCAGTTTTTCTGAACATTTCCTAATAATGTGTCTCGTTGTTAAGTATCTATCTGGAATTCGTGAGGATTGCGACAGAAAAGAGAATAGAGATGAACGGATTTGTTATGCAATCAACAGAAAAGAGAGAGAAAGTGCCAGACAGTTAAAGAGATGTCAACTCTCCAGTCCCAGCCAACTTCCAAATTACAGCCTGCCTTATTTCTCCTGTAGCTATCTATTTATAGAAGTCTACCCGACCCCTTATTACAACTCCCAGCTACTTATTATTCCCTTTCCTTCTGGAATACACTTTGTCATAATAGCTAATACTATTATTATTACTATCAATAGGCTGACTTCCTGTAGCTCTAACACTCGTTAATATTTATAAAATCAAAAAGGTAGGGACAAAATAAAAAATGGTCTCCTGCACTGTTTTAGCTTTTTCTAATTTTTCTTTTTAACAGGGATGCAAAGGTAAGTGCTGAAGGAACACTATATTTCAATTTCGGTTACCATAATAAAAAGAATAAAAACGGGGGGAAATAAAAAAATATCCCTCATTCAGTACATCTCATCTTATTAATGTCCATACAGTAGACACTCCATTTATTGCTATTGTTTTATTCCATAAGTAAGAATGAACTCCTTGCTTATTCCATTATTATGCTTAACTACTAATGTCCGGATTAAATATTCGGCTGTTATGCAAGAAAAGAAAAAATGAAAGGTCAAACCTCGGCACTGAGTGAAACAGGAGCATAACGATTAAGCTGCTTTTGTAGGTTCAAACTCCTCAACTCAACATTTTGGCTGTACCTGTTATATATAACATTTGGACATACTTGATAAGTTACTAAGCCAAACATTTTACTGGTTAAAAAGTGTAACCACCACTTCATATGTGGACTGGGTTCTGCAATATGGTGCAAAATGATTACATACTATATGTAAATATGTGGAAATTAATACATAATTAAACTAGCAGATGCAAGCACATTATTCATTTGGATATCCATATGATAATATCACATTGGTATGATATCTTTTTGAAGCATATGAGATGATATATTTTGAAAATATATGTATTGTTTCTCAGGCAAACCTTTTCTCTATGATTTCAAAGAGCTGGCCATATGCACTATTTACATCATAAGGCACATAATGAGGATCTTTATTGGCAAGTAAGCTTCTATACTCCTGACAAGAGATATATTTCACCGCTGAAACTTCTGATTCCTACAATGAGATGAAAGAACGCAAAAAGAAACATTTAGGATTTGTGGGGTCAGTCAAACTGAAGATATAATCAACAAGGAACTTGACTCAAGCAATTCACAATTCAATTTTTTGTAATATTTAATCTAGATTTAGCGAATAAAATTAAATATTTAGAAAATAAGGATTTTTGTATTCAGATATTATAAGAAAAACAAGTGAAGAGAAAGAAGAAAGGCCGGGTTCACCAAAGAAATACAGTTAGGCAAAAAGGAGCATGAAGGGGTGATAAGCTAACTCATTCCAAATCCAGACTAAAGTTAAAATGGTGATCATCTTTAAAAGGGAAGAAACGGGGGAATGTGAAATAATTAGCGTTGGCCGTTAGGGAAAATTTATTCATAGATGCTATACTGAAGTTGCTTCAAATGGCAATGGTAGGAAATAAAGAATTTGACACATCAACTTACCTGTAGAGTAAAGGCATCCAGAGGAATTGGATCTATCATGGTAACCAGATATACATCATTGTATTCATTGTTGATGTAGGTCCCATCATTAATAACACTGCAAAAGAAAAACAGAAAGAGAATGAATCATTATGAGGTAATGAAAGGATAAAAATACACATCTACTCATATTTGCACACAGCTACTAATCTCGGAAAAAGCCATAAGGAAAAAAACTTGTAGAAGAGCTTCATCTACTGACCATTCTTGAAGAAAAACGAAAATTAATTCAAATGCATCCTTTGGAAGTGTTATACCAAGTTCTTCTTGAAGTTCCCTCCTGCATGCGTGAAGCAAAAGAAAGGCCCATTTAATATAAGACATAACAACCCATGAAGTATATGGAGCTCCGAGCGCATGAAGAATACATATGAGGATTTTAAAGGACTACTACTTTTCAATTCACACCACTCAAATAACGTGTTGAGAATTGATGAATATTGTACTCCATCAGAGATTTGGAGGGGAAAACTTTGGATGGGTTAGTGAGTTAGTCTATATATTGGTAAATTGAATGTTTCTAAAATGAATAAAAGGTGATTGGAATGTTATTGTACGGTTTGTACCACATACTACCGCTATGTTTTCAATTTTGTTTATAACCTGACATAGACTAAGCCCACCAAAACTCAACGCCTCCGAAAGCCTCCACCCAAAAAGGCCCTGAGGGTCTATTTTGATGGAGGTGAAGGCTTTTGAGGGCTTAGTCTATCCAAATAGACTAATGTAACAAGGTGGTCACACATCATTTCAATCACCTTTCGTTTTAAGAAACATTCTATTCATCAAATGAGATTTTGTGGTTACCCAAACACGCACTTCATTTTCCGTGAACTGGTGAACAACTTACACAGCTGAAACCAACGAAGAATCTCCAGCAGAAATATGCCCAGCACTTGATATATCCCACTGGCCAGGCCATGAGTCCTTGCAGTCTGCACGGCATTGCACAAGTAGTTCTTGTGTACTCTCAGCGTATATCCACACATGAACAGCTCGATGATAATCTCCTTCTCTGTGTACATCCCCTCTGTTGTATACATTAGTAGCACAAATCAAACACCTCTTTGGTAATCCTTTTCTATTATTTCATTTTATTCTTTAAAAAAGAAGGTCATAACGAGCAGCAACTCAGAAAGTAAAGCTTGATATACTACGATGATATTTCAAAGTGTAGGATATTCCAAAACATAAAGATCCTAACAAAGGTGGTCAAAGCGCTCGACCCAGCGGTTAAGCGCACCAGGCACAGCAGGCAGGGCCTCCAGCGCTTGGAAGGAGGGGAGGCGCACGCACCTGGGTCAGGCGCAGCATAAGCGCATGAAGCGCTAAAGCGCAGGGAGGCGCACGCCTGGGTCGCCTGATCCGGAAAATGCTGACAGCCTTTTTTTGTTTAAAACTTTCAAAAACAATTAGCCCATATCTTTAGTAACACTCAGCCCATCTAAATAATAGGGTAAAACCATTGAAACCTACGTAAAAACGTAAAACTTTGTTTAAAACACTAAACTATCATTGCTAGCCATCATCGCTCTTGAGTCTACTCACTCTCCTCACTCAAGCTGCTCTACACTGGCCAGTTCTTTAAGTTTTCTTCATCATCTCAAGCAAACTCAGTTCTCCCTCACAACACTAAACAAGATATGTGTTCTTTTTCATGCAGTCCTCTTCATCCAAATACTCATATAGTACATTGCTATGTATATATTAAAGCACTAGTATATTACTGTGTATATAATACTCTATATTACTCATAATAAAGTAATAATACTCTGTATTACTCTATATTACTCACAGCACTAGTATATTTCTATGTATGTAACAAAGTAATAATATTTTGTATTACTCTATATTCCTCTTAGCACTAGTATAATGCTATGTATATAATAAAGTAATAATAATACGTAGTACAAAAATCTGAGTTCAAGTACTACTCGTAGGCTTGTGGATGAGGAAAGTGAGGGAGAAATTGAAGAGGATGTTGGAGAATATAAATCAGATAATGGAGAAGAAACTGACTCCTCTTTTCATGAATAATAGTCCTTCACAAGTTTAACAAGGGGAAATAGGCTCCGATTTGATTGTCTTTTTTTTAGTTTTAGTATTAAAGCCATGAATTCTGAATATGGTGTTTCATTTTTGTGAATCGTGGCTTTATTTTGGCGAATCCTGGCTTTTTATGCATTTGGTTCAATATGATGTTACATACATCATGTTTGGTAATTATAGAATAGTATATGTGATAATATCTAAGTATTGCGCTTCACCCGAGTCAGGGTAGCGCTTTATTTGCGCCATGCGCCTTGCATGGAAGGCCCCTAGCGCTTCAAGTGCACCTTTCAACTTTGACTACCTTGATCCTAACTTTGATCAAACTGAGGTATGTTACATACACATCAAGTCATTGGCTTTGGGATTCTAGAAAATTAAATTTGTACAATACAACAACAACAACATCCAAGCCTTAGTCCCAAAAGATATTGGGGTCGCCTAACAAGAATCGATACATGATATCACCACCAAAAGGAAAAGAAAGAAAATAAAGATAAAAAAGATAAGCTATTATAAAAAGATAATATAAAAAGAGATGAATATACATAAAAAGATAAAATAAAAAGGATACAAATAATGCTTATATATATAAGGATAAAAAACAACGAAAAAAGATGAGGGGAAAGATGATACGAGATCACTCCTCCACACGAATACCCGCCCTCCACTTAGCTCTCTCCAAAGTCATGCTCTCATCCAACCCCAGAAGAAGCATATCACTTCGAACTCCACTAACCCACGTTTGTTTGGGTCTTCCTCTCCCTCTCTTCCCTGCCTCTTCTCCGCACATCTCAACTCGTCTGACAGGTGCGTCACTCGGTCTTCTATGCACATGACCAAACCACCGTAGGCACGACTCCCGCATCTTGTCTTCGATAGGTGCTACTCCGACCCTTTGTCTGATTGTCTCATTCCTCACGCGGTCCTTCTTAGTATGCCCACACATCCAACGCAGCATGTGCATCTCTGCCACACTCATCTTTTGAATGTGACATTGTTTCACCGCCCAACACTCTACGTCATACAGTAATGAAGGCCTAATTGTTGTCCTATAAAATTTACCCTTCAGTCTAGTTGGCATACCTCGATCGCATAGAAATCCTGACGCACTCTTCCACTTCATCCACCTTGTTCTGATTCTATGGGATACATCTCCATCTAACTCACCGTCCTTCTGAATTATGGAGCCCAAGTAACGGAACATAGCGCTGACTGGTATCTCCTTAGTCCTTACCATCCAGAGTAATTCCGCTATTACCATTGCTTCTACCTCCACCAAACTTGCACTCCATGTACTCTGTCTTGCTCCGACTTAGTTTGAAACCCTTATTCTCCAATGTTTGTCGTCATACTTCCAACTTTGCTAGTATGGCGACAAACATTGTTGTACAATGAAAAAAGTTAATGACAGTCATTTTTAAAAGATTTTGTGATGCAAAAGTAAAAAGAATTAAACACAAAAATACAAAACTAGTTCAGAGTGGTCCATGACACTTCTTGTTTACGTCCAGTAGTAAGGGTATCTCAGTCATTAAAGAAAGGATGCCCAAACAGAATAAACTATTCTCATCTCTAAACATATTAAAAAGATGGCATGTTTAACTAGCAATTGACAAAGGGAAAAACAAAATTGGACAGTACGGTTACATGCTAAACAGCCTCTGTGTGCCTACTACAGGGGTAAGGCTGCATATATCTGACCCCCTTAACCCACCATAGGTAAGAGCCTTTGCAGCACTGGAGTAATGTTGTTGTTGTTTGGGTACAGGTGAATCTCATATTAGCCATTAAGGTTTCATGTGGATCAAATTGGACACATGGGAATCTCATAAAAGGCACTACAGTTTTATATGATCCAAAAAACACATTTCTAAGATTTTCTTGTCATTTTTGGACACTTACATAGGATTCACTTTTTCTGTCAATAAAGAAAGTTAGTCTTATATTTCCTTTCTTTCAATAAACTAATTTAAGTGGTGTATTTAGTTTTAGAATATATAATTTGAGGACATGAAATGCCCAACCTTGGCGCCATAGTTTTTGGGTGTCTTAATTAGAAAACTATCTATCGTCACATTACTGAATTTAAATATCTATAGAAAACAAGCATTGCGAATTCAACTATCATCATATCTAAAAACAATTCTGCTGTAAAAATCAGAAACTTGAGAAAATCAAACGATTTCTGGGTGCTACGTATGCGTACCTTGGTTTGGAGATGCCTGTTTTTTCACCAGTTTTAGTGAGGACATCGAGATATTCTATTCCTTCTTTATGCTCAGCCGCCGTGTCTTTTGACATGATAGAGAGCGACAAAGACGAGTCACGGCAGTGAGAATACTAATTGCGGGTCGTCCTTAAGGTCCTTTGCAAGCCTGGATTGGCAAACTGCAGTTTCAATTTCAGAATCAATCAAAAATACCCTACTCCCTCAATTTAACCCGACCCGATGGATATCCGCACTGAACCGAATCGGACAAAATGGGGAAACCCGCTTTGACCGGGTAACGGATACGGGATGGGGAATATCCGATTTATGTAAACGGATAATGGGGCGGTTATGGGTTTATACCTACACACCCCGTTACCCGCCCCGTTACCCGCCCCGTTTAATTTGGATACGGTTACCCGCACCATTACCCGACCCGCACAATTAACTTACATATTTTAATAGTTTATGTATTTATTATTTAATATATTAAGTATATATGAATAGTAGTACATTAGTATATGACACTTATTCCCTCTATTTTTTTGAAAAAAAATCAACTAATCGGCTATCCTTTTCAATTCTAATGAGTTGATGCTCAAAATCCTTTGTTAACTTCTACAAGATTTGTTTTCTTCACATATTGATTATTTGATTTTCATGATTTTCTGTACACAATTTTCACATTGTGACTCTCTTATTTTTTCACTCAATAACTTTCATAACGCTCACATATGAGTTTGAAGTCCAAATATTGGGAAACATTACTCTAGATTACTTTAATTTATGTTATTGCTAATAATTTTGTAGAGGTGTATTGGATGATTAGATTAATTTTGATTGGTTGCTCTAAATTAGAATACCTAAATCATAGTATTAGAAGTACATTTTTTAGAAATAATATCAAATCTATAATCAAAATAAAAGTCGTGGACAAAAATGCGACTCTAGTAACTTTAGTGTTTATAATTCTATTCAAGTGTTATATCGTAGTGACTATAAATATTACCCATGATAACTTATAGTCACATTTATGTCCATATATTTTTTAGTAGTAATATTTCAGGAAAAAACTTCTCATTTTCATTATGTTACTTGTATACATTACTGCTCTTAAATTTAGATATTGAATGCTAGTGGGGTATGATTATTGAATTTTTGGAAGTTAAATGTTTTTGTGATTCATATTTAGATTTTACTATCGAGACAAGACTTAATCTCTTGATGTTGATGTGGTAAGAGATTCATAATTTTGAATCTAGACATATATAATTTGTGAATATTATGTTCAAAAGATTGTAATTTTTTGTGATGTTTTAAAAAACTTTATTTGTGGTGCTATTTAATTTTGATTTTTTTTATTTAGGTGGTCAATTATAAGTAGTTAATCATCATACTAATTTTGAAGGGAAAAAATTATCTTTTAATAAAACAATGGTGCTATTTAATTTTGATTTTTTTAATTTAGGTGATCAATTCTAAGTAGTTAATCATCATTTTAGGATTTATACTAATTTTGAAGAAAAGAAATTACATTTTAATAAAACGGTTACCCACGGGGAAACCGTTACTCGCGGGGAAAACCGTTACCCGCGGGTAAAAAATACCCGACGGGTAATGGGGCGGTTTCGGGAAAAAAATATTATCAAACGGGGCGGCGGGTACGGGTAATGGTATACCCGACCCCGAACCGCCCCGTTGCCATCCCTACAGTCCCTCCCTCAGTTGGATACAATTTGGACTAAAAAAGTTTTGAAATTTCAATATTATCCTTTTTTATTCCTTGAATAGAAGTAAACTAGCTTTCAAGCTCGTGCGATACACGGGTAGTATGTAATTTAGCTAATTTGAATTTTAATTTCTATCGAATCACATATAATGTGATTTAAAAGAAAAAGAACTTAATCTAATATAGAGTCTGTTTGATAATACTAAAGTAAACAGAATTAACTTATTTTGCTGATATTGATTGAATTCTAGTTAAATAGATGGAATCTTCTGAATCATGAAAAATATATGTGAAATATATTCCATTTGTGAAACAAAGAAAAAAATATATGAAAAAAAAGTTAAATTGGTCTTCTACATAAGCATCTCAAGTAAACATAATTGTTATGAACTCAATAATTAAAAAAATCTATATTTCTTAATTGTTAGATCTTACAGTTTACTCATTAATAAGAACGTTTTTAATTGAATTAAAATTTCGGGTTTGATTTGGTATGAATTAATATGATGTATTAGATGTTTGTTTTTATGTGACTTATTGTTATAATTATTAAAGTTTGATATGATCTTATTTAATTTGGAACTGAAATCAGTCCAATTAAAAAACATTCTATTAAAATAAAAGTAGGAATTCGTAAACCTATAAAGATTTTCTAATTTGGATTAGGAATATATTTCAAAAGTGAAGGCATATTTGAATTTTAGGTGTAAAATAAAGAAACACCCAAAAAAATTACTTATTTGGCTAAGCTAAACATATTTACTTGTGAAAATATTAACTTTATGTTGGTTATAATTTTTAATTTCATTTTTAATTATTTACTTATTTGAAGCTTACTAATTTATTAATAGGTGTCAAATTAATAAGTAAACTAATTTGCATATTTGTTTCTATTTAATTCGGTGTAGTAAACTAATATAAATTAGTTTCCATATCAATAAACGTTATTAGAATTTCACTTTGATAACCAAAAATTATTTTACTTATTTGAAGCTTACCAAATTAATTAAGGTGGATTTATAAGGATTTTTGTTTCCATATCAATATGCAATCAAAAATATAATCTAATAAAAACAAAAGGTATAAAATTAAGTAAATAATTGTTATATATAATGACATGGCAGGATTATGTGGCGTTTTGTAAGCTCTTAAAAAGTTCCTCATTTATATATATATATATATATATATATATATATATATATATATATATATATATATATATTGACAGGCTTTAAAACATTGCATTTTTTCCCCAACTTTGGCAGATTACTTCTCTTAAAGGAATAAAAAACATGATACTCCTATTTTGGAATTTCAAAACGTTGTTGCTCCTATTTAGAACAATTTCTATAGAAGTTACGAGTTTCCTTGATGGGACCTTCCATAACAAAGTTCTGATTTCCATTTTAAGAAATTAATCATTAAATATTAAAAATAATACATTTATAACATCACAGTTATCAATACTAACTACATTATAATATGTTGGGAATATTTTATAGTGTCCAATCTAGTTAAATATCTTTGTATTTGTATATTTATTAATTAAAAGTGTAATATGGGCCAAAAATATAATTCAACCAATTAGCTTCTTTGTAAGCCATGAGTTAGTCGTCATCTCCTATGAAAGGAAGTTAACTTATGCACAAACTAAGGCGAAAGAGAATAGAAGCATCCCAGCTGCTCTCTCTCTAGAGGGAGAGTAGCGGCCCATTTATACGATGTACCATGGTTCTTGACATATATAGTATCAAATCGGAACTTTCTATCTGTTTCTTCTCGTTTCTATGGCTGTTCAATTGTTACAAATAGGGACAAACATGTGGTATCAGAGCCGAGACGTGAAATAGATTGAATCCATCTGGGAGTTTTCGGATCTGCCATTGACGATGAAGACCCAGCTGCTCGAAAAACATATGCGGGGATTTTGGCTTGACTAATCTGCATTCGACGTTTTTCAGAGATTTTTGAAAGATTAGGATCGAAATCCGTTCGAAAAGGACCTGCAATTTCATTTCTGAAGAAATTTTGTTTTTACATCCGCAGATTCAACGAATATAGGTTTTTCGATGTTTGGAAGTTTTTTGATGTTTTGAAGATTTCGAACTTTGGAGTTTCTCGATGTTTAGAATCTTTCAAAATTTGGAGTTTCTCGAATCTCAGAATTTTTCAAAGCTTGATATTTTTCGTACTTCAGAACTTTTTGAAGCTTCTAAAAGAATTTCTCGATGTTGTCAGCTTTTCGAAGTTTAATAGAATTTTTCGATGCTCTCAGCTTTTCGAAGTTTTAAAAAAGTTTTCGTTGTTCTGAAGTTTTTCAATGCTAAAGTTTTCGATATTTGAAGGTTTTCGAATTTCCAAAGTTTTTGATGTTCTAAACTTCTTCGAAATTCTAAAGTTTTCAAAGTCTCAAGTTTCTCGAAGTTGAATTCCAAAAACAGGTTTCTCGCATTTAAAGTTCGAAAACAGGTTTCTCGCAGATTGAAGTTCGAAAACAGGTTTCTCGCAGATTGAAGTTCGAAAACAGATTTCTCGTAGTTGAAGCTCGATAAATTTTTCTCGCAGGCGAAGTTCGAAAAATCTTTTTCACAGTTCAACTTCGAAAAAGATTTCGCACTTCAACATCAAGATAAAGATCTCGAACTTCAACATCGAGAAAAGGTTCTCACACTTCAACATCGAGAAAAAGATCTCGAACTTCAACATCGAGAAAAAGTTCTCGCATTTCAATATTGAGAAAAAGTTTTCGCGTGTCAAATATCGAGAAAAAGTTATCGCGCTTCAAAAAGTTTTTCACATTTTTAACATTGAGAAAAAGTTTTTGTAGTTCAACGTCGAAAACCTCAATTTCAAAACAAAATCTCAATGTTCAAAATTCAAACTTTTCAAAATCTTGCACTGTTTTGGCCATAACTTTTGACTCGGTGATCCGATTTACGCAAATAATACTTTTACGGAAAGCTAAAGAAAATATCTTCACGATTCCTAGGGTGTAGCCTGGGACCCTTTCTCACGCTCCCTCACTTGTTGTTCTTGAGGGAGATATAATTCGTTTCCGAAAAATATTGTCAATCACCGAGGTCAAGGTCAAAACTGAGGCAAATCTGGTCAATCCTTCCAAAGTCAAACCAAAGGTCAAAGCTAGTGTAAACTACACTGCAGAGGTCCGGAACTCGTAGATAAATTCAATCAACCTCCCGTCAACGGTCATATTACAGCAATCAACAATCAACTACTGATGCCTCTCCTAACTCATCAACAATGTGTGATCATCAATGTGCTGAAATTCTAGATGATGAGCTCAGGGAAAACTGTCATGTGTGGTACTTGTTCAGATAGCTCCACACACATGTCGAGTATGACAAGCTGTGAGCAATCAATCCTTGCACACTCTGAGGGGGAGTCTCAGTTTTCTCCTCCTCGCGCCTTACACCGACAAAGCAAGGAATCTCTCAAAGGATGCAACGTTTGAGGAGGAGTTTTCAATGTTCTCCTCCCCGGTGCCTAACAAAGACAAAGCATACCAAGTGATCCAGTTGAGGGGAGTACAGAGATAAAATCAAGAAATAGAAATCTAGGGGTGGTATCGGTCCGGTCCGGGTCGCGTTTTTGCTAAACCCGGAAATTACCCAGAAGGTCTCGGGTTATGAAAATCAGGGACCGGAATAAAGCCCATTATATTTGGTCCGAGTCGGGTTTTTGGTAGCCCCGGTTCGGTCCGGGTTCGGGTTGGGTCGGTTAAAGCCCTCAAAAGCATTCACCTCAAATAGTCAAAAAGATTACATTGTGGAGTAGACAGAGGTCGAGTAATCAAATTCTGAAGATGAATCCCATGTGCATCTACAATTCTTCAAGAACATTCATTCTAGAGGCGCCTTCGGATTTGTAGTCAAGGTGATCATGAGTAACTTCTGGAAGGCAAGGATTACAAGCAAGATTTTCAAGGTTTCTCACCCCCCGGCATCAAAGATCAAATTTCCAAGAAGACATTAAAGGGGAGATTTCAAGGATTTCTTCATAAAGCCTTCTTAAGAAGTCGAGTTCAACACGAAGACAAAGGAAGCTGAGATGCACTGAAGATCAAGACAAAAGAGGAGCAAATCAACAGATTTTATCTATGCTCTCCTCTACATTGCTGAATAAACACAAAGACAAAGATATATGCGCTACAATGCTTATTGAACACGATTGAACACCAAGGGGGAGATTGTTGGGAATATTTTATGGTGTCCAATCTAGTTAAATATCTTTGTATTTGTGTAGTTATTAATAAAATGTGTAATATGGGTCATAAATGTAATTCAGCCCATTAGCTTCTTTGTAAGCCATGAGTTAGTCATCCTCTCCTATAAAAGGTAGCTAACTTATGCAAAACCTAAGGCAATAGAGAATAGAGGCATCCCAGCTGTAGAATAGTCTCACGGTACTCTCTTTCTCTAGAGGGAGAGCAGCGGCCGATTTATACGATGTACCAAGGTTCTCGACATTTGTAGTATCAAATCGGAGCTTTCTATCTGTTTCTTCTCCTTTCTATGGTTGTTCGATTGGTAGAAATAGGGACAAACATAATATATACATATTAAAATTATTTCTTAAAATATACTCAAAGTACATTATTTAATTATTTTCTAAATAACTGTGTCGTTTTACTATGGGAAACTTCCAACGGGATGGAGGTAGTATAACTTACTCGGTCTGCATGTTAACATCTTGACAGATTCGAACAAAGTTACCATTCATTTAAACGTGCACCAAAATTATACTCACACTTCACACTTTCTATTTTTGAAAAGTTTTTAATAGCAAATGTCAATAATAGTCCTATCCCATTTACCTTTTCAACCCACCTTTACTCCACTTCATTTGCATCAGCCCCCACCACCTTCATTCTTTCTCTCTTTTTCTCTCGAACCTTCCATGTCTCCACTCTGTGTATTCCATTACTCCCACCGCCTGCAACCACTTTCTCCTCCCCTCCATCGTCATTCGTCGTTCTCCTCACCTCCATTTTCACCCGTTGTTCTACTCACCTTCATTATCAGAGTCCCTTCTACTAACCTCCATAAAAAATGGATCGGAAACCATCACCCCCTAAAAAATCCTAAGTCATCGGTCCACCTTCCCAAATCAAGATGTTGGAGCCTCAGAAGCTGAAGCTTCACATGCAAGTGGAAAGCACGATGAACTTCCATTTAATTTATGCATAGTTGGTTTTGGTTACTCAACCTCATTTGAAACTGATCTAAACTGGTGTTTGTGTAAGAAATACGGATCTAATCTCGTGTTAGATACCTATGAGGGTTTGGACGGGCTGGATTCAGAAGATGGAGAAGAAATGAACTTGGGACCGACACCGGAAGAATGAGAAGAGAGTGACGGCGTCGGTGAGGAAGACAACTGCAACAAACGGGCTTCTTAAGGGCAGTAACCTTCTGAACCCTTACTCTTTCTATCTTTGATGTTGTTTGGGACTTGCATGTTTGTGAGAGACCAGTTTGGGTTGTTGTGTGGCTGGTGCTGATATCAAGGTTGTGATTTTATGATATGTGGATTAGATGTGTGTTACGCATGCTAATTCGCCTATGATGCGTGTTCGAGTGATTCTGAGATGTGTTTCAGAATGCCATTTGAGCTCTTTCAATGTCACGACCCCTATTTGCCTTATTAATGTAATACATGGTTGCTAAACAAATCTGAGGTATGGTTGTCTGGGATGTGTAACTTGTGATCATAATTATGGGCGGTTGCCTATGATGAGTCACATGTGATGATCTGTGATTAATCTGAGATGTTCTAACCTATGATATGTAACATGTGATCATGATTATGAGTGTTTGCCTATGTTGAATTACCTGTGATGACTTTGTGATTAATCTGAGGTGTGTTGATCTAGAATATGTAACCCGTGATCATGATTATGCATGTGTGTTTGCCTTTGGTGAGTCACCACTTGTGATGAAGTTGTGATTAACTCAGGTGTGTTAGCCCAGTATGTGTAACCTGTGGTCATGATTATGTGTGTTTGGCTATGTTGATTTACATGTGATGACTTTGATGATTGTGTAGTGTGGTTTGCCTATGTTAAGTGAATTGTGAGCATGATTATGTGTGTTTGCCTATGCTCATATATCTGTGATGACACTATGATGATTCTGAAATGTTGGTTGCCTAAGTATACCCTCAACTGTGAGCATGATTATGTGTGTTTGCCTATGATGAGTTACCTATGAGGACTCTGTGATTAATCAGAGGTGTGTTAGCCCATGATATGTAACATGTGATCATGATTATGAGTGTTTGTCTATGCTATGTCACCTGTGATGAAAGTGTCATTAATATGATGTGTGTTATCCTATGATATTTAATATGTGATCATGATTATGGTGGGTTGTCTATGTTATGTCATATGTAAGCATGATTATATGTGTTTGCCTATTATCAGTCACCTATGATGATTCTGTGATGATTCTGTGATGTGTTTGTAAACAAGTTGATGGATCTCCCACCTAGGGGTAGGCGGATTCTAGGAAAGTAGTGAGGCTAAAAAGATCGAGTAGAAAATTTGGCTGAGTAACAGCAAGTTCATACAGCAAAATTCAGATCTCTTTCCACAAGTTGGAATGCGATATTTATATTAAGGAGGAAATATTTGACCATCAAGTAAAAAGATGTTATTCTATTGTAATGAGGACACGTGTCATATATGGCTAACAAGAATAAATTTACTAGTCTAGTGGTGTGGTGACAGGTGTAAAATAGATTGGAGAGCTATTTTGGACAACTGGCTGATTGGTATTGTGTGTAACAGAATTGTCATTTGTGTACTAGAACGCACATGCATGTCACACGTGTGTTATCTGAAATATTCTTCATGGTAACCGCCAGAGTGACGTGGCCTTTGTACAATTGTCGTGCTAATAACGTGGTTGTAGTTTCGCGCAACACTTGATTACTGAAATGTCTAAGTCCACAACTTTTGTTAATGAGGCCCCTAGCTCAGCAGGCGAGGTCGAGCTCGGGTACAGTGTGTCTGTTATGGAGGGAGTAACCCCGGTATGCTGCAAGCCTATTGATGGTGATTCTTTTGTCTTGTTAACTTTGCACCCGCGTATGACATTGGATCTAGTACCGACCTCAACGAGGGTTGAGATCGACCTCAGTTTCAATATTATTTTGACAATATGGGAGCCGAATGTTTGGGACGACCTTGGGTGGGTCGAGGTCGACCTCAGTGGATAGTGACTTAGAATTTCTTGAGACTTCTTTGTTCATGAATGTTTGGTACACCTGGGGTATATGAGAATATACTTTATCATGAGTCCCCCACTCTCTGAGGTGAAAGTTATAGTTGAGGTGATAGAGAGTGATTCTTATACTTCTGGGCACTTCTCTTCATGGTCACAACAAAGAGGTGTCTCATTAAAAACTCCACCGAGGGGAAAAACCTGTGGGAAAAAATCCTACCAGAGGAAAGAGAGTACATTCCGCTGTGAGGTGGCTTCCGGAGAAGAAGGCGATGCTCCGCCGCTGTAAAGGAGATGAGCTCGAGTTCGGCGTCCCGCAACTAGGCTCGGTCAGTATGATTTTCTGTCTCTGCAAGTAAATCGCTACATCCGAGGTCTCGAATGAGGGTAGATACAAAATTTTCAAAATTTAAAATAACATTTTGACGAGCTAAGTATTGATGTGGTTTCTGAGGTTCTTCTCGCATTCTGAGTTGTCTTTGAATTTCTTTCATGGCTTTTGGTCGTTGACTTCGCCCGAGTTCCCCACTTACCAGTCCCACACTCTCTTCTACTTAGAATAAAATTTCCAAATGTAGAAGAGTATGAGCTTGAGAGTGACGATGTAGTGCTTATATAGCTTGGTGGACTTAAGAGAATTTAGAGCCCGCATTTGCAAAATGATGTTGCGTATAGTGACACTAATGTGTGCAATTTGGAATTTATAAATATTCACTTTTCATTTTTGCATTTATCACCCGTTTTTGTTATTGAGACAAGATTGAAAGGACATTACAGCGTCATCATTGCGCTTTTGCACGCCTTTTGAGGGAAAAGAAACGTTTCTAGGGCGGTTATTTCCTAGCCAGACACGTGTCTGATTCCCGCCCACTTTCAACGGAAGTATAAAAGGCGGAAATGCTTCTCTTTCTTCATTTGCACTTTCAGTCTTCTTGCTTTCGAACTTCCGACCAAGGTTGAAACCTTCCGATTTCAACGCTCATCTTTTTTTACTATTTAGACACCGGGTCCTTCTTCTGTGCTTTTTATTCATTGTTAGTTCGTCAGAAACCCCAGAAATGGGTTTTTCCGTAATTTTGCTTTTTGGGCATTGGGCTAACCCTACTGCCACAATGGGTCTTTGTATGGTACCCCTAGGCTCGGAATTGCAGAAGGATGCTGATTCGGGCCTTTGATTTTTAATTTAGGGTCGGATTTTGCCTGTTAGCCCTAAATTCTTATTTCGTGTATTGTGTTGATGTCTGTAGATTTGAAAAATGGTTTCACAATCTGACTCTGGTAATACCGGTGAGAGGGTCAACCGTGATCTCTCCTTGGGTATAATGGTGTTGAGGCCATGAGGGAGGCCGGCGTTAGTGAGGAGGTCGATGATGCCGCATCTGCACTCGATATTGCTCCCCTCCGTACTGTCCCTGGTCCAAGGGGTGGGAGGAAGAAGAGATATGGTTACCCCAAGGAGATTGGTGTGCTTGATGATGATGGTACGATTGAGGCTCATTGCTCTCTATCTGACAATGACTGGGACGAAACCTGGCGCTTGGCAGGGCCCAATGTTGACATCGTGAGACCCGACGCTGCCAGTATCCCTAATTTTTGCGTGCCCGAGTTTTTTATCCACAAAGACACTCTTGACCATGGCTTTTGCTTCCCACTGAGGCCTTTCATCCGAGATTATCTGGACTGAGTTGGGATGCTTCCCTGCGAGATAACCCCTAATGGGTTCTATCTCATGGAAGGTTTCCTTCTGCGCTGCCACGAGCTGGAATTGGCGGCGACTATGGACCTATTTCACCACTTGTTCAAGACCGGCCGCAACCCTTCCAAAGGCAACCAAGGCTACACTGTTATTGCCCAAATTGGGGGTAGTATCGACTTCCACAACACCCCCACCTCCCATCATGAGTGGAAGAACAAGTTTGTCTTCAGTTGTATCAATAGGAAGGACGAGTCCCCCTTCACTGCCGAGCGCCCCAACACTTTTAGGAGGCACAACGTTGGGGAGTTGGGTTGTTAGCCAACTCAGTGGAGAAGTACCTTGATTTCGGTTACCTCGATATCTTCAAGTACATGACGAAGCCCAAGCTGAGGAAGGATCTTGGTTATATCTACTACTCCTCGATTCATGCTTTTCATGACGGGGATGTGAATGATGTTGGTGCTGCTGTTGGAGGTCGTGCTGTTGAAGTTGGTGATGGTGGAGTTGTAGCCAGCCGGAACGAGGATGCCAATATTGCTGGTAGCATGGAGCCCTAAGAGTCATAAGAGGAGATTGAGGAGGGACCGACTCTTAAGAGGAGGAAGAGGCATGACGCTGATTTTTCAAAGGAGAAGGCCCATGAGGGGCATGTGATTGTGTGTGCTGTTGTTGCTGATGAGGGGGGGGGGGGGGTGCACGTGAGTCCCCCATGTGAGTGGAGATACCGGTCCCCTCCCCCCGTGGTGGGGCTTCTGTGGCTGGCCAGAACCAAACTCCAGTCTCCACTTTGGGTAAATGCTTGAGTCCACTTTATCTTGTTTGTAGGCTTCATGCGACTTTGTTTGTGTAGGTTGTGTTTTGTGTTGTACTTAGTCATATTGTGGTATTCCTGTAGGTGGGTTATATATATTTGAGTTGTCGGATCTCGCTCAAGGGGAGAACCGAAGGAAGAGAAAACCTTTTAAGGGGATAAAAGAACATGAGCCCTCCCCCAGCGGGTCCTCCTCCTCTTCTGAGGATGGAGATGAGGATGATAATGCTGCAGTGCAGCCAAACCCGAGAGATGACCATGGAGGCTGTTCAACGACCCCATGTTGAAGATATTGCTGATGTCTGTCCCCATCAGCTAAATGTGGTGATGGTGGAGAGTGACAATGATGATGATGATGATGATGATGATGATGATGCTGAGGGTGGGGACGAGGAGACCTTGCAACACGTGTAGACCTATCTAGACCAGGAAAATCCTGAGTTTGATTATGGTGTTGGCCAGGAAACTGAGCCGCAAGGTGATCAAGGGATGGATCCTGACAACCAATGCCACAAGTATTACATGGACCGTGAATGCATCTTTATTGCAAAGACGGTCCATGGGATGGACTTTTTGACGAAGATTCGTCCCCACACCGACGAGGTGCTCTTGAAGAAGATGAGTACAAGGGAGATCGCTTATGACTTCACTGATGGCGCTCTCCGAGTAAGTATTTTGAACTACTTGCCTTTGTGTTGCTTCCTGATTTATGTTGTCCGCATGCAGTACTCATTTTGTTAGTATTCATTTGAAGACTGCCTTCTTGGGCCATTAGTTGGCCAAAAGAGCTGATGAAGTTGAGCTTCGGATCGTAAGGCGGCGAAGAAGGAGATGAGCCTCCGCCACGACAGGCATCAGGCGAGGCAAGCCCTGGACGCTACTCAGGTGCAGATAACAGAGCTTGAGCAGCAGCAGGAGGAGCATGGGGCCATGCTAAACAGGGCCACCAACCAAACCGTCAGGGCCTTGGAATGCTTAGGTGAAGCTGAGCAAAGAACCGTGGCGAATAAGGGGAGGATTAAGGCTCTAGAGCACAGGGAGTGTCAGGGCCAATACGGTGACCTCAAGGTAACCGTTGATGAAGCTGTCAAATCCATAGATGAAACGGAGCAAAATGCTCTACGCTCTAAGGAAAGAGCTCGAAAGGCTAAGACGAGGGCCTGGGATGATGATGAGGAAACCGCTGCCTACCCAGCCAAGTGGAAGGAGATGACAGAGCTCGCAAGGCACGTGATTGAGGAGAACAATGAGCTCCTGAAATCACTTAGTGAGGTCACAAGTCAAGCCAACTCCCTCGCTTGTGAGGTGGAGCGATTGCAGGAGGACCTAATGGCTGTCTACCATCAACATTTTCATTTACCCCAGTGCCGCAAAGGCTCCCTCCTCCCACCTACGGTGGGGTAAGGGGGGTCGGATGTACGCAGTCTTACCCCTGTACTAAAGCACATAGAGACTATTTCCGGATGACCCATAGTGAAATCACGTCCAAAATTGCATGGACTGACTGCTGCTCCATAACAAAAAAGCGCAGACATTTTAGTGAGTCATTTTACTTTATTCCATCATAATCTCAAGCCAAAAAATAATGAATCTTTGGCTCCATTGTAAATGATGGAAATGTCTGCCTACCGTAAGTATGAAAAAATTGAGGAAGACCTCCTTATTTCTTCCAATGAGGTTGAGCAGTTGAAGATGAGGCTCCATGAGATGCAGCTCGAGGATGGTTTGTAGAAGGTCCGTATTGCGCAACTTGAGACTGACTTGCAGCTGATGAGGGATAAAGTTGTTGATGCTGCAACTGAGCATCATAGCCTAGCCTTAGAGAGGCTTACGTCGGTTACAACATGCTAATGTCCTTGAGTAGGCTAGGGTTGCCCCTGAGCAGGTGAAGACACTGGCGGGGGAGTTGGCTGAGGTGAAACAAAAGCTCCAGGAGTTGACTGTTGGTCATTCTACGACCATTAACAAGGGCAGAGAGAATGCTTCATGTTCTACATTTTTGGGCCCGACCGGACGACCAAAACTTTCAGGTTGGTCCGGGTTTTAAGAGCCTCGGCTTCGGGTTGGGTTGAACCCGGAAAAAAAAATCGAACTGAGATATCTTAAAACAATTGAAATACAATCACAAAAAATTGCAAATATCTAAACTTTTAATCAAAAAATATACGTAGTATATTAAAACCAAAGCAATATATTTTGAATCTAAAAATCACACCATAGAAAATGTTGTAGAAGAACAATTGGTTCAAAAGTAAAGTAATATTCCATTCGTCCCAAAATGATTTACAAAATCAATTTTTTTGTCAATCAATGTTAAAGTTAAATCCTCCATATTGCTACTTATTTCAATTTTTAATAATTAAAATTTACATATTCAAAAACTACATTAAAATCTCTTCAAAGTTGCAAACTCCAAATTAAATATAATTAAAAATTGACATCCAAATTAAGTGAATAAAATATAAATGTTTGACTAAAAAAATTAATTTTGCAAATCACTTTGGGACAGGTGTAGTTTAAATCTATATGATGTATTAATAGGTCATACGTATTTTATATAAAATATACTACATATGTTTTTAGTTGGGAAAATGGAAATTAATAATCCAACCTTTTAGCGGTCTTCATTCGTTGGTCCCACTTTATCGTTATTCATGAATAATTCAACCTTTGCACCTCATCTTTATTCGTTGGTCTCTGACCGGTTGATGACCTGTTATTCCAGGTTTTTTCATTTTCTTTGCAAATCATTCAACCATAAATCTCACCTTTCATAAATCTTCACCAAGCAGTCCCACATGTCATTTTTCTTTTTTCTTCCTAAAACTTTTCCTTTTTTATTTTTATCGTCTTGACTCTTTTATCCCCCCTTTTTGTCTTCTTATTTTTATTTTTACTACTTTTTATATTTTTTTATTTTTTTCAATGTTTGTGTATCCATTTTTCCTTCTTTTTCTTCTTCCCGTTTATTATTTCATTTTCATTTATATATATATTTTCGGATTACTTTCCTTATAAAAGATCTTTTTCTCACCGTACTAACTTTTTACTTTATTTTCTTTTTACTTACACTTATTTATTTCCTTTTTCCTTTTCTTACCTTTATTCTAGCACTAGTATATATTTGAGAAAATAGCCCCAAAATAGGACTAAATAAATCCCCAATACACAAATAGGACTATGTTATTTATCTTTACCAAAGTACCGTCTATCTTCTTATTCTAAATTTCTACTCTTACCATAACTTAATAGGATAATCATATTAAGTTATGGTAAAGGTAGGAATGTAGAATAAGAGGGTAGACAGTATTTTATTCCTATTTTGAAAAGATAAATAACATAGTCCTATTTGTGCATTTAGGAATTAGTTTAGTCCTATTTTGGGGCTTTTTCTCATAAATATATTAGCGGTAGAATAAAGGTAAGAAAGGGAAAAAGGAATATAAGTGTAAGTAAAAGGAAAATAAAGTAAAAAGTTAGTACGGTGACAAAAAGATCTTTTATAAGGAAACTAATCCGAAAAAATATATAAAAATGAAAATGAAATAATAAATGGGAAAAAAGGAAAAATGAAATACATAAACATTGAAAAAAATAAAATAATTTGAAAAATAGTAAAAATAATAATAAGAAGACAAAAAAGGAGAATAAAAGAGTCAAGACGATAAAAATAAAAAGGGAAAAATTTTAAGAAAAAAAGAAAAATGATATGTGGGACCGTTTGGAGAAGATTTGTGAAAGGTCGGATTTATGGTTGAATGATTTGTAAAGAAAATGAAAAAACCGGGAATAACAGGTCATCAACCGGTCAGAGACCAACGAATGAAGTTGAGGTGCAAAGGTTGGATTATTCATTAATAACGATAAAGTGAGACCAACGAATGAAGACCGCTAAAATGTTGGATTATTAATTTCCATTTTCCCTTTTTAGATTCTTAATTAAATCGGGTTTTTCGGTCCGAGTCGGGTTTAAAATTTTAGAACCCGAATCAGGACCCAAGTTTTCAGGTTTGGATCGGATATTTTAACCCGGACCGGTCATTTTTAAAATAAAACCCGAACCAATGTCTTATATCGGGTTGGGTCGATTCGATTATCGGGTTTTGGGTCAGTTTATCCACCCCTAATAAAACCCCAACTCAGACTAGACCCATGACCCATCCCAAATCCCACCGCTGGTAATCATATGTTGCTTCATAGTAGGGATGGACTCGGTTCGGGCCGGGCCCGATTCGGGCCTTGAACC
This sequence comes from Cuscuta europaea, assembly GCA_945859875.1. Taxonomy (NCBI): domain Eukaryota; kingdom Viridiplantae; phylum Streptophyta; class Magnoliopsida; order Solanales; family Convolvulaceae; genus Cuscuta; species Cuscuta europaea. The sequence goes on from CAMAPE010000033.1 coordinate 1,332,969, forward strand.
GGCCGGGCCTCGGTTCAAGGTATGGGAGGCCCGGAACCGGCCCGGGTAACCCCCGGGTCTAGGCCGGGCTGGCCCTCGGTTATATTTTTTTTTGGGCTTTTCCTAGTTAACCCCCAACCCCAACCCTCCCCCTCACCCCCAAACCAACCCTAACCACCTCAAATGGCCCAAAATACCCAGCCCAACCCAAAAACTTAAAAAAAATTAAAAAAAAATTAGCCCAACCCGGACCCGAACCAGCCGAGCCGGTTCACCTTTTGAAGGGCCCGAACCCAAACCGAGATCCCACCGGGCCGGGTGGCCCGAACCGGTCAACCAACCAGTTCACCGGGCCGGTCCAGGCCCGCACAGTAGCAGGCCGGTCCGGTTGGCCCGACCCGAGTCCACCCCTGCTTCATAGTTTCATCCAATTGACAATGGACTTTGTGACAATTGTACAAAATAGGGAAAAAATGCCACAATGGTAACATTTTTAGGAAATAATTAAATAAGATAATTCAAAGATACTTCAAAAATAAATTCAATGAGTATGAAATATAATAGTCATTGATGGCAATTGTTGTATTGTAAATATAATGCTATTTAATATTTAATTATTAAATTGTGATTTAAAAGTGTTGATTACTCTCTAAAATAGAAATAAAAACTTTTAGTTCGGACATGTGAGATCCTCAAGCCCGAGAGTATTAAACACGTGTCTAGAAAACTAGCGCAATTTATACTCTGCAACGGGCGCACCATTAGGATGGTGCACCCGATTGCAAAACGACGCAGCATTCATTGGTTGATTCCATTATTTTTTATTTCTTTAATTGTTAAAAATTGTAATAACTTTTTTATTTGATATCCGATTTTTATAAATTTTATATCATTTTTTTTTATTTTTCATGATCTATCAAATGAGACCAATATAGCTTATGTAATTTTAACAAATTATTTTGAAGTTACATTTGATAATATATCATGAAGTTACATCTTATTGTACGTGAGTTACATCTTAATATACGCGAATTACATCTTAATGTATGTAAGTTACACCACGAAATAAAGTTCGACTACATCACTCATTTTTATCATTTGAAAAATAGTGTATGAATATGAAATACAATATACTTATTTTATGTGGATTAATAAAATTTTGTATTAAATTGACAAAGAAAAAAATTAGTTTAGTTATAATTGAATTAGTTCAAGATAAAGATAAATAAAAAATCACAAATAATTAGATATAACTCACACATAATTACATGTAACTCGCGCATAAAAGTATGTAACTCGTGTATAACAAGATGTAACTCAGACATAACAAGATGTGACTCACACATAATTACATGTAACTCGCGCATAAAAGTATGTAATTCGTGTATAACAAGATGTAACTCACACATAACAAGATGTAACTCACACATAATAATTTGTAACTGAAGTATAAGATGATGTAACTTCATATATTATCAAATGTAACTCCAAGCTAGAAGCAAAATAAACAAACTCAATATCTTAAAAACCTCTAAAAACATATAACAGTGATAAAAATATATATTCTAGAAAAGTGTATGCATATAAAAATATATTACAAAAAATGTATGAATGTAAAAAATTAAAATTACATAGGCAATATTGGTCTCATTTGAAAGATCATGAAAAATAAAAAAATTTGATATAAACTTTATAAAAATCGGATCAAAAATAAAAAAATTATTAAGATAGGGCACGTAAACTAACGGTAATAAAAAAATCAGTTCCACGGTATAAGCACCGGAAAACTAGACCCACTTTTATGTTAGTTAATACTCAGATAAAATTTCATCATTAAGATAGGGCACGTAAACTAAAAAAGCGGTATGTTCATGATCAGCACCGTATAGTTAACCAAAATAAAAGGCAGTGCCGGGACACAGTGTGCACATCTAACAGACAAGAATCACAAGACAGATAGAAAGTCTACTATGCAGCAGCCTTCGGAAAATGTTGTGCTAGCTGCTTAGCAATCTCTAGAAACCCGACTGTCTCCTTCCCACTGAATATAGTCTTTAGCTTCTCATCGCATCTTATCTCTTTCTTATTTGCAGGATTCTGGGTATAGCCAAGCCACAATTATTAATACAAGACAATCATATCAACAACCTTTGATAGAAAATTCTGGAGAATTACTAGTAAATGATCGAGACAAATTTTAAAATGTTTTAATATATCAATGAACAAAGAATTACAACTGTAACAAAAAATGCATAACAGAAAGAATTAAAACTGCAACACATGTATAACAAAGTTGTTCATATGCTCTATTCAGCCCTGGTTTTTTCTAGACACATTCCATCTTAGCTCTCAAATCTCACTACTTCCTCCAGGTGAAACCCTAGGATTTCCTCGCCACCACCATAGCATCCCACTCCGATTGAGACCCTCCATTCCAATTGCCGACATCTGGCCTAGGCAACCCCCAATATTCAGATCCAGATCTAAATATGATCGTTGGAAAGCACAGAAGTTACATTTTCATCAAGATACCTAAGAAGCGATTCCATCTCCTCTCAGTTACATTTACCTTCGCCTTGGTTGGTAAATTTTCACAGGGAAGACCCTCTCTTGAACTTATCTGCATGTTAATCTTTAAATTTTCATGCTTTCACTGCCACTTTACGAAAAACAAAATTACCCTTCACTTTACCAACAAGGAGGAATATGTTCGTTGCAGATCCTAAAATCCCTGGTATATCGGAAACAAACTGATGACCATCTCCAGCTGGTACCATAGTTGTTAAGGCGGGGAGGTTTTGAGGTGTGCCTCCGGGCTGCCATACCACCGTGGCGATATGGCAGCCGTTGTGGCGGCACCGCGGTGATAAGTCGACATAGGCACACTAATAAATTCATACTCCCTCCGTCCCTGTTTTTTCTCCCATTTCGGCTGGGCACACTAATTAAGATAGTGGGTTTTGTGTGGTGGAGAATTGTGCAGAGGAGAGAGAAATGTGTAAGAATGTGTAAGAATGATTGTGAACCACAAATTCTTTGCCAAAAAGGGAAGGAGGAGATAATTTTGGGACGGACGAAAAAAGAAAGTTTGAAGATAATTCAGGGACGGAGGGAGTAATATGTTTTACATACTAAAATGCCTACATGTAACACTTAAAGCCAACACCACTGATGAAATAGTAAAACATGCAATCATAGAATTTAAAAACAATTATTAAATGAAAGACAACACAGTTACACAACATAAATTTCAGCATAAATTCAAGACACCAAAACAATTATGTATAAAATTAAAAAAACAATTGAAATTTCACCATTATTTGGGGAAAACCTGAAATTTGTTTTCATAAAATTGAAACAATTGAAACTTTTCTTAAAATAGTAACAATACAAACTTTTCAAAAAGTTTATGACTTTCTGTAAAACATTACACAGTTCAACACAACATTAAATACAAACCATAGAAAGCATAGGATGACTTTCTGTACACCCTACTGGAGTAACGAAAAAAATACAAAAAACAGACCTACACACTAAACTGACTAAAGTAAAACTCTAGCCAAATACTGAAGCAAATAAAACAGCGGACGACTGAAGCGAATGAGCGACGAGCAACGAAATACTTGGCGGAAACTGTGGAGCGTGCGGATAATTGAAGACGGATGGGAAGCTGGAACATAGATGCAGCTGTGCATTTGGGAAGTCGTCAAGTCGTCGACTAGCAGATAGGTCTGGTTTATTTTATTTTATTTTGATGGGTTCAAATGATTGGGTTTGAGTTTGGGCCTATTCGAAATTGATTAACTTACACCTTGGGTCGTCGCCTAGGCATCTATGGCATCTTTCCGACGCCACAGTGACGCTGCTTCGACCCCAAATGGTTCATTGCGTGTCGACCTCCCATAGTGAGCTTCAGTGAGCACCGCGGCGATATGGCGATGATAAGGCGACGCCCTGGCGAGCCGTGATAACTATGGATGGTACCCAAGCTACCATCTGAATAGGGAATATTCCTTTGTTCCTATTTGGATAAGTCTCCCACACCTCCCCTTCCAGTTAATTAATAAACACCTTCTTTTTGAACTATGTTTCACTTTGGGTCAACCTCTGAGATTTGATAGATCCACTATAGACAAGAAGCGCCCTTCGGATACTTGTGTCCAGGTGGAGATTGATCTCCAAAAATATACCTGATAGGATCTGGTCGGAGGATGAGGGTTACAACTTAAAACCCTTTCTGGAAAAACCATTAAGGTGGGTCCTCTACTAAAACTACCACCTCAACGGCTCAACCGATCCAGCCCGCCCCACTAACTCCATCATTCATGCCATTACTAAGACCATTGTTCAAGTTTCTGTTACGTGTACTAGCAGTCTAGCACTAGTGTAGGTGCCCTAAACAAAGCCATAGCTGCTATCGAAGAAACCATTTTGTCTCCTTCATTGCAATTCATGAACCGATGGGCAATCCATCTCACATCTCATCACTCCGAAGGCTTCTTATTTCCAAGAGAGTCGTGCTCATTATTTTAATAAAATCTGACTCTTTTGGAATGACGCCCACTCCATCAAAATTCTGTTAGAATACCCTCAGTGCATTAATATTCTTGTCAATCATACTGCGATTTTTTTGCTTTTAATGTCTCTGTGGCCTCTGTGATAAAACCCATGGACAAAATCTCTAGGCCCACCTTACTACCTTCCAAAGAAGCCTGGGCAATCAACCTTGATTTCTTGGTGGGGATTTTAACACCATTAGAGACACTCTGGAATATAAGGGGTAAACCCAGTCATAATAAACATTCTATTGAGGATTTCAATAACTTTATAAATGATAAAGATCTTTCTAATATTCCTTTAATTGGTGATAAATAGGCTTGGATGGGCAGAAGGAAAGGGGTATTGTTTTTAAAACTGGACATAATCCTTATTAACTACTCGCTTCTGCAACAGAACCTCTCCTTTTCTTCTACCAGACTGCCTTTTATCCTTTCTTATCACTCCCCTCTTATTTTTCAAATTAATAGCTACCAACCCCTCCCCTGTTCTAGTTTTAGATTTCAATTTTCAACACATGTGAGGGGGTGTTTGGAACTGATTCTGCTTCTGCTTCTTTTTTTAAAGCAGAAGCAGAATCAGAATCAGTTTTCAGAAGCTGCTACCCCCCAGCTTCTAAAAAACTGATTCTAGGAGTAAATTAGAGCACCAGAATCACGTCTGCATTTTCACCCAAACACTCCAACTTCTGCTTCTGCTCCATGAAGAAGCAGAAGCAGTTTTAAGAATTAGATCCAAACACCACCTGAATCAGACATAAGAATTTTGAAAATCTCCTGAAATTCTCCCTGTTATGGTTATGGCACGTTTCCTTTTCCCGAAAAACTCAAAAGATTAAAAATAATTGAAAGATTAGAATTACAACACTTTTCGTAATATCTTTCAAAATCTGAATATGGCTGAAAGTGGCCTTATTGAGAAGAAAAACAAACTGTTATGAATGTTAGCCGAGGATACAGTTGGCAACCTTTTCTCTTATAAGCAAAGCAAAATCCAATTTTATTCTAAAACAAAAGATGTCACCACTTTCAATAAACAGAAAGCTAGGATTAAGTGGATTCAAGAGGGTGATATAAATCATACAACAACAACATCCAAGCCTTATTCCCAAAAGATTTTGGGATCGGCTAACATGAATCGAACCATGATATCGGAGCCACAAAGGAAAGAAAGATAAGGAAAATAAAAAGAGAAGGTAAGATAAAAAAGGATAAGATAAAGAGGGTGATGCCAACACTAAATTTTTACTCTGTCAATACTAAACCATAGTTACAGAAATCGCTGCACTACCCACGTTTTGCGTTCTGGATCGCGCATTCAGGATCGTGGTACACTTGCACGGCGGTCGCTTCTGGGCCGTGACTCCAGTACGGCGGTTTCCGGTTGCAGTTCACACTTAACCCCCACGCGGTACGCCGTAACCAGTTCGCCGTTCGCATGTTTCCTCCCGCAGACAACGACCCAACAGTCCAAGAGTCACGACTTCGATTTTCCAAGCAACACAGGGTTCGGCAACTGAGTACTTCTAAACGACGCTTCTGAATCTTTGTACTTCTAAACAGCCTTCCTGACTCAAATGCCGTTTTATTTGTTTCTTTATTTAACGTAATCAGTGCCTCAGCAGTCAGCGCCTCGTAAACAACCTTTGTTAAGTTTGTTTACTATTTTAGTGAAATTAATTGTTTAATATTATATTTACTATATTTATACTTAATAAATTGTACATGTTTATGGTACACCGTACCATAATAAATGGTACCGTGTACCGCGTACTGAAATAGCGTACCAAAGAAGCCTACCTACTTGCGCATCAGATTTCTAATATTAGCGATCTGCGTTCCCATTTTCATACCGCGTACCGGAGCGTACCGCAATCCATGCGACTATGAACTAAACACATCAGACTGGCCTTTAATAGAAACATGGATCCTAATGGTATTTGGGCGGAAGACCCTGGCCATATAGGGAACATGGCTGTTTATTTTTCAAAGACCTTCTTGACAGGATGATAACCCCCCTAATGATTTTGACTAATGTTCCTAACATCCTTACAGAAGAGTTAGAGGATAATGCTACTCTCTTTACCCCTATTAACATCCTTACAGTGCCGCTAGCCTGATGGTTTAATGGCTGTTTCTATCACTCTTGCTTTGATATTATTCAAAATGATCTCCTCAATGCCACCAGAGAGTTCCTTTGTGGTGTTCCCATTCCCAAGAGTGTGGGCCATACAAACACCACTCTTATACATTAGGCATATAAGCCTACCTCTTTTCAAAAAGTTAGACCTATCTGTCTCAACAATTTCATCAATAAAATTTGTACTAGGATTCTTACTAAGCGGATTACTCCTCTTCGTCCCAAAATTATTTATTTAGAACAAAGTGCTTTTCAAATGGTAAAGCAATTGATGATACCGTTCTAGCTATGAAAGTAACCTTAACCCCGGGGCAAACAACGACCCCCATCTGTCTATCCATGAGGCCTATGACAAGTTGATAGCCTCCTGGCCCATACTGGTAACCTTCTAAGGAATAGCCTTCTGGCCCATACTGGTAACCTTCTGAGGAATATCCAGGATGCCCTGGCTACCTTCACGCCCATCTTTGATGAGGAGGAGGACGAAATTTTATAGACCCTTTCCACCAATGGTAAACTCAAATTCAAAACGGCCTATGATGAGATAAGGTGCAACTTCTGTGCATCTCATTAACAGAACCCCTTCTAAATCCATTTCCAACTCTAGCCCATATTTCAAATTGTACAATTCCACTCCTGATTACTCCTTTCTAAAAGTGTTTGGTTGTGCTTGTTACCCTTTCATCAGACCATAAAATAAACATAAACTCGACTTTCATTCAGAAGAATGTGTTTTTATAGGATATTCATCCACTCATAAAGGCTACAAGTGCTTGTCTCCTTCTGGCAAAATCTACATCTCTAGAGATGTTGTATTTCATGAGTCCAAATTTCCTTATCCTCTTCTATTCTCTTCTAAACCATCTACTTCCCACACCAATCTCAATCCTATTTCTGTTCCTATAAGCATTTCACCACCCATTCAAAATTTCAATCCTCTCCAGCCTAATGAATCTGTTTCAACTCAATCTCAATCTGAACCTGTTACTCATAATCTTCCTTCATCCTCTCATGATTCAGATCAATCTTCTACCAATTCAAATCAGTCTCCAACTCCCTCATTACTTAATTCCAGTCCTCCTCCTAATTCCACTTCACAGTCTTCTTCCTCTGCAACTTCAGGTCCTTTAGTTCCTATCACCAATATTCATCCTATGAGGACAAGGGCTAAGTCAGGAATTGTAAAACCAAGACTTTATCCTACCTTACTGTTGACTCATATTGAGCCTAAATCAGTCAAACAGGCTCTGGCTTCTCCTCATTGGCTTGAAGCTATGAAATGTGAATACAATGCTTTGATTGCTAACAAAACTTGGTCTCTTGTTTCACTTCCTCCGGATAAACAAGCCATTGGCTGCAAGTGGGTCTACAGAGTCAAGGATTTTGATGGTTCTCTTAATAAGTATAAAGCCAGGTTGGTGGTCAAAGGATTTCATCAGAAATATGGCTTTGACTTTGGAGAAACCTTTTATCCAGTAGTAAAACCAGTCACTATCAGAATCCTACTCACTCATGCAATCTCACATAATTGGTCAATTCAGCAACTAGATGTCAATAATGTTTTCCTAAACGGGGAACTAGATGAAGAGGTTTACATGGTGCAACCTCCAGGGTTTCAGGTTGAGGACACCTCCTTAGTCTGCAAACTCCACAAATCTCTATATGGCCTCAAACAGGCTCCTAGAACTTGGTTTCACAAACTCACTTCTGTCCTTTATACTGCTGGTTTCAAGCAGAGAAAGTATGATCCTTCTCTACTCATTTTTCTGTCTTCTCGAGTTCAAATATACATATTGATATATGTTGATGACATATTAATCATTGGAAACAACTCTACTACCATAAGTCAACTCATTCATAAACTTGATTCATCCTTCTCTCTCAAACACCTAGGAGATCTAGATTTCTTTCTGGGAATAGAGGCACACAAAAACTTCCTGATGGCAGCCTTCGTCTCTCTCAAGCCAAGTATATTAGGGACATACTAAACCAACCTGGAATGTTGGATTCCAAAGGGGTAAAGACACCCATGGTGAGCACCTGTAAACTTCAAAAGCAAGGCAGTGACTACTTACCCAATCCTTCTCATTACAGATCCATTGTTGGAGTGTTACAATATGCTACCCTAACCAGGCCAGACATATGTTATGCTGTCAACAAAGTATGTCAATTCATGGCTGAACCACTGCAGGAACACTGGCAAGAAGTGAAGCATATTCTTAGATACCTATCTGGTACTGTCAACCATGGAATCATCATTAAACCTATCTCCTTATCTAAAATGCCTCTCCCTTTATCAGCCTACTGTGATGTTGATTGGGCATCTGATCCAAATGACAGAAAATCCACATCTGGTTCATGTATATTCCTTGGAAGCAATATTGTGTCTTGGTGGTCAAGGAAACAACTTCGAGTTGCTAGGTCTTCCACAGAAGCCGAATATAGAAGCCTTGCAGATACCTCAACAGAACTTCTATGGATCCAGTTCCTTTTAGAAGAACTTCAAGTTCCATTTGCTACGCCTAAAGTGTACTGTGATAATCTCAACACTGTCCAGTTAGCTCACCATTCTGTCTTGCACTCCAAAATCAAACATTTGGAGCTTGATCTTTTCTTTGTTAGGGAAAAGGTTCATATAAAGCAACTTGAAGTCCATCACATTCCCTCTTTATCAGATTGCTGACATCCTAACTAAACCACTCTCCACCTCCAGATTTCTTGAACTCAGAACAAAACTTAGTGTGATTGAGCTGTCAAAACAATCACTCTAAATTTGAGGGGGAATGTTAGCTATATACCTTTGTAATAGACTAGAAACTCTATGATGTAATAGTCTACTGTATATAGTTAGTTAGTATCTCGGTTAGTTGTTAAGTCAGTTTGACTCAACTAACTCTATAAATACCCTGTAACCCAAATCAGTTCTAAATAATAACTTTCTTTTAGCTCATCATATCTCTCTCGTTTGTCTAATACGCAAACTCGAGCTAAATCGAGCATTTTTAAACCAAAACCCATTTTAAATTTAAATACGGTTGTTTTATCAGTTGATCCCACATGTTTTTCAAAGTCTAATAAAAGTTTAAAATGGCGGGAGGCAATAGATGAGGAATTTAATGCTCTTATTTGTAATAATACTTGGTAGTTGATATCGTTTGACAATTCTAATAATATTGTGGGGTCTAAGTGGATTTATAAGACTAACTATAATTCTGATAGGTCTATTGAGCGTTGTAAAGCTCGTTTGGTTGCCCAGAGAAGGTGGAGATTTTACTGAGACCTTTTGTCCAGTCATTTAACCCACCATTGTTCGTGTGGTCTTTACTTTAGCTATTTCTTTTGGGTGAGTCATTCGTCAATTAGATGTCAAAAATGTCTTTCTTCATGATCAGCTCAGGATAATTGTGTAATTTATTTATTATTATATGTGGATGACATTATTATCACTTACAATTTTTCTTCTGTTGTCACTTTTTTTATTCGACTTGTTGCTCAGGATTTTGCTGTGAAGATCTGGGTCATCTTTGTTATTTTCTAGGAGTCCAAGCCATAAAATATGTATGGCCTTCTCTTTTGTTTCCATTTGCATACCCTTAAGTCTGTTCGTACCCCTCTTGCCACTCGTACTTTTCTGTCTCTCACCAATGGAGAGCTTCTTGTAGACGTTATTGAGTATCATAGTATGGTTCGTGCGTTACAGTATTTAACTTTGACACGACCTGATATTACCCATGTTGTGCATTTAGTGTCTCAGTTTATGCATGCTCCCCCTATTACTCATCTTTTTGCAGTCAAGTCAGGTATTTGCAGGGGACACTTGATCATGGATTGTGGCTTCGTCCCACTACATAGGCCACATGTGTTATTGCCTATTCCGATGCTGATTGAGCGGGCTGTCCAGATACGTCCCACTTCACGACAGGATTTGCTTTGTTCTTGGGACCGAACCTTGTCTCTTGGAAGTCCAAAAAACATCATACGTCTCCAAGTCCTCTACAGAAGCGGAGTATAGAGCCATTGCATACACTATACAAGACATTTTGCATATTAGTAAATACACATGTTAGGGCTCCTATGGGAGTATCCTTTTCCATTATTTCAAGGAAACCATAATGAGAGAATCTGATCACGACGACACCTGTAAACTGAGACTAGCTATTGGAGATCGCTGCGGAGAAGCAGTTAGCGGCTGCGAACTGGGAGCAATGACAAATGACGATGTTGACCCGATTCTTGAATTCCTACAATGTCTCACAGTCCTGGATCATCCTCGAAGTCGTCAGAGATTCTGTTGACGCAACTTGTTGCGCATCTCGGCCAACCAGCTCCACATCTCTGTCGCCCAATCGGTGAACGATCGTTGAGGTTGTTCTACCTTTTCCTTGTTGTTCTCCATCTGCGGCAGAATTTTCAGTGCCAGAATTTTCACACCGGCCATGTAGTGCTCTGATACAGATGATAGAGACTCAATCAACGCAGCAAAATATAGCAGTATATTGATGAAGATCGCAAAGTTGCAATGGTAGAAATCATACGAAAGAGAAGAGACATATAGTTGAAACACTTAGAGCAGTCCCCTCTCCTAAGTCCCAAACCTAACAGAATTTCTACCGAACTCCCTTCTTCCAACCTTGACCTACTTATAGTAAAACTATTTTTAAGGGCCAACCTAAGCTCATGATTTATATGGCCCGACACCCTTATTTGTACATTATGACATTATTTAATATAATTCTATTATTCTTATTATTATTGGTTGTCCATGTTCTAATCAAATTATTGTCAAGAAGATTGATGATTTTATTCATTAATATGGTACCTCTCTTTATACTAGTCCCAAGAGTTTTGGTGGTCGAGTATTAGAGTAACCCTAATTCGATTACAATACTTTTATTAGGAAATTAACTAAAATAGAATATCTCTACTAATAGGAAACTGCAACTAATAATAACCATAGGAAATTAACACCTAATACTTTAGGAAACTAATAATAATAATGAATAATACGAAGTAGTAATAATGAGCTTCTTCTTTCAATATCCTCACTCCCCTCTTGAATATCAAGCTTGTCCTCAAGCTTGAAGCTAATAACTCATGCCAACCAGTCTTTCCACGATCAAACGGCATTATTATATGATCAATCATCAACATGTTAATTGTAGCCACATGATTTATGTGTAATGGCCCAATGTCCCAATATTTGGCCAGATTTATCAAAATTTTCTCTTGCTAGGAAGGTCCATATGATTTCTTGCAATTTGGTTGTGGGCAGCAAATATGTAAGAGGGAAGGATGAAGGTGCCAACACTGGTGGTGTCAGCTCCACGGGTGACAACAAGAATAGAATGTTGTTGACAGTGATAGATTGGCTTGTTGCGAACAAACTTGCTCTGATGGCAGTGACATAATCGGTGGTGGTGTGGATAACAATGATTGCTTATCCAACAAGGGTTGTGGGAACAATGGAGATGTTGACGACTGCAGAGGGAAAAAATTGACATTTTGGTGGAGGAGCTTCTGGCAATGTGCCAATGTCACCACAGAGCTGTTGTTAGCGGAGATACAAAATCATATTGCGAGTGTTTCCTTCACTCAATAGCTTTGCCAAACTGATTGCCACATCCACGTTGCCAGGATATTGACATTCCAATGCAAGACGGATGCCATCTTGAAGTCCCGCTCGCTGCTGCAAAGAAGTTCACCTGAGTTTGCGAAGCTAAGCCTTTCGTGCGTGCCAATAAACACTGAAACTGGCTAATATACTCATCTAGAGTACCTATTTGCCGAAGTTCGGATAATTCATCTTCCGATTACGGAACCTCATAACGCATCCTCATAGAACAACAACTATCGTGAATATTTTTCCCATAGAATTCCAGTTGCGAAGCACTTCCATCCTCGATGGAATTAAAATATACCAAAGCATGTTGTTCCATCCCATAAGACTTCAAAACTTCAATATTTTTAACCGATTTGTCCGCGAAGACACTATATAAATTATAAATCATACTCATCAATGGGACAACATAAATTAGAATCTGAGACACGTAAAATCCTGAGAGCTCATTTTTCTGATTTTTCTTTTTTTCAGTTTTTTTCTTTTCCGGATTTTCTCCTTTTTTAGGATCTTCTTCAAGATGAATAATAATGTAGAAAATTTGCGAAAGAAAAGATACAACTCAACCTTACGTAAGGTGGGAGGATTACTTCAGCTTTTGAGTCCCTGAAGGCCTGAACCAGTGTGCTGCCTTTTTTAAGAAAGAAACAACATACCTAACTTTAGGGATAATTAGAGGGTGTTCTTGGCATGATAGCTCCTCAAAATTTGCTCTCTGGAAGTAGGGCAACAAATCGCTAAAAGATCACATGATCTTCAACCCTACAGGATTTTATTTCCTTCTTTTCCAGACGCTTGAGTGCATTCACCCATTTTGGTCAAGGAAAAAGAAAAAAGGAAGTAGGAAGGGGATGGCTCTGATACCAAATTGTTACGGACGTGGTTGGGACTTGGGAGATAAAAAGAAAAATGTTAAGTATGATAGTTGGAAAAACAACTCAGCTTCCCGAAATCCCACCAAGGCAAGGAAGTGTTTGTCAGTTCCACCGAGCCACAAGAAGATTAATGATTTTATTCATTAATATGGCACCTCTATTTATACTAGTCCCAAGCGTCTTGGTGGTCTAGTATTTGAGTAACCCTGATTCTATTACAATACTTTTATTAGGAAATTAACTAAAATAGAATATCTCTACTATTAGGAAACTGCAACTAATAATAACCATATGAAATTAACACCTAATACTTTAGGAAACTAAAAATAATGAATAATAATAGTAATAATGAGCTTCTTCTTTCCATATCATGGGCACTAGGCCTGGGATCGGTTCGGTTCTTATTAAAATTTGATGGAACCGTATAAAAATCGTTGGCGTTAAATTCAGTTCGGTTCTAGTTAAAAATGTAGTTGTTAAATTCGGTTCGGTTCTGGTTAAATTCGGTTCGGTTCTGGTTAAATTCGGTTTGGTTTTGGTTAAATTCGGTTCGATTCTTACCTTTTTTCGGTTCCTTATAAAAATTTATTATCCTCCTAAAATGAACACATTTTACCTTTAGTTACATAAAAAGAATACAAATTTAAAATCATGAAATTATGACCATTACATTATACATGCATGATATCTCAATGTTCAAATATAAAAAAATGCCAGTACAACATTAAATTTAAACATAACAAGAATCTCGGTTTAAAATAGGCATCAACTGTCAAGCAAAAAAAAGTTCAATAGATCCAAAGTACACATCTAATAGCAGATAATTCAACCCCAAAATAATATTCTTCTACTCGTAATGCACAATGAGTAAAAAGTACTTAGAAATAAACATCATCAACACAGAATTAATTCCTTATGAGGTGAACTCCAATAACAAATACAATTACAAACAAAGTGAACTAAAGTATTAAAATAATAACTACTCAAATTGGCCTGGTCCACAATATATAAGGTATATTATGCAAAACAAATATTTTTTACAATAATTTTCTGCCATGAACGCCGTCTGGCCACCTCCATTTGAGGTGCTTCCGTAGAGATTTTTTTGATAAAATTTTGTGAGCGTGTTCTACATGAAATGTAGATTATATGTACCAAATTTTATCTTAAAATTAAATCGGGAAGTGAGTTAAATAAAATATTGAAAAACATTGTGTTTTTTATATATTTTGGCGTCATGCTTTTCAATAATTTATTTAACTGACTTCCCTGTTACATTTTAAGCTCAAATTTTGTGGACATAATCATTATTTCATGAACAACAAGCTCACAAATTTCATCAAAAAATTCCACTTAGAAGCACCTCAAATGAAGATTACTCATGCAATGTATAAGAAGTTCGGTTCCTGGCTAGGAACCGGAACCGAACTAGAACCGAACCAGTGAACTACTATAGGAACCGAACCAAAAAAAAAAGCCGAAGTCCAAAATTATAGGAACCGAACCGAACCGGAAATTTCGGTTCGGTTCGGATCGGTTTTCCCGGTTTTACGGTTCCGAGTCCCAGCCCTAATGGGCACTGCTCAACTCAGCTTCATGAGCCTGCTAAACTTGTAGGATTAAGACAAGACACAATTTTTTATCAAGAGACGGTATTGGTACACTATATAACATACAGCTCATGTGGCAAGGTATAAAGAGAAGCAGCACAACTTTTTTCTCTTCCATATAAATAGTGCTATTAATGGTGAATCCCGAATGGACAAGACTGTCACATGCACCGGCATAACCAACATTCTTCACAAATTTCATATGGCAGTATGATGTATTCACACCACCACCACATGCCATAGCACCGTCATTGGACAACACTGACAAAAACAAAGCCACATGTGACATGTGTGGTTTTTTCGGTACCACATTGTTATACTCCGACCATCCCATATAACTTTACCATCATTACTTTTTTGCTTGTCCCGAAAATTTTGTCATTTTTCATTTTAATCAATTAATTTGTGGTTTCTATTATATCTCTCTCTTTTGCATAAATTTCAACCACTCTATTTTTACTTCATTATTCTCCATGTTGGTCAAAGTTGGCAAAATTCTGAAGGATGGAGGGAGTGCATGTCTACAACTGAAGAATTGCTACACCATATTTTTGGAAGATTATGTAAATAAAAAACCCAAAATTTACATCAAGATCGTAATTAATTCAAAACACTCGATTCAAAATTCAAATATACTGAATTTCTCTCCACATTAAGGCTCTTAGCCTCTACTTTAGCTTCCACCGAGCCATCCATGCATTTTTAGTTTATCCTTTTCTTTAGCTACACATCCGTTGTTACTTGTTAGAATGTCTCGCTAATGGTTCATTATCATTTTTTTACCTATGGAAAACGAAGCAGCTACAGATTAAGCAACAAAGAAGACCAAAAGAGCATATTAGGCAGAACTAGAATACTGCTTTTTGGTTGAAAATTTGTTTTATTCGTCATGTTCCATTGCATGATTCCAACTCATTTATTTTGTATTTGAATTTTAACAGAAACAGAATGGCTCTTCTCCTTAGGGGTTTTATACTTGCCAGAAGTTTCCAAGAAGTTAAACACTGCTATGAAATTTTTTCTATGCAAACAGAATCGTCAAACACAAACACAGAGAGAAGCATACAACTATCCCAGAATACACTTGGAAAACTGAAAAAATATATGCCCCAACTCATCAAACACAGACCAATTATTATCAAAACAGACCATCATTTCCATGAACATAATAATGCAAATACAAAGGAGAAAGATAAACCTGAAGATTTTGGGCCTTGATGTATTCCCATACTTTCTTCACGGCGTCAGTACGAGAGACCTCAGACGCGCCTATGAATTTCTCTAGAGCCGGAGAAACCTTGATCGGCTTCAAAATTCCGTTTGGGCGGCCTCTAGATTTCACAGCAGACGCAGCGACTGACGTAGGGGCAGCGGAGCTCTTTGCGGCTGCCATCAGAATCCGGCACCCCTTGCCGAAAATCCGAGTCGATGAATTCATGCTTTCTTTCTTTAGTGTGAAGCAAAACCCTAGAAAAATAACCAGCAGACTATCGGCCAAGGCGCCAAAAAAAATACTAGCTTCCTTCTTATAAATAGATGCTCTATTTTAATTACATTTGACTTTTTTAATTAAACTAATCCCTCAATTTCATAAAATCCAACTGGCTTTAATATGGACAGGAGTTTAACGAAGTAGGAATAAAGTGAAAATGTTTAGTTGTGGTTGAGTAAGAAAAGAGTAAATAAATGTTAATCACACGAAACTTTTCAAAAAGGGTGTTAGGATATTAGGACTCGACCCAAGTCCACATCCAAGATATCCCTAAAAGGCCCAGTTTCAATGGGATCCAACTGACACAGAGCACGCACAAGAAAGGTCGCACGGGGCCTGCCGGGCCCTTTCACTATCGAACGGCCCAAACACCAGACTTGGCGGAGAAGAGAGCTAGCCATAGAGGCATAGAGGTTCAGCCCAAGAAGATTGGCGGGAAACCCCAGCACTGGCGGGAAGCGCATTCAATGCAAGAAATATGGGATATTTAATGGTTGAGGGTCATCCACTCATAATCGACCACATACCCCCTCCCCCCAAGTACTCATCCATAGTATAAATATCAGCATTTATTTCATTGTAAAGGGTTAGAAAAGTTGTACTTACAGCAATATATTTGATTTCAACTCTTGTATTAGCCATATGTTCCAAAGATCCTATTCAGCCATTTCCTGTGTAATCAGCACATTCACCTTAATAAAGTTGATTATCTGACTCTTCTTGTTGACCATTATTCACGCAGACACGCTTGACCCATCTTAACCTCTACATTCCAACGATAGCCAAGGGAACGTGTTGGACCTTTGAACTTGAAGAAATAAACCTCAACAAAGGGAATTGGGAAGATTTTGGGGGGACATCTCAAAATGGTAAGGTGGAATGAATTTTATGGAGGAAGGGAATAACTTATTTATTCATTAATTTATTCATAATATTTTATAGGGTGAAGGGAGTATCTAGAAGGAGCGTAAATATATATGCAGTATGCCCATAATCATGTTTTTAATGGTGTTCGGTGATTAATGGCTGGTCAAACGTTTTATCAGGGTGGCGAGCAACTCAGGATGCCAGATCTATGGGTGGGGTTGCAATAAAGAAGGAGTTCCTGTGAGTAAAACCAAGTCTGGGTGTGATCACTATCTATGTTGATGGGACCAGAAAATTCTAGAGACGGATGTTCAAAATGTTCCTACAACACTCGAGGAAGGGGCAATCAATTCTTACTTTGATATGATTATTCAAGACATTAGACAAATAGTTCACTCTAAAGCTAGGTTTGTTGTCATGATTTGTAAACGATATGTGAATTGTGTAGCTCATAAATTAGCTAGGGAGGCATTGTCACATGCGGGTAGTCACTTTGATGTTAGTCTAAGTTCTATATTGAGCCATTTGGCGAATGATTGTTTGAATTAACTAGATTCTCACCCGTGCGATGCACGAGAAAAAATTAGTAAGATATGTATTATTATTTGCATACAATAATAATAAATGATGTTTTTTAAATAAATGCAAAGTGTAAAAGCATTAAAAGAAAATGTAATAAATATTAAGAACTTATTAATTGGAAGAGTCAAATCATGAAGGGGCCCGTTTGATAAACATGTTTTTCGATTTATCACACTTATCAGTCAACTTTTTCATCAAACACATAACTTTTGATACACCGACCGATTCCATATGAAATCAGCGATGTCCACTTCAGTTGCCAAAGACATAAAAATATGGAGTAGTTGGCTATCTAGAGTATATTTTTTGCTTTTTTCTATAATGGAAAACCAAACACTCAAGAGAATGGACCTCTTCCAGCCCTTCCTCAGTACAGTCTCGAAACATTAACAGAGCTCTAGATTCAGTTATGTTGTGGTAAGTTTCTTGTTGTTCTCTGATGGTTGATTAGCTCTGCTTTTATGTTAATCGTCATCATCGTTTGTTACACTGTTAGAGTTCAGATAATTTTCACTGATGGCTAACACAATGGCGTAGATGGCAGTCGACTTGCAACCTTGTAGGAAATGGCATACTTGATGGGTTCAACACTGAAAGTAAATCAAAAAATCAAAACCACCTCATTTGTATCAAGGCATTTCAACTTTAACAAATCACAACTTTTTAGTAGCATTACACAATAGTACAAATATATATACATCAATGACGATTCTTATGTATGAATCTGACTTACTTTGTAGATCTCTTGAGCTAGCAATCTTGATGAATTTTCTGCAAATAATCATAAGAAGATTCCAACACATCATCAATCAATATTTTTTAATTAATAAAATTTCACTTAAGTGATTATGTCTGAAAGGCAAAGCTAAAAGGAACCTGTTCCCACCATCCGATCGAGTACAGGGCTCAAGAATTGCAAAACAAAGGATACTCGATCGGGTATCACTACATACTCGGTCGAGTATGTACAGAAAGGCGAAGTTCAAAGGAAGCTGACCCCCACATTCGATCGAGTACAGGGCTCAAGAATTGCAAAACAAAGGATACCCGATCGGGTATCACTATATACCCGGTCGAGTATGTACAGAAAGGCGAAGTTCAAAGGAAACTGACCCCCACACTCGATCGAGTACAGGCCTCAAAACGTGGAAAAAGAAACATACCCGATCGAGTATTGTGCCATACCCCATCGGGTACCGGAGACTGTCTTCTCAAAAAGTCGGGTTTCCAGCCATACTCGACCGAGTAACATCCCATACTCGATCGGGTATACGGGCATTTTAACCCCAAAACCGCCCAAATCACTTCATCTTCCCCAAATCCCAAACCCAAATTTCGAACCCTCCTCCCCAACCTCCATTTTCAAACCTTCTCTCTACCATATCTTCTTCATTTCTCCACCAAATCACCTCATTCCACCACCAAAATACTCCCCTCACCTTCCTCTACACACCCATACCCACCAATCCAACTTTCCCCCAGTTTCAAAAGGTCCGAAAAACCCTACCCCCAAATTTCAAGTTTCGGATTTCAAGCTAAAAATCTCCAAAAATGGCACCAAGGAAGGATAAAGGGCAGAGCTCCAACGCTATGGCACCCATCCCGGGCTACGAGGACCTCATCTTCGCTGACAACGAACACCGAGCTCGGTTCATCACTACAATTGCAAGGCAAGTAAAACCCTCCTGTTTTTTATGCCATGATGCTCTCCGTGAATTAGGAGTGTATGAGAGCACTAGGAAATTTTTTCATGAGTTGAGCATGGATCGTATTTCAATATGAAATACAACTCTAGCGAAAAAATAATCTATGAGTTCATGACTTCGGTGCAATTTGAGATCGATGAAGCTGACTTTAGGGATGATAGACTCAAGTTTCGTCTGTTTAACCAAAACCATTCAATAATGAAACTTGAGTTCACCGAACATTTAAAAGTCCCTAGTATCATAATCTGCAAGAGGATTCCTTAGAAAGTTTTCAAGTATATCTAGCTCAGTATAAGGTTTAGCATCAATATGATATCCAAACCAAGTAATAACTATCAAGTACAAATGTTTACTCACCTTTTTCATCCTGCTGCAACTTCATGACATCCATCTTCATGATAGAAATATAACATTCATCAAAGAAAGAACATAAAATAAAATAAAAGGAAAGAAAAGAACAACCTCAATCTTTATTTTCAGAACATAAATAAAAATCACAGATTTTATGATAAATCACACCAAGAAGTTGAAATATAATACTCTTAGTGCTGCTGATCCAACGCTTATTGTTGCGCATAGAAAAGCCTTTAAAGCAAAAATAAAAATATATTCAGTTTCAAATAAAGAGGTATAGTCAAATGTAAAACTCTTGCCCTGCAGAATTTCTCACTCACTTGTACGCTGATGCCAGAAGCTCCAATCAAAGATGAACGTTATCGCCTTCTTTTTTGTGAAGTCCGCAAGCCGCAAAGACGCCATCAGTCTGTCACTCGCCTTGTCAGTCGTCCCTTGCTTTCCACCGTCAATTGTGTCGAATCGTGACTTCCGCCGCCTCCGTTGGCTGACAGGCCGGCTACTCTCCCTGATGGCCCAGCTGAACTGTTGACCGCATCGGCGACGTTGCCCACAGTCCACGACTCCCACTCGGGCAGCTCGCCTGCTGCCTTGCACCACAGCTTCTAGCCCTCCTTTCCCACTTGACAATCTCATCTCTCGCTCTCAAGACTCGTGAGAGGAGTTCAGGGAGGGTATAGAGCTGAACCTAAATCTCGAGCTTCCCTATTACTCTGTATTTCTTCACTTTTCAGATGACATAGACGACAGATGTGAAATGACCACAAATTGTTTAAAATTCCAATGCACTACACTATCCTAGCCTGATTATCTTGACCACGTGAGGCCCTTTTTATCCAATTGCTTTAAATCTCCCATTGACTTCCAAATACACTTTGGTCTTTGGGCAGGATGTTCAGGCGGGAACTTTGCCAATTTTCTCACGTCGGTTTGTATATAGTAGGATGAAGTCAAACTATTTCCATTCACAAAGTAACATTCATAAGTATCATTGGGTTAATAGGTCCAACAGCACGTCATCCCATTACCCACTAAACATGGGGATCATCATGGCAGACGCTCGTCGGATGGACCACAGGGAAGACGATGCTCATCCTAGGGGTCTAGGGCCTAATAAGGGTCAGATAATATTTCGGGATCCTCAGCTACAGTACACACCAGCCGTACGGATCCTCTTCCTTGCAGGATTCTAGGTCCAATCTTGATCCACCAGGGTGTCGTCAAGACGCTCGGCCTAAGAGGCCTTTGTCCAATGAGTGTCAGATAACATTCTAGGGCTCTCGGCCAGAGAGCTTGCATGAGCCGCACGGAGCGCAGTCCTTGTACCTCCAGATCCAAGAGCTCAGATCAAAGGACGCTCGTCCAAGGGCCATGGCGGGAAACCAAGATATCAGCGGGAAACGCATTTAATGTAGTGGATTTGGTGGTTGGGAAGGTGGTCATCCACAATCCTCCACATCAGCAACATCACCTACCCCTTGGTAGTATAAATAGTAACATTTATTTCATTATAAAGAGTTGGCAACTTATTATCCTTAGCAATAGCAATTATCTTAAGCTCTTGCCATTGAGATAGACGAAAGGTCTCGGGTCTAGTAGTTGATGTACGTTGTATACGAACCCTTATTATCATTTAATAAGATATGGCCCACTTACTACTGAATATCTGATCCATCTTACTTGTTTGCACCTCAATCCACTAAACTCACCACTCGAAACTCAAAGGAAATGTGTTGGACCTTTGGTATATATTGTAGAGAGGAGAGAGTGTTGAGAATTAGAGAGAAATATATATGATATTAATGATTTCTTAATTGTTTACATCTGCCTCATGGGGTATGTATGTTAGGACATTTTTAATTGTGTTCAATTTAATTATATTTATCTTTGTCAAATTAGAATTAGTTAATGGGCTTTTATTAAATTATGGGGACTATCCTTTTGTTTTCATAATGTTCGCTACTATATCTATAAATAGAGATGTAGGTAGCGAAAAACCCTTAGAGTTTTCATGTTTCAATATTGTTGGGTTAATGGGTGGCCCATCAACCCTTAAGGCCCCCTAGACAAACTTCCCCTAAAGCCCAATCCAATTGGGAGGGCCTTCTCCCACCAGGCGAACGTCCACGAACCCTCAGCCCACAGGGGTGCCTTCTCCCAGTTTGTGGCGAGGTTCATCCCCTACAGAACTAGCCCACATCACACAGGCTGCCAAGGCTCAATGGACATTTGTCAGGGGACACACGTATCCCAAGGCATCCAGACATCTTGGCCCATAAATGATGCAATACGCTCGGGACCTAGAACATGGGGCTAGCAGAACCCAGGAGGCAAGCTCATGGGGAAGCTCGTCGCCACCTTTTGGCGGGAAACCTAGATTCTGGCGGAAAGCGCATTTAAAGCAGAAGATTTGGTAGTTGGGATCCTAGTCATCCACAACCCACCACGTCAGCATGTCTAACCACCCATTGGTGGTATAAATAGTAGCATTTATTTCATTGTAAAGGCTTGACAACTTAGCACTCTAACATTACAACATTTGTTGTTAGGTCCCCTAGATTTTGATGATCGTTATGTATTGTTTTGATGATGTCACCCTTTTTGTATTATTCATGTATTCTATTAGTTCGTGTATTTGTTCTACTTTGTTTTTTGTAATGTGCTCCAATATTAGTGATAAAGTACACAAGAAAAACAAAGAGTACTAAAAAGAGAAGAAACGTACCATAAAACAATAAGAAAAGAAACAAAAAAAGGTACGAAAAGAGTCAACTAAAACCCTTGTGAAATCGGATATGATCAGAAAACCTTGAGGATTAACCTTCTGGTGGCTTTCTGTTCTGGTTACAGTAGAAGAACGTTAGTATTCTGGTCACACTGGAACAGGTGTTCTGTTAGCACCAAAACAGAAGACCTCGTGGTATTCTCATCCAAGCACTGAAAACTACTATTCTTCTCTTAGCACAAAAACAATTAAACAGAAGACCATCTTGGAGTAAAAATGACAATAAGAATAAAAAGTAATTTTATAAGAAATTTTGTGACAATACTTCTTATAAAATTATTTTACTAAAACTAAGTGATTTTATTGTATTGAAGCATTGAACAACACTCAGCTTAAATACTGAATTTCCTAAGAGCTAAAGAAATAAAGATAAATCATCTTTATCTTTACCTTGAAATGAAGAATCAAGTTGAGTGAAGATATTTTATCCGTGTCACAAGAAGACAAGAATCAACCATGCTACCTCAGTCAAGTGGAACAAAGCAAGTAGATCAAGCAACGACCAAGATTGAATCACTCAGCCAACGGAAGAGATTCAACAACAGAGTCTATAAATACAGAAGGAGTGTGGGAAGATCAAATGTGGTCAATGGTGGTAAACCGTGATATACTGTGGTGAAATGTAAAACCAAGAGGTGTTGAGAATATTTTAATGGTGTCCAATCTGGTTAAATATCTTTGTATTTGTGTAGTTATTAATTAAACATGTAATACGGGCCACAAATGTGTATCAGTCCGTTAGCTTCTTTGTAATCCATAAGTTAGCCAACTTCTCCTATAAAAGGACATTAACTTATGGAAACCCTAACGATTGAGAAGGCTTTAGAGAATAGAGGCGTAGAGATAGAGAGATTAGGGTTTGCCGCTGCTCTCTCTCGAGGGAGAGCAGTGGCGTTCTACACGGTATACCAGATTCGTTTGTTCATCTCATATCTTTCTATCTGCTTCTTCTTCTTTATCTGCTATGATTGTGTGATTGTTAGCATATTGGGTCTATCAATTGGTATCAGAGCCGAGGTGTGAAACAGGTTGAATCTATCTGCGATTTTTTTGATCTAACGAACAACTGCTCTGCTTTTCTTCTCTTTTTCTTTAATATAAAGTTTTGCTCCTGTAATCTTGTTTGTGAACGAAAATCTGTAAAAATTATAATGTTGGAATCGCCTCTTCAAAACGATTCTACAACATATCTTTGTTTTCGATTTCTGCAAATTTTCAATTTCGAAGAACTCTACATGAAATCTCGAGTTTAGACTTTTACATGGTTGCAGAAACGATTTTGACTTGAAACAGATACAAGAGGAATCTTGACCTTCAGGGCTATTCAGACCAGTTTTCAGATTTTCAAAATTTGAAGTTTTCATTTTGCAGGAACTCGACATTTAGGGTCTCGAATTCCTAAACTCGACATTTTGAAGTTTCGAGTTTTGAAATTTCAAGTTTTGAAATTTCGAGTTTTGAAGTTTCGAGTTTTGAAATTTTGAGTTTTGAAGTTTCGAGTTTTGAAATTTCGAGTTTGGAAACTTCGAATTTTGAAACTTTGAGTTTCCAAATTTTGAGTTTTGAAATTTCGAGTTTTGAAATTTCAAGTTTTGAAACTTGGAGTTTTGAAATTTCGAGTTTTGAAACTTCGAGTTTTGAAACTTCGAGTTTTGAAATTTCGAGTTTTGAAATTTCGAGTTTTGAAACTTCGAGTTTTGAAATTTCGAGTTTTGAAATTTCGAGTTTTGGAATTTCGAGTTTTGGAATTTCGAGTTTTGGGAACTCGATGTTTAGGGTTTCGATATTCTGAAAGATTTCGAGATTTTTGGAATTTCTCGATGTTTTGAATATTTCAAAGTTTGCAGTTTCTTGAAACTAAGAATTGTTCGAAACTTGACATTCTTCGCAATTCATCGAAGCTTTACATTATAGGATATCTGAATGAATCTCTGCTTATCAAAGTTTTTAAAAGTTTTCGATGTTCTGATGTTTTTCAAACAACAAATTTTCGATATTATGAGGTTTTCGAAACTCCAAAGTTTTCGATGTTCCAAACTGATGGATAGTCTACCCGGGGGGTAACTTATCCGAGGGGTTATTGCTGAGAATAACTTAGAGAGAAGTCAGAGCACAAGTAAGTAAGAGAGAGAGTGTATTCAGTATGAATGTCGTTAAAGCATTTTCAGCGTGGTTACAAATGGGGAAATGGGGTGCTATTTATAGTAGCAATAAATGTCGGACAGGGACACGTGTCAAGCGCCTATCGGCCGGGGGCTAACCGGCCCTTACAGTGCTGAGGGGGAATCCCCGAGGGGTGGCCTGATGTGAAGCCTTGTGCTTCTAAAGGAGTGATCCCGAGGGGGTCTGTTATGTGCTGTGTACGGCACAAACCGGGGGCGTCTCGTGGTAAGTGTACCCGGAGGCTTTCCTTGATGAAGTGGAGTGAAGTGAGAAAACCCCGGGGCTTCCAGAATATAGCCGTTGCAAATATAGCCGTTGGAATATGTAGCGTCAGATTTATAGCCGTTGGGGGGGTACACGTGGAGTGTAGCCGTTGGCTGCTCGTGGGCGGGCGTCACCGGTTGGGTGAAACGACGGTGCGTAATGATGGCTTTGGCTGCTGGGAGCCCGGATCTCGGCCCAAGCCCGGATCTGGGAGCCTATAAATACCCCAAGCCAATGCCATTCCTTCTTTACGCATCCAACATCCTTAGCGAAGCTCTGCCAAAAATTCTAGAGAGAGAAACTCAAGCCTTCGGTCAAAACTCAGCTTTCAAGGTCAGTGTCCTGCTTTCCTCTCAAAACTTTTAGTAAGTTCCGCCCTCTGGCCTTAGATTAGGGTTAAAGTCCTGTAGAAAGCCTTCGAAATCTTAGGCACATTTTGTGATAAAAAATGTCGTCCGAGAGCGATTCCCAAAACATATCGGGGGACCCTTCGGCTGACGAGGAGCACGTTTCTGATGCGGAGTCCGTGAGCGAGCCTTCGGTTGGTGCTGATGCCGCCCTGGCCCGGGAGGTCCAGAAGGAACTCATTGCTGAGGTCGAAGCCGAGGGCTTCGAGCAAGAGTGTGAGGATGAGGACCTAGCCCTCGCATGGCAAGTAGCGGAGGATGAGGCGCAAAATGAGAGCACGAAGGTTACAATTGTTGTTCTCCCTCCCCCCTCGGGTTCTGGGGAAGCAAGTAGCTCGAGGCCGCTAGATCCGACACCTCTGAGGGCGGTCTCCGGGTTGAAGAAGAAGAAGGCGAAGGCCGCTACCAAAAAGAAGGAGAGGGTTGTCGATCAAGGAAAGTCAGTGGACATGCCCGAGGGGTACAGTTGGTTGAACACTGAGGCCCTCGAGATTAAGTCGAAAGCCGATATGGCAGATCTGTACGTTACTCAGCTGCACGTGGGGCCCTCGACCGAAGTGGTGGAGCCGGGTCCTGACGACGTGTTGTCCAGGGCGCCCGAGGGGTGTATCGCCATTCACGTCCTCTCGGTTTCTATGGGACTTAGGTTCCCTCTGCACCCGTTCCTTCGGGAGTACCTGAGGTTTGTTGGTTTGGTCCCCTGCCAGCTTACGCCCAACAGCCACTCCTACATTGCGGGGTTCCTCCATCTCTGCAAGTCTCGAGGGGGTGAAGCCCAACCTGGATCTATTCTTCCAGAGCTTTAATTTGTGCCGAGGGGGGCACGAAAACGGCGAGGGATACGCGAATCTGCAGCAGATTGCCCGTTTCAAACTATTCTCCGATGCCCCTTCTTCAAACAAAGGATGGAGGGAACGTTGGTGCTACGTGAAGTTGGGCGAGAACCCATTCCCGAGGGAGCTGCGCGATCGATTCCGAAGGCACGAAAAGATCAGGAGTGCTGCCCTCGAGAAAGACGGCCTAAAGCTAGCCAAGTTCCCGGAAGGGAAGAATAAGAATGTGGCGATCAAAGATTGCACCCTTGAGGAGGATTTATACACCCTCGGGTTCCGAAGGTACCGCTTCATAGGGGAGACCGACGAGAAGTATCCTCCCTTCAACAAGGCCTTCGGAGGAGCCGGAGGTAGGAGCTGAGGGCTTTAGATTTTTGTACTTAGTTTTTTTTTGTTTTGCTTGGATGTCATTGTCCCTTCGCTGTAGACCCGTCGGCCTAATCCTTTGTCGTATTTTTGCAGGTATCCCCGTGTCCATGGTGAATGTGAAGGGCCTCGCTCGTCTGAAGAAACAGGACCCGAAGGGGTCGGGACAGGGCAACCAGAAGCCCGCCACTGCCCTCTTCAAGAAAGCCAAGGGCGATGCCGCTGCCAGCAAGAGGAAGGCGGCGACCAAGGGGTCCCCCCCGGCTACCAAAAAGCCGAAAAAGGGGGATATCACCGATAAGGAGCCCCCGGTCATGATTGTTGATGAGCTCCCCGCCTCCGGGGTGCATGTGGAGAAGCCGTCGGGTGGAACGCCGGCGGGGGCAGAGGAGTTGCTGCCTGAGGTCCTCCAAGTTTCGTTTCCGAGGGGTACATCTCTGGCCAGCGACGCTGTTGACCCGGGGGCCATCTTGAGGGGCATAACCCCTGAGACGGATAGGGCTGCCCTCGGGGCTTATAATGATGCGGCCCTCGAGGACCACATTCTCCTCTCCTCCCTCTCTGTAAGTGTTCACTCGGCTTTCTTCCTTTTTTCCTCCGGTCATTTTGTGTGATTGCCTTTAACCGTTTTCGTTGTTGATCTGCAGGCTTGTCTAGCCCTCGGCGAACAGGCCCGGAGGCTTCAAGAATGGCGCCTCCATAAAGCGGAGCAGGACGCCAAAATGAAGGAGTGTATCCTCAAAAACAAAGAGGCGGTGAAGCTGGGGGCCAGGCTAGAAGAGGAGCTTCGGCAAATGGGGCTAAGATTGGAAGCTGCAGAAAAGAGCAAGGCTGATGCTAAGGCCGCTGCTGAGGAGGCCAGGAGGGCTGCCAAAGAGGCCGAGGATTCCAAGGCGCTAACCGTTGCCAAAGCTCAGGAGGAGGCCGTTGATGCCTTCGTCGCCGAGGGTTGGAGAGTCGAGGGACGCAAGATGTGGGTGACCTCGGTCGTGGAGGCATGCGTTGATGAATGGGCCGAGGGCCCTGGGTGGGAATGGATGGCCCGGAAGGGCAGAGAATATTATGAGGCCGACGAATTCTTCACCCAGGCCCTCATCTATCGGAGGATGGCCCGGCACTTGGGTATTGAGCCAAAGGATTTCGCCCCCTCAGCATATGGCCTCCCTCCCCTGCAGCCTGATGTCCGTGAATCCCTTCCCGAAGGTGTACAACGGCCCGACCTTGAGGACACAGAGTTGAAGAAAGAGGCCGAGGATGACGCTGTTGAGGCCGGAGCGGAGGTATCGTCGAGGCCGGCTGCAGAGGACGCCCCGTGGAATGATGCTGTCGAAGTTGTTGAGTGATTTTATACTTAGAAATTTCTGAACATATTTTGTAATGAACACCATTGATCCTTCGGCTTCGGCCTGTTTGTAATTTACACTCACTTCTGTTTTTGATGAATGCATGTTGTCTCCGGGCTCTTCACATTTGAATGCGCCCTATGTTTTGAATGTATGCCTTCTCCTTTTTGAATGTATGTCTAGGACTTAGAATATTTTCTAAGTGTTTGAATATGGTTGTAGCCTTCGGTAGTTGGGCACCCTTTGCTGGATATACAACCGAGGGATCAGCAATAGTTAGAACTTAGAAAATTTTTCTAAGTGTTGATTCCTTGTGTACCGTAGCCTTTGATTGATAGGTAGCCTTCGGCTATTAGGTCCCTTGAGATGAGGGTGAAATATGTAGGACTTAGAAAGATTTCTAAGTGCAGATTCTCCCTTGGGAGCCTTCGGGAGATGGCATCCCTTCTTGATGTATGAGTAGTTGACCGGGGGGAAAATATGTAGGACTTAGAAAATTTTCTAAGTGTAGATTTTCCCTTGGGAGCCTTCGGGAGATGGCATCCCTTCTTGATGTATGAGTAGTTGACCGGGGGAAAAATATGCAGGACTTAGAAAATTTTCTAAGTGTAGATTTTCCCTTGGGAGCCTTCGGGAGATGGCATCCCTTCTTGATGCATAGCCTTCGACTGTCATATTCATTTAGCTGTAATACTGATTGGGCCGGGGGCCCGTCTTTAGGACTTAGAATTTTTTTTAAGTGCTGCTTCCTTGTGTCGCCTTCGGGTGATAGGTGCCCTCTGACTCTGCATCACTTTTGCGAGATGCCCGGGGGCTACTCATTTAGGACTTAGAATATTTTCTAAGCGTAAATTGATGTTGAGCTTCCGGATGTAGATCCCTCCGGGTATATGAATAGGACCCTTCAGGTGATCGTGAGACCCTTGTGTTGTATGAGTATTTGACCAAGGGCCAAATACGTGGGACTTAGAAAGATCTCAAACTGTGCTGCAGATGTTGGACCTTCGGTCAGTGAGGAGTCTGTCCGAGGGGCAGATATTTTGAAATAAGCCCCCTTGGTTGGCCTTTGATGATTTGTGATAGATGCCTTCGGGTGTCGGATGATATATTAGCCCCCGGTTATTGTCATTTTCCAAAAGTGTGGACTTAGGAAAAGTGTAGACTCCTGTTGTTGTAAAGGAAGCCGATGAGGAGTATGTGCCCTCGGCAATTACTTGGAAAGTTGTAGAGTTTGACTTAGCCAGTTGTGTCCCTTGTCATGGGGTAAGGGCCCTCGGTATTAGTGCATAACAGATGCCCTCGGTATTTGTTTGAATTATCGTTTAGTAGACTTTGGATAGTCCAGTCCCTTCTTATTGTTGGAGCCTTCGGTGTTTGTGTGACCGGAGGTGACCAAGCAGTGGACTTAGCCGTTTCTTGATGATATTTGTTTGATTAGTATCCTTCGGGAAATAGGAGCCTTCAACTACCGGAGGTGTTCTCGTGGGGAGCCCTCGGCATGTTGTGATCTGTTGGAGTGTACTCTTTGATTTCTCGCTGAGTCTACTCCCCTTCACCCCCTCTTTTTTTTTTGGTTGGTGGTGAAGGGAAGGCATCAAGAAACTTGGTTTCTTGGTAAGGCTGGGCCTATCAGGAGACCATCAGAATACACCAATGGCTCTCCTCCCTCGGGTTAACCTTCCGAGTTCCGAGGGGATCGAGGGTCGTTTCCTGGGCACAAGATATGGTGGTCTGTAACCTGCCTCTCCTTGGGGGATGGCACGGAAAGTGCCTCATTTTTGAATGTCGTCCCCTCGGCGCTAGACATAGTCCGTGGCCCGCCACACCCTTGGGGTGGTGGCGCGGGGAGCGTTTCGGTTTGGAAGTCGAATCCTGGGCATTTCTCGTGCCCGTCATACCCTGTAACACCCCTAAATTTCCCGCCCAAAACATTGATATATTTAAAAGAAATACTTTATTCATTCATCAAAGAGTTGAAGAAATACAGCGGAAGTCTAAAAGGGAAATGAGTGTTACCGCCACATTCGGTCATCTCTTAACCGAATGCACAGGCAACTCAAAGTAAAACAATAAAAACTAATGTAATAATAAGTAAATGTTTGTTTTATGACTAGATTTAACTAAGGCATCTTCTAATTCGCACTCAAGCTCGAGCAATCCGTCAATCCACATAGGTATCCAACTCATCACCTGATAAAATTTAAGGGAGAAGAGAGAGACAAGAAAAATAACAAAAATTAGCTTTAACCAACGCACCAGCAGTATTCATGGACTTAATGAACCGTGTATTTCGCTCATACCTTGACACATTTGTGGTAGTGTTTATTGATGATATTTTGGTGTACTCGAAGAACGAGAAGGATCACGAAGAACATCTGAGGCTCGTCCTGCAGACTTTGAGAGAAAATCAGCTTTACGCCAAACTCTCAAAGTGTGATTTCTGGAAGGACCGGGTCGCATTCTTGGGCCATATCATCACTCAAGAAGGTGTATCCGTTGATCCATCCAAGATCGAAGCAGTGATAGACTGGCCTGCACCCACAACCGTGACAGAGGTCCGGAGCTTTCTAGGTTTGGCAGGCTATTATCGCAGATTCGTGAAGGATTTCTCAAAGATAGCAAAGCCTTTGACTAACCTCACGAAGAAGACCACGAAGTTCATATGGAGTGATGAGTGCAAGAAAGCTTTCCAAGAGCTGAAGCAAAGATTAACAACTGCACCTATCTTGACCCTACCATCTGGGACTGAAGGGTTCGAGATTTACACCGATGCTTGTTTAAAGGGATTGGGTTGCGTATTGATGCAAAACGGCAAAGTGGTGGCCTACGCATCAAGGCAACTGAAGACACATGAGGTCAACTATCCGACTCATGACTTAGAACTGGCAGCGGTTATCTTTGCTCTAAAGCTGTGGAGGCACTATCTCTATGGGGTACACTGTAAAGTTTACACCGATCACAAGAGCCTGAAGTACATCTTCACCCAAAAGGAGCTTAACATGAGACAGAGACGCTGGCTAGAACTCGTCAAAGACTACGACTTGGAGATCCAGTACCATGAAGGGAAAGCGAACGTAGTTGCCGACGCGTTGAGCCGAAAATCAACTCACTCCTGCAAAGCAACATGGATACTTCCTGATGAGCTATATCGGGACTTTCAGAAGCTAGACTTGGAAGTTCGGGATTTCAGAGAGGTAGATCAGGAAACGCGGTTACTCACCATGACTGTTACCCCATCTATTCTCGACGAAATTCGAGAAGGGCAACCTGGAGACATCAAGTTGGACAGAATCCGAGCCGGTATGACAAATGGCGTGAACGGACCGTTCAAACTGCACGAAGATGGGAGCATTCGACACAAAGGAAGATGGTGTGTTCCGATAAAATGCGAAGAGCTTAAGAAGAAAATCATGGAGGAAGGGCACAACACGCCCTACTCAGTGCACCCTGGAGGCGACAAACTCTACAAAGACATCAAAAAGAATTTTTGGTGGCCGAACATGAAGAAAGAGGTAGCTGAATTCGTGGCTCGATGCTTGAACTGCCAGAAGGTGAAAGCCGAACGTTGCAAGCCCAAGGGACTCGTGCAATCCTTGGAAGTACCAAAATGGAAGTGGGATTCCATCTCCATGGACTTTGTTGGGGGCTTACCCCTAACCAAGTCTGGCCATGACAAAATTTGGGTTATAATCGACCGGTTAACAAAGACCGCTCGCTTTATCCCGATGAACGAGACTTGGAGCATGGAGAAGTTAGCCCGTGCTTACATCAAGCACGTGGTTAAGTACCATGGAGTTCCTCAAGACATTGTTTCTGACCGAGATTCCAGATTCCTATCTCAATTCTGGAAGGAGTTGCAAGCTGCTATGGGGACGAAGCTGAAGCTGAGTAGTGCATTTCACCCGATGACTGATGGACAAACGGAGCGAACCATCCAAACACTCGAGGACATGCTAAGAGCATGTATGTTAGACCTACAAGGATCGTGGGACGAACACTTAGACTTAATAGAGTTTTCTTACAACAATAGCTACCACGCCAGTATCAAAATGGCCCCGTACGAAGCTCTATATGGTCAAAAGTGTAGAAGCCCACTATGCTGGAGTGGCATGGAAGATCAAGTGGTGTTAGGGCCAGATTACCTCCAAGACACCATAGAGAAAGTGAAGATGATTCAAGCAAGGATGAAAGCTGCACAAGATCGTCAGAAGTCTTATGCAGACTTGGGAAGGAAGCCAGCCGAATTCGAAGCAGGAGAGAAAGTCCTACTCAGAGTCTCCCCGACCAAGGGAGTAATGAGATTTGGAAAGAAGGGAAAGCTAAGCCCGAGGTTCATTGGGCCATATGACATCCTCGAGCGAGTGGGAAAAGTTGCATATCGTCTAGCTCTACCCACCGAGTTGACTAAGGTATAACATACTATAACCGCTCGTTAGTGAATACCTTAATAAACTTCTCTCAAGTACTAAAGCGTGTTATGCGTAGGTACACAATGTTTTTCATATCTCCCAATTGAAGAAGTATGTCCGCGACGAATCCCATATTCTTAGCCCCGAGGTACGAATCGTAACCTTATGATAATTAGATCCAAGTATCACATCTAACCTCGACTTTCTTAGGTGGTCGAGTTAGATGAATCGTTGACTTACGAGGAGAGGCCGATCCAGATTTTGGATACTAAGACTCGTGACACTAGAAGAAAAGCGGTTAAGATGGTGAATGTGTTGTGGTCTAACCATTTGGCCGAAAATGCCACATGGGAGACTGAAGAGGATATGCGCAAACGTTATCCAGAGTTATTTGACTAAGGTAAAATATTAGTTACGAGGACGTAACCTCTCTTTAAGGGGGGTAGAATGTAATACTTAAGAATCTGAGTACTTAGATTTAGTTAATGTTTCGGGACGAAACATCTTTTAAGGAGGGTAGAATGTGACACTTCAAAAATTTAAATAAAAATAAAAATAATTTTTAATCAGATAAAATATTACGAAAATAACATTTTAATTATTAATTGAGTCAGACAAAAATTCAACAGTTGTAAAATTCTAAACAGATAAAATTTCAGAATTTATGACATTTTAGTCAGATAAAAATATTTCAGTAATAAGAACAACATTTTATTAAACAAGTAAACCAGACAGAAAATTTCCAAGCTTACGACTTTTTAATCAGATAAAAATGGCCCGATAATAGAAGTTATGTTTTAGTATAAAATTAATTTTTATATAACTATTTTAGGTTGTATAATATGCAAAGTATAAACTAAATAATTAAAATACTCATATATATATATATATATATATATATATATATATATATATATATATATATATATATATATATATATATATATATATACACGTAAGTAATAATAATGGTATAACCTACTATACTACATACGTATATAAGCTAAACTAAGTAATACTAATTAAATTACTATTATACTACTATACTCCTATTATACTACATACGTACGTATTACATTCCTATTATACTACTACATAATAATATTAACTATACTCCTAAGCAAGGTAAAACTACCGACCGGAGACACCTACGGAAGAAGCCAAATGAGTTCAACTCCAACTTTAACATCCCAGCCTAAAATCCTCATCTTTCCCTATAAATAATAGGCCAGAACCTGCGTTTTCTTCATCCCAAAATCTGAGCAATACATACATATATACGTATATATATATAAAATTGCGACCCATCGTTTTAGCCAGAACCAGGCCTTGAAAATACTTCTCAAACCTTCCCCTTCGCGAGACGAATCCAACGGAGAAAGAATCGTGGAAAACGGACGTCGGAGTAGGGAGAACAAGCTCGCCGGAGTGTTCGCCGGACTGATTTTGCGACGGGAAACGGAGCAGGAAAAGAGAGCTGCCACCGCCGCCGCCGGACCATCTCAGACCTCCGCCGTCCCGAGGGAGTGCTCTGTCACCACAGTTCGCTCGTCCGACGCGGTAAGCCCCTCCCCCTTCTTTCTTCCCGTTTTCCGGCGACCTGGGGAAGAAGACAACCCAGCAATTGCTGGGTCTGTCTTTTGGGCCTTTTCAGGTTGGGCCAGAAAAAATTATAAATGGGCCAGTTCGGCCCAGTTGCAATAAAAATTAAAAATAAAATAGTAAATGAAATAAATAAAATCTGGAAAAATATAAATTAAATACCTAGTATAAATATACATATTCGGACCAACCAGAATTGGAAAATAATATTTTTAGCTATTTTTAATTGATTTAATGGTAATTAGGCCAATTTATACACATTTAGTAAATAATTAACTAAATGACGAAAATAATTATGAACTAAATATTGGAGTAAACTAGGATAAATATATGACTAACTAGGACCTTATGGACCATTTATAATTAATAAAAATAAGGTTTAGTATATTTAATTGTAATTAAACCGGTTAATAGATATATGAAATTAAAGGAATAATTATGGGAAATAATTATAAAATAGATATCTGGACAACCTAGGTCTAATATAGACCCAAAATATATTTATGGACGGTTACTAATTTATAAAGTCGATTTTTAGTCTATTTATTTAAATTAGGCCATATAAAACTAGTTAAGTAATTAAATAAGGAAATATTAGTATTAATGGTGAAATAAATAAATCACTGAGGTTGAAAAATGATATTCTGGACTAAAAATAATGTTTGAATAAAATAAGGAAAATAAATATTTTCGGTTATGTAAATAAAGTAATTAGATAATAATTAGAGAAAATTAATGGTGATTATTGAATAAAAAGTGGATGTTGTAGTCAATAATATTCGGATATTTTACTTAATATTAGAACTCAAATATTGTAATTAATGGCTGAATTAATAAGGTAATTTGATTAATAATAAGTGATTAACCAAAGTTTTAGCGAATAATACAATAAAAGGGGAAAATCGGGTAAAGTAATTACAAATAGAATAAGTGACTAATTTATCATATTTAATTAAAAAGGTGATTATCTAGAGACCAGATTAGAGGAGGATAACTAGGAGCATCAGGACTTAAGGTAAGTTTCTCTGCCAATCCAAAATTGTTTCCTCGTATTATATGCTTATTATGCATTATGTGATTAAGTGTGATTTGTGAATTTTGTGTATGTGATTTTGAGAAGATATTATATATATGGTAGTTAAGAAGTATAAATCAAGAACTTTTGGGGTATTAAATATTTTTAAATACCTTTGAGACTTTTTAGAGAAATTAAGAAGTATTTTTGAAGTATTGTTAAGCAAAGATAAAATTTACATTTTTATAAGAAGATAGCATCTCGGGAGTAATCCGAGGTGTCGGTTTTTCCACATCCGGATAAATGTGGAGGGTGATTAGAGCTACTACTACTAAGAAGTACAGTTTGGATCTATGATCCCTTTTAAGCAAGATTTGGATCTATGATCCCTTTTAAACAAGATTTGGATCTATGATCCCTTTTAAGTAAGATTTGGATCTATGATCCCTTTTAAGAAGAAGTTATAGTAGTAGTCCCTAATCATTCAAGAATTTTAGAATTGGGGTGGTTGGGTTCCGACCACTCGGGATGACTTACTACTCGGAGGGCTTGGAATCCCTTTCAGGGGGTGTGCACACTTAAGGTAGTCGTTTCGTTTCCAACAGAGCAGTTGTGGTACCGGCACTTGTTCGGGGTGGCCGTCCGTAACCACGGTCCACCGGGCTCTATCGAAAGGTTGAGCATCGCCCTTCTAAATTACTAGGAAGTTAGAGAAGAAGTGATTTTCTTAAGAAGTTTAAAGAGAAGAGATACTAAGAGATTTTCGAAGAGAAGTTTAAGATTTTAGTAAAGAAGTAATTTTGAGAAAAATCAAAGAGAAAAGTATTTTGGAAGAGTGCGTCATTTTTATATGATATTATATAAAAATCTATTTTTAGTCAAACCTGATTATTTTACGGGGTTGGGTAGTACTTACTTAGCTCTAAAGCTAATTTTTGTTATTTTTCTTGTCTCTCTCTTCTCCCTTAAATTTTATCAGGTGATGAGTTGGATACCTATGTGGATTGACGGATTGCTCGAGCTTGAGTGCGAATTAGAAGATGCCTTAGTTAAATCTAGTCATAAAACAAACATTTACTTATTATTACATTAGTTTTTATTGTTTTACTTTGAGTTGCCTGTGCATTCGGTTAAGAGATGACCGAATGTGGTGGTAACACTCATTTCCCTTTTAGACTTCCGTTGTATTTCTTCAACTCTTTGATGAATGAATAAAGTATTTCTTTTAAATATATCAATGTTTTGGGCGGGAAATTTAGGGGTGTTACAAATTGGTATCAGAGACTTAAGTTTTCCGAAGGGACTAGAACCCGAGGTAATAGGTCGTAGGTAGAAATTCTGTCACAAAGACGATAACAGTCTAAGCTGGTTGGTGCATAATTGAGCCTTGCGCTCGTCCAACTAACTGGGAATTTCTCCTTGTGCTGAAACTTCGTTGTTCGAAATCTTTGACGAAAACTATAGTTTCGATGCGGGGGTTTTTTCAAAATGTTTTTGTAAAATTAGGAGAATTAACATACTAGGAAAAAGACCTTTTAGGACGCGGTGAGAGGGAGAAACCTTTGCGAAGTTATTGAGTTATGAAATGCATGAAATTCGTGCTTATGTGAAGTATGTGGAGTAAGTAAGATCCTTTGTATGTGTTTATCTGTTTGAAGATAGTAGAGAACTTGTATAACGTAGAAGCCTTATGCATGCCTTAGAACTTAGTACACGTTTTCTTTATTAAGAGTCATGCCGCCGAGAAGAGACATCCATGCGACCCCAACTGTCGACGAGCTGGCCCAAACTGTCCAGCGAATGGCGCAGCTCATCGGAGCAACTCAACCTCAAAACCATGGGATCGACTACGCAACAAAGGTAGCCGGACGGAACCCTCCAAAATACTTGGGCGAGGAGGACCACCTTATCTTGGAGGACTGGATCCGCACCTTCGACAAGCTCTTTGATTCACTGAATTGCCCGTCGGAGCAACGGGTGAATATTGCAGTGTATTATCTGCACCAAGAAGCGGACCACTGGTGGGCCGCCAACGGACCAGCACTTCTCGGGCAACCGGGCTTCGATTGGGAGGACTTCATAGTAGCATTGCGGGATCGCTTCTACCCAGATCACGTGAAGGAAGCAAATTATGAAGAATTTGTCAACTTTAAACAAGGTGACCTGACTGTTCAGGAGTACCACACGAAATTCGTTCAACTGGCACGTTTTGCCAAGGACCTGGTGTCGACAGAGGCCAGTATGACCCGCAGGTTTTTTAATGGGCTTAATTTCGGGGCCCAAAAGTTCGTGACAGTAACGGAGCCGCGGAATTTGAACGAAGCTTATAGGAAGGCCGGTAAGTACTATCTAGTACACCAGAAGGAGAGAGAAGCCCATAAGAGAGATCGGAAGAATGCTGAGGTGGTATCAGAGCAACCCTGCGACAGTGTGCTGACCCGTTAGATATCGGGCGGGCACTTAGCGGGGCAAGATTCTGGGGTTTTATTGAGATTGGTTTAAGGGCGCAACGAGGACGTTGCGATCCTAAGTGGGGGTGATTGTAATACCCGAGATTAATTTAAGAGGATTAATAGTACTACTCATACCAACAGAGGTGCATCTCCTTTTAAGGGAGCTCATCACCCAAGAACTCCAAAGTTAAGCGTGCTTGCACGGGAGTAGTCTTGGGATGGGTGACCCCCTGGGAAGTTTCTCAGGGCGCGCATGAGTGAGGACAAAGTGCGCGGTAAAGGCTCGTGGTGGTTTGTGGGGACAGCACTAGAGGTCTAGAGTAACTACCTCGGGTCCGTGTGGGGCCCCGGGGTGTTACATACCCTTGGGGTGATGACGCGGATAGCGTTCCGTTTTTGAAAGTCGAATCCTGGGCATTTCTCGTGCCTGTCATACCCTGGGGGTAGTGACGCGGAAAGCGTTTCAAGGAAGGGTTTTCATTTGCACACTAGTTGCAAATGGCCGGGGGCACTACGTGCCGCCGGCACCGATGGTGGCGCCTTCGGTATATGCGTCCTCGTGGGGTACGGCTTTTAGAAACAACACTTGGTGTTAGTTTCGAAATGTAGCCCCCGGTACTTGGTACCGAGGGGTCTTCTGTAGGAACACCTATTGTTCTTCTTCTATTTGACGTTGATGGGTGAGATATGTACCCCCGGTACTTGGTACCGAGGGGTCTTCTGTAGGAACACTTGGTGTTCTTATTTTTGATGTTGATGGTGGAGATGTGTACCCCCGGTACTGGGTGCCGAAGGGTCTTCTGTAGGAACACTTGGTGTTCTTATTTTTGATGTTGATGGCGGAGATGTGTACCCCCGGCACTGGGTGCCGAAGGGTCTTCTGTAGGAACACTTGGTGTTCTTATCTTTGATGTTGAGGGCAGAGATGTGTACCCCCGGTACTTGGTACCGAGGGGTCTTCTGTAGGAACACTTGGTGTTCTTTTTTTCTTTTTTGATGTTGAAGGTGGAGATATACCCTCGGCACTGGGTGCCGAAGGGAAATGAAACACATGGCGTTCCTTGTCGTCGGTGATAGGAGTTCCCTCCCTCGGCACTTGACGCCGGAGGGGGTTCTTCTCGAGGTGAGGCCTGGGGCCTGTAGTTGGTATGAGGGCTTGGCCGCTCATAAGTGTTTTGTTCTTGGTGTCTTGAATGTATCTTCATTCTTCGAAATTGGAGGCCTTGGGCCATAGCATAGTACATTCACTAGTTATGAGGGCTTGGCCGCTCTTACATTATTGATAAAATTTAACTAAGTGGTGTACATTCCAGTGCCTAGGGACTTCTTTCCCGTTGGGACGTTTGAGCTTGTAAGTTCCAGGTTTGATGATGGCTGCTATGATGTAGGGACCTTCGAATTTTGGTGCCATTTTGCCTCCCTCGGTCGGTTGGCTGGCTTCCCTCCTCCGGAGGACATAGTCCCCCACTTGGAATTCTCTGGTGCGAACTTTGGCGTCGATGTAGCTTTTGACTTGCCTTTGGTAATTTTCTGCCCGGATGAAGGCCTGCTCCCGGCGTTCTGAAATGAGGTGGAGGTCGAGGGCCATGTTACTTTCGTTGACCTCGGGGTCATATTGGATCACCCTCCGGGTGGGAAGGGTGACTTCCGTAGGGGCTTTGGCTTCAAAACCGTGGCAGAGGGAGAAGGGTGTTTCACCTGTTGCTCGCCGAGGGGTGGTGCGGTAGGCCCAAAGGATGTTGGGGAGTTCTTCCACCCATCCACCGCCCTCGGCCTCCAGCTTCTTTTTGAGGCCCTCGAGCAAGGTCCGGTTGGCATTCTCTACTTGCCCGTTGCCTTGAGGGTAGGCAACGGTGGAGAAGGTGTGTTTGATGCCCCATGCCTCCAGAAGGGCACAGAAGGGGGCTGCCTCAAATTGTGTCCCATTGTCAGAGATGATCTGCTGGGGACGCCAAACCTTGTGAGGATGTTCTTGACCAGATAGTTCTCAGCCGCAAGGTTGCCGGTGATGCTGGCGAGGGGTTCAGCCTCCACCCACTTGGTAAAGTAGTCGATGGCCACAATGATGTATCTGTTGTTGGAGGTACCCCTCGGCAGAGGGCCCACAAGGTCTATCCCCCATCGAGAAAAGGGGACAGATGTGCTGATGGGGGCATAGTTGACCGCTGGCCTGTCGGGGGCTTTCTGGAAATGTTGACATGCGGTGCACCTCCGGGCAAGGTCAGCACAATCTCTGGCCATGGTTGGCCAGAAGTAGCCCTGGAGAATGAGCCTTCGGGACATGGAGAAGGGTCCCTGGTGAGCTGAGCAAGTGCCACTGTGCACTTCCTCCATTGCGACCTCGGCTTCATCTTGATGAAGGCACCGAAGTAGCGTGCCATTGTAAGATCGTTTGTAGAGCCTTCCATCTTCGATGGTGTAGCTAGGAGCCCTCAGCTTTGCCAGTTTAGCGCAGGTCTCATTCTCGGGTAGCTGCCCTGTGGAGATGAAGGCGGTGATATCTGAGATCCAATCCTCTTGGCGTTGTTGTATGTTCATAACGGGGCTTGCATGTATACTTGAGAGGCTGAGTTCCTCAATTTTGGCAATTTTGGAGATGTGCTCGGGGGAGTCGGCCGAGAGCTTAGATAATATGTCGGCCTCGGAGTTCTGAGCCCTCGGTATTTGAGTGAGAGAGTGTGCCTCAAATACCTTAAGCAACTCCTTGGCTGCTTCCTTGTACTGTTTCATTCTTCCCTCCTTGGCCTCATATTCCTCGAAGATTTGGCCAACGACCAACTTGGAGTCGCATTTGATGTGGATCTGCCGAGCCTTCATGTTGGCAGCCAGCCGAAGGCCACATAGGAGGGCCTCATACTCGGCCTCGTTGTTGGAGACTTTGAAAGAGAAGCGGATTGCATAGTAGGCTCTGAAGCCCTCAGGAGTAATGAGGACTACCCCTCCCCCGCATGCTTTGGTCGCGGAGGAGCCGTCAGTGTAGAGGGTCCACCAGTCATCCGAGGTAGCCGAGGGCTCCCCGTCCGTGGCTGCCCTTGCGGTACACTCCGTTACAAAGTCCGCCAGGGCTTGGCCCTTGATGGCGGGCCTTGGACGGATGTCAATGTTGTACTGGCTCAAGAAGATAGCCCATTTTACCATGCGGGAGGAGCTGGTGGGGCTCCTCATGAGGGCGCCGAGGGGTTGATGAGTGAGGACCTGAACCGGGTGAGCCTGAAAGTAGTGGCCCAACTTCTTGACGGTCCAAACGATGGCTAACACCGTTTTCTCCATAGGGGAGTACCGGAGCTCGGCCTCCCTTAGGGTCTTGCTTACATAGAAGATGGCATGTTGGATGTCGTCTTCCTCCCGGATGAGCACGGAACTGATGGCCGCCGGGCTGACCCCAAGGTAGAGATAGAGGGTCTCCCCTACCTTTGGTTTGGATAGCACAGGGGGTGAAGATAGATATCGTTTGAGCTCGTCGAAAGCCCCCTGGCATTCTGGAGTCCATAGAAAGCCAGCCGTCTTCCTCATGATCTGGAAGAAGGGTAGAGACTTCTCCGCTGATTTAGATAGAAAGCGGTTGAGGGCTGCCAGGCGGCCTGTCAACCGTTGAACTTCCTTCACGTTGCGTGGGGGTTCCATGTCGATGATGGCCTGGATCTTCTCGGGATTGGCCTCAATACCCCTTCGGCTCACCATGTAGCCCAAGAATTTGCCCCCTTGGACGCCGAAGGTGCACTTCTTCGGGTTTAGCCGAAGGTTGAATTTTTGCATGATGGCGAAGATTTCCCGGAGGTCGTCGGCATGGCTGGAAGATTGTTTGCTCTTGACGATCATGTCGTCAACATAGGCCTCCATGGTGCGCCCTAGGATGGCTTGAAAGACCCGGGCCACCATCCGGGTGTAGGTGGCCCCCGAGTTCTTTAGGCCGAAGGCCATTACCAGGTAGCAGAAGATGCCCTCGGAAGTCATGAAGGCAGTTTTTTCGGCGTCTTCCTCGTGCATGAAAATTTGGTGATACCCTCGGAAGGCATGGAGGAAGGACATGATCTCACATCTTGCGGTCTCATCCACCAGTTGATCAATATTTGGTAGAGGGAATGGATCCATAGGGCACGCCTTGTTGAGATCAGTGTAGTCCACGCACATACGTTGGCCAGCCATGAGGGGTATTTCACCTCCTTGATGTGCTTAATTGAGAGGAGCATGGCGACCTCCTTCTTCACAAATTCCCTCCTCTCGGCGGAGAGGGGTCTTCTTCGTTGCTGTACTGCTTTTGCCGAGGGGTCCACCGAGAGGCGGTGGGTGATGACCCTTCGGCTTATTCCCGGCATGTCCTCCGGCCCCCATGCAAAGACAGTGGAGTAGGCGTGGAGGGCGTCGGTGATACCGGTCTTCAGATCTTCAGGGAGCTGTGCTCGAATCTTCACGACTCTCTCCGGCTGGGCCGGATCGAGCGCAAAGTCTTCTACGTCCTCGGCTGGTTCATCCCTCGGCCTTTTTTCTTCTTGGTCGATGGTTTCGGTGATGGTGTCAACACGGAATTCCGTCTTACTTACCTTCTTAGTGACTTGAAGATAGCAGGCGCGGGCGATTTTCTGATTCCCCCAGGAGTAGCCAATGCCCCCCTCGGCGGGGAACTTGAGACAGAGGTGCCTCATGGAGATGATGGCCTCGAGGTCCTCGAGGGCTGGCCGGCCGAGGATGATGTTGTGGCCGCAGTCGATGTTGACGACGACGAACTCCACTTCGAGCTGGGCTTTATGGAGCCCGTCGCCGAAGATCACCGGGAGGGTTATTACCCCCTCGGAATCAATAGTGTCGCCGGTGAAGCCGGCAAGAGGGGTCTTAATGGGCCGAAGGGACCCCCTCTCCAGATGCAGCTCTCTGAAGGTGCTGAGGTACATTACATTGACGGAGCTGCCCGTGTCAATGTAAGTTCGGTGAATGATGGTGTCGTTTATTTCAGTCCGAATCACCAAGGCATCCCTGTGAGGAGAAGAAGTAGGAGGGAGATCTGCGTTGGTGAAGGTGATGGGTTCCTCCCTCAGTCGCTTTACCGGGGGCATATGAGTGACTTCCCCCACGTAAAGCGATTGAGCCCACTTCTTTTGTTGGCTTGTGGAATCGCCCCCTGTATTGCCACCGGTGATCATGAGGATGTGGCGTTTTTTCTCCTGGTAGTGGGGGTATTCCTCCTCCTCTTCTTCCAAGTTTCCGATCTCCCTCTTCTTGCCGAGGGGGATGGTATTCGGGTTCACCCAAGCGTTTACCTTCGTGTGGTGCCCTCAGGGAGGCCCCTGATGAGAAGGTCCCTCCCGCCGAGGGCTCTGAACAAATTGGGACAGGTGTCCCGCTTGTATTAATCTCTCGATGGCCGTCTTTAGCTGATGGCAGTCATCGGTTCTGTGCCCCTGGTGCCGATGGAAGCGACAGTATGGGAACTGAGGGTTGATAGCATGTACCTCCGGGGGTGCGCGAGAATCGCGCTCAACGAGGCCCCTCTCCTCGGCAAAATCAAGGATGATGCTGACGGGGTGCGTCAATGGTGTTCGAGGGCGGTCCAGGAGAATGGGCTGTGCCCAAGTCTTAGGGCTGCTCTTATAACCTCCCCCGGGCTTGGCTTGGCCTTGCCGAGGGCGGTCATCAGAGGGTCCTGAAGCCTTGGGATGATTTGGAGGAGCCCCCGGCCCTCAGGGGTTGCTGCTCTTATAACCTCCCCTCGGTTATTCTTGTTGTCAGCCCTCAGGGGTTGCTGATCTGGATGGTGGTGGTATTTCTCCACCTCCTCGGCCTCAGCATATCGGTCCCCCCGCTGCAGGGCCCTTATGTAGTCGCGCGGGGGGGGGGGGGGGGGGGGGGTTGGATGATGAGGCTCTTTGAAAAGTTGCCGGTGCGGAGGACGGTTTGTAGGAGGGCCAGGAGGGTCCCGTCATCAGCACCGTCGACTTTGTCGGCTTCCGTCCTCCAGCGCTCCAGGAAGTCCCGAAGGGTGTCATCCCTCTTCTGGCGTATGGTTAGGAGGTGGGAGAGGTGCTTCCTCGTGCGACGCCTCCCGGCAAATTGTGTCAAGAATCGCTGGGCGAGTTCTTGCCACGAATCAATGCAGCCCTCGGGCAACCTGTTGAACCATTCGTATGTCGGCCCCTCTAAGGTGGAGAGGAACCAACGACACAAATATTCGTCTGACGCTCCTACCATCATCATGCTGTTTTGGTATTTGCTGTAGTGTTCTTGAGGGTCCGTCTTCCCGTTGTAGGGCTGTATGTGTTGCCCTCGGTATTTTTACGGGATCCGGGCCGCCAGTACCCTTGGGGTAAATGGCGTCCGGGTCCATAGCTGGTTGACGGGCTCTCCGGAGCCCTCGGCCACCTTCTTCTGTAATTCCTCCATTTTGGCCATCATGGCCTCGTATTTGAGGTCTGAATGAGGGGTGGAGGTGGTGGCGTGAGCTTTGTTGGCCTCCATTTCATCAAGCCGGCTTTGGAGGGCCGCAATAATTTCGTCCCGGGGATCCTTCGGGAGGGTCTCCGCCCCCTGCGAACGAACCCGGGCCGAGTGGGCCTGGTTGATTTGGTGGCGAGCATCGTCGGCATGAAGGGGTGCCTTGCCTTTGTCCCGAGGGGGACGCTCCTCGTCTTCCCTCGAGACAGACCCTCCACTTTCCTGGGGCCTTTGGAGTGCCTTTCCTCCGAGGCGGTCTTGGACCCCTCGGCGGTCTGGCCCTCCTCCGAGCCGGTTGAGGGCGGAAGTGCGGGGCCTTTCTCTGTCGTCATTATGGCGGTCCCGGGACTGAACTTCCTGGGAGGACGAATCTTGGGCCACTACCCCCTCGTCGTTCCTAACCCGAGGGGTGGGGTTTCCGAAGGGGTGTGGTAGAGGGGGAAGTATGATGTTCTCCCCAACTTGGGGTTGAGGAGGAGGAGGAGGAGGAGGATGAAGGAGAAGGAGGAGGAGGAGAAGAAGAAGAAGAAGAAGAAGAAGAAGAGGAGGAGGAGGAGGAGGAGGATGAGGATGAAGGCGGAGAGCGCCGACTGCACGTCGATGGTGAGAACCGGATGGCTGACTTGGTCATCGCTCCGGTTTTTCTTCTTGGCCTCGATGCCGAGGCGGGCATCGGGGGCATTCTGTTGGATCTGAAGGCGTAGGTCGATAGCCGCCTGTTCCAGCCCATCGATGACACCGCCCTCGGGAGCCCTGTGAGAGGCTTCGGGGGCGTTGACGTCGCCGAGGGCCAGGTTCTTGTCTTCTACGTTTTTGGAGTTGGCACGTGTTGTTCTCACCATTTCGGCAGAGGGCTAGTGTTTGGCGAAGGGGGAGGTTTTCTTACTCGATTGTTCGACCTCTCAACGAGAGCACCAAATGATGGATAGTCTACCCGGGGGGTAACTTATCCGAGGGGTTATTGCTGAGAATAACTTAGAGAGAAGTCAGAGCACAAGTAAGTAAGAGAGAGAGTGTATTCAGTATGAATGTCGTTAAAGCGTTTTCAGCGTGGTTACAAATGGGGAAATGGGGTGCTATTTA
Source organism: Cuscuta europaea (assembly GCA_945859875.1). Lineage (NCBI taxonomy): Eukaryota > Viridiplantae > Streptophyta > Magnoliopsida > Solanales > Convolvulaceae > Cuscuta > Cuscuta europaea. Next base: position 1,377,896 of record CAMAPE010000033.1, read on the forward strand.
TAGTAGCAATAAATGCCGGACAGGGACACATGTCAAGCGCCTATTGGCCGGGAGGTCACCTCAACCGTTTGGCGTTGGCAGCCGCATTTAATGCGGCTGTTGGATGGGACGTCTGTACAGGGTACGGTGATCTGTACGCATGTGAGGCGGATATCATGTCGGGAGAGGTGCCCTCGGCTGCAGAGGACTAGCCGAGGGCTCTTAGTGCCGAGGACCCCTGAGTGCCGAGGACCCCTGAGTGCCGAGGGCTCCAGGTGCCGAGGGCTACTGTTTTCGCCGTTTTCTCCCAGTTCCTCTGTTTGTTCGAAATATCCACGCTGTGATAGTTTGGAGCCTTCGGCCAGGGGGCCGAAGGCACCCCTGGTGCGTATTACGGTCTGCTTGGTACTCTGGGCGCCGTGACTTGGGCCTGTTGGGCCTCCTGGGCCTGTTGGGCCTTCATTGGCGTAGTAGGAGTCTGTGGGCCGGGTGTTCCCGGGCCATATACTCCATCACAAATATTTTGAAATTCTGAAGATTTCGAAGTCTCGGGGTCTGTTTTGCAGGTGGATTTCACCATTATTCTTTGAGGCAAACTCGAGATTACAATCTCGAGGTTTTAACTCGTGATTAGGATTTTGAGGTATTGCCTTAGAATTTTCCTTAATCCCACCTGTTCTCGATATTCAACATCGAGAACCTCAACTTCGAAAAAAGTCCTCAAAAATTCAAATTTTCGAGATTTTCTGCAACATTGCACTGTTTTGGTCATAACTTTTGACTCGGTGATCCGATTTAAGCGAATTTCTTTTGTTGGAAAGCTAACGAAAAGATCTACATGAATTCTTGGAGTTTTACCCAGAACCGTTTTTCACGTGTCCTCACACGCAGTCCTTGAGGGTCAAAACGTTCGTTTTCCGACAAACTTTGTAAATCACCGATGTCAAGGTCAAAAACTGAGGCAAATCTGATCAAATTCTTTCAAAGTCAAGCCAAAGGTCAAAGATTTTCTAAACTACACTGTAGAGGTCCGAAAATTGTAGATAATTCAATCAACCTCGCGTCAACGGTCATCTTACAACAATCAACAATCAACTACTAAAGCCTCCACTAACTCATCAACATTGTGTGATCCTCAAACGTGCTGAAATTCTAAATGATGAGCTTAGGGAAACCGTCATGTGTGGTACCTGTTCATATTGCTCCACACACATGACGGGTATGACAAGCTGTGAGAAATCAAACCTTGCACATTCTGAGGGGGAGTTTCATTTTTCTCCTCCTGGCGCCTTACACCGACAAACCAAGGAATCTCTTAAAGGATGCAACATTTTAGGGGGGGAGTGTTCAATGTTATCCCCCCGGTGCCTAACAATGACAAAGCATACCGAGTGCTCCAGTTGAGGGGGAGTACAGAGAGAAAATCAAGAAAGTAATGAGAGAACATGTCTATATGGCTTAGTAAACCCAACTAAGCCTACCCAAAGGACAAAGCCGAGCGTGAGTGAGTGAGCGAGTGAGTGAGTGAACATTATGAGCATTAGGAAGCACTAGGCTCAAGTGAGCAAGGAAACAATAATCAAGGATAAGTCTGATACCTCAACTGCCTGCTATCAATTGAACATTTACTCCTAGCCACTCAAATACCTGGACAATCCCCATAGGTTCAGGACATTTTTTTATCGGATCTCGGGTAGAAGTCACTGCATCTTGTCCAATAGTGCATGCTTAACCATACCCAAGACCACTCACTTGTCTCCCAACAGACATGTGTTTAATCATATTTCACGGGGAACCGCGTCTCTCATTACTGTCTCCTTCTGAGGCAAGTGATACTAACTACAGTGGCCTCAGCCCCATGGGAGATGGCGGGAAGGGGAGCGGCTTCGGAGGCAGGGATCTTTTCAGACCATGGTGAACCCCCCTCCACTACCCTCGTGGTATGACCCCACTCATTGGGGTAACTTTGGAGGATCTAGCTCCGGAGGTGGAGGGTACGGCGGCGGAGATGACAGGGACACATACATGGGAGATGGCGGGCAAGGGAGCGGCTTCGGAGACAGCTACTATGGCGGAGAAGGTGGGCACTAGGGACAATGCTTGGCCTAAGTGTTGGGGAGAGACTCTCATGGTATGTATTTTCATTTATTCCCTTTCACTATGCATGAATTTCTTTTACCATTGGTATTAAAAAAAGAATAAATAAAAGAAAAGAAATGTTAGTTAGGTTAAAACCCAAGAAAATGGGCAATCTAAGCAAAAAAGGCTTATAAAAAAATGAATGAGTTGGGGAGAATGGAAAATGAAAAGAGATGCTAGGATGAAAACCTGAAAAGGCTCCTAGGAAAAATGAGAGATATGAGAGAAATATTTGTTCTTGCAGGCACTCATTTCATCTCTTTGGAAGAAAAGAAGAGTTAAGAAGAAGAGGAAGAAGAAGAGAGGAGGAGAAGAGAAGATGAGCACTAGAAGGCCATAAAACCCAAGATAATATTTGTACTTAAAACTCATATTTTATCATTGGTGGTCTTTGTGCTTTTATCTTGTAAAATTGTTGAAACTTTGGAAAACTTAAACACTTGTGAACATTTGACTTTACTCGAGGACGAGTAAAGAAACTAAGTGTGGGGGAGTTGATACGCTTGTAATTTCCATTTGTATGTTTGTGTTTTTAATTAGTTTTGATTGATTTTTACTTTGGAAATTACACACTTTTGGTGTAATAGTTTAGTTTGTTAAATTCTTGTAAATTGTTTAGATTATGTTTATTCTGAGCTCAAACAGGTCTTGATCAACTTAGAGGACAGTTGGTGAACCACAAAAAGTGGAAGGAAGGTGCAAAAATAAAAGAGAAAGAAGATCCTGATTTTCTTGGTCTATATATACCCGATCGAGTATGACCTATACTCGATCGGGTATCTTGTTGAAATTTCAAATCGGATCAGATCTGAAGACAAAGGATCATGCAGCGAAGATTCGGACCACGATCGAATGTCCATACCCGATCGGGTACACCGACACACCCGACCGGGTATCTTTTCAAAAACAAACCTGAATTCGGTCGAGTATGCCCAGAATCTGAAGTTATAAGCATACTCGACCGAGTACAAAGGCATACTCGATCGGGTATGCTTATGAAATTTAGGCAATGATCGATCGAGTATACCTCTAATTTGAGGTATTACACATACCCGATCGGGTACCTTGTATATACCCGATCGGGTACCCGAGTTGCATCTCAAAAGCCTATAAATACACCCCCTTTCCTTCACAATTAGATATCCAATTCCTTTATACATCTAAGCTCAGTCTATAATAGTTCTTTCTTTATATTTTTCATCATGTTTAGTCTCCAAATGAGAAGCTAAACTCTTCCATCTTGGTTTTGCTACTTTGAAGCTTAATGAATTTGTAAGTTGTGAGTTATTTTCTTTAATCTTCTTCCTTGAATATTAATTCTTTCCTATTCATATCCCATATTAATATTTTGAGCATTACTTAAAGTATCAACTAGTTTTGTTTCTTATATTAATTATTACTAGAATCAATCGGTTAATACGCTTGTTATTAATCCGGTTCTTTCAACTGTAGTAAACTTGGATTATTAATGCATGCATCTCATGGTTAATATGCCAAGGGGAATTAATTATATTGATTAAACCAATAAACCGCTTGTGTTGAGGTTATCAATCTCAATCGTTTTCATCTTAAGTTTATTGCTACTATCAAGTTAATATACGACGATTGTTCTATATTGACTCGATAGTACGTTTTATTAATGAACGCATCTCGTTATTAATAACTACCCTCGATGAACTGGATATACTCCTCGCTTGAGTATTCGAGAGGAAGATAGTTAAAGATATAACAGGGATCGACGAACATTTCATTAAGTGGTTAAAAGCAAAACCAAGTCCTCATCTCTATTAATTAAACCATATAAGTCGTTCATCTTAGTGTTAATTAAATTAAATTAAATCAAACTCAAAACCTCCCCCTTTGTTACTCATTATATAAAAGAAAAGTATTCCTTTCCCTGTGGATACGAACCTTACTTCGTTATACTACGTATAATCGTTGTATTGTATTTATTTTGAGTGCACCTCACGACAAGTGCACGTCAAATTTGGCGTCGTTGCCCGGGAAAGGCAATTATTTTTCTTTTATTGTATTTCAAGGAAAAAAAATTAAATAAATAAAATATAAAGAGTTCTTAGATTTCTATTCTTCCGAGCTTTATTTGAGTATACGGTTAAACACCGATTTATAAACCAAATCACCTACCAAACAAAGCCCGAAACAGAACAAGCCTTCGAGAGGTTTATGAATTTATTTCCGAATACTTCTTTGGAGGAATCATCAAGTGCTAGTTCTCATTCTAGCGACACCGAAGAGCCAATCACTATGGCTCTTGAAACAAGAACGTTGAGGGAGCTCACGGCTCCGAATCTAAATCAACAACCCTTATGTATCACTTTTCCAACTCTTGATACGGGGGTCGCATTCGAGCTAAAATCTGGGCTCATTCATCTACTTCCCTCTTTCCATGGTCTACGAGGGGAAGATCCGAACAAACACTTGTCAGAGTTTCATATTATGTGCACAAGCATGTGCCCCAATGGCGTGTCCGAGGACCAAATCAAGCTGAGAGCCTTCCCATTCTCCCTCAAAGATACCGCCAAAGATTGGCTATTTTATCTTCCCTCGGGGAGCATCAATACATGGGCTCAAATGAAAAAGAGTTTCCTTGACAGGTACTGTCCCGCATCTATCTCTTCAAGTCTCAAGAAGAAAATCAGCAACATTGAGCAAGCAGATAATGAGACCTTGTACGAATATTGGGAGCGCTTTAAAAAATTATGTGCTAGTTGCCCATATCATGGGTATTCGGAACAAGATCTCATCATCTACTTCTATGATGGTCTTGTTGATCAAGATAGGCACATGGTAAATGCGGCATGCAGAGGGGGGTATTGTTAACAAAACCCCCTCTCAAGCAAGAGACCTCATTTCGGAGTTGGCCGAAAACTCGAGACATTACAACGGGAGGTCATCGTCAAAACGAGTCATGGCAGCGGAATCCAACAATTCGTTAGAAAGTCAAGTGGCCGGCTTGACTTCTTTGGTAAAAGATTTTCTCTTAAATCCGAAAACCCAAGAAGCCAAGGTCTGCGTCATATGTTCAACACAGGGGCGTCCCACTGATTCCTGCCCAACACTACAATAAGAGAACTCTGAGCAAGTCAATGCTTTGGGGTTCCAAGGTCAAAGGAGGTACGATCCTCAAGGCAATACTTACAACCCGGGATGGAGAGATCATCCGAATTTAAGGTACGGAAATTCTCAACAACAAACAAACCCTCCTCCTCAACAATATAAACAATAAGGCCAAACATCGAACTCGAGTATGTCCACCGAAGACATGATTCGAGCACTGGCCGTTAATATGGGAACAATGCAGCAAAACATGGGGCAATTCCAACAAACCATGATGCAATTCCAACATGAAACCAAGTCAAGCATTCAAAATTTGGAAACTCAAGTTAGCCAAATTTCGAGTGCCGTAAGTTGAATTGAAGCAAAAGATTCGGGTAGGCTCCCTTCCCAAACTGAGCAAAACCCAAGACAACATGTCAATGCAATCATGTTGAGGAGCGGTAAAGAATTGCAAACACGGGAAGTTGAGGAGGATAAGCAAGAGGTTGATCTTGGAGAAGGTTTTCAACCGGAAGAAGAGGAACCAACGAAAACTAAATTCCCTCCACTGTCATCATATGAACCACTCCCTCCATTCCCTGAAGCATTGAAAGACACGAGGAAGCTGAAGAATGACCGGGACATCTACGAGACCTTCGCCGATTCTGAGGTAAACGTCCCACTCTTCAAACTGATCAAAAGTGTTCCCCGTTATGCAAAGTTCTTAAAGGAACTATGCACAATGAAAAAGAAAAATAAACTGGAGGGGAAACAAAAGGTTGAAGTTAGTGAACGTGTCTCAACCATTTTTCGAAAGAAACTCCCTAAGAAATGTAGCGATCTAGGCATGTTCACTATCCCTTGCAAAATAGGGGATACCTTATTTTCTAAAGCCTTGTTGGATTTAGGAGCATCAATAAATGTCATTCCTTATTCCTTATATAAATCCTTACAACTCGGCCCACTACATCAAACTGGTGTAGTGATTCAACTAGCGGATCGGTCTAATACTTACCCGAAGGGTGTAGTAGAAGACGTGCTAGTGGAAGTAGAAAATTTGATTTTCCCTGTTGATTTTTATGTTCTGGAAATGGGAGATGATAACCAAACTACACCCATTCTTTTGGGAAGACCCTTCTTAAAAACCGCTAAAACAAAAATTGATGTGTCTAGTGGTTCATTAACAATAGAATTTGATGATCAAAAAGTAGAATTCAACATCTTTGATTCTACCGAAAAACAAATTAAAGATCAATCTCTTTGTTCTTTAAATGTTTTTGAACCACCACCAACACTAAATATTTTTGTTGGAGAGGAAACAAAAAAATTCTCAATTTTTAATGAAATAAAAATTGAGCCAAAAAAACTATTTCGAAAGGAGAAGAATTTGAAAAGTCGCATCAATGCGAGTTAAAATCACCGACACTTGAGGTGGTGACGAAAAAGAAAATTTGGCCTTACTGGAAAAGGTCGAAGAAGAAAGCTGAAACAAGGCCAAACATGGCATTTGAAAATGAAACAAGGGATGCTCACGATCTCACATAAAAAAATGAATAACGTCGTGCCGCGACGTTTACTAAGGCGCTTCTTGGGAGGCAACCCAAGTTTTATTTTTATTTTTCGTTATTTCGAGTGTTTAAAGTTCATTTTTTTAATTATTTGAGAGATCAGTGAGAGAGGGAACTAATCACAAGTTTTGGAGAAAAAGAAAAAAAAATGCAGATTTTGAAGCATATGGGTGGACATACCCGATCGAGTACCACCTTATACTCGGTCGGGTATGGCTAAAAGAAAGGGAACCGGGCATTACTCGATCGAAGGAGTATTATCTTTTTTTCAAGAAAGCATGCATACTCGATCGGGTACAATTACATACCCGGTCGAGTATATACTGAAAGGCAAAGCTAAAAGGAACCTGTTCCCATCATCCGATCGAGTACAGGGCTCAAGAATTGCAAAACAAAGGATACCCGATCGGGTATCACTACATACCCGGTCGAGTATGTACAGAAAGGCAAAGTTCAAAGGAAGCTGACCCCCACATTCGATCGAGTACAAGGCTCAAGAATTGCAAAACAAAGGATATCTGATCGGGTGTCACTATATACCCGGTCGAGTATGTACAGAAAGGCGAAGTTCAAAGGAAGTTGACCCCCACACTCGATCGAGTACAGGCCTCAAAACATGGAAAAAGAAACATACCCGATCGAGTATTGTGCCATACCCCATCGGGTACCGGAGATAGTCTTCTCAAAAAGTCAGGTTTCCAGCCATACTCGACCGAGTAACATCCCATACTCGATCGGGTATACGGGCGTTTTAACCCCAAAACCACCCAAATCACTTCATCTTCCCCAAATCCCAAACCCAAATTTCGAACCCCTCCTCCCCAACCTCCATTTTCAAACCTTCTCTCTACCATATCTTCTTCATTTCTCCACCAAATCACCCCATTCCACCACCAAAATACTCCCCTCACCTTCCTCTACACACCCACACCCACCAATCCAACTTTCCCCCACTTTCAAAAGGTCCGAAAAACCCTACCCCCAAATTTCAAGTTTCGGATTTCAAGCTAAAAATCTCCAAAATGGCACCAAGGAAGGATAAAGGGCAGAGCTCCAACGCTATGGCACCCATCCCGGGCTACGAGGACCTCATCTTCGCTGACAACGAACACCAAGCTCGGTTCATCACTACAATTGCAAGGCAAGTAAAACCCTCCCGTTTTTTATGCCATGATGCTCTCTGTGAATTAGGAGTGTATAAGAGCACTAGGAAATTTTTTCATGAGTTGAGCATGGATCGTATTTCAATATGAAATACAACTCTAGCGAAAAAATAATCTATGAGTTCATGAGTTCGGTGCAATTTGAGATCGATGAAGCTGACTTTAGGGATGATAGACTCAAGTTTCGTCTGTTTAACCAAAACCATTCAATAACGAAACTTGAGTTCACCGAACATTTTGGCATTTCGGTTCCTTACCAAAAATCCATATCCGATAACACTGCTTTCGGCCATTCCCTGTGGACAAAGATGACTAGGGAAGCAAACTTAAGCTCCTCCCAACTGTATATTAGTCATGTCCAACACCCCGTCCACCGATTATTCTTGAAATTTCTTGCCAATTGCTTGCTTGGACGTCCCAACAACCATCACACTAGGATGGGGGATGTATGCTTGATGTCTGTAGCCCTATTCTGTGTTCATGTGGACTTTAATATGTGCAATCTTATGTGGGCACATCTGAAAAGGGAGAGCGCAGCCAAGGGGGCTATTGTTGTGGGTGGGGTGATTATGCACTTAGCCACCAAGTTCGGGTATACGGATAACTCTCCTATACCCGACTATTGTTTAATGAACATCTCTTGGTTAGGCCATTCGGGATACACAGCCTTTTCCCATACAGTTTATGGTGGTGAACGACCAAAAAACATGTATAACTAGCTCATACATCCCAAGCCTCTCAAATACTTCCTCCTACCTAACCAAGAACTTCCCAAACTACGCTACAAAGAAGCGGTAGAGGTGCCCCATTACCTATTCCCACACACCCTTCCACCGCATCTCCAAGAACCACAACAAGAGCCTCCCCAATACCAACCTGAGTACGAGCCTTATGCCGAACCCCATGGTCATGAAGACATGGACGCCGACATCCCCGAGCAAACTCAAAATTCTCCACCACCCGACTTCTTTCAACAACTTTTGGAGGGTCAACAATAACTGCTTGCGGGGTACAATCTAATGAACACAAACTACACGGGCATGGGAGAACGGCTCGAACAAATGCAGGAGGAGCAAAGGGCGGGTTTTCAACGTTTGGAGGAGCTCCGGGAAGCTGACAGGCATCGGTATGAAGAAGATCAACGTAGGTTCTATGAACCTATGTACTCTTACATGGCCCAGCAGGGATCTTTTCAGACCATGGCAAACCCCCCTCCACCACCCTCGTGGTATGACCCCACTCATTGGGGTAACTTTGGATGATCTAGCTCTGGGGGTGGAGGGTACGGCGGCGGAGATGGCAGGGACACATACATGGGAGATGGCGGGCAAGGGAGCGGCTTCGGAGGCAGCTACTATGGCGGAGAAGGTGGGCACTAGGGACAATGCTTGGCCTAAGTGTGGGGGAGAGACTCTCATGGTATGTATTTTCATTTATTCCCTTTCACTATGCATGAATTTCTTTTACCATTGGTATTAAAAAAAGAATAAATAAAAGAAAAGAAATGTTAGTTAGGTTAAAACCCAAGAAAATGGGCAATCTAAGCAAAAAAAGGCTTATAAAAAAAATGAATGAGTTGGGGAGAATGGAAAATGAAAAGAGATGCTAGGATGAAAACCTGAAAAGGCTCCTAGGCAAAATGAGAGATATGAGAGAAATATTTGTTCTTGCAGGCACTCATTTCATCTCTTTGGAAGAAAAGAAGAGTTAAGAAGAAGAGGAAGAAGAAGAGAGGAGGAGAAGAGAAGATGAGCACTAGAAGGCCATAAAACCCAAGATAATATTTGTACTTAAAACTCATATTTTATCATTGGTGGTCTTTGTGCTTTTATCTTGTAAAATTGTTGAAACTTTGGAAAACTTAAACACTTGTGAACATTTGACTTTACTCGAGGACGAGTAAAGAAACTAAGTGTGGGGGAGTTGATACGCTTGTAATTTCCATTTGTATGTTTGTGTTTTTAATTAGTTTTGATTGATTTTTACTTTGGAAATTACACACTTTTGGTGTAATAGTTTAGTTTGTTAAATTCTTGTAAATTGTTTAGATTAGGTTTATTCTGAGCTCAAACAGGCCTTGATCAACTCAGAGGACAGTTGGTGAACCACAAAAAGTGGAAGGAAGGTGCAAAAATAAAAAAGAAAGAAGATCCTGATTTTCTTGGTCTATACCCGGTCGGGTATGACCTATACTCGATCGGGTATCTTGTTGAAATTTCAAATCGGATCAGATCCGAAGACAAAGGATCATGCAGCGAAGATTCGGACCACGATCAAATGTCCATACCCGATCGGGTACACCGACACACCCGATCGGGTATCTTTTCAAAAACAAACCTGAATTCGGTCAAGTATGCCCCGGATCTGAAGTTATAAGCATACTCGACCGGGTACAAAGGCATACTCGATCGGGTATGCTTATGAAATTTAGGCAATGATCGATCGAGTATACCTCGAATTTGAGGTATTACACATACCCGATCGGGTACCTTGTATATACCCGATCGGGTACCCGAGCTGCATCTCAAAAGCCGATAAATACACCCCATTTCCTTCACAATTAGATGCCCAATTCCTTTATACATCTAAGCTCAGTCTAGAATAGTTCTTTCTTTGGGAAAAGGGGCAAATAAGGCCACGTACTAACACAAAAAGTTCAAATAAGGCCTTATTTATGAGTCTCTGTCCGGATTTCGCCATTTGGGTTGGTTCTCGCTGGAATTTTTTGATGAAATTTTTTGAGCATCTTATTCAGTAAGTCTAGTTTACTCATACAAAATTTGAGCTAAAACTTCAATCGGGAAGCCATTCAAATCAATTCTTGAAGATAATTGCGTAGTTAAAAGCGCAGTTATCTTCAAGAATTCATTTGAATGCCTTCTAGATTAAATTTTTATCTGAAATTCGGTATGACTAAACTAGACTTAATGAATAAGATTTTAAAAAAAAATTCATCAAAAAATTCCACCGAAAACCACCTCAAATGGCGATGGCCGGACAGAACCTCATAAATAAGGCCTTATTTGATCTTTTTTGGTTAGTACGTGGCTTTATTTGCCCCTTTTCCCTTATTTCTTTATATTTTTCATCATGTTTAGTCTCCAAATGAGGAGCTAAACTCTTCCATCTTGGTTTTGCTACTTTGAAGCTTAATGAATTTGTAAGTTGTGAGTTATTTTCTTTAATCTTCTTCCTTGAATATTAATTCTTTCCTATTCATATCCCATATTAATATTTTGAGCATTACTTAAAGTATCAACTAGTTTTGTTTCTTATATTAATTATTACTAGAATCAATCGGTTAATACGCTTGCTATTAATCCGGTTCTTTCAACAGTAGTAAACTTGAATCATTAATGCATGCATCTCATGGTTAATATGTTAAGGGGAATTAATTATATTGATTAAACCAATAAACCGCTTGTGTTGAGGTTATCAATCTCAATCATTTTCATCTTAAGTTTATTGCTACTATCAAGTTAATATACGGCGTCTGTTCTATATTGACTCGATAGTAAGTTTTATTAATGAATGCATCTCGTTATTAATAACTACCCTCGATGAACTGGATATACTCCTTGATTGAGTATTCGAGAGGAAGATAGTTAAAGATATAACCGGGATCGACGAACATTTCATTAAGTGGATAAAAGCAAAACCAAATCCTCAGCTCTATTAATTAAACCACATAAGTCGTTCATCTTAGTGTTAATTAAATTAAATTAAATCAAACTCAAAACCTCCCCCTTTGTCACTCATTATATAAAAGAAAAGTATTCCTTTCCCTGTGGATACGAACCTTACTTCGTTATACTACGTATAATCGTTGTATTGTATTTATTTTGAGTGCACCTAATGACAAGTGCACGTCAGTTGACTAAGAAGCTAAATCAGTTGTCTGCACCTAAAGGAGCAGTAGTTAGCTCATGAAGTAAGCAGGCAGCTCCTGAGAAATTCAGCAGCCAGCTCCTACTTTCAGCAGCCTGCTCCTAAAGGATTCAGCAGTGAGCTCCTTGAGCCAGCTGATTATGGCAAAAACATTTGCACCTATCTATCCATCTCTCTCAGAACTAAAAGGGTCATAACCTTTGTTACTATAGTGTCACACTCTTGAGGTCAAGACTTCCGCTGTATGTTTCAATATCTCCCAAAAGATATTGGAACTCATTCAGTTTGAGGGGAAAAGGGTTGAAAAAGAAAAGATTTTAAAAGTCTATTCAACCCTCTAGACTTTTACCTCACTAGGGACCATCAATTGGTTTCAGAGCGGTTGTTCATAGAGTCAGTTTCTTAACCGGCTTATTTTGAACAAAAGATCAACCACCAATTTTCCACAACACTTATAGACAGTACATATAGAAAACATTATGAAGGATACTCTTCAAGAAGGAAAGGAAACAGGGAAGGAGAAAGCAAGTTGTTATTCAAACTCTGGATTCACAACATCAAAGAAAGGGATTGCTACACAAGAATAAGTCAAACCTACTCTCATGACATCACAATTCTGACCAACTCCATCAAGAAAAGATACTCATGAAGAGGTATATTCAAATACATCTCCACTAACTCAGTTTATCTTGAATGTTCAAACCTTTATCCCATCTGTGCTTCACACAAAAGAACATTCAGATAAGTTTATTCCTTTCAAAAACTAAAAAAATCTTAAACTTCAGAAAGTCCAAAGAGTGAATTTGTTAAGAGGATAATCTGATGATTAAGATTAATCTTATGGGGAATAAAACTGAGAGATCTCATTAAGATCATTACTAATGAAGATCACTGTATTGGACTGACATTGAGAGCCCGTTTGGCAGCACGAAAATTGGCTGTTCTGGCTGATTCTGCTGAAATTTATGAAGTTCTGGCTGAAGTGGCTGCATTGGCTGATTCTGCTGATACAAGAAAAAAATATTTTTAAAATATATTTTATTAATAAAATAAAGAAAAAATTATATGTAAAAATAGCTAAAATAGTCATCTACAGTAACTTCAGCCAATACAGCCAGAAAAGTAACCCCAACCTTACTTTTTCGGCTTATTACACAATTCAGCGCGCGAAAGCAAAATTTACGTGTTTGGTAAAAAAGTTGGCTGATAAGCCTGATAAGCCGAAAATGAGGGTGGCCAAACGGCCTCTGAATATGACTTTACCAATTCTATCCCCAACCTTCAGAAAACCAAAACACTTACTGGTCCATCCATTATCCATGTGTACTCGTTGACAAATAGAGCAGTAATCAACTATATATTTCCACATCACCATATATCCTCCTTACCCTTGCTCCTATACCAAATAGTGAATTTGTTAAGAGGATAATCTGTACTCCATGTGCTTATGAATATCAAAAGATAATTGTGGGTTTCTCATGGTATCACATGTGGTACTACTGCTCTGAAAGGAAAGGAATGACCAAAGACAAAAAGATGATGGAAATATTGAGTGGAATGAAGATGTCAAGACTGGAGATAAACAAACTAGAATTCACAAATCATTGACACAACTTATGTTAATGATTTAAGAATAATCTATTGAGCACACGCCAATCTATCACAAAAGAAGACATCAAGCTCTCTAAGATGTCAACAAAATTGTGCTCACTGGAAAGAAGGGATTCTCAAACAGAAAGTCAGCAAGCTCCCAGTTGCCTGCTAAAAAATTGCTCGTAACATTCTCAACTCTCTGAAATCATAAAGAGCAATTACCAGTTGAAAAAATCTTCTTCTCCAGCCACCAAAGTATAAGTGGATGTATCAGATGATGTTCAATCACAATCAGAATGACCTTATTAAAAAAGGATTGAACTAAGCATCAACAACATCACACAAAGATTGTTAGAATCATATTGCACTGAAGATAGATTTTGATGATGTCTACAACAGTGAGATATTACAAAACTGACAAAGAATCCCGACACATCTATTTCTCGAGGCAAGAGCTTGAATGTTGAACAACCTTGAAGAAGGAATATTTATGCCAGAAGACCTAAAGGTATTTCTCCTCGTCAAACTGAAATATCAATTGGTATCATCTTTTGATATCAATTGAGGAACATACATGTAACACCGTCCCCAAGTATATTTACTTTTAGTAATTCATGTAATAAACCATGAGTAATGAATTATGAATTTACTAGGTTGTAAATTTTTGTTATTCCCTTTTTGCGTGAATAGTAAATTGCACGCGGGGCCCACACCAGGAATGGGGGCAACTCGATATTTTAGGGACCACATATAATATTCATCTTGGTCTAGATAATATTTAAAGGGTGGTGGATATCCTAGTTTGGCCATAACAAGTGCATATGGTTGACCGGCTCGTCAAACGAGGCCCAATTACCAGCATTGGTAATTTATCGGGTAGCCCAAAATGAATTTCGGAGACTTCTAAATTAAAGTTTGGGAATGTATAATTTTTCTAAAGGTCCCTAGTGATTGGAGTGAGACAATATATTTTATTTGATCCGATAAAATAAAATAAAATTAAAAAAGTCCGAGAAATACAACTTTCGGGGCTAAATGTACACTTCGGGACACAAAGGGATGACCTCCCACATGAGTGGGGGCCACCCCACGTTTTTATGTGCTCAATTAGACAAAAGGGTCTGGTGTTGACAAAGGAAGGAGTGGAGGAGAGTCATTTGGCATCTAAAGTACCAAAGAGTGACCCATCACCCTCATTTATTTGCCAATTAAGACAAAAGTGCACATCCCTCTCACCCCTACCTCCTTATCTCGACCAAAGCCATCAAAGAAGAATAAAAGAAAGATCTCAAACCTATCTCCATTGTTGGAATTCGAGCTCAAGCAAAGTTGGTTCAAAGAGGGAGATTAAAGAAGGAAAAAGTTAGGAAAAGTGTGAAGAATTAAGGTAACAACCTTATGTTAACTTTTTCTCTACTTTTTATCTATAATACGACTTATGTATCATATGGAGGACCCCTAGAACTGTTCTACACATTTAGAAGTGTAGAATGAGGGGTTGGAAGGTAGTTCTAAGTCCAAGAACGAACTTAGAAGCCAAAATGACCGGTTCGCCGGAAAATAACCTTTTAGAGGTTATTTGTGTTGATAGGGGTTTTATGATGATAAAACCTTGTTAGGAACTTGACCAAAGGATTTTTAGAGTTTGCCGGAGTTTCGCCGGAGTTTCGCCGGAGTTCCCCGGAGTTCGCCAGAGTTCAACTAAGAAGAGTAGAACTTCTCAAGGCTCATTTGAGGTGAGTGGACGGCTTAATATCTTATAACTTTTGGGTTCATTATGAGATTACCTAAATAAATTTTATATGTGTTCATAACGATGTTTAAAAGATATTTAAACATGTGATTAGCCAAAATGATTAAGTTTATATGAAAGGAACTAATTGTTTATGCATAAAATATGATATGAGGAATTATATAAAATGCATATTTGCTTGAAGTGTAGGAGAAGCACAAATGAGTATTACCAACTTAATTATATGATGATTAAGTTGATACGTACAAGACTTGAAATGGCGGTCAACGAAAACGTTGACCGATAAATAATGGATTAATTAATACCGGTTGGTATTAGTTAATTATAAATTTATATAAGTGCACGACTTTGCATGAATTGAGATACATAAGCTTTATAGATTGATTTAGCTATGAATGAATAAATAGGGTGTAAACTCTATCTAGGATTGATAGGAGGTTGATCATATATTATAAACATGGTGGAGGACCCTAGGACTAAAAGTCCTTAACACTCATATTATAAACTTGGTGGAGGACCCTAGGACTAAAAGTCCTTAACACTCATATTATAAACTTGGTGGAGGACCCTAGGACTAAAAGTCCTTAACACTCATATTATAAACTTGGTGGAGGACCCTAGGACTAAAAGTCCTTAACACTCATATTATAAACTTGGTGGAGGACCCTAGGACTAAAAGTCCTTAACACTCATATTATAAACTTGGTGGAGGACCCTAGGACTAAAAGTCCTTAACTCATATTATAAACTTGGTGGAGGACCCTAGGACTAAAAGTCCTTAACACTCATATTATAAACTTGGTGGAGGACCCTAGGACTAAAAGTCCTTAACACTCATATTATAAACTTGGTGGAGGACCCTAGGACTAAAAGTCCTTAACACTCATATTATAAATTGGTGGAGGACCCTAGGACTAAAAGTCCTTAACACTCGGATTATAAATTGGTGGAGGACCGTAGGACTAAAAATCCTTAACACTCAAATATATATTGGTGGAGCACCCAAGAATTATGTTATCCTCAAAACTCATAGATTATGATATTGAAATAAGGATAAGGAGGAGTCATATACACTCATAAGTATATGGGTGGGTTGGGGTTTTTAGTCAAGAATATTGACTATTACTATTTTCCCAAATAAAACGGCAATCTACGGATCGGGTATTTTCCAAGTGTATATGTACTATTAAGTATTTCTTAACTTGGGGGAAAAGACTATTTATATAAGTATCACCCTATGTTTGGGTCTTATACTTGAAACGTTAGTTATTCTATATTTAGTCTGCTACTCGTTCGGTACTTGTACTGACCCGTTTGGGACTCCACCCTTTTAGGTTGAAGCTAAGGCTTGCTACCTGCACCCTTCTACGGGTGACATCAAATTCAAGGAAGATGTGGTTCGTGCCTCCTCATTTTCTTTCAAATTACTAAACATTGCTCATGGATATTTTTATTTATTTTAAACTACTTTTGGGCTTGCATGCCCATGTTATTGGCCGAATGTGGCCTATGAATTACCGCTGAATATTTCCGATATTCAATGGTTTAATTATGATGTTGTTATGTACGTTTACTACTGAGTATGGACGGATTGTTTTCTCGAACGCCTTGTATGATTAAGTGAGGTTGACCTGCGGGTGACGTCACTCGATTGTACGACGATTGTACACGCGCTTAGATTGCGGTCTGGGGCGTGACAATACAAGTCAAGGGGAACTACTCTAAAAGGTTTTAGGCAAACGTTATTGCATTCATCTTGCTTATGAGAAGATTATCACAGATTGAGGGGGAACTTCTTCACCTCAATAAAAACTCAAGACATGCACTCTGATTAAAAAGGAGCACCCTACTGTTCTGTAGAGTCTTATTTTTACTAGGAGCAATCTGCTTCTTAGCAGCGTCCTAATAAAAATAGGAGCAACCTACTAAATAGTAGCGTCATTATTTAGGAGCATCTTGTTAAATAGCCACATCAAAGGGACTAAATCATCAACACAAGGGGAATGTTCAAAATACTTCAAGAGGATATAATCAAAATGGAAGAATGAGGATTCTTCAGATGAAGATTGGTGATGAGAAAGCTTTAGCAAACTCTCTAATCAAAAGGCTCATCTAAGCGTAAAGGATTTCTTGAGTTACAAAGAAATGTTTGCTAAAATGCTACTTAATCTTTCAAGAGTTTCTAGGCTTCATTTGCAATTGATCAACTCCAATTGACAAAGTCCAAAACCAGATGACTTGACTAGCTCTGAGGATCAGGTGTGATTTGTTCAATAAAAACAAATCATTATGGCAGAGATCAGTCAACGTTCTGGATAATAGAAGGAGACGTTCAAAAGGAAGATTAGTTGTAATTAGAAATCATGCTACAAGTCACTAGAAACTCTGGAAAGAAGAAAAGAAGAAGGATGAGTTCAACAGAAAAAGCAGCAAGTTGAATCTTTTAGCCTACTCAAATCAAGAGAATTTCAGCTGCCTGCTGATATAAACAGAACACCTCGAGCTTCTTTGTTCAACCAGAATACCTCGAGTAGTTCTGTTAAAGAACAGAACTCTTGGTCCCTGGTCCAAATAGAAGCGGAGTTCTGGTAAACACCTACAAGCCAACCCCTAGTTTTACACGTCAAATGTCTCAAAAATTCAGGAGATTATTCAAGAATGGGCTATCTGAAAATCAAGAATTACAGATATTGCTCAAAATTACAGACCAAATTTGATCAAGAAAATTCCTCATTACTCAAAAGCATGTTGACATTCGATAAGGTGTAACATTAATGACCCTGAGAGAAGATTATCCACTATCAAATCAAATAAGTGAAGCAAAAGGAATTTATGGTAACATGCAACATATTATCACGACACATGGTGATCAAGCAGCTGACTCAACCTTTGGAGTAAATCTCAAAGCAACCTCATTAATAAGCCAAGTGAGTTTCCCAATTTGTCACTCGCTTATCTAAGTTGCTTTTTGCACTGAAAAGAGAGCCAGGCGAAGATCATTAATGAAGAACAAAAACGCTTTGATTACTTCCCAATTAGCAATTGAACTTGAACAATTGCATTTTATCTATAAATACCATGCTAAACTAATCAGTTTACATCACATCTAACTTAAGCTCACAACTCTCAATCTTCTACCTTCTTTAAACACTTTTCAAATCATCACCATTTTTCAAATGGCAAATCCCTCAAACATATCTCTTGAACTCACATTAACACCCCCAAAACTACAAAGTCAGCACAAAATAAGCCTGACCCCTGAACAAGAAGAATGCCTCGCTGATCTCGAATCACAAGTCATCTTTGAAACGAAAAAGGAGGTTCTGCTCAAAGAACGCCTGAGAGTGCTGGAATGGAGAGCATGGGATTGTCCCCATTAGAACTTCTTCCCAATGCGCCCAAAATGATGACTTAAGAAGAGTCTGCTCTTGGTTGGTTAAATACAATGAACATTGAGACCACACTCTCAATGGAGACCATCAACAAAACCTACCATATCAAATTCCACAAAATCATGGTAGCAAAGGAAAGAAGAAGAAAAAGAAGCATCCTCAGCATTCTCCAAACTGGGGAACCATCAGGCAAAAGGCACCAAAAATAGGTGTTTGTTGCTCCCAAAAAGGGGAAAATAGAAACAAACACTTAGGATACTTTTTTCTACTATTTAGTGTTTGTTATTCAAGTTTTTGGCATCATAAAAAGGGGGAAATAGTTAGGTCCCCTAGATTTTGATGATCATTATGTATTGTTTTGATGATGCCACCCTTTTTGTATTATTCCTGTATTAGACTAGTTCTTGTATTTTTTCAACTTTGTTTTTTGTAATGTGCTCCAATATTAGTGATAAAGTACTCAAGAAAAACAAAGAGTACTAAAAAGAGAAGAAACGTATCATAAAACAAAAAGAAAAGAAACAAAAAGAAAAGGTACGAAAAGAGTCAACTGAAACCCTTGTGAAATCGGATACGAGCAGAAAACCTTGAGGATCAACCTTCTGGTGGCTTTCTGTTCTGGTTACAACAGAAGACCGTCGGTATTTTGGTCACACCAGAACAGGTCTTCGGTTAGCACCAAAATAGAAGACCTCGTGGTATTATGATCCAAGCACCGAAATCTACTATTCTTCTCTTAGCAAAAAACAATTAAACAGAAGACCAACTTGCAGTCAAAATGACAAAAAGAATAAAAAGTAATTTTATAAGAAATTTTGTGACAATATTTCATATAAAATTATTTTACTAAAAACAAGTGATTTTATTGTATTGAAGCATTGAACAACACTTAGCTTAAACACTAATTTTCTACGAGCTAAAGAAATAAAGATAAATCATCTTTATCTTTACCTTGAAATGAGGAATCAAGTTGAGTGAAGATATTTGATCTGTGTCACAAGAAGACAAGAATCAACCATGATGCCTCAGTCAAGTGGAACAAAGCAAGTAGATCAAGCAACGATCAAGATTGAATCACTCAGCCAACGGAGGAGATTCAACAACAAAGTCTATAAATACAGAAGGAGTGCGGGAAGATCAAGTGTGGTCAATGGTGGTAAACCGTGATATATTGTGGTAAAGAAGGAAAAAGTTAGGAAAAGTGTGAAAGATTAAGGTAACAACCTTATGTTAACTTTTTCTCTACTTTTTATCTATAATATGACTTATGTATCATATGGAGGACCCCTAGAACTGTTCTACACATTTAGAAGTGTAGAATGAGGGGTTGGAAGGTAGTTCTAAGTCCAAGAATGGACTTAGAAGCCAAAATGACCGGTTCGCCGGAAAATAACCTTTTAGAGGTTATTTGTGTTGATATGGGTTTTATGATGATAAAACCTTGTTAGGAACTTGACCAAAGGGTTTTTAGAGTTCGCCGGAGTTTCGCTGGAGTTTCGCCGGAGTTCAACTAAGAAGAGTAGAACTTCTTAAAGTTCATTTGAGGTGAGTGGACGGCTTAATATCTTATAACTTTTGGGTTAATTATGAGATTACCTAAATAAATGTTATATATGTTCATAACGATGCTTAAAAGATATTTAAACATGTGATTAGCCAACATGGTTAAGTTTGTATGAAAGGAACTAATTGTTTATGCATAAAATATGATATGAGGAATTATATAAAATGCATATTTGCTTGAAGTGTTGGAGAAGCACAAATCAGTATTACCAACTTAATTATATGATGATTAAGTTGATACGTACAAGGCTTGAAATGGAGGTCAATGAAAACGTTGACCGATAAATAATGGATTAATTAATACCGGTTGGTATTAGTTAATTATAAATTTATATAAATGCACGACTTTGCATGAATTGAGATACATAAGCTTTATAGATTGATTTAACTATGAATGAATAAATAGGGTATAGACTCTATCTAGGATTGATAGGAGGTTGACCATATATTATAAATTTGGTGGAGGACCCTAGGACTAAAAGTCCTTAACACTCATATTATAAACTCGGTGGAGGACACTAAAACTAAAAGTCCTTAACACTCATATTATAAACTTGGTGGAGGACCCTAGGACTAAAAGTCCTTAAGACTCATATTATAAACTTGGTGGAGGACCCTAGGACTAAAAGTCCTTAACACTCATATTATAAACTTGGTGGAGGACCCTAGGACTAAAAGTCCTTAACACTCATATTATAAACTTGGTGGAGGACGCTAGGACTAAAAGTCCTTAACACTCATATTATAAACTTGGTGGAGGACCCTAGGACTAAAAGTCCTTAACACTCATATTATAAATTGGTGGAGGACCCTAGGACTAAAAGTCCTTAACACTCGGATTATAAATTGGTGGAGGACCCTAGGACTAAAAGTCCTTAACACTCAAATATTTATCGGTGGAGCACCCAAGAATTATGTTATCCTCAAAACTCGTAGATTATGATATTGAAATAAGGATAAGGAGGAGTCATATACACTCATAAGTATATGGGTGGGTTGGGGTTTTAAGTCAAGAATATTGACTATTACTATTTTCCCAAATAAAATGGCGATCTACGGATCGGGTATTTTCCAAGTGTATATGTACTATTAAGTATTTCTTAACTTGGGGGAAAAGACTATTTATATAAGTATCACCCTATGTTTGGGTCTTATACTTGAAACACTAGTTATTCTATATTTAGTCTGCTACTCGTTCGGTACTTGTACTGACCCGTTCGGGGGCCCCACCATTTCAGGTTGAAGCTAGAGCTTGCTACCTGCACCCTTCTACGGGTGACATCAAATTCAAGGAAGACGTGGTTCGTGCTTCCTCATGTTCTTTCAAATTACTAAACATTGCTCATTGAAATTTTGAGAGGTTATTTGTGTTGATATGGGTTTTATGATGATAAAACCTTGTTAGGAACTTCACCAAAGGGTTTTTAGAGTTTCGCCGGAGTTTCGCCGGTGTTCGGCGGAGTTTCGCCGGAGTTTCGTCGGAGTTCAACTAAGAAGAGTAGAACTTCTTAAAGCTCATTTGAGGTGAGTGGACGGCTTAATATCTTATAGCTTTTGAGTTAATTATGAGATTACCTAAATAAATGTTATATATGTTCATAACGATGCTTAAAAGATATTTAAACATGTGATTAGCCAACATGGTTAAATTTGTATGAAAGGAACTAATTGTTTATGCATAAAATATGATATGAGGAATTATATAAAATGCATATTTGCTTGAAGTGTAGGAGAAGCACAAATTAGTATTACCAACTTAATTATATGATGATTAAGTTGATACGTACAAGGCTTGAAATGGCGGTCAATGAAAACGTTGACAGATAAATAATGGATTAATTAATACCGGTTGGTATTAGTTAATTATAAATTTATATAAATGCATGACTTTGCATTTGGAGGAGACTCTTATCCGAAGAACGTACAAAGAAGTATGTTGAGATATTAATGGTGCATGATTGACTACACTGTCGTCCAAGAGAATAATATTAGATATCCCGAAATAGTATGTTGATAGGACCTTGAAGCTGACAAGGTCAAGTGTACATGACATGCATTTAGTGAAGTTGTCCTCTACACTCAATGGGAAGACTACTACCAGTATATATTATACACTTAGAGGAGCGGGTGAACTACAAACTTTGAAAGACAAATAGAGAATTCTTGAGAGCAAAACAACTACGTACTCTACACAAGAATTCAAACGAGAGCTCGAAAGATACACAAGTTCGTCCTCGTTCTTCAACCTAATATGAAAGCTACATCTACATATCTTGTACAGAGACGTTGGAGGAAAACTCTTTATTTTTCTACAAAGGATTACTTCTTGCAAACGAAGAGCGTCAAAGTAACCAGAGTGAAGTAGTGACACTTCAAGGAGTTCGGCGAAACAACCAGTCATCAAGAAGCAGAGTTGCATCCCAGGTGACAAAGCTAATTGCACTTGGAGAAGACGTGAAAAGCTTCTTAAGTGCTAGGGAGTCTAGGTGTTGTAGTTGTTTTACAATTGCTTAATGTAATAGTGGATTAGAGGAACACGTTTTCTTTGAACCACTATAAAAATCCCTGATGCCGATTACTTAACTGCTATTACTTTTTTGTACTTAGGCCAATCTTTTACTCAACGTGCTTTAGCAGATTTCGTTGTACAACAACAAACCTGTCTTGTACACAGATGGCAAATCTGCCTTAGTGTTTTATAGGCATCTCCGACCAGACTTACCTTTCTCGCTGCAAGGCCAAACCTACCAAGATTTGTGTCAACTTTGTGAGACAGACATTCTGCCCCACAAGAAAAGAGAACCCAAGAACAATCTACTCACCCATGTAGACTATTTCTCCGTTGATTAATTGGGACCAACAAGTTGGTGATGGCCCCATCATCAAGGCAATGTCTTGGGGGACGACACCATTGTCATTACCCACCTGCAATAGGTTGATCGTCGAGATGATGGTGCATGTGTGGGGGGAGGAGTGATCTGCTTCCCCGAGGTGGACTCACTTTGTTCCTTGCACATTGCCTGAAGGTTGGAGACCTAAACAACGGAGTACCCGGAACCGGTCCAGAACCAGAATTATACGAGTCATGCCCAAACTTCAAATATTAATGGTAGGACCGAGCAGTCTAAGCCCGATACCAAGACCAGATCGATCTTATTCCTAAGGTTTGCCATTTGATTCGGGTAGCTTCTCGATAATTATTCACATCTTTTCAATATTTTAATGCATGTCTTTTATAATAAAAAATTGAATGATTTACATCCAAAACTGATAAAATATACTTCATATATTGCACACACTCTTTCGTGACATTACAGAAATTATATGTTGCACACAATTATGTCATTCTTTTGATACAGAATGAAAATGGTGACGCCTATGACTGTGATGGCGGTGGTGGTGGACACCTCCCCCCTTCTTAACCTTTCTGGTGGCTGAATCAGAGTTGTGCCTCGATTTGATGATAGTTCTTCCTGTTTGATGATGGTTGTCGGCATGGCCACATGATGATTCCTCCTCTTTTGACTTGGGATGCTTCTTCGTTTTGTGTTTCCTCTTCTTTAATTTCCTTCTTCCTCTTCTATCATCATCATCATCATCACCGTCAGAAGAGTAAGAACAGGTTTCTTCACGATGAGTTGAATCGGATGATGCCCCCCTCCTCCTGTGGCTTCTCTTACTTGATTTTTTATTTTTGTTTCGCTTACTTCTTGAAAAGTTGGATAGCAAAAGGTCAGGAATACTGTCACCGCCAGCTAGGAACCCTGCGAATTATCAGATAAGTCCTTAGTAATTGCATCCAAATAGCTCCCTAGTGTAAAAAAGATTTATGGCTACTCATAAATGATCTTGAATTTCCAACAAGAAGAACAACAAAAAGCCCTGATTGCCCTTGAACTCCTCCCATCCTCTTATGCCCATAATCTTAACTAAACTAACTCAATTATGATCTCCAAAACTCCAACTTTCAAAAAAAGTGGAATTAACTTTTGACATGCCGTTTTTTGAGACCTCTCAAACACAAATGCATTTAGGTGCATTTATAAAGATGTAAAAGAAAATTTTACAGTATAAACTCCAGGTTTCCCAGTCCAGACATATCAAAAGTTTTAATTTACAATGTCTTCTTTTTACCGTTGCAACTGGTCTTATCATTGTTTACCTATCTCTTCACATATCTAATTGTGTATGTTTTTGGGTGCATGCCTACACGACATGTCTGAAGTCAATCACTGTCATTTTTGAGTCACTGTACTTCGGTTATAAGGCACTTGAAGAGTTAGAGAGGTCAATCCGGGGGGAGGGGGGTGAGTTTAAGATCCATTCATGATTTAGAGAGCTTACCTCCGTACTCGTCAAATATATCCTCTGCAACTATCTGCTGATTGGGATCATCAGGTCTAAACCCACCTCGTGGAGGGCTCAATCCAGGTTTATGTTTCAGTTCCCACTTTAAAGGCTGCCAGAGCAAACCCAAAAAACACATGTTGAGTCGTTTATCATTAATATTCATTTATAAAATTACAGCTATCAGATAATTTTGTGTAAATTGCTTATCTACAAAATATCATGTATTGGTTTATGTTAGCCAGCCACAAAATCTTTTGGGACTAAGGCTTGGATGTTGTTGTTGTTGTTGAATCTCACAAACGTGACCAAAAAAGGATGGGGCCACTTTATGGGATAGATTATCAACCTCGATTGGGTCTGTCTGAGCTATGATAGCAGTCAAAGGGTCATCTCTTCTTAACCGACTCTCCTCGTTTGGCATGATAGCATCTTTCAATGGGCATTCACGATCACCACTTTGATGGCCAAAGGTTCCACACCTTACACATTTGACATTCCGTATCTCAACGGCAAAAGGTTTTGCCCTTCCAGGGGCACCTGTGTCCAGCCTGGGTAACAAATAAACTAGAATCATCAATGTTTGCGAAAAATCAAATCTACAACACTAAATATGAGCACCAATACAGTTGAAAAAGTAGTAGATCAGCTGGATGAAGGAGGTTCGTTTTGGGCAATGGAGGGGAAGGGCTATTTTTTAAAATTTAAGGGTGTGTTCTGCTTGAAGAGTAGGAAGACCTAAAATTATCCCCCCCCCCCCTCCCCTCAAACCAAACACACCGTACAAGTATTATATAAGGCCTATGGTGATAAATATATGTTTACTCCCACCATCACACAAATATAGACTTGTATTCCATTTTGGTCCTTTCCACAAAGATAGTCCAGTTCCTGTGTTAGATGTGCTTGAGATTTTCCAATACCAAGTTAAACCCTATTTGAATTTTCATTTGCATAATTCAAAGATAGGAATAATTGATTAATCAACTTTGCAAAATGATAAAAATGAGAATCACATATGAAGTTAATTATTGCATCTAACTCAACAATAATTTCTACATCAGTGTTGTATGATATTCCTTTGATGCATGGACTACTCAACATGTTTTTCTCTGTGAACATACTTTGACATTTTAGTGTTTCATCTTCTTTAAGCCATACTTGTAAAGATTCCATCTCATCCCCATCTAGTTCAGTAAATATAAAGTTGAGTGATTGATTTTCTCAAATCTTCTTTACTAACATAGCGTGGAAAACAAACCACCATAGTGATTCCAGATATCAAAAAAGAAAAACATACCTTGGAGCATTTTTGAGGACTTCAAATTGATCTTCTGTTGGTAAGAGCCGGCCAAACACATCCTTTGGCCTTGGTCTCTTTTTTTCTTCAACAAATTCAGGTATCCTAAATCAAAGGAAAACATAAAAAATCATCATCAGTCTACCACTCCAAGAAAAAAAAATACGTAACTAAGTATAGCTCTGTAATTCTTGAAGCTCTGTCTGTTCGAAACAATAAACTAGTGAATCTAAAGAAGAGCATTACTTTGACTCAGAAACATCCTCAGCAGCTATTGGAGCCTGAGAAGTTCCGTTGTTCTCTTGCTTTTTCTTCTCATCTTCCACCTCTGCAGCCTTAGCACTTTCCGGGTTGTAACCAGGAGGTCTCACATACATAAAGCTAACTGCTTTCATCATCTCCAACTACAAAACGTTGTATAATCCAAACCAAAATCTGTATGAATGCACATATATAGCCAACATATAGATTCCCATAATTTTGGCATAAATAAAGAGACGTGGACATTTTTTATAATAAAACTGCAGACAACTATTTTTTAACTTGGACATTTTTTGCATATATATATGTATGTATGCATGTATCCCAGAAAGCGAGATAAAAGAAAACCATAATCAGCTATTAAATGCAAAAAAAGTTCATGTGGGAAGTGAGTGTTACCTTTTCTTTTTCCTTCTTGGAAGCCAAAGCAGTCTGACGGAAAAACTCTTGTTCTTGAGCATACTGAAGATGTTTTAAAATGGGGATGCTAATTAGTAAATACCCGTGGACAAAATAATACTATGTACTCCCTAGTCCATTTTGTAAAATACAGCTTTCTTTTTGTTTAATAAAATATGAATATTTCCCTAACCTGGCCAAACCTCAAATGCATGTTACACTAACATGGAACATAATATTTATCTGGAATGGGTTGATCCTAAAATTCGAGAGAAAATATACTAAAAAATCAAATAAATTAGGTAAGGAAGTGAAAGTAACAGTAGAAGAAGAAAGTACGTAGTATCAGATACCTCTCGGGCAATTTCTTCCGAGCGGCGTTCCTTCTGGGCATGGGTTTGCTCGGCGATCCACTTCCGGCGTTGGTTAGGGTAAGAGAGTGGGTGCCAAGGTTTCTGGTTAAGGAAGTTGTGAGACCAGGCGGTTCCCGCCTTAGTCTTGTAATCCACTTCTCCACCCTTATCGGCGAATCTCTTGCTCAGCCTCGGCCCTCCGCCTTCCTCTTCCTCCATCCTCTCTCGGGGTGGTTTCAATTTGGGCCGGAGCTTAAGCTTTTTTCGGTCTTCAATTCTACTTTTACCCGCATAGTCCACTTATGTCCTGATTATTTATTGTTTTGATTTTAACGTTTTCCAAAAATTTTCAAATGACTTCTCGTACTATACCAAAAAATCAATTGAGTCATTATATTTATCAAATGTTATCATCCTTAAGTCACCAAGTCTTAAAAAAAACACTAAGGAGGCGTTTAGTAAGATATGTGAAGTAAACACGTAAATTCCTTAAAACGCTGCTTACTAACCGAAAGAGATGTTTAAAGTGTCGCTTACTAAGCATACCACCCTCATGTATTAATTAAGCGACACTTTAAACTTTTTCACTTTCCGAATTTACCCTTACCTTTACCCTTTGCCCTTACCCTATTGGTACCCAACTACCCCGCCCTACCCTACCTTACCCTGACCCCACCCCTGACCCCCACCTACCCCGACCCCTCCACCACCCGCCCTACCCCACCCCCTCACCCCTGTACCCCTACCACCTTCCCCTACCTTGACCCGACCTCGACCCCACCGCTACCCTGACCCCCACCCCACCTCACCCCACCCTTGACCCAACCATACCCCACCCCCTCACCCCTTACCCTACCCGTGTACCCCTACCACCTTCCCCTACCTTGACCCGACCTTGACCCCACCCCTGCCCCGCCCCTACCCCCCCCCCCCGCCCCCACCCTTGACTCGACCACTACCTCGCCCTACCCTACCTTACCCCGACCCCACTCTGACCCCCAACCCCCACCCTTGACCCGACCATACCCCACCCCCAGACTGCACTACCTGCCCTACCCCACCCCACCCCTTACCCTACCCCTGTACCCCCTACCACCTTCTACCTTGACCCGACCCCACCCCTTACCCCCTACCACTTTACCCCCACCCTCGACCCAACCCCCACCTTACCCCTACCCCTACCCTCCACCACCTGACCTACCCCCACCTTCACCCTACCCCTTCCCCTACCTTGACCCGACCCTGACCCCACCCCTACCCCGCCCCCTTGACCCGACCATACTCCACCCCACCTTACCCTACCCCCTACCTTACCCCACCCCCACCCTCACCCTTTACCCCTTACCACCTTCCCCTACCTTGACCCGACCCTGACCCCGACCCCATCCCCATCCCCTACCCCCTGCCCCTACCTCGACCCACCTCTACCCCCACCCCCACCCTTGACCCGACCATACCCCACCTTCCCCTACCCCTACGAGTTGGGGGTTGGTATGGGTGGGAGTAGGGGTGGAGGGTAAGGTCGTGGTAAAGGTAGGGGTAGGGAAAGGATGGGGGTCAAGGGTGTGGAATTGGGGTAGGGTGAGGGGTGGGGGTACAAGGCAGGGTAGGGGCTAGGGGTGTGGGTAAGCGACTAAGCGTACGAGGTGACCCCACATAATATATTACTCCCTCCGTCCCCCTATTATTGTCTCATTTCCTATTCACTTGGTCAACACAAATCATTCTTAATCTCTTACTTTATTTATCAAATTTTTATCAAATTTGATTCTGGTTTTTGCGACTTGATAAAACTTTTAATGTAGTTTCTGAATATGCAAATTTTTTTCCTAAAAATAATTCTAGTATGGACAGGGATCTGTTTGCTTTATCGTCAGTCAAGCATCGTAAACCGTAATGGGACAATAACAGGGGGACGAAGGTAGTATATATTTGTGTTCATGAATGTTTGTGTGTGTATATATCTATAGGGTTATTTAGGACATTTTAATGTTAAACGGTGTTTTAAATCCTTTGAAATAAACATGAGCTTACAACACTGCTTATTTTATGCGCCGCTTATTAACGCGAGTCTTAATAAGCATCGTTTACTAACCCGTGAAGTAAACGTGTCCTAAAGGAAGCTATTTAACCGGTTACCATCTGGTTAACTATGTTTAAAAAACCAATTCGCGAAGCGGCCCGACCACATGACTGGGTCACGAGTCAACCCGGTCAACGTCGGAAAACCGGTCAACGATTTTATGCCCATATAATAATAAACATATAATTATATACAAAATTATAATAAAAAGTAGTTATTATTTATAATAATCAACTAAGGATAATACTTATTAAGCATTTAATACACTCTCATAATATTCCAAAGTATAATTTGATCATATTAAAATATACTACGTATAATGATTTTTCTTTTGTATTGTACACATAATTTAATTTAGCATGATTTTTATTCCTAAATAAATATATAAATATATTACATGATTTTTCTTTTTACGATTTTGGAATTGTAATTTTATTGGTTTAAAAATGCATTAAAATTAAAAAAGAAATTATTTTTTTTGGAAAAAAAACCCAAAACCGAGTTTTTCCGAGTTTTTTGGCTCTGGGTCCGGACCGGGTTTTCTCGAGTCAATCGGGTTTTTCCGATTTTTTATCATTTCTGGATTTTGAACTAACCGACTCGGGTTCTTGTTTGAGTCGCCGGGTTCCGGGTTGACCCGGCCGGTCAGGTCGGTTTTTAAACCTAGCCAGGTAACCGTCAAATGGCACTCCATGTGGTTTTTTTTTTGCTTTTTCATTTTTGTTTTTGCGTTTTCTTTTGTCTCTTTCTTTCTTCTCCTGGCTACCACGCTTCTTCTTCCCCGTCCTTACCAGTTGTGTCTGCATTTTTTCTTTTTTCCTTTGTTTCTTTAATTCTTTCTTTCTTTCTTATTGTAATTCTTTCCACAAAAGGGAATTAACTTTTGTCGCGCAACTCCTCCTCATTCTTTGCTGCCGGCCGACCGTCGACTGCAAGGTCGCAGCTTGTCTAACCGCACGGCCGCAGTTCGTTTAACCGCCGGTATCCTAGATTTTGCTCGTCGCCCACAACTTCTCCGATCTGCCGCCTATCGCCCGTAGCCAAAGCGTCACCTAGCAGCAGCAGCAGCAGCCTGCCGCTCATCAACTAACTTCTAAACCGCCATCAGCCGCCTCCCGTAGCCCACAGTCAAAGCTTACATAGCCGCGTCCGCATGCCACCAGTCTTCCTCAACATCCGCTCTCAATCCGTCGGCCACGGCCACAAGTTCTCCAACCGCCACCGCCGGCTGCCCACCCTAAAAATGAGAATCTGGAAGAATGGAAGCAAGGAAGAAAATGTTGGAAAAATGTGTTAAAATTGCATTAAATGGTCTTTTTGGGGCAATTATTTGAGTGGGGTCTACTTCCGATTTGGGTCGGGTCAAAGTGGTTTCGGATTGTCCTTGTTAAGAACTACAATTCGATATATGGTACACTCAAAACGGATAACGGGTGAATGCAAAATTGATTCTCGAAGTTCACTCGTTGAAATGGAAAAACTGGGAAAATGGCGAGTTTCTAGTGTGTTTTATCCCACACCGAAAAACTCAAGGGATTTTCACCCCCTTATAAAGGGAAGCCTCTTTTAAGGAGTTAAGATTCCTAAAGGGAAAGGCTCTCTCTTACGCGCAGGGGGGGGTGCCGATCAAATCCCGAAACGGAGAAGAAAAACCGCGACTCGTGTGCGCGGGCGACCTGCGGACACGAATGTCGTTCGAAAACCTGCTTCGCATCAGAGTTGCTCCAACTCTGGTGGAGGTCTTCTGGTAGCATCAGAACTGCTCCAACTCTGGTGGGGGTATTCTGATCGCGCACCAGAACTGCTCCAAGCCGTTACAACCATTAAATGCCCAACGTTCTTGTCTTTTAATGCAACGTTAAATGGACAGTTTATGGATGATTCAATGCCCAACGGACTGGTCATTGAAGTCCAACGTTCAGGTCCATTAACACCCCATTTAACACACAACAAATCCTCCTATAAATAGCTGGCAGGTGGTTTGCAACAACAACAACGCACAATACATTCCTCACGAATTTCTTGAGCTAAAAACATCTAAAGCTACTCAGCAAACTTCCTTCTGTGTTCATACTTGGTTCTCGTTCGCTGGAACTCTTGTTTGTGTGCTCAAACATTAGTTCGTAGTCATCGTATCCTGGGAAACGATTGTTGCAACGCTCCTAGCACCGTGGGAGGCAACAAATACGTTTTAAGGAAATCGTGCGTAGCACGAGCTTTGACTAATTCTGCTTCATCTCCTTTCCTGTTTTTCTTTAGTCATTTTATTTAATTAATTTATTTTAATTAATTTTCTTTATTTTCCGAAACACACCCAACAATCTTAAAACGTATTTGTTGATTGTTCTACTCCGGTAAACAATCTTAAACGAAGTTTGTCACTTTGGTGAACGAACTTATTTTATTTGTGTTTTCGGAAAAACGTTAAAGAACGAAAATGACTTCTCAAGAAAACGAGATTGGTGTTGGGCAGAATGTTCTGAACGACAATCACTCTGAAAGCGGAGCACCGGTGAACAATAGTTCACAACGCGGTGCATCTGCTTTGGCCAACCAAAGGGCTATCCCTATGGTGACCGTGCCAAGCAACTCTGTGGAGAAACCCGAGAAATTCAACGGGTTAAACTTCAAGAGGTGGCAGCAAAAGATGCTATTTTACCTCACTACTCTCGGTCTTGCTAGATTCTTGACCGAAGATGCGCCGGTAGCAACCGGGGGTGAGGTGGATGCGCAATCTTTCAACGCGGTTGAAGCTTGGAAGCATTCTGACTTCCTTTGCCGAAACTATGTGTTGAACGGGCTGCATGATGCTTTGTACGACGTATATAGCAAACTAGCTACGGTTAAGGAGCTATGGAATGCTTTGGACCACAAATATAAAAGCGAGGATGCCGGCGCAAAGAAATTTGTTGTTGGTCGATTCTTTGACTTTAAAATGGTGGATTCGAAGACGGTCTTGAGTCAAGTTGAGGAGATGCAAATGATCTTCAACGAAATTCGAGATGAAGGAATGACAGTTAGTGAGTCTTTCCAAGTGGCGTCAATTATCCATTTATTGCCGCCAGCTTGGAAGGATTTCAAGAACTACCTTAAGCACAAGCGAAAGGAAATGAACTTGGAGCAATTGATCCTCCGTCTGCGGATTGAAGAGGATAACCGGAAGAACGATGGGAAACTCCCAATTGTTCATGGCGCCAAGGCCAACGTGGTGGAGCATGCTAAAGGCTCCAAAAATAAAAATAATGGGAAGACCAAGCTCGGTCCCAAGGGAGGCGTTTCCAAGACAAAGTTCAACGGAAAATGCTTCAATTGCAACAAGAATGGACACAAGTCCTCGGATTGCAAGGCACCAAGGAAGAAGAAAGATTCTCACGTGAACTTGGTGCAAGGTGGGCAAAAGGATGAAGACATCATCCTTGCGGCTGTGGTGACCGAGGTTAACCTCGTTGGATCCAATTCCAAGGAGTGGTTCGTGGACACCGGTGCTACCCGGCATATTTGCTCAAACCGGGAGCTATTCACGACCTTTGAGCCATCAAATGGTGAAAAGGTGTGGATGAGAAATTCTGCTCATTCCGCGGTGGAAGGCGTGGGCAAAGTGGTCCTGAAGATGACTTCGGACAAGGAGCTGACTCTAAACCAAGTGCTGTTCGTTCCGGAGATACGCAAAAACCTGATTTCCGGTTCGTTGTTGAACAAGCATGGCTTCCGCATGGTTTTTGAGTCGGACAAATTAGTTTTGTCTAAATCGGGAATGTATGTGGGAAAGGGGTATACATGTGATGGGCTGTTTAAGCTCAATGTAATGACTATTATTAATAATAATAATAAAATCCCTTCTGCTTACTTGCTTGAGTCTTCCAATGTGTGGCATGGTAGACTAGGACATGTTAATTTTAATTCTATACGTAGATTAATTAACATGGAGCACATTCCTAAATTCACAATTGATGTGAAGCACAAATGTGAAGTTTGTGTAGAGGCAAAACTAACGAAAACGTCTTTCAAATCGGTTGAAAGAAAAACGGAACCACTTGAATTAATTCATAGTGACGTTTGTGATTTTAAATCAATACAAACACGCGGCGGTAATAAATATTTTATTACCTTTATCGACGATAGCACTCGCTATTGCTACGTTTATTTATTAAAAAATAAACACGAAGCAATCGATAAATTCATTCTTTATAAGAATGAAGTGGAAAACCAACTTAATCGACGGATTAAGACGGTTAGGAGTGATCGAGGTGGTGAGTATGAAGCACCAATTGGTGACTTTTGCGCTAGTGTGGGTATAGTACACGAACGTACCGCACCCTATTCACCTCAATCAAACGGTGTTGCCGAACGAAAGAATCGCACATTGAAAGATATGATGAATGCGATGCTAGTAAGTTCGGGCTTGCCACAAAATATGTGGGGCGAAGCAATCTTGACAAGCAATTACCTTTTAAATAAGGTTCCCCGGAAAAAATATGATAAAACTCCGTACGAGTTGTGGAAAGACAGACGGCCTTCCTATCAATATTTAAAAGTGTGGGGGTGTCTTGCTAAGGTGCTTGTACCAACACCTAAGAAAACGGTGGATTGTATTTTTATTGGATATGCACAAAATAGTAGTGCTTATCGGTTTTTAGTGTACGATTCGAATAATCCGGATGTACATAAAAACACAATAATTGAATCAAGGAATGTTTCATTCTTTGAAGATGTATTTCCATGCAAGTCCAACGAAGGGTCTAGCACGTCAAAACGAACATTTGACGTAGCTATGGAAAATACTAGCGAGGGATCCGGAGAAGAACCCGAACCCAGACGTAGCAAACGTGCTAGAGTCGAAAAATCCTTCGGACCGGATTTTCTCACCTACCTGGTAGAATTTGAATCGGATATTCTAACATGTATGGTAGAAAATGAACCGGATTTTCTAACATGTTTGGTAGAAAATGAGCCACGGACTTATACGGAAGCCGTGACGTCTACTGAAGGTCCTATGTGGAAAGAAGCCATCAAAAGTGAGGTGGACTCTATCCTAAAAAATCACACGTGGGAATTGGTTGATCTCCCTCCGGGATGTAAACCTTTGGGATCCAAGTGGATTTTTAAACGTAAAATGAAACCAGACGGTTCCATTGATAAGTATAAGGCGAGACTTGTAATCAAGGGATACAAGCAATGCGAGGGCCATGATTACTTTGACACGTATTCTCCCGTGACGAGAATAAATTCCATTAGGATGATACTAGCGATTGCCGCTTTGCGGAATTTGGAAGTTCATCAAATGGACGTAAAAACCGCTTTTCTAAATGGCGATATAGACGAAGAAATCTATATGGAACAACCCGAGGGTTTTCGTGTTCCAAGCCAAGAAAAGAAGGTTTGTAAATTAATTAAATCATTGTATGGATTGAAACAAGCCCCTAAACAGTGGCACGAAAAGTTCGATCATGCAATGTTAATTAATGGGTTTAAGATAAACGAAAGTGACAAATGCGTCTATGTGAAAAGCACGGTAGACGGCTATGTCATTTTATGTTTATACATGGATGATATACTCATCGTGGGTAGCAATAATCTAATGATTAATTCTACCAAAAACATGTTAAATTCTAAATTTGACATGAATGATATGGAGCTGGCCGATTTAATCCTTGGGATTAAAATAATTAGAGGACCTGACGGTCTAACGCTAAGCCAATCCCATTACGTTGATAAAATCCTTACTAAATTTAATAAGGATGATTATCAAGAGGCAAGGACGCCATTAGATAAAAACACTCATCTTACCAAAAATCGTGGAGAGTGTATTTCTCAAGTAGAATACGCTAGGATTATTGGAAGTTTGATGTATCTGATGAGTTGTACCAGGCCTGATATTGCCTTTGTGGTTAGTAAGCTAAGTAGATATACTAGCAACCCCGGTGATGAACACTGGAAGGCAATAATACGGGTTTTGAGGTATTTACGTAAAACCCAAAACCTTGGACTGCACTATGGAAGATATCCGGCTGTACTTGAAGGGTATAGCGACGCTAGTTGGATATCCGACATAAAGGACTCTAAATCCACAAGTGGATATGTTTTCACTTTGGGAGGTGCAGCCGTGTCGTGGAAATCCTCGAAACAAACGTTAATAGCTAGATCCACGATGGAATCTGAGCTAATAGCCTTGGATAAGTGCACTGAAGAGGCTGAATGGCTACGCCATTTTCTCGAGGATATTCCAAGATGGGAGAAGCCTGTCCCTCCAATATGCATTCATTGCGATTGTCAAGCGGCAATTGGAAGGGCACAGAGCAACCTCTACAATGGTAAGTCTAGACATGTTCGTCGTAGACATAACACCATTAAACAACTCCTCACAACGGGTGTTATCACTGTTGACTACGTGAAGTCAAAGGATAACATAGCGGATCCGCTAACCAAGGCATTGGATAGAGAATTGTTGGAGAAGTTGTCACGAGGAATGGGACTAAAGCCCGTGAATTGAAAAGTTCTATAGTGGATACCCAACCTAGTTGGTCCTAGGTTCAAAAGGGACAACTAAATTATAGAGCGAAGGATGGTCACTGTGGGGTCCCGGACTCCTACCCACTCCTCGTTAAAACAGTGACTCCCGCACGAGGTTAGCAAAAACGTTTGCTTTAATGATTCTATAATGTTGATCTACTCGATAACATTGGAAGAGTATGCGGGATACTCGTGAAAGAATCACCTATGTGAGAGAGAAGAGGGCCGCTTCAAAGGAGAACTGTAAAGGCTCAGTTCTTTAGAAACTCTTGCAGAACCAGGACGGTGACCCATGGCCAAAACGGGCACACCCATGAGAACGGAACAAAGTTGGAAGGTTCTTGTGTAAAGATAAGTCAATGTTTACACGACGGCAGTATAGTTCAAGGACATCGAGTCTACTAGACAGCCAGTAAATAAACGTGTCTTTACAACGGAAGGTTCAAAGGATAAAACCTACCTCTCCGTATGCAAGGATCATCCGATGAACACAATGTGTCCTCCTATCTTCGTGTCTTTTTAAGTCTCGAAAATCAATTTTCATTCATGTGGGGGATTGTTGGAAAAATGTGTTAAAATTGCATTAAATGGTCTTTTTGGGCAATTATTTGAGTGGGGTCCACTTCCGATTTGGGTCGGGTCAAAGTGGTTTCGGATTGTCCTTGTTAAGGGCTACAATTCGATATATGGTACACTCAAAACGGATAACGGGTGAATGAAAAATTGATTCTCGAAGTTCACTCGTTGAAATGGAAAAACTGGGAAAATGGTGAGTTTCTAGTGTGTTTTATCCCACACCGAAAAACTCAAGGGATTTTCACCCCCTTATAAAGGGAAGCCTCTTTTAAGGAGTTAAGATTTCTAAAGGGAAAGGCTCTCTCTTACGCGCAGGGGGGGGTGCCGATCAAATCCCGAAACGGAGAAGAAAAACTGCGACTCGTGTGCGCGGGTGACCTGCGGACACGAATGTCGTCCGAAAACCTATCATTCAAAGATACGGTCTAAGTTTTGTTTCTTCCCGTAACGTTTTATTTTTTTCCCAGGATCAGAGTTGCTCGAACTCTGGTGGCTTCGGACCAGAGTTGTGGCTTCGGATCAGAGTTGCTCGAACTCTGGTGGCTTCGGACCAGA
This sequence comes from Cuscuta europaea, assembly GCA_945859875.1. NCBI lineage: Eukaryota > Viridiplantae > Streptophyta > Magnoliopsida > Solanales > Convolvulaceae > Cuscuta > Cuscuta europaea. The sequence goes on from CAMAPE010000033.1 coordinate 1,414,375, forward strand.
AGCTCAAACTCTGGTGGCTTCGCATCACAGTTGCTCCAACTCTGGTGGAGGTCTTCTGGTAGCGTCAGAACTGGTCCAACTATGGTGGAGGTATTCTGATCGCGCACCAGAACTGCTCCAAGCCGTTACAATCATTAAATGCCCAACGTTCTTGTCTTTTAATGCAACGTTAAATGGACAGTTTATGGATGATTCAATGCCCAACGGACTGGTCATTGAAGTCCAACGTTCAGGTCCATTAACACCCCATTTAACACACAACAAATCCTCCTATAAATAGCTGGCAGGTGGTTTGCAACAACAACAACGCACAATACAATCCTCACGAATTTCTTGAGCTAAAAACACCTAAAGCTACTCAGCAAACTTCCTTCTGTGTTCATACTTGGTTCTCGTTCGCTGGAACTCTTGTTTGTGTGCTCAAACATTAGTTCGTAGTCATCGTATCCTGGGAAACGATTGTTGCAACGCTCCTAGCACCGTGGGAGGCAACAAATACGTTTTAAGGAAATCGTGCGTAGCACGAGCTTTGACTCATTCTGCTTCATCTCCTTTCCTGTTTTTCTTTAGTCATTTTATTTAATTAATTTATTTTAATTAATTTTCTTTATTTTCCGAAACACACCCAACAGAAAATTGGAAAAGAAAGAAATTGGGGTGAGGAGAAAGAAAGTGTACGAGAAGAAGAATAAAGAAAACCATAAAGAAATTGTCGCTGCAACTCGACGGAAGAAGTCAACAGGAAATAAAGGAGGGATAGAAAAAAGAAAGAGAGACAAAAAAAATGGTGTTTGCTATGGTACCCAACAAAAATGGGAGGGTACCATACCTAGGATGCATTTCATTGGTCCAACTCAAAGTTTTACATTTTATTTGCATTTAAATTATTCAACTGAAAATTTTTGATTGGTCCATTCCATCATGTTATCATACCAAGGTACCGTAGAAATTGCCAAAAAAATAAGAGGGAAAAACCCAAGTCATTGCCACATGTGCCTCCACACCACCTACAACCGGCAACATTCATATCCAACCGGCTAAATAGTTCACTTTTTTAACACTTTCATATTATTTGATTAATGGATAAGTATGAGAACTTAATTGACTTTTTGTCAATAGTATGAAGACCTATTTGACAGATTTCTCTTCTGTTTTCAACTAGATTCACACTCGTGTGATGCACGAGATATAAAAATGTAATTGCGATATGATACTATTTGTAAATATTATTAGTTCGTGTGTTAATGAATGCAAATTGGTAAAGATGTAGTATGCATAATAAATTATAATTAAAGAAATGATAGTGAAGATTTATAGATTGACGGTAAGTATGCTTTGAAATAAGTAGAAATAAATAAATGTATTTAAGGTTTCTACAATCTAGACATTCCGAAAAACTTCCCTGTAAACAACGTTGGTGGTATGGTCAGTTGGCTCGTCATCTTCACCGTAAATTAATATTTTCAAACCCTTGGGATTTGTTACTTTTGATACTGTAACATACAGTTGACCATGCGTAAAGACTGACTTTTTAAATAAAAGTCTAACATGCGACAAAGATTGACCTTGACTTTTATTTATAGTCATCGCGTAAGAGGTCATTACTGGAAATTGTCTTCTTTGAAACTTGAATGATATTTTTGAATCAGAATGAGTTAAGCTTAACCTCAAAATGACAACTTCATGCCCGACATATTTTCCGCCTACAGTTTTTGCCCCTAAGATGTGATTTCCAAGTCGTGTAATAATTAATCTTGTTCCATTGCAAAGCCCCATAAAAGGGTCAATATTCCTTAAAACTTAAAAGCATAATTGGAGTACCAACCTTTATGGTCAACACGTGGTTTGGAACTCCAGAAGCACGTATTTTGTTGAGAAATTCTGCAGTGTGCAAATCCGCCAGGAAATCAACATTGGAGTATGACTTGCAAATGCTATCTGAACTTAAATATTTCCTTGACTCTTCATTAACGTTCAAAGATGTCATGTATTCGTTAATTGCATTCACAACATCAAGGGTTGGAGCTAGAATTGCACGCTCTTGCAAGTAAGACAGGTCATTGACAATATTTTCAAAGTTGGGACAGGTGCTTTGACCAATAGTTGCAATGGGGTCAGTTCCACATTCTAACAAAAGGTCACTTGGAATATTGACATTGGCAAAGCCATCATTATATTCACCCACAGTTCCGTCTCCTAAACTCGCAATCCACTTTGCAAATTGTACCAAATCTTCATATTCACGATCATCAGTCAATGATTACAACCTCATGTTCTTTGTCATATGTAATACAATGAATTCAAGCCAAATATATGAAGAATTAATCGTCGCATTGACAATGTCTTGTCTGGTACCTTTTGTAATGACTGGTAAGATTTGTTTGAAGTCTCCCCCAAATACCATTGTTTTCCCTCCAACTAGTTTTTCAGCACTAAATGAATTTGTGAATCTCAGGATGTCCTGTATCTAAAGCTTCAAAGCAATACATGTGCATCATCCCATATGACCAGTTTGCACCGAATTATCAATTGCGCTAGAGGGCTTACATGTTTGATATTGCATGAGGAGTTCTTATTTGGGTTGATTGGTATTGCAAAACGTGAATGAGCCGTTCTACCACCTGGTAACAGTAAAACTGCAATGCCACTCGAAGCAACATTTAAAACAATTTCTCCCTTAGACCTCAAAGCGGTTAACAATGTTTTCCATACAAACTTTTTCCCCGTAGCTCCATAACCATATACAAAGAATACCCCCCACCATTGTTTTCTTCAATGGATTGCATAATGGTTGTGCATACCTCACGTTGTTGATCATTTAGATTGTCTATGCATTGTCATGCTCTTCACGTAAGGCAACACGATCATATTGCAATTCGTCAAAAATAAACATGTTCTAATACATGACAACTTCAGTACTTATCATGGGAAAGGGCATTGATGGATAGTCCTTTAAGGTCCTACCCATTCTCTTCAACATCATCTCTATTTCCGTCAATGCATAATTCTTAATCTTAGCTTCAGTCAACGTCAAACCTAATATAACATTTATTAAAAGAGTCATATCAAATAACATGTGTAATAATATACAAAGTAAAGTATAGTTATATATATATGTGTGTGTGTGTAATATATGTATATTTGTATGTGTAACATGAGTATATATTAACGGACTTGTGAAAATGTTTAGTACCTGGATGCATTAAAGCTCTTCTTTGCTTGTGTAGAATGTCATCTGACATAAATGTCCAACATTTGCCCCAACATATTCTGGTCTACTCATTGTATCTAAGTCCCCATGCGGAAGCCCAATATTTACCTTCTAAAGACCCTTAAACGTACTCTTCGTCATCGTCCAACAGTCCTAAAGTGAAATATGCCTCGCGATATGTATTATGAATAATCCCATCAACAATTTTTAGATTATCACAGCTTGTAACCCCACGCCTCAATTTAAGGACACATCGTAAATAATAAGATTCTCCCAATCCCGGAGGGACATGTGTTAGACGACCTAAAGGAAACCCCTTTATTGAGGGTTCAAATTCTCTTGTTGCCGTTTTCCAGACAAACTTTTAATTTGAGGGAATTTGGCATAAGTTAACTCCCTTGCCTCAGGGTACTCACCATTTGATCTCAGCCATCTTCAGAATAATCATACTGCTCATTGTGGAAATGAAAGCCCAAACGTTCAACAGATGGATTCATGTACTGAATTTCAAATCCAAATATTCTCCACATTGCCTCACATGGAGAAATATACCGTCAATCATGGTACAATATAATTTCATCAACAGGTTTGTCAATGTCATCTTTATTTGATTTTTCATAAAATTCTGCTGTGACACGATCATGTCCCTCGTTGACGTATTTGAATAAATATTTTATTGAACACGTTTGATTGCACCACTCCACATTAAGATGAGCACCGTACCTCATCAATAACGACATATTGTGGGCGACAAGATATCTATTGTCAAGTGATGCACCACTTTTGACAATTGTTCTTCCATCATTCCGCCTCCTATATTTAGGATAATCCTCTTCATCAACGTTGGTTTGTTCGTTGATCTTCTTTGGGAAGTGCTTTGAACATTTAGACTCAACCATGCAAGGGGTGTTCCTTGCATCATTGCCACATGGTCCGTGCACCATATGTGTGCATACTGATTAAAAATATTCAGGATAAGTCCTCTCGTCAGGTATTTCAGCTGATATAATACGGTCAATGTCTGCTGGGGTGAGAAATTTGTCTCCATTCCCCATAAATAATAAAATATGAGCATGCGGTAATCCACACTTTTGGAATTCAACTGTGTAACTCACTGCGATCATAGAATATAACAATGTCGTTACACACACAGCCACAAATATATAAATGAGTATTTTTTTTATCCAGGAAGGTAAACCACCAAAATCAGTGGGGTTAATATCGGGGAACATTTACCAAGTATTATTAAAATGAGAATAAAAATATACAAAGATGAGAGGGGGACTAGACCAAAACCTCTCAACACAAAACAAACCTCCATACAAAATAAACTAAGTAATAATTCTGAAATCAGGGATACCAAACAGATCCCTAAGATAAGCTCGCCTAACCAGACCGGGAAGATCACCAACACAATAAAAAACTTGACTTTGTCCCAACATGAGTCCAAAGCTAAAAAATGGGCCGGTCCATTTGCCTCACGGACAACATGAGAAAAAATTACCCCCTTCCTATTTGCAAGCAGTACAATTTCCTGAACCTCATCCTTCCACCTTCCCCTTCCTCCATCTTTGATATGGCGCACAGCAACCTCCGAATCAAACTCCGGCCACCTCGAATTCGGCAAAGCCAGAATCTACTGCCCAGATCATCGCAAATATGATGGCGAGCAACTCCGCTTCAAAACTTAACGATGCCAGTATCCGAAAAGAGATAGCAGCAAGGAGCTCCCCCTTCTGATTCCTCCTAATCGCACCACCAACATATTTGTGAGGTAAAAAGCTAGCATCTGTATTCAATTTAAGTTTCATGACCGGTATTCTCAGGAATAAGATGCTCCTCGAACAGAATATCCCCAACAGACCGCAACTTTGAGCATGATAAGCTTTGCACCTAATGATGTGTATAAACTTTGATCTGAGCTATAATGAAATCCGTTGTAGGAATAGATTCCCCACTTCCCCAGATAAATCCTGAGTAGACATTCCATATGTGCCAGCTGATTATTCCTGATAGATTATGTTTGAAAATATCCATTAGTGTCTTACTGTCCGCCTTCCACCACCTGGCCATAAAGACCTGCTTACTGGAGCTTTGTTTTGGATCAGAGGAAGAACAAGGTTATATGAATCGCCGGTAAGAACGAGTCACGGAAACTAAGGTTGATAGGGATGAGTCAACCTGGAAAAAATTAATGCAACATCAACCTCCACCTCAGCAGTAACATGCTAACCTGTTGGTAACTGGCTAGAAAGCCAAATTGAGTGTGTTTTTATACTTCAAGGATTCAATTGGGTGATTTAATAGTACGTTGACTTAATTGACATTTTTTATATAGTGCATGGGTCTATTTGATAGTTTTACCTATTCTAAAAGTAGACATACTTATATATTACTTTTCTTAGTACAAGGGCTTAAGTGACAAATTAGAAATAGTAGAAAAACTTATTTGACCTTTTCTCCAAATATCATTGACATGAAAATCATAACCATTATTAGTTTAGCAACAAGACATTTTCATTAGACATCAAAACTCCTTTGTTGAGCATTAGAACTCTGCAATTGAGTATCGTGATCGCTGGTCCCATGTCTTATAATTCACTTTCTTATTCTTAATTTTTCTTTTGAAAAAAAATCTTAAATTATATCTATAATCAGCTCCTATGAATTCCAATCTGCAAATTCAGTGTAATATTCTACTTTTAAAATATGTAATGATATGATATTTTAAAATGTGCATCGCATCAGTGCCAAATGCTATTTTCTTTTAAACTCTATACTCAGTTAAGTATAACATGACACATTTCTATAAATCTATTTACTAAATTATCAATATACTTTGCAATGGAAAATACAATAATTTTATTGGAAATAATAATTTTTAATTCATCATTCCTAACTTAGAAAAGTTATTGTGCTCGTTTTATAATCTTTTTACTCATGCACATTTATTTCAACATTATATTCATTTTAGTTTAGCAGAAAACTCATTTTAAACTTTATATTCATTTAAGTAAAACTCATTTATGTATCAATCAAACATGTAATACATATGCACTATAATTTAACTTATTCATTTAAGAATATTATCATTATATTGAATTGCCATAAAAAATTTATGTTAAGTTGGTCATATAATATGATACCATTGTTCATTTCTTTGGAACACAATACTCATATTAATATTAACATAAATCTCATATTAATATTTACACGTAATGAACACATTATATTTCCAATTAATAAAGTTAGTAAAGTTTGCTCAATTACTATAGAAAAATCGTTCAAAAAGCATATCTCGATAATTTCAAAACCTGTAAACATCAAACTAAAAAATACTATCATGCGTTACGTTTTAATCGCAACATTTTGAATTTTACACTACTCACATGCTCTACTTTGACTACATTTTACGCTATTATTTTATGACAATTATTTATAAAAAAATATTATTCAATTAATCTCATTACAAATTTTCAAAATCTGATTTTGAATATTTTTTTACTTATAGAATTAAGATATAATAATTACGGTCAAAGACGTGCGTTGACAAATGTGAAATGTTGACCGTTACAACTAAAAAAGAACGGATGGAGTAACAAAAAACCTTTAAAAAACATATCTTTGTTTTTGCTCATTTTAGAATGTCATATCGATACTCATTTATTTTTTATATAATACTCATTTAAGTATAACATAAAGTTCATTTCAATATTTCACACGTAATAAACATGTCTCAATTAAAACGTATCTCTACCACATTTACAAAATCTTTAAACATCATTCTCAAAGAATAACAAATAAATGTTTAAAATTCCTTAAGTGTAGAAGTAAAAAAAATAGTAAAATCGGTTATCGTAAAAATGAATATTCACTTTGACATTTTTTCGAACAGTTAAGAGGCTGAATGATAGAGGGAGAGAGATGTTTGTAATCATATTGTTATCTGGTTTGATTTTTTTAATTGATAGGAGCTGATTTTAGTTGTAAATCAAGAGTTGTTTGATATAATGAAAAAAGAGAGAAGTAATGTTTTAATGGGGAGGAACTGTGTTCAACCGGTCGTCAAGTCAAAAACTCAATTGCTCTATTCATGTATACGTATCGAATACGAGATACGACATCGTAGTGAAGTATCAAGAATCATTGAGTATTACTATACATGATTAATGAATTAATATATTATATCATAATACTAATAACCAATAACTCATACGGAGTAATATTTAATTATCATGATCGTTAAACAGGTCTTAAAAGTGAGTAGGGAATACACATGCATATATGGTGTGAATTATACGTCGTATTATACATTTATACATGATGATAAGATTGAACCGATATATTATATGATAATATGTTTACTTATGCTTTTACTTTTACTGCCTTAACAAATCATATTCCAATTAGAGCATTATTGAAATTAGTGGTATTAATTTTTATCATACAATATTACTATTTAGTTTAGCTCTTTTAGTGCTTTAAAATAGGGAAAATAGCCTCAAATAGGATCAAATTGTTGTTGAAATTCTCAAATAGGAGTAAGCACAATTTTATTCCCTAAATAGGACTATTCTTCCAATTTTACCCTTCCAATTCATTTCAACTCTTCGGCCCCTCATAACCTTCGTCGCACTCATCACTGTTGCATCTTTGCGCATAAACAGGCTTCAACGGCATGTGACTATGGGAGCAGTGAGCAGCGAGCACCGTGAGAAACACCGTCGAACAGCGGTGGCGAGGGTCGGAGAGAGGCGGCAGCGAGCGTGAGGTCTCTCTTCCCCGCACTCCTCCGATTTCAATTTAATTCATTTGAAACTGGTGTGGTTGTTGTGGTGTCAAGATCTGGGTCTTCTCTCTTCTTTGCATCCATGTTGTCTCTTCGTGTTTTCTTTTGCTTTATACGAATGTTTTTGAACTTTTTCGATAGTTTTTCTTCTTCTTCTTCCTTATGTTTCAGTTTTGAAATTGCTGTGTTTGTCAATTGTAAGGAATAAACGGGACCAACATCAATAATGGTGAAATAAAATTGGCATTGTTTACTTCTTGTTACAATTGCTAATTTTTTTTTGAAAATGTCATAAAAATGGCATTTTTATTCTTTAAAAATTCCATATTTTTCTTTAAAAATTCCATTAAGATGGCATTTTCGATTTATGTTGGCATTTTCATAAAAAGGTTGGCATCAATGGTAGCGCCAGCTAGATCTGCCGTAGCGGAGGCCGGATCTGAAGTGGTGGCGGTTGGATCTGTGGTGGAGGTTGCCGGATCTGAAGTGGTGGCAGTTGGATCTGCAATGGTGGCAATCGACGGCAGGCGGAGGCCCGATCTAGGGAGACGGTGGCCAGATCTACGGTGGTGGCGATCAGATCGGCAGCTAGTTTTGAGGCTGCAGCGGCATCCGGCGGTGGCCGGAGGTGGTCAGTCCGGCGTTATGTCTCCGGCAGTCTATTTTGTCAGGCTCAGTCTATTTTATCAGCCTTTGGGGTATTTCTGTCAACCTACAAATAATAACTCCAATTTGAGGAATATTTAAACTTTAATCCTATTTTGGCAATTAGGAATTTAATTACTCTCATTTAGCCATTTAGGTAAATCTCCCTTTAAAATATTACGCACAACATTTTTCAGTACAGAGTCTGAAATGTATAAAAATACAAAGAAAATCTAAATGAACCAAACAGGCGGTAAAGGAAGGAGCTCGCTTATATACCAATTATATCCTAAAGTATACCAACTATCCTAAAGTTGAATGCTAAAGAAACCCCCCAACTTTGTCCAACTCAAAAATTTGGACAGAGAAAATTAGAGGACGACCCTTTCATACTACCAGCCAACCCCAAAAGCACACATCCAGCAGCTAGCTACATCCATGTGATGACGATTGACATTTTAGAAACTCATACGAACTCACTTCCTCTCTCAAAAAGCTTCAAATCATATCAAGACTTGTGTGTCCGGATAATTCGAATCTAAACCAAATACAAAAAAAAACAACCTAAGATCTTTGTGTGAGAAAAAAACAATGGATTGATTCAACTCACAACTAGTTTAGTCAAGAAGCATTCTAGTGTGTCCACCAAGGGTCTGGTTAGTTGTAGATGTCTTAATATGTTTTCATTTCAACTGAAAAGTTAAGTCTGCTCTAGTCCGTTATATTCTAGTCTGCTCTGGTCTTTTAAGCCCGGTCTCACAAGGTATGATATTATGTAGTCTAGCTTGGTCTGATCTGTTTATATCTGGTCAAGTCTGATCTCATGTCATCTACTCTAACTACTCTAATCTGGTCTACTTTGAATCAGTCTGAATTCAGTCCCAAGTGTAAGAATCCTTACTCTATACCTTGATAATTAACAAGGGTACAAATGTACAATAAGATCACACATATATAAACCCACATACAAAGTAAGCCTTCCACCCCAATCTTCTACACAACCCTCCAATCCTCTACAGAACCTAAGAATATTATCATTGTCATTTTGTTTGTTTGAGCACCAAAGGAATTACCTGTGCAAAAGCAAAAATAGCTCGGAGAATTCTAGCATAATCAGTCCCAATCATTTGAATAAAAATGTCTGCTATAAATGTTCCCCACAGCCTACGCAAACACATACAGACCTCAATGTATCAGAAAACCATTCAGATCCATAAGCAGCCAAGTAATATCTTATTGTTAATTGGTATTCTCTATCCCAAAATAGTGTTGTCTTAAGAACTAATTTTGCCCCCCCCCCCCCCACACACACAAAAAAAAGAGTGGTTTTAAAAGTTACTAGTAACTTTCATATTTAAATAAGGCTAAAGGATCAAATAGGTCCAAAAAAGATCCTATTGGCACCCCGAGGCCCGAACTCGATAAAAAGATTCAAATTTCACTTTTTGCAGGTCACAATCCGGTCACCGCCACGTCACCTGGTTGAGTTCCAACTATGCATGTGATGTGACAACTTAAGTGGTCAAATAAGCCCCTGAACCCGATTAAATCGTTCAATTGACCCCCTCAACCCTTAAAAAACGTCAAAATTGCGAAAAATAGAAAATAAAAAATAGAATAAAAAATAAGTCGAAAATATAAAATATATATATGAAATATTTATATTTTTTTGGCAAATTCAAAATAAAGAATTAAAATATAAACTAAAGAAATTAATTCTTATAAATAATATATAATACGTAAAAAAGACTTCAATATATTTATAATAAAGGCTTATTTGACCCCTTAAGTTGACACGTCACATGCACAACTGGCACACTACCGGATGACGTGGTGTTGACCAGATTGAAACCTGCAAAAAATGAAATTTGAATCTTTTTATCGAGGTTAGGGTGCCAAATGGAGGTTCTTTGGGTTCAGGGGGCAAATTGAACAATCCGGAAGGGTACAATCCGGAAGGGTACAAGTACCTATTTGACCCTTTAGCCTTTAAATAAAATTGATGTAGTCACACAAAAGTGGTTTTAGTCATTTACTCTACAGCTTAGAAATTGTATTAATAACTATTTTAGGGACAGAGGTTAGGCAGTTCAATTTTTATTTACTCCAGGATCTACTCCCTCCGTCCCACAATTAAGTTCCCAGTTTGACTTTTACGGTTTTCTAAGTGAAGATTTGACTCTAAAAAAAAAAAACTATAATTATAAAACCTATAATGAATTAGCATTTGAATAGTATATATTGAAATGAACTATATAAAATTAATGGTCAAAGTTTATAAAGTTTAAAGTTTGATCAGAAAAGTGGAAGTGGGAACTTAATTGTGGGACGGAGGGAGTATTTGATATCACATTTGCAACTAATTCAAACTCGTGGCAGGTCACCACAATAACTGCAATCAAGAAGATGACCATAAAATTTGATGACTAAAACATAAACTAAATGGCAATAGCAGAAAGTAAAAGTTAACACCATAATAAATTTTCCACAAAAAAGAAGAGATCTTACAGTGGGCCAAGAAATGTACCCATGCTCCTCAGGCCCAAATAACTAGCAGCAGCTTCTTTAACACTCTATCAAACCAGTGGTGGAAAGGCAATCAGTACTTTCAAGTTTCAACTCCTAATGATCATTCTTTTGGCCAAACTTCCAGTCAATGATTGGGGGGGGGGGGGGGGGGGGGGGGGTACTCGAACTTAATAACTACAGTCTACAGGCTAATTGTGTTGAGCTTCAACACATGATGCCCTAAACTACGGAGATATGCACGAGGATATTTACTACCCCCAGTCCCCACCATCCTAAAAGGAGTCCTATTTGAGTAAAGTACAACTTCTACATTAAGTCAACTCAAAGCTTGTTTGGTAACACTAAAATTGATTGAAGCGGCTGAATCTGGTGAAATTGGAGAAAGTAAGATTGAAGTTACTTTCTGACTAAAGCAGCTGAATTGGCTAAATCTGCTGAACTGTGAAAAAAATATTTTAAATATATTTTATTAATTCAAAAAAGAAAGAATTATATGAAAAATAGTTAAAATGGTCCTCTACAATAACTTCCGGCAATTCAACCACAAAGTAACTTCAACCTTAGTTATTTTGATTATAACACGATTCAGCGTCTGAAATCAAAATTTACCTGTTCCACAAAAAACTTGTCTGATAAGGCTGATAAGTTGAAAATAGGGGTTAGTGGGTTACCAAAGAGGCTTTGAACCATCTAAGCTCTTGAGGTCCTTATAGCTCCTAAAACTCATTTCTAAGATCATTTAGAGTAATTGAGTAAAAACCGCTTATGCTTGGCTTTACCCGAATGTTACTTTATATTTGATATTGACTTTTAAACAGCTTTTTGGACGAAGGGAGTATACCGGAAAAAAACTTGCAATTTTCTTCAGATGATATATATAACAATACTTCAGGGTACAACTATATCAAAGAGAACTAGAAATTTTCTTAGGGTACAACACCTCTTTTGCAGCAAAAAAGGCCATTTTTGACTCTAGGTTAAGTGCTGCCAATCGTCCACCCTGAAAATGAAGAGCATTGTAAATGATATATTTAGTCAAAGTAACCATAGAAATGAAATAACAACTTTCAGGGCCTGTTTAGCAAATACCAAACTCTTCAGTTTCTAGGAGTGAAAAAGGAAAGGGAAAACTGTCACGTTAGCCCTCCTACTATTGTCAAAAACTCAATTGAGTTCTCCTACTTTTAAATGAATCATATAGGTCCACGATGTATTAAAAAACAACCAAATTAGCTTTTTATCAGGTTAAGATCCGGTCAGCGGGGAAATGTACACATGTGGCGGTCCACGTGGATATTTTTTCCTTTTCTTTTTTTTTCTTTCTTCTTCTTCCTTCCTGTACCCTTCTTCTCCACCTGCAAGTCTGCAACTTCTTTCCTTTTCTCTTTCTTTTCCTCTTTCTTTCTTTCTTTCTTTCTTCTATCTCTTTGTTCCCTTTCTTCTTCCTCCATTCTCTGCTCATCGACTCTGCCTTCTCCGGCGAGTTCGTCGCCCTTCTTCACCAAATGCCGCCGACCCCACGTTTCAGCAATAGTGCTTCTGTTACTTCAAATTGGCAAATTGGTTGAGCCGCACATCAAGACTTCCATGGGCAAGTCTGTTCATCCATCTATTAGCGAGAAAACATGGATAATCTTGGAGTACATAAGACACACATATCCGGTCAAACCCTCGCCGCTTAGATGGCTCCAGTGGACCGATTCTCACTTCAATCGACAAAACCTCCATCGACTGGTTCTCCGGTCGCCAGAGGAAAGCTCTCCTCCCTTGATTCACGACTCCATCACCATCTCAAGTTCTCAACTCACTCACTTCTCTATCAATCACTCCCTAGAACTCCCCACATTCTGTCTCTCTTCCCTGTCTATCTTCAGTCGATCCCCCCAGTCCCCACCCTCAAAATCACAATATTTGTTGTCATCCGTTTTTCAGTTGTCCGCCGCATGCCTCCTGATTTTTGTTCTCAGAATTGTCGAAAAATATTAGGAAGGGACCAGTCAGTTGTGACGAGGGCATAAGCTTTTTTAACCCATGTGGAAACAAAGATTGATTAATACGCTCCACATAAGCTCCATGTCAGCAAATAAATGGGTTATTTTTAGAACTTGGTGAACTTAATTGATTCATTTAAAAGTAGGACTCAATTGACTTTTAGATAATAGTACGGGGACTAATTTGACAGTTTTCTGAAAAGGAAAACATGTTACTCAATTTGAAAGCAGAGAAGTATTTCTTACAACAACAACAACATCCAAGCCTTATTCTCAAAGGATTTTGGGGTCGGCTAACATGAATCGAAAATGACATCATAACCAAAAAAGGAGAAAAATAAACAGATAAGGCAAAATAAAATGGATAAGATAAAGAAAAATATAAAATAAAAATAACATAAGAAACATAAAAGATAGAAATAAGATACAACAACATCCAAGCCTAATTCCGAAAAGATTTGGAGTTGGCTAACATGAATCGATCCATGATATCACAGCCAAAAAGAGAATAAAGATAAGAGGGAAAAAGTACTATAAAATGAATAAGATAAATATGAGATAACAATAACATAAAAACATAAAAAAAAAGAAGATAAAAGACAAAAAAATAAAGAGCATAAGATAGATAAAAGATAAAAAAAACAAAAGAACATAGAAAAAAAAAGATAAACGATAAAAATAGAGAAAAGAGAGCAAAGAGATCAATCATCCACACGAATGTGCACCCTCCACGTTCTCTGTCAAAAGTCATACTCTCATCCAATCCAAGAAGACACATATCAGTTCTGATTCCTCTAATTCAAGTCTGTTTGGGTCATCCTCTCCCTCTTCTCACCGCCTCTTCTCCCCACCTCTCAAGTCGTCTAACATGTGCATCACTCGATCTTCTACGCACATGACCAAATCATCGCAATCGAGACTCATGCATCTTATCTTGTATAAGTGTGACTCCCATCTTTTGTCTAATTATCTGATTTCTCAAATGTTTCTGGTATGTTCACAAATTCAACGCAACATTTGCATCTCTGCCACACTCATCTTTTGAATGTGACATTGTTTCACCGCCCAACACTCTACGTCATACAATAATGCAGGCCTAATTGTTGTCCGATAGACATTACCCTTTAGTCTAGTTGGCATACCTCGATCGCATAGAAATCCTAGTGCACTCTTTCATTTCATCCACCATACTCTGATTCTATGGAATACATCTCCATCTAATTCACCATCCTTCTGAATTATGGAGCCCAAGTAACGGAATATATCATACATCAGTATCTTCTTGCCATCAAGAGTAATCTCACTGTTACTACTACTTATACTTCCAACAAACTTGCACTCCATATACTCAGTCTTGCTTCGGCTAAGCTTGAAACCCTTGGTCTCCAATGTTTCTCGCCATACTTCCAACTTTGTTGTAACACCCGATTGCGTCTCATCAATCAATACAATATCGTCGGCAAACATCATGCACCACGGTATATCTTTTTGAATTGACTTTGTAAGTTCATCCATGACTATAGGAAATAGAAAGGACTCAGAGCCGATCCTTGATCCGATTGTAATAGGGAACTCTGTGGTCCTCCCAACACTAGTACGGACACTTGTAGTACAAGGCTCATACATATCTGTGATGATACTGATGAACTTACGTGATATGCCTTTTCTAGTTAAGAGCCATCAAAAGACTTCTCGAGGTACCCTATCATATGCTTTTTCTAAGTCAATGAGCACCAAATGCAGATCTTTTTTAGTGTCTCTATTTTTCTCCATAACTTGTTCAAGAAGGTGAATGGCCTCAATTGTTGAGCGTCTAAGCATAAATCCAAACTGATTCTCCGATATTTTCACACTTTTTCGAAGTCTTTGTTCCACCACTGGCTCCAAAATTTCGTGGTGTGACTCATAAGCTTAATCCTTCAATAGTTGGCACACTCTTGTACAACCCTTATAGAAATGAGATAATGTTAGGAATACTATATGCACGCCACCTGTAATAGTCTAGTATTAAAGTCTAGCTGTTATAGTTAGTTTGGTTAAACTGTTGTGTCTGTTATAAGTCGGTTAGAGCTTCAGCTCTATAAATACTTCTGTACTGTTATTCTGAGAGTTAATGAAATTACAATTCATCTTCTTCTACATTCTGTTAGTTTTCTAATATGGTATCAGAGCTGTAGCTCGATCTACCATGACGAATTCAAGCTCGACCTCTTCCTCCTCTCAAGCGACTGGAAACATTACGTTTCCAGCAGTCTTTACACATCCTATTCCAATCAAACTTGATTCGAATAACTATCTTCTCTGGAAGCATCATATTGAATCAGTTATCCGAGCGCACAAATTATTCAAGTTTGTGGAAAATCCGAAGATTCCTGATCAGTTTGTAGATGGCGACGATGAAGAAAGCAAGACGATCAATGATGCGTACACTGTTTGGGAACAACAGGACCAAATGCTTTTTTCATGGCTGCTTTCCTCTCTGTCCGAGTCACTACATGCTCGAGTCATCCATTGTCAACACTCACATGAGCTGTGGAGTACAATTCGGAAATTCTTCCAGTCATCCATTGTTGCGAGGGCCAGACAGCTCAAATCTGAGCTCTATAACACTGGAAAAGGCGATCGATCGATTTCAGAATACCTTCTTCGGATTCAAACGATTGTTGATAATCTTATCTCAGTTGGAGAACCGATATCCAATAAAGACCACATCAATGTAATTCTGGAAGGTCTTCCACAGGAATATGAATCTCTTGTATCATCGGTAACGTCTAGAAGCATTCTAGATCCGATAACCATTTCTGAACTTGAACCTCTACTGTTGCTCAAGGAAATGCGACTGAAAAAGCTTCGTGAAGCCACCTCACAAAATATCTTCTCTGCAAATATTGCTCGCATTGATGCTTCGCCTCCAAATACCAGTTCTGATGCTCGTGTTGAAGCTCCTACAACATCGGAAACCTCATCTGTCAACATTGCTCAATTCAATAACCCTAATCACACAAATTCCTTCAGAGGAAGAGGACGTGGTGGCCGTTTTGGAGGACGTAACCCTATTATCTGTCAGGTCTGTGGTAAATCAGGCCATCATGCCTTAATCTGCTATCATCGCGATAATCCTGCATTCTCCAATACAAATCATAATCCAGCCTATACTAATCCTACCATTGGACACTCTAACCATTGGAACTCCCAGTCACCAAATCCATATTATCAACCTCAGCTTCCATATCAACCTTCCTACACTCCTAAACCGCACAACTACCAACATTACAATTCTCCAGCACCTTCTACTAATCACTTTAACCAGCAATCTTCAACTCCAACTCCAGAAACATTTACTTGGGAATCACATTCTTCCAGACCTTCTGCAGCTTTTGCCAGTGCTAATTCTTCAATTCTGGGACCAGCTCCATCTAACCAACCATGGTTCCCAGATTCAGGTGCCACACATCATGTAACTGCTGATCCACTGAATTTACAGCATAGTGAACCCCTTGCTACAACTGACAAGCTCTTTATGGGGAATGGTCAAGGTTTGGATATACAGTCTATTGGTTTTTCTTCCTTTCCTTCACCCTTTTTTACTTCTCAGTATCTTCAACTCAATAATATTCTTCATGTTCCGACAATAACCAAAAATCTGTTGAGTGTTAGTCAATTTGCTAGGGACAATAATGTCTATTTTGAATTCTATCCTCATGATTGCTATGTCAAATCTCAGGTTTCTAAACAAATTCTTTTACATGGAGTCCTTGGTGCTGATGGTCTGTACAAGTTTCAGTCCATACCTCCTCTTGGTTCATATCCATCTCCTGCTGCTAGTCTGCCTGTCTATGTAGGGTCTACAACAAATAAAACTGTTCATCCTGTTTCTTTTGTTTCCACTTGTAATAAGTCTCAAATATGTACTGCACCAGTTTCTTGTAATTTGTGGCATTTAAGACTAGGGCATCCACACTTTGAAGCCCTCAAATCTGTACTCCAATACTGTAATGTGTCCACAATTAATAAAAATGATATCTCTTTCTGCTCTTGTTGTTGTCTTGGAAAGGCACACAGATTACCTACACATTCTTCTAACACTGTTTATCATTCACCATTTGAACTAATCTTTACTGATTTATGGGGACCAACACCAGTTTTGTCCTTTGATGGATATTCATACTACATATCCTTTATAGATGCCTTTACAAGATATACTTGGATCTATTTTTTGAAAAAGAAAGCAGATGCTCTCACAGCCTTTCAAAACTTCTATCAGTATGTTATGACTCAATTTTCCACCCCTATTAAATCCATTCAATCTGACTGGGGAGGGGAATTTAGATCCTTTACCAGTTTTCTCACTGAAAAAGGCATCACTCATAGGTTAATCTGTCCACACACACATCAGCAAAATGGTGTTGTGGAAAGAAAACACAGGACTATTGTGGAGAAAGGCCTATCCATTTTAGCTCATTCTTCCTTGCCTTTCAAATTCTGGGACACAGCTTTTGCAACCTCTGTTCACCTTCTCAACAGAACACCATCCAAATCAATTGCTAATTCCAGTCCTTATTTCAAACTTTATGGATCTATTCCAGACTATTCCATTCTTAAAGTCTTTGGTTGTTCTTGTTATCCTTTTATTCGACCTTACAACAAACATAAAATGGACTTTCACTCTGAAGAGTGTTTTTATAGGTTACTCCCCTCAACACAAAGGCTATAAATGCCTCTCATCTTCTGGAAAAGTGTATATCTCCAAAGATGTCATATTTCATGAAACTAAATTTCCCTACTCACTTCTCTTTCCTTCATCATCATCTAATTCCACTACCCCACAGTCTTCACTTTCTACTCCTCTAACTGTCCTTCATCCTCGACATAATCAGTCTTCTTCTTTTGAATCTTCTATTTCCCATTCCAATGAATTTCCATCAACTGCCTCTGAACTACACAGTTCATTTCACTCATCCCCTCCCAGTTCTCATGGTCTCCAAGGTCAGCCTATCAATTCTCCTCATTTGTCTCCAAGTCAGTCTCCTTCTGCATCCTCTTCATCTTCTAGTTCACCTTCTCCTCCTCCAACTAACACTCATCCTATGCAAACCAGGGCAAAGTCAGGAATTATTAAACCTAGACTAAATCCTACCTTACTATTAGCTCATATTGAGCCTAAGTCAGTTAAGCAAGCTCTTTCCTCTCCTCAGTGGTTTTCAGCTATGCAAACTGAATATGATGCTTTAATGGCAAATAAAACATGGTCCGTAGTTCCCCTGCCTCCTGATAAGCAAGCTGTTGGATGCAAATGGATTTTCAGAGTTAAAGAAAACTCTGATGGCTCTTTAAACAAATTCAAAGCCAGATTAGTTGCTAAAGGGTTCCATCAAAGGTTTGGATTTGACTTTGGAGAGACATTTTCACCTGTTGTTAAGCCTGTCACTATCAGAATTCTACTTTACTTACCTTGGCTGTTTCTCATAACTGGTCTATTCAACAACTTGATGTGAATAATGCCTTTCTAAATGGCAATCTTGAGGAAGGGGTCTATATGATTCAACCCCCAGGTTTTGAAGCCAAGGATACTTCTCTTGTTTGTAAACTACATAAGTCCTTGTATGGCCTCAAACA
The DNA here is from genome assembly GCA_945859875.1 of Cuscuta europaea. Classification (NCBI taxonomy): domain Eukaryota; kingdom Viridiplantae; phylum Streptophyta; class Magnoliopsida; order Solanales; family Convolvulaceae; genus Cuscuta; species Cuscuta europaea. Next base: position 1,433,156 of record CAMAPE010000033.1, read on the forward strand.
GGCTCCAAAGGCCTGGTTCCAAAAACTGACTTCTGTTCTCTATGCTGCTGGATTCAAACAGAGTAAATGTGACCCATCTCTCCTAATTTTTCTGTCATCCAACATTCATATCTACATTTTAATCTATGTAGATGACATCTTGGTTATTGGGAATAATTCTACTGCCATTCAACAGCTTATTCACAAACTGCATTCCTCATTCTCTCTCAAACATCTGGGTGACATTGATTTCTTTCTAGGAATTGAGGTCAGAAAGCTAAGCAATGGTAGTCTACATCTTTCTCAAACAAAATATGTTAGAGATCTTCTGCATAAAGCTGGAATGCTTGATTCCAAAGGAGTAAAAACTCCCATGACAAGCACCTGCAAACTCACCAACTCAGGGAGTGACAATTTACCTGACCCCTATACTTACAGATCTATAGTTGGGGTTTTACAGTATGCTACTCTCACACGACCAGAGATTAGCTATGCAGTAAATAAAGTTTGTCAATTCATGGCCACACCTCTACAGGATCATTGGAAAGCAGTAAAACACATCCTCAGATATCTCTCTGGCACTGTACATCATGGCATCATTATTCAACCTCTTCCTCTGAAAACCATACCTCTACCAATCTCTGCATTCTGTGATGGTGATTGGGCATCTGATCCTGTTGATAGAAAATCCACTTCTGGATCCTGTATCTTTCTTGGTCCAAATATTATCTCTTGGTGGTCCAAGAAGCAACTCCGCCATGATATCATTTTTTTGGTATCATGCCTGTCCCAAGCCAGGATAAAGGAGGAGGGTGCTGTGGTAGGCGTGTGACGGCCAACAGTATCACCTAGTCACATCACATGACATGAATCGAAATATGAAAATCGCTAATGCTAGGTCGTCACCCGTAAGTGACGTGTCATCCCTCCGCCTGGGGGTGGTGTCAAATATGCAAGGGCGCGCTACACTTGATAGACCTGGGTGTGGTGATAAGAATGCTAAGGTTGCTAGGTCGCCGCCCAGAAGCGGCGCGTCATCCCATTGCCCGGGGATGATGTCAAATATGCAAGGGCATGGTGGGGTCCGAGATGGGGCTAAGAACAAAAGGTGGAATGCTAGATTGCGTTTTGGGACATGGAATGTTGGGTCTCTTACAGGGAAATCTTCCGAGGTAGTCGAGGTTATGAGCAGAAGGAATATCAGCATTATGTGTGTGCAAGAAACTAAATGGGTTGGACAGAAAGCACGCGAGATTAATCCCGGAGGTTTTAAGTTGTGGTATTCGGGGAGAGATAAGACTAGAAACGGGGTAGGCATTATTGTGGCGCGTGACTATGTTGAGGATGTGGTAGAAGTCTTCAGGAAGAACGATCGCATCATGAGCATTAAATTGGTGATAAGAGGTGAGATTGTGTCTGTGGTAAGTGCCTATGCACCACAAGTGGGATTGGATGCATCTACAATTCAACAGTTCTGGGAAGATCTTGAAGACGTGGTGCGACGAGTGCCAAGGGGAGAGAAGTTGATCATAGGAGGTGACCTCAACGGGCATGTGGGCTCGAGTCGTGATGGCTATGAGAATATTCATGGCGGACATGGTTTTGGCACTAGGAATGAGGCGGGAAAGAACATTTTGGATTTTGCCTTGACGTATGAGTTGGCTATAATGAACACTTGGTTTAAGAAAAGAGACTCTCACCTTGTAACCTATAAAAGTGGAGCTAATAGTACCCAAATTGACTACTTCTTAGTACGGACCACTGGGAGAACTAGCTACACTGATTGTAAGGTTATTCCAGGTGAGAGTGTTGTCACTCAGCATAGGATGCTTGTGCTTGACTTTCGAGGTAAGAACCATAGAAGACAAGTTAAACAACAAGTGGAGCCAAAGATAAAGTGGTGGAGGCTAGAGGGAGATCTTCAACAAAGCTTTACACACAAAATGGTCGATGAAGATGTATGGCGTATTGATAATGAAACACAAGTGGATGATGTGTGGTTATCAATGGAGTTGACCATTAACAAAGTGGCAAAGGAGGTACTTGGAGAATCTAAAGGATGTCGGCCACCTAAAAAGGACACATCTTGGTGGAATGATGAGGTGAAACAAGCCATAAGGAACAAAAGAGATTGGTACAAAAAGTTGGGGACAAATTGGAGTGATGAGAACATAGAAGCATACAGGGAGGCTAAAAGACAAGCAAAGAAAGCCGTAAGGGAAGCACGAGGGAAAGTGAACAAGGAGTTGTATGAAAAGTTGGACTCTAAGGAAGGAGAACTAGATATTTATAGACTTGCTCGTCTTCGTGATCGCAGAACTCAAGATATTGCAAAAGTTAAGTGTGTGAAGGATGTTGATCAGAGGATATTAATGGACGACGGAGAGATAAAAGAGAGGTGGAGGTCATACTTTGATACACTATTCAACGGGAACAAAACGCAAGATATCGGCGATTTGTCCATACCAGATTGTATGGTTAACCGTGATTTTGTGAGAAGGATCCAAACAACGGAAGTTAAAGAAGCTCTGAGGAAGATGGGACGGAAAAGAGCAATGGGGCCAGATGGCATACCGATCGAGGCTTGGAGAAGTTTGGGAGAGAGAGGCGTCGAGTGGTTAACAAGTTTCTTCAACATGATTTGGAGAAACAACAAGATGCCAACGAGTTGGAGGAAGAGTACTCTTATCCCTTTATTTAAGAATAAAGGTGATGTACAAGAATGTGCCAACTATCGAGGGATTAAGCTTATGAGTCACACCATTAAACTTTGGGAGCGAGTGATTGAGCAAAGACTTCGAAGGACTGTGAAGATTTCAGAGAATCAATTCGGTTTTATGCCTGGTCGCTCAACAACTGAGGCTATTCACCTTCTTCGTCAACTTATGGAGAAGTATAGAGATGCTCATAAGGATCTGCATTTGGTGTTCATCGACTTAGAAAAGGCATATGATAGGGTACCTCGAGAAGTTCTTTGGTGGGCCTTAACTAGGAAAGGCATATCGCGCAAGTATATCAGCATCATCATGGATATGTATGAGGATTGTACTACAAGTGTTCGTACTAGTGTAGGGATGACTGAAGAGTTCCCTATTACTATCGGAGTGCACCAAGGATCGGCCTTGAGTCCTTTCTTATTTGCCATAGTCATGGATGAACTTACGAAGTCAATTCAAGACGATATACCGTGGTGCATGATGTTTGCCGACGATATTGTATTGATTGATGAGACGCAATCAGGTCTTAAAGCAAAGTTGGAAGTATGGCGACAAACATTGGAGAATAAGGGTTTCAAACTAAGTCGGAGCAAGACAGAGTACATGGAGTGCAAGTTTGGTGGAGGTAGAAGTAGTGGTAATAGCGGAATTACTCTGGATGGTAAGGAGATACCAGTCAACGATATGTTCCGTTACTTGGGCTCCATAATTCAGAAGGACGGTGAGTTAGATGGAGATGTATCCCATAGAATCAGAACAGGGTGGATGAAGTGGAAGAGTGCGTCAGGATTTCTATGCGACCGAGGTATGCCGACTAGACTGAAGGGTAAATTTTATAGGACAGCAATTAGGCCTGCATTACTGTATGGCGTAGAGTGTTGGGCGGTGAAACAATGTCACATTCAAAACATGAGTGTGGCAGAGATGCGCATGCTGCGTTGGATGTGTGGGCATACTAGGAAGGACCGCATGAGGAATGAGACAATCAGACAAAGGGTGGGAGTAGCACCTATTGAAGACAAGATGCGGGAGTCGCGCCTACGGTGGTTTGGTCATGTGCGTAGAAGACTGAGTGATGCACCTGTTAGGCGAGTTGAGATGTGTGGAGAAGAGGCAGGGAAGAGAGGGAGAGGAAGACCCAAACAGACGTGGGTTAGGGGAGTTCGAAGTGATATGCTTCTTCTGGGGTTGGATGAGGGCATGACTTTGGATAGAACTAAGTGGAGGGCGGGTATTCACGTGAAGGAGTGATCTTGATAATCTTTTTCCCTCATCTTTTTTTTCCTAGTTTTTTTATCCTTATATATATATGCATTATTTGCAGCCTTTTTATTTTATCATTTTTATATATATTCATCTTTTTTATATTATCTTTTCATAATAGCTTATCTTTTTATCTTTATTCCTTCTTTTCCTTTTGGTTGTGATATCATGTAGCGATTCATGTTAGCCGACCCCAATATCTTTTGGGACTAAGGCTTGGATGTTGTTGTTGTTGGTGGTCCAAGAAGCAATTAAGGGTGGCCAGATCATCAGCAGAAGCTGAGTACAGAAGTTTAGCAGACACAACAGCTGAAATCCTATGGGTTCAATTTTTACTTAAGGAGCTTCACATTCCTTTTGCTATTCCTAGAGTTTATTGTGATAATCTCAGCACAGTACAACTTGCACACAATCATGTGCTACATTCTCGCATCAAACACATGGAAATTGATCTGTTCTTTGTGATAGAAAATCCACTTATCAAGTTGCTGATGTTCTCACAAAACCAAGTTGCTGATGTTCTCACAAAACCATTGCCTGCTTCATCCTTCCTTGAATTCAGAACCAAACTTAGTGTGATTGATCTTCCCAATCAATCACCCTAATTTTGAGGGGGAATGATAGGAATACTATATGCACGCCACCTGTAATAGTCTAGTATTAAAGTCTAGCTGTTATAGTTAGTTTGGTTAAACTGTTGTGTCTGTTATAAGTCGGTTAGAGCTTCAGCTCTATAAATACTTTTGTACTGTTATTCTGAGAGTTAATGAAATTACAATTCATCTTCTTCTACATTCTGTTAGTTTTCTAATAGATAAGAACATAAAAAGATAAAGGAGATCAAAGATAAAAGAAAATGAGAGAGAGAAAAGAGATTTATCGTCCAAACGAATATATGTCCTCCACTTTGTTCTCTCCAAAGACATACTGTCTTCCGAGTTTGTTTGGGTCATCCTCTCCCTCTTCCTCAGCGTTCAACTCGTCTAAGAGGTGCATCACCCGGTCTTCTACTCACATGAACAAACTAGCGTAATCGAGACTCCTACATCTTGAGGCTGTTTGGCAACACTGTTTTTCGGCTTATCAACCAACTTTTTCACCAAACACGTAATTTTTGCTTTCGCGCGCTGAATTGTGTAATAAGCAGAAAAAGTAAGGTTGGAGTTAGTATTCTGGTTGTATTGGCTGAAGTTACTGTAGATGAACATTTTAGCTATTTTTACATATGATTTTTTCTTTATTTTATTAAGAAAATATATTTTAAAAATAATTTTTACTTAAATCAGCAGAATCAGCCACTTCAACCAGAACTTTATAAATTTTAGCAGAATCAGCCAAATAAGCCGATTTTCGTGCTACCAAACGGGCTTCTTATCTTCTATGGATGTTACTCGCACCTTTTGTCTGATTATCTCGTTTCTTAAACGGTCTTTTCCAATATGTCACTATATCCACACATCCAATGGAACATACGCATCTACGTCACACTCATCTTTTGAATGTGACATTGTTTCACTCCCACCTTGTGCCATACATTAGTGCAGGCCTAATTGTTATGCGATAAAATTTACTTTTCAATCTAAACGGCATACATCGATTACATAAAAATTCCGATGCACTCTTCCATTTCATCCACCCTCCTCTGATTCAATGGGATGCATCTTCATCTAATTCACCATATTTCAAAACTATGGAGCCCAAGTAATGAAATATATCACACATCGATATCTCCATGCCATCAAGGGTAATCTCACTCTTACTACTACTTCTACCTCCACCAAACTTGCACTCCATATACTCCGTCTTGCTTCGACTCAATCTGAAACTCTTGGTCTCCAAAGTTTGTCATCATATTTCCAACTTTGCTTTAACACTCGATTGTGTCTCATCAATTAATACGATATCCTCGAGAAACATCATGCACCACGATACATCTCCTTAAATTGACTTTGTAAGTTTATCTATAACTATAGCAAATAAGAAAGGACTCGGAGCCGATCTTTGGTGCAATCTCATAGTAATAGAGAACTCTGCAGTATCTGAACAGACCTAAACTGAAGTACCCACCCTCATCCCGCTGCAATCCATTTATTTTTAAATCAATAGGAGATCCAATGCTTTGCAGACCCCTACCTTACAATAATTCCATTAGTTCTGTGAATATTTTATATTTGATCAAGATAGTTCTAACTTCCTTCAATTTTGAGTCTATTTAGACCTCTGCTAAATTTTACTACATCAATATGTATCTGTTATTTTGAGTGGATGGATGCTTATTGCAAAAGTCTTTGGAGTCCAAGACTCCAATTGTATATAAAGGAGCGACCCTAAAAGAAGGGATAATGAGCTTTAAAACACAACCTAGTTGGGGGCAGCTAGAGAGAAAATATCTGAATAAAGGCTAAAAGTCTTGCTACACATGCTTCATGTCAAAATCTAAAGTATTGCTACATTAAGTCAACTGAACAAGTCACCGGCATGCTTACATATAACCGAATTAGTTCAAATTCATCTTACAAGATGGATTGATACATCAATTATTGATTTATTATCTAGATTGTGATTGATGATTGTGATATGAGCCTATGGTTATATTTTAGCATTAGTATTAGTTTCCTATTATTATTATATAAGTAACACTTTTCTATTACCGTTAGCATTGAACAATGAAAATTGATATCTACGGAGTATTTAGTAGTAAAAATTCATTTGTATTAGTATTATAAGTAACACTTTTCTATTACTGTTAGCATTGAACAATGAACATTGATATTTATTTTAGTCAAATTTCATTTGCATGCGTAATACTGTAATAGATTAAACATTCATTTACTTGCTCACCAAGAGTTGTTACTAGTATAAATAGGGGTTGAACATCATTGATAATATCATAGAATTCCAAGCTTAATCACACGGCTTTGAGGTCAAGTCTCAAGGGTTTTGGTCAAAGATGATACTCTTCCCCGTAGACTCTGTTGAAGGACAAGTCTGTCTATCCCAAAACACGAACTTAACTGTCCGCTCTTAATGTCCACTTTTCTAAGTTATAACTTATGTATGAAATTGTTTATGCATTCTCCTGAATGCTGATGACATTTTCAATTTGAGAAAACAATTGAGGCTTAGTTGATCAGATCGACATTAATATCCCTTTGAAACGCATGTTTCGGAAGGGTTATCATGTCAAGAACATTGTAAGTCTATAAAAGATCAGAACTTAAGATTACAAAACATGTATATAACAATACTAAAAATATCCAATTCCAGACAAGTTAAAGAATAGACCAATTTGACGCACCTTTTTGAGGATTTCCTTCTGCATCCCATATTTGGCAACTTCCATCATACATTTTCCAACTAATCTCTTAACCAGCTACCATATCAAGGGAAATACCAGAGGGTCACAAAAAGAGTGGAAAAGAGGAGGAAATTACACAACATTCACATGTCAACTTTTTTTACCAAGTTGTAGATTCTCCCCAACGTTAGCATCCCACCACCCTAGGACATTTCAATAGTGGGTTAAATGAAACCATCCGCAGGAGTGAGAAAATCAATCAATAAATGAAAAAGAAACAATACCTTTAGTATCATCGTTCCAAGCTGCTCCTGGCCTCCTTTTAGAGCAGCTTCAGCCTGAAACATCCCTTGACTGAGCCCAAATTCTAGACACGCATTCTCATTGGCAGTTTTCACCAGTTTAGTTGAACTGTGGACGATTTCACATAACTCAAAATGACCACAAATGTTATACGAAACTTAAAAGTAACAAAAAAACAGGGAAGACACAGAAAAAAAGAAGTGTATTCTGTAGTGTACACAAATCAGATAATGGAAATGGAAAGACCACAAAACATCAGGAAGATGCTATACATCCATTAGAGTTACATAAATGCCTGCATCCCCTTCTTTTAATCAAAACAGAAACTGAAATCTTAAACAGGCTAGACATGGTTGTGTAGACATTGTAGAAACAAGATTTCATAAGATAATAGATAAAAAATAAAAGTTATACAGAGTACTATTTACAAATAATAAATATTATAGAAATATAAAAGGCATTGAAGGAGAAAAATTACATTTAAGAATTAAGAGAAAGAAAGTAATCAGTATAAGATATAAGCAAGCAACAACAGATCTTTTTTGTTAAAGTTTAGAGAAACAGTTCAAGGATTGCCTCGAGCATTCGTGCAATAGATGAAGAAAAATCTCTGCTTCCAAGTCTTCAACAGATATTTTGGCTGAACAGCGTACATTTAACTTTTTCCTGACATTAAGCAATACATCCCTGTATGATGGCCTACGGCCCCTAATATAAAAATGCCAATTGCATCAAACAGAATTCTGAATTAAATAAGAATGCACTATTCTAGTAGTGAAAATTGTTTTTGGCCCCTCAACTATACTCAAATGATTGCTTTCATCCCTATCTCCTTTGTGTTGCAAAAAAAAACATTCCAAAAAAGATACAAAAATGGTCCCGTGATGAACAAAACTATTTAATAGTTAATACTTTGAAGTGTAAGTGTACATTTAGTAATTTTATGTTTAGAAATTGCTCTAAATAGGAGCAAAAACGTTTTGAAATTCCAAAATAGGAGTATCATGTTTTTTATTCCCTTAATAGGAGTAATCTGCCAAGTTTGGAAGAAAATGCCATGTTTTAAAGCTAGTAATGCCAAACTTGGCAGAAATTTACTCCTATTCAAAGAATAAAAAACATGATACTCCTATTTTGGAATTTCAAAACTTTTTTACTCCTATTTAGGGAATTCTCCCTTTTATGTTCTTCTTTTCCACCTCTACCTTCAACCATCCAAATTTCATAGTGTCAAAAGGTGTGTGATCCATCATCCATCAAACCCATTCTTTTACTGTATCCAAAACTGTGATATGCAGATTCCTTGCATCGACTATGTGATTACAGTCCCTCAAACGATTTCTAATTTCCTAAGTATTCTGTTTCGAAGTGCTAGAATAAGTATTGCTCGAGTTATAGTATTAGTTCGGGTAAATACTTAGAACATGTTGGTGTCTCCAATTAGTATTGTTTGAGTTTTAGTATAGTAACCTGTTGCGTATAAAAAACTATATTTGTAACATGTTAGTATAAAAAGAGTACAGCAATACAAATCATAATTGAGAAGGGACACAATTGTTTTGAATCTTATTAATACTCTTCAAACCTTGAATAATTCTCTACGGCTAAATGGATTGATAATTACTACAACTATAAAATACTCCCTCTTATCCCAAATAAACTTCACACTTTGCATTTTGGGCAGGTCCAAATTAATTTTCACACTTCCATTTTAGGCAACTTTTTAATATCAAATGTCAATTTTAACCATATCCCATTTACCCCTTCTCGGCCCACCCTTACTCCACTTCAACGCCATTCAGCCCCCCACCACGCTCCATTCTCCATCTCTTGAACCTTGCCTCTCTATTCTTTGTCTCTGTGTCTTCTATTGCCCCCACCGTCTCCAACCTCCTTCTCCTCACCTCCATCGTCACCCATCGTTCTCCTCACCTTCATCGTCACCCCTAGTTCTACTCACCTCCATCATCACAGTCATTCTACTAACCTCCATTGAAAATGGATCAGAAACCATCACCCCCTATAAACCCTAAGCTGGTTTACCTTCCCAAATCAACAGAGCCTACTGATTTTGGAGCCTCGGATGAAGCTTCACATGCAAATGGAAACCACGATGAACTTCCGTTTACATTATTTATAGTTCATTTTGGTTACTCAACCTCATCTGAAATTGATTTGAACTGGCGCTTGCGTAAGAAAGACGGATTTAATCTCGTGTTGGATACATACAATGGTTTGGACGGGCTGGATTCAAAAGATAGAGAAGAAGTGAACTCAAGACCAGGAAGAAGGAGAAGAGAACGGCGGCGGCGGTGGGGAAGACGACAAGAACGAACGAGCTCCTTAAGGACAGTAACCTTCTGAACCCTTACTCGTTATGTCTTTAATGTTATATGGACTTGTGATGATTGAAAGGGTGTTGTCTGGGCCTTGCATGTTTGTGAGAGGCCGGTTTGGATTGTTATGTGATTAATGATGATTTCAAGGTAGTGATTTCTGATATGTAGGGCAGATGTGTGTTACGCATGTTGATTCACCTATGATGTGTGTTTGAGTGATTCTGAGATCTGATCGGGAATGCTATTTGACCTCTTTCCATGTCACGACCCCTTTTTGCTTTATTAATGTAATTTATGGTTGCTTAAGAAATCTGAGGTATGTCGGCCTAGGATATGTAACCCGTGATCATGATTATGTGTGTTTGGCTATGCTGAATCACCTGTGATGAACTTGTGATTAATTGAGATGTGTTAGCTTAGGATATGTAACATGTGATCATGATTATGTGTGTTTGCCTATGCTGAGTTACCTGTGATGACTTTGTGATTAATCTAAGGTGTGTTAGCCTAGGATATGTTACATGTGATCATGATTATGTGTATTTTCCTATGCCAAGTCACTTGTGATGAGGTTGTGATTAATCTGAGGTGTGTTAACCTAGGGTATGTAACATGTGATCATGATTATGTGTGTTTGCCTATTTAAGTCAACTGTGAGCATGATTATCTGTGTGTTTGTCTATGCTCATTCACCAGTGATGACTTTGTGATGATTCTGAAGTCCGGTTTGCCTATGATAAGTAACATATGATCATGATTATGTGTGTTTGCCTATGCTCATTTACCTGTGACATATGATGATTATGAAGTGTGGGTTGCCTATATTAAGTCAATTGTGAGTATGATTATGTGTGTTTGCCTATGTTGAGTCACCTATGATGAGTCTCTGATGATTCTATGGTGTGTTTGTAAACAAGTGTATAACAAAATATGCCCTATGCTTCCATTGCTTCTATTTAGACAAAAAAGTGTACACTAGCAGCGGGGATACATCAAAATATTGTACTCTCATGCGTGTGAGAATACATACAAAAACAGTACACCACCTAGTACTTATAAGTTTAGTGTACTTACAAAACATTCAAATACTATACCAACGAGGGTATTTACTTCATACTTGAATATGTTGTGCATCTTCATGTATGAACCGAGTCCCTTCAGTAATCAGTTGTATGTGTGAAGTTTGTTGTCATTTGTCCATCCATGAATGTCTTAGCTGTTTCATAAAACTCGGGGTAGATCTAGACATTTGTTGGTAAGAGCCCTTGTCTTTGCAACTTCTCTTTCCTCACATGCTTGAGCTTGAAATTGTTTCCTCCTCTGTGTTTTGATATTTCTTCCATAACATTTTGATAGCTCAAAACGACTTTGTTAAGTGTTTGTGGTGTGAACTTCTCATATGAGGCTTGCACTGCTTGTATTAAGTCCATGAGTCGAGGATGTTGTGCATCTTCATGTATGAACTGGGTCCCTTCGGTTGTATGTGTGGAGTTAGTTGTCATCTGTCCATCCATAAATGCCTTAGCTGTTTCATTACAACTCAGGGAGATCTGGACATTTGTTGGTAGCAAACCTTGTCTTTGCAACTTGTCTTTCCCCACATGTTTGAGCTTGAAATTGTTTCCTCCTCTGTGTTTAAATATTTCTTCCACAACATACTGATAGCTCAAAAAGACCTTGTTCAGTGTTTGTGGTGTGAGCTCCTCATATGAGGCTTACACTGCCTGTATTAAGTCCATGATGTTCTTTGGGGTCTTTTTATCCTTTATGGAATCAATAGCTCTAAAGAACCCTAGGTCTAATACATTTAAATCTGGACTGTTGGGAGGTTGACATTGTAATTGGATATTCCATCCATCCTCTGATCCTGATTTAACAAAGTTTGTACCATGTATTTCGATATGAGGCCTAGCATTATCTTGTTGTATGATCACTTTTCTGTTTTCTTACTGTGGCCACTTGGCTTTGATGGCTAGCAGTAAGGTGTTGAGTATCATTTCTTTCATTACATGCCTAGTCACACTCAATGTTGGTTTGGTTTCTAAAGTCCCAGACTCCCAGCAGCCTTATTCTTGCTTTATCTATTGGCTTTGTCTTCATATGTGAATGAAAATATCCCTGTTTTTTCATCCCACTCCACCTCCCCACTGTCATCAATCCTAAGTATCCCAACTTCAACCAGAAACATGATTTTGAGAATAAATTTCTTTGATTGAACTATTCTGTGTGGATCATCTTCTGTTGGGAAGGTGTAAAACTGGTAGTTTCTTTTGATAAATAAAACTATTTTCATCTATGTGAACACAATCATAAAAATCATGAACTGATTGAGGACGTATTTAACTTAAGCAAAAGTGTAACCTTTTCAATTTGCCTGCTTCTGTTAGAAGTGGTTTGATTGCGCTTGAATGTCTTCTTTGCACGGTTGTTTTTTTAGACTTCCATTGCATATGCAAGTGCTCTCTCATTTTTCCTTTGATGTAAGGGAATCTGGTAAATCTTTTGCACATCAAAACTTATTCTTTTTCTGCCAACATTTCGCCAACATTTCCCTTCATTCTGCTTTTCACATGTATGCCATGTCCACTCTGCATTCCTTGCTTTGCTTGACTCCATACGCAATGAATAGTCCAAGTGAATACTTTAAATTGGGTGGCTAATTTTGGTATCACATCCCTGTCAAGTTTACCTTCAACAACACCGGCCAATAACCTCTCAATGATCTTGCTGCAAATTACAGAGATCAACTTAGGCCATTTTTTCCGTGGTTCACTGCTCTCTCCCCTCACCCCTTCACTGAAGTTCGTTTGCGACATTTCAGTTGGTACATGCTCACTTAGGTCAATTATTGTTGTCACTATGTGTGTATTTACAAATACAAGAAATGAAGAATGATACAATAATTTGTTTCATGTTTTCATATGAGTTACAACGAGTATATGCAAGAACTCCATGTGAGAGCAACTAAATACTACCAACATTCTCACAAATAACTGATGTGTAGGCGGTGTAGCTAAACATTAACACATAACTAACTTGAAACTTGCAAGCCTGATATGCTACGAAGATGCTTTAAATGAGATCACTTATGAATTTATCAGATAGATGAAATATTGAACACTTGCAAACTTGTAATGGAATGATCTCATGAAGAACAATAGAAAGGCAAACCTCAATGTAGACTGAGCATCAGCGGCAAGGTATAGAAATCTAGACTCAAGCATAGACATAAACTCTTCCCTCTCATCGAAGTCATATTCGAGCATAGCAAAACCATTGTACTCTCTATTTGTTATTGACTTCAACAATGGACTCCAATAACTGAAGAAACACAAAAGATAAACAGTTCAAATGGCTCTCTAACAACTAAAACTTACAAAAGAACGAGTCTTTAAAACTAGAAATAATTCATGTATATGATAAAATTTAGTACTGCAAAGAACACTAATGTTAATCTATGTACCATGTCATCCAGATGTGGTGATGCCTATGTATAGACCTAAATCCAGATGCATACTTTAAGTTAAATCACTTATTGATGCAAGTCATGCAACTAAAACAAGATCCCAGTTATACTTTAAGAAAATCAATAATCTATAAGCAAAAAAAGTTATGATTTATTCCTTCTAAGATGGTTGTGTGTCAGGGAGGGTATACAGGCTACACCCAAGTGCAACTGATTGGCATTACAAAATTCACTAGGTTAAGCTAGAAAGGTATGTCACGCTAGTACAACTGTTTGGGCTGCCAAAAGTTTTTATTTAAAATCTATGTAAAGGTGGTCATAAACCACACATGAAAGATGAAGGTGAAAAAGGAATTTTTTTACACTTGCACAGACTAAAGAGGTTGGAGAGTGTTCATCATTTATCATTGACAAGCCATGCAATGATAAGCGTACACCTAGAGAAAAGATGAGAAGTTCAAAAAGAACCTTGGTCCAAACAGAATTCTTTCAAGTTCATATAACTCAGAATCTGTGGCGAGTTCAAGCACAGCTCGAAGTTTTGGATCAAATGAATCCCCGGTGTTAATGGTGTAACCCGCTGCAAAGCACCAAATCAGTTTCTTTAGACTCTATAAGTCTATAACTTGCAGCATTCCAAAAATAAAATAGGGGAAATAATATACTGTATTATATATATACGTAACAAACACCTGGGTGATCGCCTTTAAATGCATAAAGTGGATGTACAGCGCTAAGATTTTGGTGGTTTAGCTGCAGAAGCAGGAAAAGACAGTTCACATTAAAAAAAAGTTCGGTTGCAACGAACTCAGACCATTAGTTTATGAAACCCCCGGTTGTGATCAGTGATCTTCCCTTTTCTCTCCGGCTCTATGAGATTACGTAGTACTGCTTTATTAATTTGTTTTGACACTGAGGTTTTGTGTGTCTAATGTTTAATTTCAAGATAGGTGCGGTTATATCAAATTCACATATATGTAGACATGCACTTCGAGGAAGGAAAAGCCGCACTAAAATTCAGAGACACGGACACAGAGAGTGGGAGTTGCTTACTGGGCAACAGTAAGGTTCAGTCTGAGGGGACACGAAGTGGAGTCGCCGGTGGGAACAGAATGCTGATGACATTTGGAATGGCCGAAGGTAATGGAATGATGGCGCCCCTGTGGCGGTGTTCATGGTGGCGGCTACCGTATAGTGGAGGAGCAATAATTAACAATAGAGGCGCGGCGGCTTTCACACAATCACATCTCCCTCCGAGTCTCCGACTGTCCCCGAGTGGCTGCGCTCCCTAATAAATAAGCTATCCACTGCAAGTCTGTAACACTACACTTCACAAGGCCTAAAAATACACAAAACCTTTGTATGTTCGGAGCACGTAAATTGTACTATAATCTCAATCTTCCAGATAGACAATGGAGCTCTGTATACTTACATAGGTCCTATGCATTTTTAGCATAGTAACCCCTCATGGCAGGAATTCGAATCCGGAACTTAACCTTTGTGGCACTCCCTTGCTACCAGTTGAGCTACGCTCACCGGTTACACAAAACCTACTAGTTCCTCGAATACGTTTAGATTTTTGATACATTGGATTGGTCGAGTGCCTCATATGGTCGAGTGCACTTGGGCTAAGTACAATAATGAGCCAAATACACTCGGTTAGAGAATTTCACCTCCTGGTGCTTCTTCTTCGTCTTCCTTTGGATGAAACGGGTCCTTTTTAGGATCTAAACTTCGACCAACCATGGGAGTGACAGCAGAGTGAGCTTTATTCATATTAAATTGCCTGAGCATCTTTTGGATATAAGCAGACTGGTGGATTAATAGTTTAATACTCCACAAACTCGATATTTTAGCTCAAAGGCCTATACGGAATCGAGTTTTCCCAAGGTCTTTAATCTCAAATTCGGATTTTAAATGGTTGGTGGTTTCTCTTATTTCATCAAGAGTACCAATTATGTTCATATCATCAACATATACAGTCACAATTGTGAATCTGGGACTTGTTTTCTTAATGAATATGCATGGGCATAGTTCATCGTTCTTATATCCCTTTCCAATCAAGTAATCACTTAGACGGGTATACCACATCCGCCCAGATTGCTTCAATCTGTAAAGTGAGTGTTTCAATTTTATTGCAAATGCACTCCGTGGTTTAGAGTCACTTGATTTGGGTAGTGAAAGTCCTTCGAGCACTTTCATATATATCTCTGAATCAAGATCCCCATAGAGATATGCAGTAACCACATCCATTAATTGCATTCCAGTCCTTCGAAAACTGCTAAAGTGACTAGGTATCAGAACGTTATAACGTTCATTACGGGAGAGTATGTGTCCTCGTAGTCAATCTCAAGGCATTGTGAGAAACCATGCGCCACGAGGCGAGCCTTATACCTTAAGACTTCATTCTTCTCATTTCACTTTCTGACATATACCCATTTATGTCCCACAGGCTTTACACTTTGTGAGGTTAGTACTACCAGACCAAATACCTGTCTTTTTGTCAGAGAATCTAGTTCTACCTGGATTGCTTCTTTCCATTTAGGCCAATCCGCTCTTTGTTGACATTTTTCAATAGAGCGTGGTTCAATATCATCGTGCTTAATTATTTCTTGAGCAACATTAAATGCAAATATGTCATCGATGTGTACGAAAGATCTTTCCATTAACACATGTGCTTGTTCATTATCCATTGAGATTTCCCTTGATAGACTATAAGTCTAGAGAGAAGGGAGAGCTAGAGAGAGAAGTTCTATATTTGCTTTGTATTAATGAATTTGTGAACCCCTACAACTACTCCCAGAGGTAGTATTTTTAGGAAAAATTAGGGTTGGGCTCCCAAGTCTTGGGCTTGGGAGGCCCATTTACAATACGGCCACTATTAGACCGGGTACAAGAGATGTAGAAATGATTAAGTATAAAATCCTATTCTGGGGGCCACTTGTGGCCGATGAGGGCACGGCCGACGAGGGCATGGCCGACGAAGATCCGGCCGACGAGGTCACCCGGTTCTCCTTGCTCATGGACCGTATTCTGAGTAGACTTCTTTCTGGCCGATGGAGGTCATCTGGCCGACGAGGGTCCCACCAAGTGATAGTGGTACCTTATGTTCTTCCGAGTATGTGGGCCATGGGGTCCAGGCCCATATACTCCATCAGGAGTCCTCCACTCTCTGAGCTGAGACGTAGACGAGGTGAGGGAGAGTAGATTTCTTGCTTCTGACGTTTTCTGGCCGTTGTGGGACCCTTCTTTGTCCTTAGCCGTTACGGGCACCTTTTGACCCGGTTCCTTGTTTTATGGCCGTCGTGGGTACTCAGCGGCTTGGCCGCTGTGTGGCTTTCGCCGTAGACGAAGAGGGACCCAGTCATGATGTGTATTTCCTATTTAAGGACATCGAGTGTCTTTGCTTGGTGGGGATGATGAGCGTCCTTTGTCATGAATGGCCGATGAAGGTCATGCCCACTCCTGACAGTTGATGGCTGAATTTCGCGCTTTTGGGCCGAGGAGGCCCTTGTGGTTATTTCATGTTCGAGGATGATGAGTGTCCTTTTGTTTCCGGGTGGCCGGTGAGGGTGCTGTTTGCTTTCTTTAGCCATTTGACTGCGTTCTGTGTTTTTTTGGCCGGAGCGGTGATGTCCGTAGTCTGACGTTCACGCTTTTGAGGACGATAACGGCACTGATCCGGGAGGAGTGGTGCATGTCCTGGTCTTATGGACGATGGTGATTTAGGTATGTTGACTTCCTGTTCTTTGATTCCTGGACGAGAGTGGAGTATGTGGTCTCAAAGCCGATAAGTGCCCTGTGATCTCAAGTGTTTCACTTTTGGAGGGAATTCTTTGTTCGCTAGCTTTGCTGCGGCCGACGGTGCACCACGAGGTTATGGACGTTGTGGTGCATGTCTGATGTTGTAGTCGTGGACTTAGTATTTTTTGGATTTCTTTGATTTTGTCCTGATTTTCAAAGGCCGGTGTAGTCCCCCAGTCCCCCACTGCTTCAGGCCGAAGAGTAGGTGAGGGGTGAATGAGTAAAGGATTTGCCTAGGCCGAAACAGACTCTTGTGTACACCTGAATCCAATTCCTTGGCGATTTCTTGACCAAGGTAACCCTGTGGGAGAACCCTTGGACGCAGGTCGCTTTCAAGAAATTATCATCAGGGTTTTACACAGGGCCGATGGCGTGGGGTTTCTTTTTTATTTTACCGTTGTGGCCGTTGAACAGGCCATGCAATTGGCATTCTGTTCAAGCCGATATGGACACGCCTTGAGATGTGACCTACCCTTTTGAAGTGTCTTTGTGTTGAGGCCGATGCAGGCACGATTTCTTAGCGTGGCCGTTGAGTGTTTGGCCTGTTGGCGATGAGCTGGTATTGTGGAAGTGGGCCTGACCCGTCTTCTAAACCGGTGCCAGCCCAATGGGTCTTGGGATGGTGGCCGTTCATGTGGCCAATGGGAGGTTGCCACGTGTAGTGACCGTTGGGGGGAGGTCTATAAATACCCCCCCCCCCCCCCCTCCGAAGAGGTTCCTCATTGCATTCCTGAGATAACGAAGTGCTGCCGAATTTTCTAGAGAGAGAGCCTTTCCATGTGTTCTTCCGTTCTTCAAAACTTCAAAGGTCAGTTCGTCGAACTTTTCCCAAATTACTTGTGTACTTTGCTTATTTTAGCTCTTGATCCTATGTTAGTGGAGAAACACCCTTAGATCCAAAGTAGAAACCCTTAGGCTTTAGTTAGTTGTTATGATGAAGCCTTTGAACGACGAGTACTACCCATATGACGATGAGCCCTCTGCTCTGTTCATGAACCTGTACCAGATCGGCCGAGGGAGCCACAAAAATTGTGCCGGTTATGCTAATCTCCAACAGCTGCCGAAGAAGAGGAGTTTCACTGACCTCCCTTCGTTCATTCATGGTTGGAAGAGCAAGTTCGTCTTCATATCCTTGGGTGAGGACGGCATGGAGTTTCCCTCAGTTGGTCATGACGGTAGGTTCACCCTTCACGACGTGCCGAAGAGCAGTATTTTGGATGCCCAGGTAGCGGCGTTTCTGAAGGGAGGGCCGAGGAGCGTGAAACATTACATCACGGAGTATAAGATGACCGCCCTCGGCTTCATGAGGTATTATGTATACGGCGACAAGGAAAGTTATATCGAGCTGTGGCCGAAGATGACCACCACCTTTGATGAGGCCGATGGCCCGGATATGGGCGTGCCTACTGATGCCGATGGTAATACCCTCTCTGGCGTCTTCACCTATGTTTTCTTTTGTTTTTGCTAACTGTTTGTTTTTCTTGTTGTGCAGACTTCACTATGGATCGTAGATCCGTCATGGCCCTAGCCAAAGCTAAGGCGAAGCAGGAGATGGCCGCAAAGGAGGCCGCAAAGATGGCCGCTGCGAGCGGCACCCAACCAAGCTCTGATGCGGCGAAGAAGCCGCCTACGCAGCCGAAGAAGAAACGGCCTGCGAATGACGGCCAGAAGAAGCTCACTGAGGTCGGTATGTAGTCTAAGAAGCCGAAGAGGGCTTCCCCTCTTGCCGATACTGGTGCTGGTGGTCTGACCGTACCGGATGATGATGTCGGGGGCTCGAATGTTGTTGCCGTCGTAGATGCGGTTTCGGTCCCCTCTTCAACGGCTCTATCCCAGCCGCCGCCTGTCGGCCAGGAGCCCTGTAAACAGAGGGCCGGCAAGGAGCTGGCCGTTGGGACCTACAAACTCGAGGTCGAGTATCCCGTGAAGGGTGGCGTCTTCAATGACGCTGTTGACGGCCATGATGTTCTGGCCCAAGCTGTCACGGTTGAGGACCGGGCTTATTTGAAGAAACTGGGTCCCGTCAGGATCTATGATGGCGGAATGGACCTCATCGTCCAAGTAAGTTTTCGTACTTTACGTCCTTTTGTGTCATGGGTTTTGCGTCGTCCTAACTCTTCATTTTTCCTTTGTTGTTGTAGGGCGCTCTGATGCTAATGGAGAGCCACAAGCGGCAAGAGCAGGAGATTGCCCGCCTGAAGGAGGCCGAGAAAAAGGCTATTTCGGCCGAGGAGGCCATGGCCTGCCTGGATCGGCTCCGGGAGGAGGTAAAGGCCCTGCAGAAGGGGGTTGATGAGGCCGACGTGGCCTATCGGCAGGTGGCGGCCGATAGGGACGACGCTTTGAGGGCCAGGGATGAAGCCCTGAGAAGCCGTGATGAGGCCCTTCTTCGGGCCGAGGACGCCGCGAGGGCTCGGGCTGATTCTGAAAGGGCCGCTGAGAAGGCCGTTGATGGCACCATCGAGAGGTTCCTTGCCGAAGGCTAGAAGGCCGATGACCGCTGGCCCTGGTGCTATGAAGTCGTGGTGGACCGGCTTGAAGACTGGGGCTAGAACTGCCCTGCTGGCCAGGAGTACTTCGCTCGTGAAATGGCTGTCTACTACGACATGGGTCAGCAGAGGATGCAACGGGTGATATACCGGAGGCTGCACCGGGCATTCAAAAAGCTGAAGCTCACCCAGAAATGGGCTCAGAAGAACCTGAAGCTTCCACGGCTGATGAGAGATCCAGAGGCCGAAGCGAAGCTCCCCCCGTCTGAGAGGCAAGATTCGGTGCTCAGTTCTTCCATCGGTGAGCCTGACTGGTCCAATGATGACACCCTAGCTGATACCGTCGTCTCCTCAGCAGCCGAGGCGAGCGGAGGTGCGAGGACGGAGGAGGGTAACGGAGTTGCATCGGGACAGGCCGATGCGGGACTAGCTGCTGATGAGGCCACCCCCGAGAGCTAATCGGCTGGCTTATGTAGTTTAGTTAACAGGTGTCTGTAACACCTTTTTTGTAATGGCCGTTGAGCCCCCCTAATGTAATGAATTTTTATGAATGATATGTCCATTGTTTCCGGCTTTATTCTGTGTTCTCCTCGTCTTGTTTTCCTTTTGCTTTTGTTCTCAAACTTTTCAAAAAAAAATTGAAGTGTTGAAATTGGGACTCGGGTAGTTGTCGTCTTTGGTTGTTCCCTGGCTCCGGCTGAAGCGGTTAGCCTGGGTGAATGTGTTTCGTCTGTGCGGAATATCCCCTGGACTTGGCAGGAACTTTAGGATTTTTTCCTAAGTACCAAAACTTGAAATGAGTGATTGTCCTCGTCGTCTTGGCGTCCCGCCCCCTTTTTCTTTTGTCCAAGACTTTGGAAAATTTTCTAAGTGTTGAACTAAATGTCACACTTGGAGAATTTTCCAAGTGTCGAATTGAGTAGTTCCCTCATCGGCCAATACGGCCAGTGTGGAATGGCTTCCCACGCTAAGGTGGTCTCATCGGTCCTGTGTTCTTCTCGACTATTTTTCCTTGCCGTTTCCATGCTTCGTGTTTGACCAGGAAGTCAAACCTGACTTCTGTAGTCGTAGCCGATTAGGGGACCAGTCCTTTGCTCGGCTGAGGGGAATTGTCCGCTTCGTCTTTGTGACGCTTAACGTCACACTGTTGTGGGCTTCTGAGCGTCCACTCTGGATGGTGCTCAGGGTTTTTTCCAAGTACTTAGAAAATTTTTCTAAGTGTTTGAACACATTTTGGGTGATTGCTTCCTATGTGAGTAGCTGATGACGGCCTCCCATTTGGGTTGCCTGATGCCGGCCACGTGGTGCCCTTTTTGGCCCCAGAAGTTTACCTTGGTAATTTTTCCAAGTTTTTTTGAGAGCTTTCGTCAGTAACGCGTAATGCTTTGTCTGATATGTATTTGAACAATTTTGGGGATTTTCATTTTTATTGCTCGAGGCCGGCGAGTGCGCGGCTCATCGGTTGTCCCTCTTTTATTTTTGGGGATATCGCTTCAGGCCGGCGAGTGCGCGGCTCATCGACTGTCCCTCTTTTATTCTTTGGGGATATCGCTTTAGGTCGGCGAGTGCGCGGCTCATCGGTTGTCCCTCTTTTATATTTTGGGGATATCGCTTCAGGCCGGCAAGTGCGCGGCTCATCGGCTGTCCCTCTTTTATATTTTGGGGATATCGCTTCAGGCCGGCAAGTGCGCGGCTCATCGGTTGTCCCTCTTTTATATTTTGGGGATATCGCTTCAGTCCGGCAAGTGCGCGACTCATCGGTTGTCCCTCTTTTATTTTCTTCCTCTTTACTCATTTGAGCGAGGAGTGGATGTCCTTCTTTCAGGCTTCGGCCAAGGGGGTCGATAGACCCTCGACCGGTAAGGAGTCCTACTGGATCGTCCTGGGATCTCAAGGAGGTCCCGTCGCCTGTTTATGACGCGGGCTAAGGCTTTTGGTCGGTTACCGACGGCTGCTATTTCTCCTCCTTGAGATGGGGGATTTTTGTCACCTCGGCCATGATTTCAGACCTGTCGTCCTGCTGATTTCGCGGACGGACGACGCGGTGAGCTTCCCATTTCAAGATGTGGGCTCTTTGCGGGCCCTTCGTCCTGGGGACACCGTCGGCCTTTCCTAAGCATTTTCGCTTTGAGGGGCCAGAACGATGTGCTCTGTTGACCTTTCCTGGGCATCTTCGCCCTGAGGGGTCAGTGTAGTATGGTACGTTTCTGATCTTTTTAGAGAAGTGGAAACAACTTTTATTAATAAGTGGCTCGAGGCCGAGGGTGGCGTTCGACCAACAATCCGTGAGAAGGTGAGGGCTTTGGCGGCTGCACCGTCCCCGAATTATTGATAGAATTTCACCAAGTGATCTACATTCCACGTTCGTGGTACATCAGACCCATTTGGGTGTTTCAATTTGTAGGTGCCAGGCTTGACTACGACACTGATGATGTAGGGACCCTCGTATTTGAGTGCTAACTTGCCACCTTCTGTTGGCTTGCTTGCCTCTCTTCAGCAAAGGACATAGCCCCCCACCTGAAATTCCTGGGAACGTACCTTGGCGTCATAGTATGATTTTACTTGGCGCCGGTAGTTTTCTGCTCGGATGAAGGCCTGCTCTCCTCTTTCTTCGATCAGGTGGAGGTCAATCTTCATGTTCTCTTCATTGGTTTCGGACTCGTAATGCTCCACCCGTCGGCTAGGTATGGTAACCTGTGTGGGGGCCTTTGCTTCAAAGCCATAGCAAAGGGCAAAGGGTGTCTCGCCCGTTGCCCTCCTCGGCGTAGTACGGTAGCACCATAGCATATTGGGCAGCTCGTCGGCCCAACTGCCCCCCTGTGTCCTGGAGCTTCTTCTTCAGGCCCTCCAGGATGGTTCTGTTGGCGTTCTCGACCTGCCCGTTGCCTTGAGGATAGGCCACGGAGGAGAAACGATGTTTGATTCCCTAGTCCTGGAGGAGCTCTTGAAAGGGCGCGGCCTTGAACTGGGTACCGTTGTCGAATATGATCTCCTGAGGGACGCCGAAGCGGGTGAGGATATTTTTGTGGACGAATTTCTGACACATGGCCCCTGTGATGCTGGCCAAAGGTTCCGCCTCGACCCATTTGGTGAAGTACTCTATGGCGACGATGATGTATCGATTGTTGCTAGCGGCTCTGGGCAGGGGGGCGACCAGGTCAATACCCCATCTTGAGAATGGGATTGCTGTGCTGACCGGGGCATAGTTGATGGCTGGCCGACCAGGGGCTTTTTGAAGGACCTGACATGCGGTACACTTTCACGTCAGATTGGCACAATCCCGGGCCATCGTCGGCCAGAAATAGCCCTGGACGACGAGACGCCGGGACATGCTGAAAGGGCCCTGGTGGGAGGAGCAGACGCCGCAGTGGACTTCCTCCATGGCCACTTCGGCCTCATCTGGGTGCAGACATCGGAGGAGAGTGCCGTTGTAAGATCTTTTATAAAGTTTTCCATCCTCGATGGTGTAGCTCGGGGCCCTGAGTTTGGCTAGCTTGGCCCTCTCCTCGTCCTGGGCAGTTCTCCTGAGGTGATGAACGTCATGATGTCGGTAACCCATTCCTCTGACCGCTGCTGGATGCATGTGACCGGGCTGGCATGGATGCTGGACATGCTCAGCTCTTCGACCTTAGCTATCTTGGAGATGTGCTCTGGAGTGTCTGAGCTGAGTTTGGAGAGGATGTCGGCCTCAACATTCTCTGCCCTTGGGATCTGGGCGATCTCATGGGTTTCGAATGCTTTGAGCAACTCCTCGGCCGCCTGCTTGTACTGCCTCATCCTCCCTTCTTTAGCCGCGTATGAGCCCTCGATCTGGCCCACCACTAGCTTGGAGTCGCATTTGATTTTGACGTGTCGCGCTTTGAGGTCGGCGGCAAGTCTGAGGCCGCTGAGGAGGGCCTCATACTCGGCCTCGTTGTTGGACACCCTGAAGTTGAACCGGATGGCATAGTAGGCTCTGAATCCTTCAGGGGAGATGAGGACGACGACGCCACCACAAGCTTTTTTGGCCGATGAACCGTCGGTGAAGAGAGTCCATGTTTCGTCTGGATCTGGCCCTGGTGTGGTAGCGGTCGTCTCCCTGGCTGTACATTCGGTGACGAAGTCGACCAAGGATTTCCCCTTTATGGATGGCCTTGGCTTGATCTCTATCTCGAACTGGCTGAGGAAGATCGCCCATTTCACCATCCGTGAGGAACTGGTGGGGCTCCGCAGGAGTGCACCGAGGGGTTGCTGAGTTAAGACGTGGACGGCGTGGGCCTGGAAGTAGTGCCCTAGTTTCTTCACTGTATGGATGATAAGTCCATTTTTGTACTTATTTTTCTTATCAAATTTAAGTGATTTTGGATTGAAAAACAGAAAAACAAGGCATGTTTTATATATTTTGGTTCAAGTTTCGTGAAATCAGGTAAAAATCACATCCATGATATGTTTGATGAAATTTCGGGTCAATTTAGCACAAAATGTGTCAATTTGAGTGACAAATGATATCATACCGAAAAAAGAAAGCAGAATTTCAAAGTGGTCCAGAAGGGAAAGTTGAAGAGCACAAAATGCAGAACAAGACGGACAAAAAACCTCACAGGCGCCCAAATAGGTGCCCAGATTGGCCGCCTACCAGGCCGCATACCAGATTTTTTGTGTTATAAATACCCCGATTTTTGCTGAACTCAAACACACCTCTTCCAACCCTAATTCAGTTCAAAAAGGTCATGTTCTTCAGCTATTTCCGCAGCTCCAAGGTTTTTTGGGAGAGAGAAACTTCAAATCTTCATATCTTCTTCATTTTAGCTTCAAATTGTAAGTTCTTTATATGTATTTTCATCTTCTCAACGAGTAGAATCTGAATATGTGTTTTGTTTTCTCGATCTGTTCTTCGAATTTTTCCAGAATATTTATCTAATATTTCGCATTTTCTCCCATAAATTAAATAAAATAGTTGTTGATGTTGAATTCATTCCAATTATTTATATAGTTGTTCACTAGCCTCAAGGTTGTTATTTATCTGAAGAAACTTAATTTTAACGAAGTACAAGTAGTTTTTAATTAATTTCGGTAGTTAGTTGTTATTATTGCATAAATTAAATTAATTACACAAAAAATAGAAAAAAATAGTCTCGGTCCTAATTCCAGTTTATTTCACTGTAATATCACCCCTAGTAGTCAATAAAAAATTTAGAACGAATGTAGCCTATTTTTAATTGCCTTTTGTATTTTATAGTTAAAAGTGGGAAAATTATCAATTAATTGTTAAAATTGGATTTTAGGTCTGAAAATTCGTAAATCCAGAAAGTCATATTATTGTAGTTCCAGAAAGTTTATTTTGACAATATCTTATTTTTGTTTAATTTGTTCTATTATACATGTTTAATTCCATGTTAATGTTTAATTTATTTACCATATTGTTGAATGCAAAAATAATGTTTAGTAGCTAAATTTGTTTTGGGCATGAATTGAGTAAAGGAATATGGATTGACTTGTTAGCCGAAAATTAGGGGTTAAAATTAATTAATTGAGCTAGTTATTCAATTTGATGAATTAGTAATTAATAGTTGTTAGCCAATTTCATTAATTAAATTTTGAAAATTTGTTTCTAACTTGTCTATGAGATTAGAAAATAATTTGAGCCAACTTTATTCAAGCACATTAATAAGGCCTAGAAATAGGATAATTTTATTGAAATGGATTTACATCTTGTCTATGAGAAATAAATTCAAATTGCTTAAATAATGAATTTAATTAGTTAATGAATTTGGCTATTTTTTATTAATTAAAATTTTGGAGAATTATTTCTGCCTTGTCTATGAGATTAGAATTTAATTCAAGCCAACCATTTTTGAATACATTAATGAAACTTAGAAATATGATAAATTAGTGAAAGTAATTTCTATTCTTGTCTATGAGAAAAGAAATTATTAGTCCAATTTTAGTTTTAAATTCCCCTAATTACTAGGTCCAAGAATATATCCATTTCCAATTACTCAATTCATTGCCCTTACTTGCCTCAATAATTTTTTAGAATATTTAATCTTAAATCTTTTAGTTGAAATTTGCTCCTAGTGTAATTGTGCAAATTGGCCTAGTCTAGAATACAATCACCCTTTTGTATTGAAAAAGCTTCCAACAATTAGCGATAGCCCGTGACTAAGACTAAATTAAGAAAACTCCTCCGCCATTCCTCAAGAGACACGATACTCGGGGAAAAACCGAAAGGTTGGACTCCGTTTTACTACAACGCCGCGAAAGCGGTTATCAATGGACGATGGCCAGTACCGTCTTCTCAATGGGAGAGTACCTGAGCTCGGCCTCCCGTAACGTCTTGCTCATGTAGAAAATTGCCTTCTGTACCCCCTCGTCCTCGTGGATGAGCACAGCGCTGATGGCTGACGTGCTCACCCCCAAGTACAGGAAAAGGGTTTCACCGGCTTTAGGCTTGGAAAGCACGGGCGGGGACGACAAGTACCGCTTCAGTTCCTCAAACGCTTGCTGGCACTCCGTCGTCCATCTGAAGCTATTTGCTTTGCGCGTGATCTGAAAGAAAGGGAGAGACCTTTCAGTCGATTTTGAGAGGAAACAATTCAGGGCCGCAAGGCGTCCCGTCAGCCATTGTACCTCCTACACATTCCGTGGTGGCTCCATGTTGACAATAGCCTGTATCTTCTCCGGGTTGATCTCAATGCCCCTTCGGCTGACCATATAACCGAGGAACTTGCCCCCTTGGACGCCGAAGGTGCACTTTTTCGGATTTAGGCGGAGCTGGAACTTCTTCATTATCTGAAAAAATTTCTCGGAGGTCGTCGGCGTAGCTAACGGATTGCCTGCTCTCGATGATCATGTCGTCGACATACGCCTCCATGGTCCGGCCGAGGACTGCTCTGAAGACCTTGGCTACCATTCTGGTGTATGTGGCGCCTGAGTTCTTGAGCCCAAAGGCCATGATGAGGTAGCAGAAAATTCCCTCTGACGTCATGAAGGTCGTCTTCTCGGCGTCCTCTTCATGCATGAATATCTGGTGGTATCCCCTGAAGGCATCAAGGAATGACATCAACTCGCATCCCGTCGTCTCGTCCACCAGTTGATCAATGTTGGGGAGAGGGAACGGGTCCATGGGGCATGCCTTGTTCAGGTCAGTGTAATCAACACACATTCTGAACGTCGGCGGCTTCTGTGCTAGGATGACATTGGCCAACCAGGTGGGGTACTTCACTTCCTTAATGTGGTTGATGGAGAGGAGCATGGTAACTTCCCCTTTGACGAAGTCTCGTCTGTCGGCCGAGAGGTAGCGCCACTTTTGCTTTATCGGCGTGGAGGCGGGATCGACTGACAGCCGGTGAGTGATCACTTTTCGGCTGATGCCAGGCATGTCGTCCGGTTCCCACGCAAAAATGATGGCATATGACCGCAGGACACTGAGGATGCCTTCGCGTTGATCTTGTGGGAGTTGTTTCCCGAATTTCAGGACCCGCTCCGGCCGGGAGATGTCCAGGGGGCCTCCTCAACCTCCTCGTCTGGCTCAGCGTGCGGCCTTTCCTCATCCTTGGAGATGGAAGCAGTGATGGTGTCAATTCTCTGCCCGACGCTGGCTGCCGGCTTGGTCAATTTTAGGTAGCACGCCCGGGCTATCTTCTGGTTCCCTCAGGCGTAGCCGATACCGCCGCTAGTGGGGAACTTCATGCATAGATGTTTCATGGAGATGATGGCTTCCAAATCCTCTAGTGCTGGCCGCCCCCATATTAAATTGTGGGCGCACTCGAGGTTGACCACCATGAATTCCATGTCGATCTTGATGCGATGGGAGCCATCGCCGACCTCCGCGGGGAGGACTATCGTGCCTTCGGTGTCGATAGAGTCCCCAGTGAAGCCGGACAACGGCGTCCATATCGGCTTGAGCAGCGCCCTGTCCAGTTTTAGCTGCCTGAATGTGTCAAGGTACATGACGTTGACGGAGCTCCCCGTATCGATGTAGGTGCGATGGATGATGGAATCACCTATTTCGCACTAGATGATGAGGGCGTCCCTATGTGATGCGGGCCGAGGAGGCAGATCCTTGTCGGTGAAGGTGATCGCCTCCGCCCGTTGCTTCTTCGGTTGGGGGAGCGTGGGACACCTCTCCGATGTAAAGGGACTGAGCTCATTTTTTCCTCTGGGTGGCCGAATCCCCCCCGGTGTTACCTCCCACAATGAGGTTGATGTGATTCTTCTTTGAGGGGGGCTCTTCGAAGTCCTCGTCGTCATCGCTGAGCCTGCCGATCTCACGCTTCTTCATAGAGGGTTCGCCCCCATGTTTGTCGGTGTTTACCCACGTATTCTCGATGTGCCTCTTCAGAGTGACACAATCGTCTGTGTTGTGGGAGGTGTTCGGGTGATAACGACAGTAGGTGCCGTCCTGATGGACGGCATAGATTTCCTTTGCCGGCCGAGGATCTCGCTCAATGAGGTCATGCTCCTCGGCGTAGTCGAGGATGGTGCTGACCGAGTGGGTAAGTGGTGTTTTCGGTCTCTCCATCCTCGGCCGCCATATGCGGTCTTTGTTCTTTCCGCCAGATCCATGGCGGCCCTGGCCTCCCTGACCTCGGTCCCCGGCCGGGGATGCACCTGCAGCTGGTGCAGCACCCGTCTTCTTGGAGGGGTGCCCTCCGTCTTTCTTGTGGCTGTGAAGCTCGTCGGCGTCGGTGTACAAATTCCCTCGCTGAAGCGCCTTTAGGTAGGACCTCGGAGGGTCAGTGATGAGGCTCCTTGCATATGGGGTGCTGCGGAGGCCCCCCTGGAAAAGTACGAGGAGGGTGCGCTCATCGCCCCCCTCGACCTCATCAGTCTCCCTCGTCCACCGGTCGATGAATGATTGGAGTGATTCGTCGTGCTGCTGCTTGACGGAGAGAAGATGGGTAAAGTATTTCTTCGCGCGCTTCCTTCTGGCAAAGTGAGTGAGGAAGCGCTGGGCAAGGTCTTGCCATGAGTCTATGCTCCCCTCGGGGAGCGCGTTGAACCACTCATACGCTAGCCCTTCGAGAGTGGAAAGGAACCAGCGGCAGAGGTATTCATCTGACGCGTTCACCATCAGCATGTTGTTCTGGTAGCGACTGAAGTGCTCCTGGGGGTCGGAGCGGCCGTCATAGGGCTTGATGGTGTTTCCCCGGTACTTCTCAGGGATAGGGGCCGAGAGTACCCTGGCGGTGAAGGGGGTCCTCGTCCTGACCTGGATGATGGGGTCCCCTCGTCCTTCAGCCAACTCCCTCTCAAGGATAGTGACCTTGTTCAGAAGGGCATTGAAGCCTGGATCTCTGGATGAGTTGCCGGTGGGCGTGGCGGCCAGCTGCTTGGCCTCCATCTGGGCGAGCCTCCGCTCGAGTTGGGCGATCACCTCGTCCCTGGGGTCCTTGGCGGCCATGGTGGTGCCCTGAGTTTGCAAGCGGGCTGCATGAGCCGTGTTGATTTGATGACGGGCATCGTCCTCATGCAGTTTTCCCTTGCCTTTGTCCAGGCGGGGCCGATCCGCTGTCCGGGATACCGACCCCAAGCTTTCCCTGGGTGAGCTAGGCTCACGCCACCCAATCTGCCCCGCCATCCTCTCCAAAGCAGGCCGACGACACGTGTCACCTAGCGTGTTAAAGGCTGAGGCTTTTCCACGCGTTGGGGGCGGTCCGGCCCGAAGAGGGGAAGAAGGGTGGGAGTGGGACGACACCGTGTCCTGGGGCACCACCCCCTCGTCGTTGTCTAGCCTAACGGCCAACGACTGGGGTTTAGGAGGTGGCGTCGTGTTCTCCCCCGTCCTTGGCATGAGTGCGCTGAAGACGGTGGGATTCTGGGCCAGACTGGCGATGATGGCCGAGAGTGCGGCCTGAAGCTGAGGGTCAACCACAGGTGAGGCCAGTTGCGCCGATGCGTCCCGCTTTTCCGCGCGCTTTTTGTCCAGGCCGAGGCGGGCGTCCGGAGCGCCGCCGTTAAGCTTGTTGCGCAAGTCTCCCACAAGGTCGATGGCTTCTTGGAAGACGTCTCCCTCGGCGGCCTTGTCGGCCGTTGCGTCCTCCTCGTGTTCCTGATGCTCTTGGGCCTCAAGGATGGCTTTGCCGAGGAGGTTACGGTTTGACTTAGTTCTTCCCATGATCAATTAGCTGTGCTTGGTAGCGACGAAGGAGGCTAACTTGATTGTTCTATCTCTCAATGAAAGCACCAAATGATAGACTATAAGTCTATAGAGACGGGAGAGCTAGAGAGAGAAGTTCTATATTTGCTCTGTATTAATGAATTTGTGAACCCCTACAACTACTCCCAAAGGTAGTATTTATAGGAAAAATTAGGGTTGGGCTCCCAAGTCTTGGGCTTGGGAGGCCCATTTACAATAGGGCCACTATTGGGCCGGGTACAAAAGATGTAGAAATGATTAAGTATAAAATCCTTTTCTGGGGGCCACTCGTGGCCGATGAGGGCATGGCCGACGAAGATCCGGCCGACGAGGTCACCCGGTTCTCCTGGCTCCTGGACCGTATTCTGAGTAGACTTCTTTCTGGCCAATGGAGGTCATCTAGCCGACGAGGGTCCCACCAGGTGATCGTGGTACCTTCTGTTCTTCTGAGTATGTGGGCCATGGGGTCCAGGCCCATATACTCCATCATCCCTATTTTCTGAAATCATATCAAACGTCGGAGTGTCCTCCGGTAATGATTCATGGACATAACTGTAATCAGAGATAATCTCATGGGAGGGGTGTTCTACATCGATGATCAATGGATCAAGTTGTGTCGTACTCGTCCTTATCTTCCTTGGGCGAGTATCAATCAAACCAAGTGGCCTTCCTCTCTTCCTTTGAGGAGCCACAACCTCAACCACACCTCCACTAAGTGTGGTTGTAGTGCCTCCTACTGTGGCATTATTCCCCTTTGTGGGGATATTCAACCTTGCAGGCACATTTGTTGCTGGTATGTGTGATCATGTCACTTTAGCGATGTCCGTAAATGAATTAGGCATAAAGTCTGCTACATTTTGGAGATTGATTATTCTTTTAACTTCACCTTCACATTGTGAAGTGCGGGGATCAAAATGAGACAATGTCGGAATGCACTAGGTCAATTCCTGTCGTTCCTTTGGAAACTCCGTTTTCCTATCTCCCCTAATGACGAGAATGTTGTCTCATCAAAGTGACAATCCGCAAATCGTGCGATAAAAAGATCGCCCGTTGAATGTTCTAAATAGCGGATGATTGTTGGATATTCGTATCCAACATATATAATTAATAGCCTTTGAGGACCCATTTTGTGCCGTTGTGGTGGCGCAATCGGCACATATACTACAGAACCAAATATGTTTAGATGTGAAATGTCAGGCTCATATCCAGTGACCAATGGGTACACAGAAAATGGTTGGTTTGCAATGGGTCTAAATCGAATAAGTAATGTTGCAGGTATTATTGCATATCCCCATGCAGATATGGGTAGGTTGGTGCGCATAACCAATGCCCTAGCTATCATTTGTAATCTATTGATAGTGGCTTCTGCGATACTATTTTATGTATGAACATGGGGAACGAGGTGCTCTACATCGATCGATATAGACATGCAATAGTCATCAAAAGTCTTTGATGTAAACTCTTCAACATTATCAAGTCTTATGGACTTAATAGGATTATGAGGGTGGTGAGGCCTTGAACGAATTATTTGTGCTATGAGCTTAGCAAATGCAACGTTCCTTGTGGACAATAAAGCAACGTGTGACCAACGGGTCGATGCATCCACCAAAACCATAAAGTATCTAAATGGTCCGCATTCTGGATGGATCGATCCACATATATTTCCTTGTATTCTTTGTAAGAATGGTACATTTTCTATTGTATCTTTAGCATATGATGGGTTCAACCCTATTTTTGCTAAAGAACAGACTTTACAAAATGCATTTTGTGATCTGGACATTGTCAAAGATGTATGAGCTAATTCTTCTCGTACTTCAGAAGATGCTTTTTCTTTTTGTATAACTATAGAGCCAACACCTTTCAATGTGTTTGACTTTTGCCCACTTTTATTCCTTCCTCGAAAGAAAGGATGCCCATGTGAACTTTTCAATATATGAATCATCATGTCATGATCAGGGTGTCCAAGACGACCGTGCCAAAGCCTGTATGAGTCTGTGTCCCACATTTCATCATTGGTGACAACAGACTCCACTAGATTGACTCATTAATTTCTCTAATATGCACTTTCTTCCGCATTCATTAGAGGTAATGTAAAATACTCTACATCATTCTCAGAGTGAGTTTCCACGTGAAACTCATTATCACGAATATCTTTAAAACTTAGTAGGGCTCAGGTAGCTCTAGGCGCATACAGTGCGTCTGTGACGAAAACTCTTATGCCATTAGGCAGCATAAATTGGGCAGTACTCGCCCCCTTATTACGTCTGAAGATCCAATCATTGTAGTCACAGAAGAATTATAGGCTATTAATTTAACAAATAATTGCCTATTTTGTAGGATAGTGTGTGTGGTCCCATTATCTACTTCACACTCAAGTTCTCATCGACTCACTCCTGTGTAATAAGGACATAGAATATAAATCCAAACCCAAAATTTAAATATTGTTTGGATTAAGGGAAAACCATAAACATGTAGTGTCTAGCATAAAAGGAATATAAAACCACACAAATATTAAAAGTGTTCAACAGTCCATAAGCAGATAAAAAGAAAGAAATTAAATTCGATCAGTCAAAGTCAGGTGCATCGACTGACTGAACAGTGTCCTTGCCGGCTAAATCTGCAATTGTGAGTTTAACATCAACCTCGTTATCTTCTGCGGTCACACAGTGAGATTCTTGTTCTTTAGTCTCCCGATACTTTTTGTAGGCGTCTGCAATTTTATTGCTTGCTTGGCAGTTCTTATACCAGTGACCAGGAACTCCACATCTATAACAAGGCTCTTCACCATTTCTTTCTCGTTTGATCAGAGCCTTTGCGGATGCATTGCAGACATTTGATCTTGCACCCTCATCTCTTCGCCATACATCGGAAGATCCTCCACGACCAGAACCACAACCTCCCCCAGCCCCCCATGACCTTTATTGCCCCTTCCACGTTTTGAATTTTGTCCATGTGAGTACTGGTTAGCACGCCCTTCCCCCTTTGCATAAGGGTTCTTTCCGCTAGTTGTTTTTCCATACCGAGCTTCGGAAATTTTCTTTGTCCCAATTGACCTGGCATTGTTGTTCAGGAGAACCTCATTGTACCTCTCAGCCACTTGGAGTAGATTAATCAACTCATAAGTAGTAAACCTTTTATTGTCGTACTCCAACCTATACTGGTTCGCCAGTATAAGTGTTGAGGTAGGAAATGTGGAAAGTGTTTTCTCAATCATTTCACCTTCTGTAATTAATTTACCACAGAAGTTGAGACGTGCTTTCAGGCGTAACATATGTTTGTTGAAGTCATTAACTTTCTTATAGTCAACGAGGCGAATTTCATTCCAATGCACTGTGAGTTCTGGGAGCAGCGTATCATGAATGTTCCCAAAACGCCCTTTGAGTGCATCCCAAAGTTCTTTTGGGGGTTTTCAACTTAAGATATTCCCAGCAAAGGCCTGGAACAATGTTGCGCTTAAGAAACATTAATAATGTGCTTGCCTTTATCTTTGCAGATGGTGCTTCACCTTTCAAACTCTTAGGGTCAATGAGCGTGGCAAAGTAGTCTTTAGTCACAAAGGTGGTTTCTACACCAGAAACCCACCTATGATACTCAAGTCCTTCTGAGTCCAGAATGTCAAACTCAGGTGCAATTGGGTGAATCAGGTCAAATTCGATCAGTCTTTGGGTACATTTTCATAAATCATGACTAAAAGGTCAAATATACCCTGAACTAAAAAAACTTCGACTATTATCCTGAATTAGAGAAAAAGGTTCAAATGCGACAATTTGCAGGTAATCACCTGGTAATGTGCCAACTATTCATATGAGATGGCAACTCAAGGAGTCAAATAAGCACCTAAACCCAGGTGAATTGTTCTATTTTACCACTCTGTTAAAAAATGTTAAAATTATGAAAATATAAAATTTTTATCTTTTTTCATATATCAATACTAATGTATATAAATATATAACCAGTCAAACTTAGGCACCATTGACTAGGAAAATAGTGTTTGGCTAACTAGAATGGGACGGAGCAAGTATAAAATACAATTCAAAAATATTAAATATAAAAATTAAATATTGTATTTTGTGGTAAATTCAAATAAAAATAAAATATAAACTAACTATATGTGTTACCTTACTTTATACAATATAAAGTACACATAATTGCTATGTAGTATATTTAATATGTAAAAAACTACTATAATATACACACACACACGTTAAATAAATAATAAGAGTATGTAATTACTATTTTTATATTTTGCATCTTATATAGTATAAAGTTTTTATGGTCTAAGTAATTAGTATAAACTATAGAATCAAATCTTCTATGTGTCTTTTTTACTTCTATAAATGTAAGGAATAATTGTAATTAGATTTTGATGATGCTATACTAATTAGGATTTTCGTATACCCCTGTGAGCAATTCTGTATTAGATTCTTCCTTTGTAAAGTTTCTTAGAATAGTCGACTAACAGAAGACCTCCTGACAGAAGACCCTCTGTTTCTTAGTCTGAACAGAAGACCTTTTGGCTCTCTGTTGGTTCATATCCAGACAGAAGACCTCCTGGTTATCTTTTAGACTTCTCTACAACAGAAGCTGTCAAGACCCTCTGTTGGCTCGCATCTTGACAGAAAACCTAAGGACCCTCTGGTAGCTTATTCTAACAGAAGTGCTCAAGACCCTCTCTGGTTGACCCTCTGCTACAAACACCAGAAGGCCTGACACTTAGAGAATTTTCATTAATCTATCTTAGCCGGTGAAACCAACGGAAGATTCCTTCAACGGCTAGAAGACTTCAACGGGAAAGCTACAGTACGCGCATTAAATGCACATTTAATGCACTTCGTACCCTGAAGAGTAAAAGCTGATGATTGGCCGACATTCCAGGATATTTCAGGATATCTTTATCCCAAAATAGCAATCGCCAACTTTACCGGGTCCTACTAGTCAAATCAACTGTTCGCGCATTTAATGCAGTTGTCCTCCTTCTCCAATGGGAAAACAACCCCAGTATAAAAGATAGTACTCAAAGAACAAAAAGAGAGACTTTGCTCAACTTTTGCTAGAACTTTGAAAGAAATCAACACATTAAAAAAGCTTTCTTGAGATTCAAACTCCATCTCCATCAACAAGAAAAGCTTCTGTTGGAAAGATTATATTTTCTCATCTTCACATTCCAACAAGAGAAAAAGTTCCAACTGTTCTTCAACACTTCAAGCACTTCAACTAAACATCCTTTGTAACGAAGCAAGTTGGAAAATCCCTGTTCTTACAAGAACTCTTCTCTAAAGAGAAGGACGTCCAAGTAACTGGAGTAGTGAAGTGGTAATACTTCAAGGAAGCTCAGTGAAAGGACTAGTCTTAAAGGAAGCCAAGAAGAGCATCCCAGGAGACATCTAGGCTTGAAGAAGACGTGTAGAGCTTCTTAAATGCTAGGATTAAGGCTTTGTAATTGGGTTTTTTACAAGCTTATTGGAACAGTGGATTAGAGGAACGTGTTGTTCCTTGAACCACTATAAAAATCCCTGGTGTCATTTACTTATTGCTTTTATTTCTTGCTATTACTTTAAACTGTTTAACTCTAGAGATTTGGTCTCTTTGTTCAGCAGAACCTTTTCTGTGAGTTAATAGAAGACCTATTGCCTTTGTTTATCTTAGAGGCTATCCGGACAGAACACCTACCAGAAGACCATCCGCTGCCAGTCTGTTCTGCCAACAGAACAGGCTATTCTGTTAAATCTGGTACTTAGCTTGAAAAAGTTAAAAACCAGTACAGTCTATTCACCCCCTCTAGACTGTACCCAGTACAACCGGGAGCAACAAGTTGTATCAGAGCCTCCTTGTTCTGATAATCTTTTAGGTTATTTACCGAACAAAGATCCACTTGTTTTCTTTCCGCCTCTGTTTAAATCTCTTATTATGGATCACTCTCTTTCCAAGAATCTTATGTTTTCAGATCTTAAGTTTGATGATTGGAGGATCCGGATGAAGGCACATCTCTGTGCTCTTCATGATGAGATGTGGGAAGTACTTGACATAGGTCAATTCACCAACTTCGAGAAGGTCAACCTTGAGCATGCTATTGACAACACACGACCTTAGATGATCAACAAGGCCAAATCTGAGTGGACCACTGAAGAGAGGAGAAAATACAATCTGGACAACATTGCAAAGGACATTCTCTACAAGTCCATTGATGACAGATACTTCAACAGAATAAAGAAGTGCAAGACTGCCAAAGAAATCTGGGATACTCTTGAGCTCATTGGAGCAGGTGATAAGCAAGAGAAGGACAACAAACTAACCATTGCCAACAAGAAGTTTGATGACTTCAAACTTCTCCCTGGTGAAAGCATCTTCAAGATGTATGACAGACTCCTTACTCTCACTGGAGAAATCTCTGAACTTGGCAAGGAACTCACCACCAAGGAGATCAACCTCAAAGTGTTGAGAGGTTTACCCTCAGCATGGAAGATGAAGGTGGTTGTTGTTCAAACCAGCAAGGATGTGAAGACCTATCCTACAGACAAGCTCATCTCAGACCTCAAAGCTCATGAGTTCGAGATGATTGAAGAAAAAGAAGATGTACCCGAGGAGAGGACCACCACAGCCCTCACAGCCAGTACATCTAAGGTAAATGATTTTGACCCTTCAATACTTTTATCTGACGAATATATGGCTGCTTTTGCCAGAGGATTCAAGAAGTTCATGAAGAACCCCAAAGATGGAAGAAGTCCATCTGCACTAGTGGAAAATATGGATTTAATAACGGTTATAATGGACTTTTAATAACGGTTCAGAACCGTTATTGTTCCAGCACCTATTAAAAGTCCGGTACTTTTAATATGGGTTCAGGAACCGTTATGAAATGTTCTTTAATAACGATTCAATTTGGCTTTTAATAACGGGTATAGGCGCTCATGTTAAAGGTCCGGAACATTTAATAAGGGTTATTACCGAACCGTTATTAAAACATTCAATAACGGTTACACATTAACCGTTATTAAAAATTTTCAATATGGGATTAATCAACCCATATAAAATGTCTTCCTAACATTTAATTCATACCCAACTATTTCTAAATATCAGAAATTTACCCATATCATCATAGGAACATTTATCCTAACAAAGTAAACACATATCATTATATTGCTCATAACTAATAACATTCCACATTCACATTGTTTTGATCCAAAAATATTCAGCAAAAACTAAGTATGAGTTCACAACATTCATCAAAAACTAACTTTGAGTTCACTAAAACTATGAGTTCACAAGACTCGTCAAAAACTAGCTAAGAGCTGAGTCTAAAAATTATATCAAATATCTGTAGCTTCACAGAAAAATGACGCCCAACGCTCTGGTGTCTCGTTGATTTCTTGATCAGTGAATGACTTTTGAACATTGAATGCCTACAAATTAAATAATGAAACTAAATGGATTACAAAAATCATGAAGTAAAAGAAATAACATGTACAATAACAATAAAATCACAAGTATATGAGAACAAATATACGATTCTCACCTTGCAGAGATCTTAGCTTCAACAAGCTTACAGGGAGCATATCAACACTTGAAAACAATAGGTATTACATACTGTATAAGTATGCTAACACAGAATTCGCTGTATTACATACTTACATACTCATAACACAGTAGGTTTTTCAGTAAATGTAGGTATTACATATTATACTCATAACTTAGAATTCGCTGCAGTATGTAAAAATAGGCTGAAAAACACAGAGATTCCAAAATATAACTTAGAATTAGCAAATTTATTGAAGCTGCGGAAAAGCATTCAAGTGAGCGCTATACTTACAGGTTCAAGTCGTTCAAATCCTTTATAGCTTCATTGACTGCATGAATGACCATCTTCTTCACCTGTTCCGTAAGAACATTATTAAAGTGAAAGCCATCTGTTGTGCTTGAATTTTTTCTGATTTTTTTCTTTTTACAAGTACAGGTCACACTAAAGCATATGAATACGCTTATGTGCACAGTATTTAGGTCTACATCTACTTATTAACAAGTTTATCAGAGAATACTATCAACCATAACTTCAACCAATGCTAAAACTGTATTCGCAGATGAAGTCAAAGTTAACAGTGTTAACAGTCAAACCAGACAGTGAACAACAAATTAAAGGTGATTGAAATGTTATGTGATCACATTTTTTGTTAATCTTTATGTTTTATAAAAACTCAAGAATATATCATGATATAGAACAACTCCAATGTCCTCCACCCAAGCACACATAGGGTGTTGACCTCCCACCTTACTACCCGTTACAGGGTGAATTTAAAATAGGGTCATCACACTTGCTAAGAGGTTAATCGGTATCGTGACTAGCCTCCACTCTGCATACCTTCAGGCAGACTGGAGAGGGACTCGGGGGTTCGGTATGGGACATGGGATATTCCACGTTTTAGAACAAGATGCCTTACAAGGACACTAAAAACCCACTTCTTTCCCATTAAATCCATCTATTATGGGCTTACAAGCTCTTAACAAACTTTAGGTTTCCTACCCATACTTTTGTTTTACGGTTACAAACAAATACACTACACCCACACTAGAATGATAAACGCAATAGAGAGAAACAATAAAAAGATGCATATGTGAGAAATCTGTGTCAACAGAAATCATACATCAAGTTTATCTTCCTTGGACCTGTGATTCTGGGGAAGAGTTCGGAATTCTTCAGTCAAACGCACACACTCTAGAACATTTTCAGGAGAGACAAAGTCCATAGCAACTTTTATACATGGCTGATACGAGTAGCAGAAGTAGATCATCGTCATTAGATTAGAGCAAGGAAAATCAAAGTAAAAACAAAAAGGACACTATGATATGAACATTCTTCAGAGAAATTGGACAGACAATAAAAAGGAATTAAAAGCTGACATCATCATCTTAGTGAAGTAATTCGAACACAAAAATAAGCTAACATACCTTCGTTGGGAGTAGCAGTGACGTCGTTTAAGCCGTCGAGAGCAGCAGGGCAGCATCACCTTGGTCTCCTTAGTTGAGAGCAGCAGTGTCGTCACCTTCTTCAGCAGCAGCTTCGTCGCCTTCTTCAGCAGCAACTTCGTCGCCTTCTTGAGCAGCAACGTCTTCTTGGCCCAATTTGTCGCGAGGGAGAAGCAAGAGTTCAATTTTGGGGTTAAATCGGCGGTAGGGCCAGCTACGATTAATTTTAGTACAGCCTTTGATAAGGGTTACACGAGGACTGACATTGAAAGTACTTAAAGCAAAAATTTAAGCATCAAACGGAGAAGCAGTATATACCAAAACTAATATGCAAAAATAACAGAAACAAGCTGGGAATTAACATGAAGGCTTCTTAAATCAAACAAAGAAAATGACTATTACTCCATATATGATTAGTGTACAAATGAAACAAACACCTACAAGTTTCATTTGTACCAAAACAAACAGTTATTCAAGAAGCTCACTTGCCTTGGTTATACGATGTAGTCTCCAATGCACAATACTTATCTCTGCAATATTCATCCCGTTAAAAAGAAAAATCAGCCAAATAACCATTTTTACCCCTTCAAGAGTTTGAACCGCTTTAAAATGAAACAAAATCTCTTACTAGACCTCTTTACTATCAAAAAGTAATATTCTTCCTTTCTTAATTCAAAACGAATCATTAGGTCAATAACAGAAAAGAAAACAACAAATTTCTTTACTTAAATTAAATAATAAAACATTTCATAGCTATGGAATGGTTTGTGAAAGCTTCAGTTGGAAAAAGTGGTCTTCGGATAACTCTTTACTAGCAAAAATCATCAGATCTGCCAAATAACCCATACAAAATGGGTCCTAAGTTGGAAAAATAAGATACACTTTACTCAGTAAAATTCATTGCAAAATTAATTTAGATCAGGTAGCTATTAGCCTGGCCTATCTGATACGGAGTACAACAAAAATGATTTAATCTTAACTGAAGAAGGCCACATGCAATGTCATTGATATCTTTCAAAAGTAATTTTACACATCATGCTACATCTGTATTAGGAGCCAGAGAAATAGGTGTACCGAGTCTGGGCTCCAATGATTAGTTCAATAAGTTTTTCTGCACATAAAACACATATTATCAATGGAAAATGTAACACAATTTTTAGGAAAACCAATGTTGTTTATGAAAATATGACTTGTGCACTCTTAAAAATGAATAGGTATTCTGGTTTAGAACTGATCAAGTCCTACTTTTATCATAAATCTAAACAAAGTGAAATCATTAAATACATAAAAGAAAAATAATTAAATATTCAATATGTGAAATCAGCCCTCTTATCACACTCTAAACAAAGTCACCCTTTACTTGACAGCCTCAACAACAGCTATGAAATTCCATTTCCTGTGTCCATTGAAATGAAAAGAAATGACACTTTTAAGTTCAGTTCTGTACTACACTTTAGTTTACTTATTATAAATATTTTAGATGATTGAAAGCACTTAGCAAAAGTCAGACACTTCATCAATTTAAGTCAACCATCAGCCGTACCAAGAGGGTTTTAGCTAGATGTTGCAAAGTTGATGTTTCATAACTTTTGTTTACCATGATGATTTAAGGAAAAGAGAATGCACCTTCAATAAAAATATTATTGAGACATTTTTACAAACACTTAATAGACATTAGATAACTAGAAAATAGAAATGAAATTCTTGTTGCATAATTACAAATAAATACAATTGCATCAGTGAGATAAGGATATAGATAAATCTAAAATCAATAGTAATAATAAATGGGAATTTAGTTTATAAAAAAGCATTTTTACCTAGATGAGAACAAATGTCCTTTGAGATGGAGATCGAGCAACTGAACGAGCCCCGGAGTGTATGCGGCATTTAAGAGCGACGGAGTGATGCATCGTCTAGGAGCGGCGGAGCGGCTATTCGTCTACGCGTGGCGGAGCGGCGATTAGTCTTGGACCTGCGGAGCAGCGATTCGTCTTGGAGCTTCAAAGCGGTGCATCATCTTGGAGCTGTAGAGCGGTGAACTCGTGGAGAGGTTGTCGTGTATAAGCGGCGGAGCTCCAGACCTTTTCCCTCCCC
Source organism: Cuscuta europaea (assembly GCA_945859875.1). NCBI lineage: Eukaryota > Viridiplantae > Streptophyta > Magnoliopsida > Solanales > Convolvulaceae > Cuscuta > Cuscuta europaea. Next base: position 1,473,986 of record CAMAPE010000033.1, read on the forward strand.
CTTTGATAAGTCGTGAATGAAGGGCTTTAATTTAACTCCATCGTCTTTCCATAAGGGTTAACAACTGAACGGACATGGAAAGTATTTTTTTTATTTAAAAACAAGACCCCATACAAGATTGAATTTTATAAAAATTATGAATATAACCCCGTTTCAACATTCCATAGCGGGTCAGATTATACCTGTTTTTGATAAACTTTTATATTTTATAATTTTGACCCCATCATCCATAAAAATACTTTACTATTTATAATTTTTACCCCGTGTGATTTTACAATAACAGTTGAAATTTAACCCATATTAAATGACAGTTATAGAATGCAAATTTTGCACTAGTGCTGCCAGCAGAAAACCATTCTAGAAGATCAAGTCTGCAGATACTAGTCGAGAGCTTCTCTGCTACAACTGCAGACAGCCTGGACATTTCAAGGCAAACTGTCCACACCCCAGAGTTTCCAAGAGACAAGGACAAGATGGAGAGAAGAAATATGATGACAATACCAGAAGAAGGAAAACCCTTGTCACAAAACAGTTCGAGAAAGACCCCATATCTGAGACAGAATCCAGTTCTGACTCTGATTCTGATGAGGCCTTCTGTTGCCTGGATACTGAAACAGAAGACCTATGCCTCATGGCCCATTCTGATGATGAAGTAATCTCCTCTTCTAACTCTCGTTTTTCTTCGGTAGGCACAACTTTAAATGATGATGCAATGTCATCATTGTGGGAAGAGTTTAGAACTATCCAAACCACTTATTGTATAGTCAAAGAAGAAAACAGTGAGCTAAAAGTTGAAATCTCTGACTTAAGAAAAGAGACTGAGGTAAAAATCAATCTCTTGATTGAGGAAAGGGATGAACTTGAAGCTGAAAATGTCTCTCTTCTAGATAGAATAAGAGAAATTAAGCATTTTGAGGTCAAATACAATAGCCTTATGAAAATGCAAACTTCCCTAAAGGTTGTTGATATTGATCAAATGCTTTCCCCTGTCTCTGGTCTTGGATATGTTGCAACAGAATTCGGTGAGCCTTCTGTATGGCCTAGCACCAAAGTTGCTAAGGTTGATAAGGTCATAGAGCCACGGATTTCTAGCCCCATTTGTCATGCTGGTGTATCTGGCACTAAGGTCTGTCATGAGGAAGTTAGACAAGAAAAAGAAAGATAGAGGTTCAACAGAAACCCATTTTGAAAATTAATGAACCTAGCAGAAAACCTAACAACAGAAGAGGTTTTCAGAGAAATCAAAGGCAAACCCACAACAGACAACCTCATGATAACCGTGCCAGAAATGATCACCAGAAAGACATGTATCAAGAGAAAGTTAACTTTAGGCAGAAGAGGTTGGCTGGTCAACTTCAAAAGCCCAAAGCTAACTGCCCCCTGCTCTGGATAGTATATGGGACTTCTTCCCAACCAAGAAAGTTGTGCAAAAATATGTAAACAGGAAGCATGACCCTCACAAGCATCTGCTCAAAATGAATCACACTTCAGTTTACTATGACTACCAGGTGGACAATGGGTACCACCCACCAAGGTTTCACTTGATGAGACCAAAGTGGTACCAACTACCAAGACTCTATGACCCCTAGGACCCAACATTGCTTGGGTACCTAAATCTTTCTTCTAATTCTGCAGGAACAGTGTGCTAGAGCTATCTCTGAGCAAGAATGGTTTATTGATAGTGGATGCTCCAGGCACATGACAGGTGTCAGAAGTTGCCTAACTGAGTTCCAGAAATGCAAAGGACCTAGAGTTACCTTTGGTGGTAATGAAAAAGAAGGTCAAACAAAAGTAAGAGGCAAGCTGATCAAGAACCAGATAATCATTGATGATGTCTCATATGTCAAAGGCCTGAAGTTCAACCTACTAAGTGCTAGCCAATTCTGTGACAAAGGCTACACTGTTGAATTCACAAAGGACTTTTGTTATGTGAAGCATGAGACAACAAAGGAAGTGGTTCTTACAGCAACAAGGAAGAAGAATATCTATGTGGTTGATTGGAAAACTGCAAAAGATGGAGTATGCCTGATAGCCAAGGGAGATTCAAAACTAACTGGGATTGGCACAAGAAGCTTAGTCATTTGAATTTCAAAACAATCAACAAATTGGCAAGAGAACACATTGTAGATGGACTGGCAGACATAGTGTACAAGAAAGAGACCCTCTGCAGCTCATGCCAGAAGGGAAAACAAGTGAAAAACACATTCAAACCCATTGCTGGAGATCTCTCCACTAGTCCTTTAAATCTCATTCACATGGATTTATTTGGACCAGTTGAGACTCCAAGTGTTGGTGGATAGAAATACACACTAGTCATGGTTGATGACTACTCCAGATATACATGGACAATCTTTTTGAAAAAGAAAAATGAAACTCTTCAAAAGTTGCCCTCTCTGTTAAAGCAACTTCAGATTGAGAAGAATATGAAAGTCAGGACAATCAGATCTGACAGAGGAACTGAATTTGTCAACCAAGTCATTAGGGACTTCTGTGATCAAAATGGAACCTTTTATCAACTCTCTGCCGCTAGAACACCTCAACAGAATGGCGTAGCAGAAAGGAGAAACAGAACGTTGAAAGACGCTGCAAGGACAATGATTGCAGAATCAGGATTACCAATGAGATACTGGGCTGAAGCAATCAACACTGCATGCTACACCCAGAACAGAAGCATGAATAACAAGAATCACCAGAAGACCCCTTATGAACTATGGAAAGGAAGGAAACCAAACATCAGTTACTTCCGTATATTTGGATGCAAATGTTATGTTCTGAATAATGGAAAGGAGCATCTAAATGTATTTCAAGAGAAAGCTGATGAAGGAGTATTCATAGGCTACTCGAGCACAAGCAAAGCCTTTAGAGTACTCAACAGAAGGACTCTAAATGTTGAAGAATCCATACATGTAAAGTTTGATGATAGCACCTCTGTTGAAAATATAACAGAGACCCTGAAGGAAGTCACTCTAGAAGACAGGACACCTGAGTCAACAGAAGAGATAGCAGTTAATCCAGTGTTTCAAACACCTGCACCAAACCCCCTTCTATTAAATAAAGATGAAGATTCAAAAGATGAGCAACCAGAGAAACCAAGACAACAACTGACAGAACCTGACCTAACCTGGTTAAGAGATCATTCTCCTAACCAAGTGATTGGACAAATCAGAAGTGGTGTACAGACCAGATCTGCCACAACAAGAAGAGAAACAATGTTTGCCTGCTACATATCTCAGATGGAACCTATGACTGTGGAAGAAGCCCTTGCAGACTCAGACTGGATCAATGCAATGCAAGAAGAGCTTACACAATTTGAGAGGAACAAAGTGTGGGAACTTGTTCCTAGACCAAAGCATCAGAATGTCATTGGAACCAAATGGGTATTCAAGAACAAAGCAGATGAAGATGGCAACATTGTAAGGAATAAAGCAAGGCTGGTAGTTAAGGGATACTGCCAAGAGGAAAGAATTGATTTTGATGAAACTTTTGCACATTGGTAGATCAGAAGCCGTCAGAATCTTCCTAGCCTATGCTGCATACAACAACATCAAGGTCTACCAGATGGATGTCAAGAGTGCATTTCTGAATGGAGATCTTGAAGAAGAAGTTTATGTAGAAAAACCACCAGGTTTTGTCATTCCTACTCAATCTTTTTGTGTCTACATGCTTAGAAAGGCCCTCTATGGTCTTAAACAAGCTCCCAGAGCGTGGTATGACACATTGTCCCTATTCCTAGTGAACCATTGGTTTACTAAGGGAAATGTTGACAAAACTGTATTTCAAATCACTATTGCTAATCATATTCTGTTAGTACAAATATATGTGGATGGTATTATATTTGGAAGTACTAATTCAGAATTGTTCAAGAAATTTTCTCAAGTTATGCAGAGTCAATTTGAAATGAGTATGATGGGAGAACTGGGATACTTCCTAGGACTGCAAGTGAAACAAGTTCCTGAAGGATTTTTTATCAACCAAGGGAAGTACACCAGAGACCTGATCAAGAAGTTTGGAGTAGAAGAAAAATCCTTAGTGAATATTCCCATGAACAATTCTCAAGGAGTTGGTCCAGATGATGAAGGAAAAGATGTTGATGCAACAACATATATAGAGGAATCATTGGATCTCTTCTGTATCTAACTGCAAGCAGACCAGATATATCATTTTTTGTTGGAATCTGTGCCAGATACCAATCAAAGCCCATGGAGAGCCATCTAAGTGCTAGAAAAAGAATTAACAGATACATCAAAGGAAATCCAAATGCAGGCCTAGGGTATCCCAAGGGAGGTAAGTTTGAACTAATTGGTTACTCTGACTCAGATTTTGCAGGTTGCAGGTTAGATAGGAAGAGCACCTCTGGTCATTGCCAATTGCTAGGTGGGAGACTTGTCTCCTGGTTTAGCAAGAAGCAGAACTCTATCTCAACCAGTACAACAAAAGCTGAATACATTGCAGCTGGGAGTTGCTGTGCTCAGCTACTCTGGATGAAGCAACAACTGAAAGATTATGGCATCCAAGCAAAGGCGATCAAGCTTCTCTGTGACAACACAAGTGCCATTGCAATCACTCAGAATCCAGTTCTTCACTCCAGGACAAAGCACATTGAGATCATACATCATTTCATCAGAGATCATGTTGAGAAGAAGCACATATGCATGGAGCATGTGTCAACAGAAGACCAACTTGCAGATATCCTAACCAAGCCTTTGCCTGAGGCTAGGTTCAACAAGTTGAGAGAAGAATTGGGAATGATGGATGAAATCCCTAGAGAAGGTTGAAAGGAAGACATTCGGTTGCAAAATCTCTGTTACAGAAACCCAGGTACAGAACCCCTTCTGTTCCTCACCTTGAATAGAGAACCTCCATTCCTACCAGAACACCTCAGCAACAGAAACCCTTCTTATTCATAATAGAAGGTTGTGGACTTCGAAATTTTTTGAGGAAACGGGTGACCTGGTTACTTATTGAAGGTCTTTTACCCTTATACCCCTAATCGTTTTTACAGCCACAGAATATTTACTGCGCCTCTTTTTCATTTATTGGTACCTCGAAACCGCCAATAATCTCAAACATCCACTAACCTAAACACATAAATTCCATTCTCTTCAACCTAAACTGCTACTGCTCTCTGTACTCTCAAGCTTTCGAACTCCCATATCGCTCAAGCTCTCAAAATCTTAAAACTCTCTGCAATGGCCTTCATTAACATCAATGACCTTACTACTGAGGAAGCAGACATGCTAGTTGCCAACATCTACATTGGGATGAACTGCGACCTGTCCACAATCCCAGAACTTGCTGCAAACCAAGAAACAGTGAAGAAGATCATCCAGAGAATGGAAGATTCCCAATTGAACAAAGTGGTAAGTTACCATTTTAACTCCTAGAGTACGAAAGACGTGGCAGAGTTTTATCTTAATGCCACATTTGAAGGGGAAACCATTCGGTCCCATGTCAACGGAGATGACGTCATCATCACTCCGGAGACCATTAACGCTCTATTTGATATAAAGGAGGACCCCCAAGAAGAAGATGCTGAAGGACTCATCACCCTAGACCTGGTACAGGTCACTGTGGATCAATTTGTTCAACTCTATTGCAGACCAGAAGTTGATAGCGTTCCCAAGTTAAACATGAAGAAGAACCTGCTTCAAAGCGACTTGAGAAGGTGGTAAACATCTTCCACAAGTGTGTCTGGAGCAAGAGCACTTTTACTGATAACCTAACTCTTCAGAATGTTAGGGCTGTCTTTGCTGTTCACCATGGGATGAACATCAACTGGGGACAGGTAATCACCAAATCCCTTATTGATTTTATAAAAAAGATGGCCAAGGACACTAATTTCTTCAAAACCCCTATGGGTTATGGTCTTCTTCTATCTGAGCTACTACTGAAGGCAAGAATAGGGCTGAGGTACCCTATTGATATAGACTACACCAAGCTAATGTTCCTAAACACTTCTAGTGATAGAAAGGTTGCCTTGAAAGCTGAACAGAAAAGGTTAAGAACCCTTGAGTTCAACAGGGAAAGGGTTCAGCAGAAAGTGGTCAAGCCCAAGAAGGCTGGTGACCAACAGAAGAAAGCTGTGAAGAAGCAGCAAAAACCCACCATCTCCTTAGAATCCAAGGAAGAGGAGCCTCTGGTAAGAAAGCCTGTGAAGAAGGTCACTACCAAGAAGTCTGCCCCAACACAAGTCCAGAAGCTGGTGGCAAAGAAGGCTGTAATCAAGAGGAAGAAACCCTCTCCCATCTCTACAAAGGATACCCCCTCTGCCTCTCCCATTACAAAGAAGGCCAGAGTTGTGACTCCTGATATTCAGGGGGAACTTGTTGACTCAACTCCCTCTGTGCAACCTAACAGAAATGCTTGGCAAGGCAAGAAGATTGTATTTGAGTCCAGTGACTCATAGGAAGAAGTGGTAGTGCAGGATGCTACTGCTCAGGGGGAACCCAAAAGCCCTCACTCTGCTGAGTTACAAGTTCAACCATTGATTGATCCCTCCCCAGAACTTCAAGGTGAAACCAACAGAACCCCTGAGACTTCAGAACCTCATGTGGATATCTCCTCTGCTCTGGACAAACAATTTGTCAGAGTTCTAGCATGGAGAAAGTGGAGAGTGTGACCTCTTTCTGAGCTGATAAGATTGTTCCCTTACTTCATCTCTGAGGAAGAAGAAGTGCTCAAGTGGGCAGGAACAAAAGATGTTGAGCAGTGCCTGAATAAGGACTTTCTCTTATCGGTCCTAACAGTGAAAAAGAAGGCTTACAAAGGCAAAACAACCTGCTCCACTAGGCCAACAGAAGAACCCACTGAACCCCTCTCTGAAAAAGACAGAGAAGCCTATTACGCTTGGATGGTGGAAAGAACTTTGAAAGAGTCTCTAGATCCTCGCCTCCAACAGAAAGGCCAAGGAGGAGGACCTTCTGACTCTGAAGCTGTTCTGGCACAGCTAACTGCCGAGTGGAGAAGGGCTCAAGCAGATGATAATGAGGTAAATGCTTCTACGCCTCCTCCTTCTCCCATTCATAAATCCCCTTCCTCACCCCCTCGGAATCCCTCACCCAAAATCACCACTCCTTACACAACACCACCTCAATCCCCCTTAAAACAAAAATCACCAACTCCACAACAGCACACCCCTTCCCCCTCACACCAGAAAACCCCCTCCAAGGAGAAAACCCCCTCAAAACAGAAAACTCCTTCAGAGAAATCCAAATCTCCTTCACCCTCAAACAGAAAACCCCCAGCAGGAACAGATCTCCTTCACCCCCTCCATCTCCTCAACAACAGAAAACCCTACAACAGAACCCCAGTCAACAGAAAACCCTTTCACCCCAACGCTCTCAGCATCAGGATACCAAATCTGTTACCCCTCCACAACAGAAACCCTCTCAACAACATCAAGTCTACTACTTCAACTCTTCTGATCCAACAACTATATCCCCAATCCATGAACCAAAGGGATACTCCAGACACTCCTTTGCCTACAACCCCTCCTTTAACAGAAAACCGCATGTGGTCAGAGACAGAATCCCTATCTACTCCTCTTATGAAGACTCCTCTGACATGGATGGATTCATTGTCAGCGACCCCAATAAGGCAACCTCTAATAGGCGGAAGACCCCTCCGCTTACACAACTTGAGCATGAATTGCAGCAGGGACTCCTCTCATATGCTCAAGAGCACATTCCTTTGCCCAAATCAAGAGGACTTGGGATGCCTACCTCTGAAAATGCAGAACCACAGATACCCTTCAACAGGTTTATTGAGACTGCAGAAGATTTTGGTGGCCAAGTGCTGGATGGAATGCAGAAATTAGTAATGATCAATCAAGGTCACTATGAGCATCTGACCCAAGTGAATGCAACCTTTGAATCAGGCTTAAAGCATCTGTTTGATACTCTGGCAACCTCTTTCCACAACTTCATGACCTCTTCAAGCACCAAAGTCAACAATATCTTAACCGAAGTAGGAAGCATCAATGTTGTACTCCACACAATGGGTCAGACTCTCAACTCTCAGAATGCTGCTCTTACCAAGCTTTCTCAAGCTATTGACTGTCTACAGAAGTCTGATACGCAAACTCAAGAACAGTTACAATGACTAGAAGCACTCTGCAGATAACACTCTGAACAAGGCAAATTACTCTTGGCTGCTGATAAAGAAAGATATCAGAAGATGGTCTTACTGGAAGCAAGAAACAAAGACATCTTCTCTATTATCCAGAAACAGCAAGGGTTGATAGAAGGCCTCACCTCTGTCACACAAACCCTGCCAGAAGCCCTTGACCAGATTGCTACATCTCAAGCCTCAGAGTTCCAAAAGCTTAGCTTGATGATCGAGGATCTTCATGATGCCAAAAAGGGGGAAGAGGACCCTCAACCTCCTAAGCCTCGCTCTGTCAGAGCATCATCTTCTGCCAACCCAACAATTGACCCTGCACCATATTTTGATGCAACAAAACAGAAGAAAAGAGCCCTTGGATTACCCAGACCCCCATCTCCACCTAAGAAGGCCTCTAAGAAGAAGAAGGCTCTGAATTTCAGGGAATGGAGATTGGGTGGATCTCAAAGGATTGACAAATCCCAATTCGAGGAAATGAAACAGAAGATGACCCCTACTCAACAACAGAATCTCTATCTTGACAGAGATGGTTTTGTGAAAGTCAGGCATGGTGGTTCCCTGGAAGAAGCTGAATATTGGTATCACAACAAAATTCTTCCAGGAAAGGACATTCACGAAGGTGTCCTTAGTTATCTGGACTGCAAGCTCTCACCCATCTGGGCCTCATATTAGAGCTCTGGCAATCTTATAGGTATTCGAGAAGTAGTCAATGCAGAACTAAACATATTGCAAGGATTGGAAGATCAAGCAATGGCTGCACCAGAAAGGGAAAATTTGTAAAGGAATATCTGTACTCTATCCCTTAATAAGATAACATCTCTGCCTTTCACTTTGTAAGGCAATTCACCTATATCTGCTCTTATATTCTGCTATGCATGTTTGTCTATTTCATTTCTGTTTATCTTGATTTATTATGTTTTATCTTGAATGTATCTTACTCTTACTATTTTCCTACGCCAAGTTGCCCACCAAGATTTTTAATGAAAGTTTTTGAACTTTATCTCTTTTATGGTGAAAGGCACTTCTCTGGAAATAGTTAAAGGGTTTTGGCATCATCAAGAAGGGGGAAATTGTAAGGAATAATTGTAATTAGATTTTGATGATGCTATACTAATTAGGATTTTAGTATACCCTTTGTTAGAAATTCTGTATTAGATTCTTTCATTGTAAAGTTTCTTAGAATAGTCGACTGACAGAAGACCTCCTGATAGAAGACCCTCTGTTTCTTAGTCTGGACAGAAGACCTTTTGGCTCTCCGTTGGTTCATATCCAGACAGAAGACCTCCTGGTTATCTTTGCGACTTCTCTACAACAGAAGCTGTCAAGACCCTTTGTTGGATCGCATCTTGACACAAGACCTAAGGACCCTCTTGTAAGGAATAATTGTAATTAGATTTTGATGATGCTAGATTAATTAGGACTTTAGAAGTACCCCTTTAGAAATTATGTATTAGAATTTTCCTTTGTAAAATTCTTAGATGTATTCGACTTGACAGAAGACCTTCAAGGACAGAAGGGCTTCAAGAACAGAAGAGCTTCAAGAGCAGAAGTGCCTCTTAAGGCTTTATTGAAACAGAGGACCTTTGGTTCTCTGCTCCAGAACAGAAGTCCTCAGGATCTCTGTTAGTCTTGACTCTGACAGAAACCCTTCTGGGTCTCTGTTGGATACTCCCAACAGAAGTGCTCCAGACCTCCTCTGTTCTACTCCCAGACAAAGACACCAGAAGGCATGACACTTAGAAGATTTTCAAAGAACCGGGAAGTCAACTAAAAGATTCCTTCAACGGCTAGGAGTATGAAACGGAAAAGCTACAGTGCATGCATTAAATGCTCATTTAATGCACCCCATGCTACGTAGAGTAATTGCAGATGATTGGCCGGAATGTCAGGAATACTTTATCCCAAAATAGTAACCCGCCAACTTTACCGGGCTCTACTAGTCAAGTCAACTGATCGCTCATTTAATGCAGTTGTCCTCCTACTCCTCCAACGGGAAGACAACCTCAGTATAAAAGATACACTACGAAGAACAACCGGATAACTTTGCAACCTTGATTCAACTTTGCTATCACATTGCTACAAGCAAGACATTCAAACTCTGAAAAGCAAAAAGCCTCCTTGAGATTCAAACTCATTATCCTCTACAAGAGAAGGCAGAAGTTGGAAAAATACTCTTTCCAACTCAAGCAAAGTTCCAAGTGTTCTTCAACTCTTCAAGCTCATCACATACAAATATTTTGTAACGAAGCTAGTTGGAGGAACCCCAGTTTCAACAGAAACACTTCTTGCTACAAGAAGGACATCCAAATAACTTGAGTAGTGAAGTGGTGATACTTCAAGGAAACTCAGTGAAAGGACCAGTGTTAAAGGAAGCCAGGCAGTGCATCCCAGGACACATCTAGGCTTGAAGAAGACGTGGAGTGCTTCTTAAGTGCTAGGACTAAAGCTTTGTAAACGGCAGTTTTTACAGCTTAGTGGAACAGTGGATTAGAGGAACGAGTTGTTCCTTGAACCACTATAAAAATCCCTGGTGTCGTTTACTTACTGCTTTTAATACTTGCACTTAGATAGAACTGTATAACTCCTTGGACTTGGTATCTGTGTTCAGCAGAACTTGTTCTACGAGTTAACAGAAGGCCTTCTGCCTTTGCTTCTCTGAGGCTAACAGAACTCCCTGCCAGAACCCCATCCGCTGCCAGTCTGTTCTTCCAACAGAACAGGCTATTCTGTAAATCTGGTACTTAGTTTAAAAAACTAAAAACCAATACAGTCTATTCACCCCCCCCTCTAGACTGTATCTAGTATAACCGGGACCAACAAGTGGTATCAGAGCCTCCTTGTTTTAATAATCTCTTAGGTTATTTGTTGAACAAAGATCCACTTGTTTTTCTGTTTTACCTCATTTCTATCTGATATAATGGATCACTCCTTGTCCAAGAATCTTATGTTTTCAGATCTTAAGTTTGATGACTGGAGGATCCGGATGAAAGCACATCTCTGTGCTCTGCATGATGAGATGTGGGAAGTTCTAGATATTGGCCCCTTCACAAGCTTCCAGAAGGTCAACCCTGAACATGCCATAGACAATACCAGACCCCAGATGATTAGCAAAGCCAAGTCAGAATGGACCACTGAAGAGAGGAGAAAGTACAACCTAGACAATATTGCCAAGGACATCCTCTACAAGTCCATTGATGATAGGTACTTCAACAGAATCAAGAAGTGCAAGACTGCTAAGGAGATCTGGGATACTCTTGAGCTCATTGGAGCTGGTGATGAGCAAGAGAAGGACAACAAACTAACCATAGCCAACAAGAAGTTTGATGACTTCAAACTTCTCCCTGGTGAAAGCATCTCCAAGATGTATGACAGGCTCCTCACTCTCACTGGAGAGATCTCTGAGCTTGGCAAGGATCTCACAACCAAGGAGATCAACCTGAAGGTGTTGAGGGGACTGCCCTCAGCATGGAAGATGAAGGTAGTTGCTGTCCAAGCCAGCAAGGATGTAAAGACTTATCCCACTGATAAGCTCATTTCAGATCTCAAAGCTCATGAGTTTGAAATGATCGAAGAGAAGGAAGATGTACCAGAAGAGAGGACCACCACAACCCTCACTGCCAGCACATCTAAGGTAAATGATTTTGACCTTTCAGTACTTTTATCTGATGAATATATGGCTGCCTTTGCCAGGAGATTCAAAAAGTTTATGAAGAATCCCAAAGATGGAAGGAGTCCATCTTTCAACAGAAAGCCATACCAGAAGGTCAAATCAACAGAAAGCAGTGGAGAGCTCCTGATAGAAGACCCTCTGTTTCTTAGTCTGGACAGAAGACCTTTTGGCTCTCCGTTGGTTCATATCCAGACAGAAGACCTCCTGGTTATCTTTGCGACTTCTCTACAACAGAAGCTGTCAAGACCCTCTGTTGGATCGCATCTTGACACAAGACCTAAGGACCATCTCGTAGCTTATTCCAACAAAAATGCTCGAGACCCTCTCTGGTTGACCCTCTGCTACAAACACCAGAAGGCCTGACACCTAGAGCATTTCCATAAATCTATCTTAGCCGGTGAAACCAACGGAAGATTCCTTCAACGACCAGAAGACTTCAATGGAAAAGCTACAGTACGCGTATTAAATGCACATTTAATGCACCCCGTACCCTGAAGAGTAAAAGCTGATGATTGGCCGACATTCCAGGATATTTCAGGATATCTTTATCCCAAAATAGCAACTCGCCAACTTTAGCGAGTCCTACTGGTCAAATCAACTGTTCGCGCATTTAATGCAGTTGTCCTCCTCCTCCAACGGGAAGACAACCCCAGTGTAAAAGATAGTACTCGAAGAACAACAAGAGAGACTTTGCTCAACTTTTGCTAGAACTTTCAAAGAAATCAACACATTAAAAAAGCTTTCTTGAGATTCAAACTCCATCTCCATCAACAAGAAATGCTTCTATTGGAAAGATTATATTTTCTCATCTTCACATTCCAACAAGAGCAAAAGTTCCAACTGTTCTTCAACACTTCAAGCACTTCAACTAAACATCCTTTGTAACGAAGCAAGTTGGAAAACCCCTGTTCTTACAAGAACTCTTCTCTAAAGAGAAGGACGTCCAAGTAACTCGAGTAGTGAAGTGGTAATACTTCAAGGAAGCTTAGTGAAAGGACTAGTCTTAAAGGAAGCCAAGAAGAGCATCCCAGGAGACATCTAGGCTTGAAGAAGACGTAGAGAGCTTCTTAAGTGCTAAGACTAAGGCTTTGTAATTGGATTTTTTACAAGCTTAGTGGAACAGTGGATTAGAGGAACGAGTTGTTCCTTGAACCACTATAAAAATCCCTAGTGTTATTTACTTACTACTTTTATTTCTTGCTATTACTTTAAACTGTTTAACTCTAGAGATTTGGTCTCTGTGTTCAGCAGAACCCTTTCTGTGAGTTAACAGAAGGCCTATTGCCTTTGTTTATCTTAGAGGCTATCCGGACAGAACACGTACCAGAAGACCATCCGGTGCCAGTCTGTTCTGCCAACAGAACAGGCTATTCTGTTAAATCTGGTACTTAGCTTGAAAAAGTTAAAAACCAGTACAACCGGGACCAACAATAAATATAAAAAAGTCTAATTAGTGTACTTCTAAAAAATGTAATTTCATCTAAATAAAATACTTTTAATGTCTAATTATACGAAAATAACATATTTTTAATCTATTTTTTAAATAAATCAAAAATAAGAAATGAAAAAAAGAAAAATGAAAAATATATGCATAATATAAAACATCAAACCAAAAACCTGAAAATATGTTTGTATTACAAAATATTAGATATATTATATAAAACACAGATTTAAATATAGTTGGTTAAAATATACTCCCTTCCTCCCATAAGATAGTTCTCACTTTTCTTTTTGAGATGTCCCAAAAAATAGTTCTCATTTCCCTTTTTAAAAGTTTTGTGTGGTACCATTCACTTACATTTTTCTTACTCAACCACAACCATACATTTCAACTGTATTCCCACTTTCTTAAACTCCGATCCAAGTCAAAATGGGAGCTATTTTGTGAGACAGAGGGAATATTGTTTATTTTCGTATATAAAATATAGATATAAAATATGGAAATAAAGTTAAATGATTTCTTTAATTTTATATTTTATTTTCTATTATGAATCCACGACAACATACATGCGGCAATGGGAAGGGCTTGGTCCAGGGTGAACACGAAAAGGTGCCAACAGTCCTCTCAAAGGGCAAGGCGCGAAGAAGATATTTTAATCAACAGGTCTTCGGCGAGAAGGAAAGAGAGACAAGACGGTGCAGGGCGGCTGTTTAACGAGCAGTCATGATGGTTGGGTGCATACTTTTCCGACAAGCAGCAGTGACGATGGCTGCCAATAACGAGCAAGGCGAAGCATGTGGAGTAGTAGTTGAGCCAAGAAAGGATTCATTCTTCGTAATAGATTAAAAGAGAACATTCTACTTCTCATATCTAGATGGATCATAAAATCATTGGCCAATGCAAAGATATACTTCCTACGGTTTTTGCATTTCAACATTCTGCTTGTTTTTCCTGTTTTATTTCCGCAGAATAAAAGAATAAAGGCATGACGCCCCGATTCATCGGACCGTCATGAGGGGGAGAGTGTTCCACATGCTGTTTAACTCTCAAAAATCATTCTCGGACACTTCTCTCTTCCAACACTCTCTCTACTATATCCGTAACTCAAATGGTCATCTACGCTCACAAGTCAACCATCATTATGTTCCGCTGTGCCATCAACAAGTTCTCCTCAAATGCATTCATTACAAATAGTCAAAAAGACTACATTGTGGAGGAGACAGAGGTCAAATACTCATGTACTGAAGATGAATCCCGTGCGCCCCTGATAATCATCAGAACATTCATTCTAGAGGCGTCACCGGACTTCATCCAAGCTGATCAAGGGCAACTTCTGGAAGGCAAGGAGTACAAGAAAAAGATTCATCAAACCCCGACATCAAAGATCAAACTGCAAAGAAAACATCAAAGGGGAGATTGCGAGGATTTCTTCATAAAGCCTTCTTAAGAAGTCAAGTTCAAAGACAAAGGAAGCTCAATAACAATAAAGACAAAGATATCCGTGCTGCAATGCTGATTCAACACGATTGAACACCGAGGGGGAGATTGTTAGGAATATTTTATTGTGTCCAATCTAATTAAATTTCTTTGTATTTGTGTAGTTATTAATTAAACGTGTAATACGGGCCACAAATGTGTATCAGTCCGTTAGCTTCTTTGTAACCCGTAAGTTAGCCAACTTCTCCTATAAAAGGAGGATAACTTACGGGAACCCTAACCATTGAGGCTTTAGAGAATAGAGGCGCAGAGATAGAGAGATCCGCTGCTCTCTCTCTCTCTCTCTCTCTCTCTCTCTCTCTCTCTCGAGGGAGAGCAGCGGCGTTCTACACGGTATACCAGATTCGTTTGTTCATCTCATATCTTTCTATCTGCTTCTTCTTTACCTATTGTGATTGTTTGATTATTAAGTTTTGGGACTATCAGAACATGTTTCTATGGCTTAGTAAACCCAACTAAGCCTACCCAAGGAACAAAGCCGAGAGTAAGTG
This sequence comes from Cuscuta europaea, assembly GCA_945859875.1. Lineage (NCBI taxonomy): Eukaryota > Viridiplantae > Streptophyta > Magnoliopsida > Solanales > Convolvulaceae > Cuscuta > Cuscuta europaea. Next base: position 1,489,206 of record CAMAPE010000033.1, read on the forward strand.
AGTGAGTGAGTGAGTGATCTTTATGAGCGTTAGGAAGCAGAAAGCTTAAGTGAGCAAGGAAACAATAATCAATGATAAGTCTGCTACCTCAACTGCCTGCTATCCATTGAACATTTACTCCCAGCCACTCAAATACTCTGGACAATCCCAATAGGTTTAGGACTGAATTTATTCAGATCTCGAGTAGAAGTCACTGCATCTTGTCCAACAGTGCATGTTGAACCGTACCCAAGACCACTCACTTGTCTCCCAACAGACATGTGTTTAATCATATTTCACGGGGAACCGCATCTCTCATTACTGTCTCTTTCCGAGGTAAGTGATACAGACTACAGTGGCATCAACCCCATGACACTGAACTTTCATTGCTCACGTCTTGTCTAGTTACCTCACTCCCAAATGTTTTGAAATTTCTAGGACACAGACACACTTTTAGAGTCAGATGTAGACCAACGATTGGAAGGAAGTCCTGCTGTTGCAACATAAGAATCACCAACATTTTCAGGTCATTGCTTTAGAGTTTATCTCTATAGTGATGATAACGAGTGTCTACATGACCTCGGGGGACTACAAGTTCTTAATGCTAATCTTTATGTTTTTGCCATAACAAACAGAATGACATCTATTCGGATGCTTGCTTCACAATGACTGGTTGGAAGTCCTGTTAAAGCTGTAATGCTTCTATCATTTTATACAGGCCACACATTAGTGTTTACATTGATGTTGTGTTAACGGAACACCTCAGTGTATCCGGTTTTGTTCACTTTAACTTTCTGTTTTGTTTCCCAGTTCAAAAAGAATAAAGGCATGGTGTCCTGATTCATCGGATCATCATGAGGGGGAGAGTGATCCACAAGCTGTTAACTCTCAACAAATCATTCTGGGACATTTCTCTCCTCCAACACTTTCTCTCCTATCTCCATCAAAAGCTTCAAATCAAATGGTCAGCTACGCTCGCTCACATGTCAATCATTATGTTCCGTTGTGCCACTGACAAGGTCTCCTCAAACACATTCACTTCAAATAGTCAAAAGACTACATTGTGGAGGAGACAAAGGTCAGATACTCTCGTACTGACGATGAATCTTGTGTGGTCATGTGGTGTTGATAAGTAGCCCGATCACGGATGTCCAAAAGTTGGGCATTCCAAAAGGGCTCAGTCATGCGGTCCTCATCGGCCGCATACTCTGGTAAGAACCTAGCCAAGGTCCTGAACTCCTGCTGGAGTTGTTTCACCGTGAACCCTTCTTTTCCCTGAGGTTGGTATACTCCTGCCTCTTCACATTAACTTCAAAGGCGAAGAGGTATTGATCATAGAACTCCTGCTCGAAGTTTTCCCATGAAACAGCCCAATGATATTTTCCTTCTACACTTTCCCACCATGTAGAAGCTACCCCCTCAAGCAAATGTGAATCAACACGTAGCTTCACGTCGGGTGTGTTTTGCATATCTCTCACCGCGTCTTTTAGCTTCTTAATCTAATAAGTGGCAACAATAATGTCTTTGTTGTTGTCGAAGGATTTACACCCCAAGGCTCTAACCTCTTTGAGATATTTGGAGATTCTAACACATAAATCTCCTCCCTGTCCGCCTTGGGACGTTCCTGAGGCGGCCCTAGAAGCTCCCCGGCTTCCATATCATGACCCGAGCCTCCTTAAGAGGCACACCTAGCTTGGTGTCTTTGCTCCCATCTTTGCCTCTCCCATTGGTACCATGCACTCAAGTACCTCCCTCAGTTGTCCAAATCGGACACCACCGTCTTCGTCATCAGTATTAAAATCCCCCCATCATATGGGGTCTCCTCATGTCCCGTCTTTGGAATATAAGTCTCATCTTCTTCCCCGGTGTTTGTGTTGTATATAGAGCTCGCGTGGCCATCACTCACTGTTTGGCCTTGGCGGCCCCCTCCGTTTAAACAACATCACATTTAATCAAATGAATAACAAAAATATTCCACGTTTAATCATGGGCCACATCCGGCCATAACATGGGCTCGCAGGTCCAAAACAGTTTATAGAAGTTTAAATATTCATGAGAATTGCTTAAAGTTTCAAATCTAAAAAGGAAGCACGAACCAATTCTTCCTTTAATTGACTTCACCCGTGCAAAGGTGCGGGCTGCAAGCTTAAGCTTCAACCTGAAATGGTGAGGGCCCCCGAAGGGGCAGTACACTTGTACTTGCGAGAAGCAAGCTAAATGTAGAATAACTAATGTTTTAAGTACAAGACCCAAACGTAGGGTGATACATAAACTTATAATTCCCCCCCAAGTCTTGAAATACATATAAGTATATACACTTGGAAAATACCGGATCCGTAGGTCATTTTTTTACTTTGGAAATCATAGTAGTCATAATTCTTGATTTATAAAACCCGAACCCATCAAATGCCCATGAGTGTATATGACTCCTCCTTGTTCAATCAAGTACATTAAGGACACCGCCCGGTCCTGGGTTACTAACCCGTATTCTATGTGTTTTGAGGAGAACCCTGTCCCTAGATACTTGTAACGCCCCAAAATCCGGTTAAATTGTTAGGTTAGATGTGAATAAATTTATAGTATCAATATAAATAAATAATTATATTTCAATCAAAAAAATTGGTAAATTTCTTCCTAATTATTTCTTCCTAAATTTACTAAATAAGAAGCTCTTAGTCTTATCTTATGAAAATTCCCACCGTACATAAATATAAGAATTAAGATTTAAAAAAAAAGTTAAAAAGCATAAAAAGTATTATCATTTACATAGTTCCTTGATGACTAATACACTTAAGGAACTTGGAAGAATAGTAACACATCAAAATTATATCCTTGTCATTAGACACTTGGTCTTAATAAAACAATTTTTAAAATGACAAGGATTATACATGATGGTCCAAATTGACTATATAAATAGATGATGCTCCTTCATTAAGTTTTAAGTAACAAATTTACTAATATATCCAAGAGAAGAGGATTTTCAGATAAATTTCATCTATAAGGTCAGTACGTTTCCGCCCCATTTAGATTAGTATGTATCTTAATATTGTTATGTTAAATTCCGTCCCCGTTTCTTGTTATGTTATGGGGATGATGGACATTATATAATTTAGGGATATCTTATGTGTTTCGAAATCTGTAAGTATAAAATTATTATTCTCAATCTGTTACTATCGTAAAAATAGCTTCTAAAACTCACTGAACGAAACCCAATAATCCGTAGCTCAGATGATATGTTTTTATAAATAAACTTAACAATACGTCATTCATGTAAATGATAGAGTATATAGTTGGTTAAACATAATGTTAGTGCCTTAGCTTTATAGCCTACATGTATGCATCAGCTCATATCCATGCATATATATATATATATATATATATATATATATATATATATATATCCAAGAGAAGAGGATTTTCAGATGAATTTCAGCTCATGTGTGATCTCTCTCTCTCTCACACACACACACACATATATATATATATATATATGTGTGTGTGTGTGTGTGTGTGTGTGTGAGATCACATACAAACCATGCTTAACTTACTAACCTACAAACTCAATAATATGCAATACTTTGAACTTCAATATGCAGTACAAATAATGTAAAGATGCACTCTTTGAATTTCAATATGCAATACAAATAATGTAAATATGAAACTGTTATTTTCTGGCTTGAATATTATGAAACACTTTGATCTTCAATGTGCAATACAAATAATGCAAAGATGATTTGAATGGGATGACTACTTTGTATGTGATCTCACCCCTGCATCTTTACATTATTTTTACTGCATATTGAAGTTCAAAGTGATGCATATTATTGAGTTTGTAGGTTAGTATTTTAAGCATGGTTTGTATTTGATCTCTTATATATATATAGATTTAGGATCATATAAAAACACCTCTTATCATGAAAAATGAGAAGTCATCTCATCCATTTAATTTCTTACGTAGGTAAAAGGATGGCCTTGATTTGAAGCATTGCGCATGGGGTATTATTGTCCTTCCAAATTATTTCCTTCCGTTTTACCAAAGCTCCATAATGGTAAGTGAATTTATTTTGCTCCTTGATTAATAACTTGCCGTTTTTTTGTTGATTAATAACTTTCCGTATTACATTCATCATCTTCCATCGGCTTATTCATTTCCATTTCTGCCGCAGGCTTGTATCTTCTTCTGCTCTTAACATTATTACGTACGATCGCCCAAGCTCAACCCAGGTATTATTACGTACGATCCTTTTTATTTTATTTTTAATTTGTTTTATATGTAACTAATATTTGTTTTGTTTTGAATGCATTACGTACCAAATTACGTGGCTGTTCAAGACTTCTACCTAATCCTAATAAAGATCATATCATCTCTCCTTTGTATCCTATGTTATTCAAAGTGTTATTGGGTATCCTTTAATGGAGAACGGTATGTATGTTATTTTAGTGCACTACTTTTATATCATTTGAAGTTGATATTTGATTTGTTAATCTTTTTTTACGTTTTATCACTCATGCAACGTCGTATGGTCTATCGTTTTCAACTTTCTTAATCCGGACTATGTTCCTTCTTTTTTTGGCCCTGTACATTGTCTTTTCTGGTGTTTTGTATCCACCATTTCAATTTTGTAATGCACCATTGCTCTTATTTATCTGCACTTAAATGTCACCATTAGTCACTCCCGCATTTTGTGATTAAAAAATGTTCTCATGATTGTGTTTTCTTTAATTTTTTTAATGATAATCCCAAATATTCTATACATGCAGACTCCTGTGTTCACTCTTCTTCTGCTATTTTCTCCAATAATGACACTCCAATTTCACCTACATCACCCGATATTTGTTCTAAGTTGCAAATATCACCCGGTAAGACCAAATATTGGATTCCCAATTGTAATGATCATGTGAAGCCGTATATTGGTCAGTTTTTTAAAAGTTTGAAGGAGGGTATTGCATATTATAAGGAGTATGCTGCAATTACTGGTTTTGGTATTCGCCTCGGTACTTCTTCAAAAGATAGGGATGGTACATTAAAGTTGAAGTATGTCGTTTGTAGTAGAGCGGGGTTCAAAGAGAATGTAAATAGCCAAACACCTCAAAATGGAAATAGTCAAACACCTATAAACTACCCGGTGGCAGGACAAAGCAACCAACCTGAGGATCCCAATCCAAAAAAGAGATGCCGGTTATCCAATAGAGTTGGATGTAAAGCGCGCATTGCTTTCAAATTTTGTGGCCTGCGTGGATACTCAGTGTTTGGCTTTGAAGAGCGTCATAATCATCCTATGACATCTAATTTAGCGAAACCATTTTTGAAGGTGAACAGGAGTTTGGATATTGGCCACCAAAAGTTCATTGTGAACTGTACAAAGGCTAATATTGGCACCATGAAATGTTATAGATTATATAAGGAATCCGTTGGTGGATATTCTAATATCGGTGCAACGTCCGTTGACTTAAAAAACTTTAAAAGGGATTTGAAGGCATACATTGCTGGTGTGAATGCACAAATGCTAATTGAGAAGTTGTTTAGAAAAAAAGAAGTTTGTTCCGCCTATTTTTTTAATTATGACGTAGATGAAAATGACCAATTGACTAGGCTTTTCTGGTGCGACCCGACTGCTAGGGTTAACTATACCATGTTTGGTGATGTTGTTTCGTTTGATGCAACATATGGCACAAACAGGTAACATATTTTTTAATCGCATGTTGTTATCATATTATTTTTTGTAGATCCACGATGTCATTCCCTTAATGCACTGTTTACAAACATGACTGCACTTTTTTCCCACCTATGATCCACTAGTAAACTGAATCGGAAAACAGTCTCTTTTACTTACACAAACATGCTCCTGTACACAATTAAATATTTTAAAACCATTTTTATTTTTTAATTTCTGTATACATGTTATAGTTTTATATAAATGATCTGGTTTTAATGAATTGTATCATATTCATGTAGGTACAATATGGTTTTTGCTCCATTCACAGGTGTTGACAATCACAAGAAATGTGTCACTTTCGCAGCTGGGCTATTGTTAAAGGAGGACGTGGAATCATATGTGTGGATTTTTAGACAATTTCTTGATGCAATGGGTCGTGAACCAATTTGTGTCATCACGGATCAAGACCCATCCATGAAAATTGCATTCACTAAGGTGTTTACAACATCTGTCCATCGCTTTTGCATGTGGCATATAATGTCTAAAGTCTCATCCAAGGTCGGCCCTATTTTGAGTAAGAATTCTGAATTCATGTCTAAGCTAAACTATGTTGTGTGGAGCCACTATCTAGAACCTGATGTGTTTGAGAAAAAATGGACCTCCATAATGGAGGAATTTGGATTGCAAAATCATGTTTGATTTTCAAACATGTATGACATCCGCAAGGATTGGATTCCTTCTTATTTTAGGGATTTGTACATGGCGGGATTACTTCGTACAATATCCAGATCTGAGAGCGAGAACAACTTTTTTGGTGAATTTTCCAATCCTCACTTTAGCCTGGTTGAATTCTACATGCAATTTGAGAGTGCCATGGATGCACAACGGCACTCTAATGCAAAACTAAATGCTGATTGTGAGTCTTACTTTCCAACATACAAGACGCCACTAGCTATCGAACGATATGCCGCAACAGTATACACACTCACTATTTTTTCAGATTTGCAGTCTGAGATTTGTTCCACGTGTTTTTCATGTCATGTTACAAGCCTACGCGAGAACGAAGATTGTTTGGAGTATTTGATCTCTAATGAACGTGGTTTGAGATTTACTGTTCATTGTAAATCGGATGCCACTAATTTGACGTGCAGCTGCAAATATTTTCTATGTCTAGGTTTGGTTTGCAGGCATATGTTCGTTGTGCTCAAAGATTTCAAATCTGAATGCATCCCAGCTGATCTCTTAAACACACGCTGGTTTAAGAAAGGGTGTATAAAACCATTGTTTGATATCGGTGATGCAGTGGTTCAACAAAGTGCAGCCTTGGAGGAAAAGAAGTTTGTTGTTAATCAATTGTGGTCTGATATTCATTCATGTGTTGCAATGGTAGAAAATGATCCTTCTCTGTTGCGACAGTTTGCATCACTGATCACACAAAATAAGGAAATTATTGCATCTACAATGCAAGATGCACAATCTTTAACCAACAAAACTAGTGTAATTCAGTCCTTTTTTGGCTCCTCCGCACCCACTTCAGTGAATGTTCTTCAACCTCCTCAAGCACACAACAAAGGTTCGGGTAAGAGAATTAAAGGTGCTAAAGAGTTGGCTGTTGCTCAGAGCCAACGTGCGAAGCGGTTGTGTAGAAGTTGCAATGAAATGTCATATCATGATAGTAGAAATTGTCCAAAGAATAGTGCTCTTTAAGAATGTTTCAGTTGCATGTTTTAAATTCATATGTTTACAATTTGCATTTCTCGGGATTACTTCAAATTTTTTATCAACCATTAGTCCAAATAAAGATTATGACTTTCACAATTCAGTTTCATGTATTTTCCGCACACTTCATTATATCTATTTCATATGTCATTGTTGTTTTTGTCTACAATTGTTTTTGTTTTAAAAAATCAATCCAATAAGTAGTATTACCATAAATCGACCTCACCTCTTAAAAACTTGATTCACGTACCCAAAATTTTTGATTTTAAGTAATTCGTATTGTGCTTTTATTAAAGCATTTTATTCTTTTTTAGGTTCACTTTTTCGAACTCCACTTTAATACAATTTAATGGCATAAACCATCAAAACCATAATCTGAATTTCCGTATTCACAGGACATTAACGTGTAATTTCCTGCATTAGAAGTGTGCGTACTATTCATTCATTTAAATAACACATAGATTCACTGTTATCTTAGTACTATGCACTTATACATTACTAGTAAAACCACATCCATCCAGCTAGTTCAATCCACACAGTCTATACTCCAACATAAACTCAGACAAATAATTGTTAACGAACCATATTAGTATGAGTTCACATGTTCCATAATAGCAAAAATTAAATGAACTTCATAAATGTTTTAAGACACCAACAAACAACCAAAAACATTAATTGTTTTGAAAACGCATAAATCACTTCTTAGACTTCAACTTTGCATACTCTTTTGCCTTGATTAAATTCTCAGTCTTCAGCTCATTTATGTCTTCCAGTAAAACAACAGCTGCGTATTTAACCCTTAGTCCTAATATCTGCTTCTGGTCTTCATGTCTAAGTCCACAATCCCACCCCGTCAGTCCTTCGCCTTTATACGTCTCCATATGACGCATTGCAAACACCCCATAATCAATGACATTACTCGTATCCCTCCAAGACATGGAAACTCGGGTTGGTTTTGTCTTGGACAACGGTGCTGCTGTGTTCTCCATTCCTTTTGCTTTCAAGTACTCCACAAATGCCGACACCTGTAATTGATTAAATTATACCAAATTACTAACCATTTTCTGAAATACTAATTTTCAAAAAATCATATTGTTCTGAAATACTTTTCTTACCACAGCTGCTGGCATTTCTTCATATTTTTCCCTCATTGAGACTCTAGCAGATGAGTTATCTAATATGTCTATTCTCTTGCGCTTCAGATTCACGCAAATGACATAACAATGCCTCATTTGCATTATAGGGAAAAAGAACTGCACAATCAACGAAGAATATTTTAAATGTTTATGATACACTTCTACACTGTACAGTAAAATTTATCACTTACTAGATCTATTTTGTCCAGGTCAACATCCTGCCTCACCACATCAAGTCCAAACTCCACTGCATCAGTTAGTATGTTATATACCTCCTCCTTTGTTTTCACCACCTCATCAGCCATTGTGTACAACTACAGTTCATTACAAGCAATTACACAAACCCATATAACATTATACATCTATTCTAATCACACGTATCACTTACACAATTCATTGTCTTTGCAAATAAACGAGAAGGCGAGAAGGTGCTCCTATTTCTCTCTCTGTAGTTTAGAACACCCGCGTGACATTGTAGTCCTTATATTTGAACACTTTCTCTTTCCCGTGCATTTAAACCATCACATTTTTTGAATTACTATTTACTAAAAAAAAGTACTTACATGTCAGCTCCTTCCCCTTGCAAAAGCCACCTCGCCATCTCCCGCTCAAACATCTTTGTAGGTTCTGCTGCATCGATCACTCTTGACACGTATGGTGACTTTAGGAACCGTGTTGTCTTTTGCTTTCTCTTATGTATCTCTTCTGCAACATCAGCCTGTTTTTTATCCCCTTCCTCTTCTATATTCACCTTAACACATACAAAATTACACAAATGTTGTCAATCAATCACATAGTTCACACGCAATTCAAATTTATATTGATATCTCATTTTGTTTAATGAGATTACTCTATATCCACATTCAATTACTAATCTGCTATTTTTACTAACCTTACTAATGTCCTCGTGATGCGTATGGTTTGGAATGACATGCTCACCATCACCATCCGGTTGTGTCAAGCCTATATTGAAGCTAGGCACGCCACTTATTTTATCATTGTCATTTGCCTTTTGCACGAAAGCGTTGGCGACGTTGTCAAGCGTTGAAATATTCACCGGGTTCGACCAGAATGCATCAACCTCGTTAATCACATTTGTTTGCACCCCAGTTGGTGTGCACTGATCTCTGGTCAATGTGTTAAGCCCCAGCAATTTGTTCGCAGAATCTAGCACTTTAACAAAGTCCTCACTACCCACTACGGCTTCTCGTGCCTCTTCAAACATCAACATTATGTCACTTGTAGCTTGAACAAGTACATTTGTTTTTTTGGCAAACTTCACCATCAAGTCCTGCTATTATATGTAATATTAAAGTCAGTTCATGCTACTTTTAATACAAATCATACACTTTTAGCACCTATCAACTTTAACTTTTACAATAAATTCATATAATGGTACCTTTAATACAAATCATACCTCACCCAAACTTTCTTCACACTCCATGGCAGCCTGCTGCCTTGTGTTGCCATATTCAAACTCTTCATCACTGCATTTCCTTTCTTTCTTTACAGGGCCGTCCACATCCCCAAACCCAAAGCCTCCTGATTTCACTTCATCATTCTCCCGATCCCTCAAAAGTCTTGTTGTCCATCCTTTGATTGTTGGACACATCCGGGGAACCTTTCTTTTATACAGAACTACTCTGTCCACATAAAACATCTGCACCAAACATGTCAATGTCATTATTTGAAACCACATTATTTTTCATTTTAATATATCTATTCAATAACTAATTTATTTTAAACCTAAATGTGTCTTACCAGCAAGAATAGTAGTGGTCCAGTGTAGCTTTTGTTGATATTACTTTCCCATGTCCTTTTGTTTTCTATCAAACAACTTATAACATAGTCACACCAATTAAGCTCTTTAATGCCCTTCACATCCTCTAAATTGTTCAGAATTAACGGATTGGCGTACCCATTCTGTGTACTATCCACCAAAAGGGACACCACCAGAACCAAGAAATGACGCACAAACCAGTCACCGGCATCTGTACACTTCATCATTTCACTGCAGACCACCGTTGGTGTAATCAAGTTATCCTCTTTCCCAAACATTCCTCTCCATTCGTGTAGCAGTGCACATTCTTCTCTTTTTTTCTTCTTTTTAATTTCTCTCCCTCCATTAGGAAATCCCAAAACTCTCTGCACGTCTTTCGCGGTGATTTTCACCTTACTCCCATCTGCCACCGTTATCTTGCCATCGCGAGCATCATAATGTTGCACTACCCAGAAACTCAATGTTGAGGGTAATTCCAAAATATCAAGATGCAATAGACCTCCAAACCCAATCTCTTTTACGGCAGCACGCTGCGCTTCATTCATTTGCTTCACTGCTTGCGACAGCAGAAATGGTGATGATCTTGTTCTCATTTGTTTGAATTTTGACTTCAAATCCCGCAGTTTGTGTTGCTTTTTGATCTTCCCACCAGTTTTTGATCCAACATTATTCCCTCCAACCTTCTCCTTACATATACGCATCTCTGGACCCTCAACAAAATCATCATCAGTTGAATTATCAACTCTTTCCACGTAATCGCTATCTGTTTCATGTTCACTTTCACAACTATCATTCTCGTCCTCGTCAAAGTTCAATCTCTTTGAAGTATTGCAAGTTGCACTTCTACTTTTTCTTTTGTATTTCGCATTCACACACTGCACTTTCATCCTTTTTGTGTTCTTTTGCGCAACATGTACTGGATTTTTCTTCCTCTTTGTAATCACTCTTGTTGCTTCCTCCACACCTGTATACATTATACATATATTAACGTGAGAACTTGTATAGAAAAGTTTTGCACATCTAATAACTACATGTACACTTTAACATAACACACACTATGTGCACTAAATCACTCTCCAATACCATTCTTCCATTGAACGTGTCTGTACACTTTTTACAACGTCATTACCAGCTCAAATTGTATTACTCACTGCCTCATATTATCATTAATAATTTCACTTTTTCAAATTAAAAATTTATTTTTTCCATTCCCAAATAAACTTTTACATTTCTCACACTGTTCACTAATTCAATCTCCAATACCATTCTTACTTTGAACGTGTCAGTTCACTTTTTACAATTTCATTACCACCAAAAAATGTATTACTCAATGCCACTTATTTTCAATAATACTTCCACTATTTCAAATCAAAAATATATTTTTCCCATCCGCAACTAAACTATTACATTGCTCGTTATAATACAAATTTAAATTGCTTTTAAAATCATACATGACTCACTCATCTCCACTATATAAAAACACTTCAATTCAAACTACTAATTTGTCACACATACTTATACACACTTTCCTTTTTCCACCTATTCTATCCATTATCAATTCAAATCCATTCATAATTCTTCACACCCATTACTTCACTACTTATGTGTCTATTTATCCCTACTGCACATTCTCCGCTTTCAATGTGCACTAAAACCACATGTTTCATCTACTAAAAAACAAACAAAAATTATGCAGCTATATTTTTGTAATGCCTTTTCTACACCCAAACTTATAATAAATTATATGTGTTTCAAACAAAAAATAGTGATTTTGGTACCACAATTCCATACACAGAATCCTATTATATGAAATTCAATTAACTAATCAACCATGTTGACTATCAAATTCAACATTCATATCACTCATTTTTCAAACATACATATATACACTGTCCCTTTTTTACTTAATATATGCTTTATGCATTAAAGCCTTTTTCTAATACTTCACACCCATGAATTCACTCGTGTTCTGTTAAATTATCCTTACTGCACATTTTCAATATGCATTACAACTTCATGTTTATCCACTCAAATTCAAATATATATTATACCAAAAAAATTGAATTAACATTGTCTACACTCAATTTATTATACAATCCACTTCTATAATATTTTGTTTTCTTTCACGCCGCAAACGCTATTCATTCTCTCTTCTGCAAACATTTGGCTTCACCATTTTTACAGAAGAAGAGCTTTCAACGTTTCCGGTACCCACTCACACGAAACTGCTCCTTCACATTACAAACCCAACATATTACCAGCTTTTTTTCATCGTTTTCAAACATGCACAATCACAAATCACATTTTTACTAACATTCCTTCTAGAACTTCACATTTTAAGATTAATTGAGAACAAATACAGCACTTACGATTTCCGTCGCTTGTCTGTTCCTCTCTCGCATCATTCTCTTCTTCAACTTGCGCCATGCTCTTCACGAAATTCTTCCTTTCTGCGCTTCCACTTTCTGCACAGCACTCTTGGATACAGATGAATAATCAAACTTGTCTCTGCACTTTCCTACTTTAGCAGCTTCACATTAATGGCTAATTGGAAGGCGTGATTTCGGTATTGGTGTATTACGGCTTGCAATACCGGTTAATTGATTCGTTTTAAAAATGGTAAGAGAATCGATTGAATAATATGACCTTCAGCGTCCGAATCATTACAAGTGGTCATTCAAGGAAATAATTCTCTCAAATGCGGTCCACCGTATCTACAAAGGATATTTCCAAATAGACGTACGATTCATCCAGATCTACGTTTGGGATTCTTTCCCATTTTTCATGTTAGAGGGTGTTTTCATAGGATCTATTCCCTATATATATATATATATATATACACACACACGTATAACTTGTATATTAGTGTGTGTGTGTCTATGAACTTATAGTATATACGTAAGTATTTAAAAATAATATACTAATAACATGCATGCACGATCTAATACACGTATACAACGTAAGTATATACTTCGTATATATATAGATAAAAGATGAGGTTAGAAGTAGGGATGGCAACGGGGCGGATCGGGGACGGTTTTACATATAATCGTATTCGCCCCGTTTGGTAATTCCCCTTCCCCATAACCGTCCCATTACCCAACGGGTAATTTTTACCCAAACCATAACCGCCCTAACGGGTAACGGGTATAACCGCGGGTAACCGCGGGTAATCACTTTATTAAATGTGTCATTGGTATTTTAATATAAAAATAATGTTTTAAAAGGCAAAAAATGGCATCACCTAGACGACTCTAGACTCAAACGCCACTTTAAAGTTTTGCATATCTATAAGATGAGAAAAAAGACAACCTAAATGAGTTTGAATCTAAAAATACTTAATCTGAAAAATAATTAATCTCGAAAGAATCTTATAATAATCAAACAAGACTATTAAGATCTATTATGAACTTTCGTTCGTACACTAGAATTAGTACATTTGTCATTGATATATACACAGTGAAAATAGAAAATTCTCATCTTTTAGTTGTGGGACAACTAATAGATGAGAATGTAATAAAAATATAACTAAAAATAAACGGGGCGGGTACGGGGCGGGTACGGAGCGGGTAATGGGGCGGACATGTATAAAACCGTAACCACCCCGTTACCCGTAAAAACAAAACGGGTATTCCCCGCCCCATACCCGTTACCCGGTCAATGCGGTTTTCCCCGGTTTGACCGGGGCGATTCGGTGCGGGCATCCACCGGATCGGTCACAATTGTCATCTCTAGTTAGAAGCCCCCTTAAAATGGAAGCGAGAAGTAATCTCAGCCTTTGTATTTGCATCTAATCTTACAACGCAGCAAACTTATAGACTGAATATAGGAACTTATAATCAATAAATCATAACTTATAAAGCTCTCTATCGTAATTACAGAAATGCCACCACGTCCAAAAATTTCCAAGGTCTCCAGACTTATTTTTTTGCGGTGGCATGTTCGTAATTATTTCGAGGTGTCTATAAGTTATGATTTATTGATTAAAAGTTCATGTTTTTCAGTCTATAAGTTAGCTTCGCAGCTCTCAGTCTAAGGACACTTCTCACCTGACCCGCTCCATATATATATATATATGTATATGTATATATGCGTGTGTCTATATATATATATATATATATATATATATATATATATATATATATATATATATATATATATATATATATATATATAGACACACGCATATATACTTCTAATTAACAAATATGTAATAATTGATTGATTAATATTATATATGTATGATATGTAGTATATGTACTGTGCTCCATGTTACGTGTGCATATGTGCTCCATGTATATGAGTTGATTATGTGAGTTTACGAATATATATTTTAAATGATTTTAGTATAACTAATTCTTTGATTTTATGAATTATTTAAATTACTATAAGTACTAATGTTAAATAATCCGAGTTTATATTTTCTGAAAATCCTTGCGGTTGGTCTGACACTCTGACGTGGATACTTCTGTTCTGTTTAGTGTACTACGTACACTCCTGAAATTTCTTTTTAGAGGAATAAGTGTTCTTCTATTTAGTGTACTCCGTAAACTACTCCTGAAATCTTTTTAGAACATTATTACTCTCCTGTTAAGGATCGGGACTCTTCGGTGATCTGGTCCTTTCTGTTCAGCTAGCTTCTGTTAGGGATTGGTACGTGTAGCTCCGACGATTATGTTTCCATATCCTTTCTGGGTAATGTGGGTACATACTTCATGACTGTATTCCTTGCCGTTAGTATTCCTCTGTCTAGGTACAGTTTCTTTAGTACAAGGCTAAGTAAACTAATATGTCTGATTAATGATACATTTTAAAAATATGAATTATCTGATAGTCAGATATCTGAACTTGTTCTGTTCTGTATATGAATATTCTGAAATACATGAAAGTTTATCCAGTTCATTCAGGTATGTTTATTTGTTCTAATTAATGATCACATGTTAATTATGATATGTTATTATATGCTTTGATATGTTATATGTGTTATTACCGTACCACTCAGAACATTGCTGAGCGGGTAGTTGTTTGTTTTTCCTACCTGTAGGTCAAGCACCTAATCAACTTGAAGAATCGGGATGGAAGGAGGCATAGGGCGCATGTGCATATGGTCTGTTTTATGGGGTTGTTTTTAAATAAACTTTAATTGTCTTCTTGATAATTTGTACGAACCTTCCGCCGTAGTTCAAGGAATTTCGTAATATTGACGTTATGTCTGTTTAATAAAATCATGTTCATTTTGAATTAGTAATTCCAATTATTCAATAATAAAATTTTACTTCGTAAATATGTTTAAATATTGTCTAACCTCATGAAAGTCTTTGAATAAATCTGTTACGAATTCTGCCTCGTGACAAACCGCTCGGGTCGGCGGGGTCGATCCGGGTGGGGTGTTACATTTTGGTACCAGAGCCAATGGTTTTAAAATGATTCTCTTAAACCTTGGGTAAATGGGTATATTTTTTATACGTTGCATTGCATATTAGAAGGCCGCCTCTCATCCCAATATCTAGTAAGTACCATAGATAATTAATTTATTATTTATTTTTAAAAATCTAGGCTTTACAATGTCTTCTGAAGACCCCAGTGAACATTCTGTACATGGGCCCACAAACGTTAGCATGTGGCATGAAGAAAATCAGCAACCGGACCCATTCATGCAACAAATGGCCGGGTTCTTTCAACGATTGGTGCAGAATGTGGTTCCAAATCATAACGGAGATTCACGGGAATCCATTACGATCGAGAAGCTAAAAAAATGGTGCCTCCATTTTCTTCGTAAAAAAGGGGGATACTCCAGAAATTGCTGAATTTTGGTTCAAGCAAACAGCTCGAGTATTAGAAGACCTACAAGTACCGATAGGCGATCGCCCACGACATGCAATCAGCTTGCTGCAACATGGAGCCTACGATTGGTGGAAATCAGTACTTCTCAGACCTGATCTACCAAGACCTGTGACATGGGACTATTTTCAAGCACGCTTTATCGATCAATTTGTCCCAGCCTGGTACCAAGAAGAACGAAAACGACAATTTATGGATCTAACATAAGGATCCATGACAGTGGTAGAGTATGCATATGAATTCCTTCGTCTAAGCAAGTACATCCAAGATATGGTACGAGAAGAAGCTGACAAGTGTCGGAAGTTTGAATATGGGCTCAACGAAGAAATTGCTAGGTGAGTAGTTACTTTACACCACACTAGTCTTACACAACTTGTTGACGTGACTCAAAGCTTTGAGGGGTGGCGTAGAAGAAAGACGAGTAGAGGAACGTTTTCACACTCAGCACAAACCAGGAACTCGTCGGGAAAGAGACAAGAAAGTGGAAAGGGAAAAACTCAGAGTCACTGGTCTCGATTCAATGAATCATCTCGTGCCACGTCCGTATCTGGTAGCAACAAACCTCGACCACCGGTTTCACAGGTCAAAAGTGTCTCGTTATGCTCCTTTTGTGGCAAACACCATATCAGCGAATGTAGAAGAGCTTCTGGAGCTTGTTTTCGATGTGGTCAAATGGGACACATGCTCCGAGAATGCTCCTTGCTTGTCACATGTGATGCCTCTTCAGCTCCCGTCTGTCCTACTCAACCCCCACATAAGAGACAACAAACTCGTACTCAGGGAAATGCTAGAAGCAATTCTGAAACGGTGAATAGACCTACACAAGGTCGTCCTCAGGCTCCCAGATAAGAGCAACCAGAGAATGATGTCATCATCGGTATGTTCACCCTTTTCAACACTGATATATCTGCCTTAATTGATCCCGGTTCTACACATTTAGACTGATATATCTGCCCATCTTGTTTAGATAAATATCCAAAAGAACATCTAGACTTCCAAATGGAGGTATCCACACCTTTAGGGAAAGGTATCATTGTTAATCAAGTATATCGACAATGCCCTTTAGAGGTTCAAGGGATACAATTCAAAGCAGATCTTATCGAATTACCATATCGAGAATTTGATGTAATTCTTGGTATGGATTGGCTTTCTAAACATAAAGCTGTAGTGAATTGCCAAGACAAAACATTGCTACTTCAAACTGAGCAAGGTGATACTATCCTCGTTCCTGGAGAATTATTTCCAAACCCACCTCAACTTATTTCTATGATGCATGTGAAAAGGCTTATGCGTAAGAAATGTCAAGCATATCTAGCATATGTTCGAGACACACATAAAGAAGCTACATCAATGAATGACATCCCTGTCGTGCGAGATTTTCTAGATGTCTTCCCTGAAGAGTTACCAAGACTACCACCATCTCGGGAAGCGGAATTTTCCATTGAATTGGAACCTGGTACAACACCCATTTCAGAAACTCCTTATCGAATGGCTCCTGCTGAAATGAAAGAATTAAAGCCACAACTTCAAGATCTCTTAGATAAGGGATTCATCCAGCCAAGTGTGTCACCATGGGGCGCACCAGTTCTATTTGTAAAGAAAAGGGATGGTTCCATGAGACTTTGCATCGATTATCAACAATTGAACAAAGTTACGGTAAAAAACCGTTACCCATTGCCGAGGATCGACGATCTCTTTGACCAACTCAAGGGAGCTAAAGTGTTTTCAAAAATTGACCTTCGATCGGGATATCACCAACTGCCCGTGAAGAAGGAAGATGTACCAAAAACTGCATTCAGAACAAGATACAGACACTATGAGTTTTTAGTCATGCCTTTCGGGCTTACCAATGCTCCGACAGCTTTTATGGACTTGATGAATAGGGTTTTCAAACCATTCCTTGACCAGTTTGTTGTTGTCTTCATTGATGACGTCTTGGTCTACTCAAAATCCGAGGAGCACAAAGATCATCTCAAAATCGTGCTAGAAACATTGAGAAATCACAAACTCTATGCCAAGTTTTCAAAGTGTGAGTTTTGGCTTGATAAAGTAACTTTCTTGGGTCATGTCATTTCAGCAGATGGCATAAGCGTGGATCCCACTAAAGTACAAGCCATTATAAACTGGAAACCACCTCGAAATGTATCAGCAGTTCGAAGCTTTCTGGGACTAGCGGGGTACTATCATCGTTTTGTTAAAGGCTTATTCTTGATAGCTTCACCTCTCCACAAACTTCTGAAAAAGAATACCCGTTTCGAATGGACATCATCTTATCAAGAAAGTTTTGATAAACAAAAGAAGGCTCTCACTGAAGCTCCAGTACTTGTTCAACCTGTGTCCGGTAAAGACTTCACCGTGTATAGTGACGCCTCTCATAACGGATTGGGATGTGTACTAATGCAAGAAGGAAAGCTAATCACATATGCCTCAAGACAACTCAAAGAGCACGAAAAGAACTATCCCACACACGATCTAGAGCTAGCATCCATTATTTATGCTTTAAAAATTTGGCGGCATTATCTCTATGGAGAAAGATGTTATATCTTTACCGACCATAAAAGTCTTAAATATCTTCCTACTCAGAAAGAGTTAAATCTGAGACAAAGGCGCTGGTTAGAGTTGATCAAAGATTATGACTGCGTAATCCATTATCACCCGGGAAAAGCAAACGTCATGGCAGATGCTTTAGGCCGGAAAACTCTAGCTGAATTACATCTCAAACCTTCACTTCAAGAGGAAATCATAGCAGCTCAAAAATTTGATGATCGATGCCATCAAATAACAGAGTCAGTTTCTAAGGGGGAGAGACCAGATTTAACTAAGCAAGGTAATGGTGGATTATGCTTTCGAGGACGTTTAGCTGTTCCGGATGGCGAGATTAAACAAATAATTCTTTGTGAAGCACATGAAACAAAATATTCTATGCATCCAGGCAACAACAAAATGTTTAAAGATTTGAAGAACCTATATTGGTGGTTTGGTATGAAACGTGATATCACCGAGTATACTTCTAAGTGTCTTACTTGTCAACAGGTTAAAGTTGAACACCAAGTTCCATCTGAATTATTACAACCCATTACAATACCAGAGTGGAAATGGGATCGCATAACCATGGACTTTGTGACAGGTTTACCATTGACACCAGGAAGGAATGATTCGGTTTGGGTAATTGTGGACCGACTTACTAAATCTGCACATTTCATTCCCACTTGAATGGATTTCTCCTTATCCAAGTTGGCCGAACTGTACATTCAAGAAATAGTTCGATTACACGGGATACCATTATCTATCGTGTCTGACAGAGATCCAAGATTTACTTCTCAATTTTGGGGAAGTTTACAAAAGGCACTTGGTACAAAACTGAATTTCAGCACAACTTTCCATCCTCAAACAGATGGTCAATCTGAAAGAGCTATTCAAATTCTTGAAGATATGATGCGAGGATGTGCTATTGAGTTCAAAGGAAGCTGGGAGAAATATCTACCTCTGATGGAGTTCGCTTACAACAACAACTATCAGGCTACTATCCAAATGGCACCGTACGAAGCTCTCTATGGTCGTAAAAGTAGGACTCCAGTCTGTTGGACAGAGCTAAGTGAGAGAAAAGTCATTGGGCCTGATATGATTCAAGAAACAGAGGAGAAGATCAAATTTATTCAAGAACGACTCAAAACGGCATCTGATAGACAAAAGTCATATGCAGATCTCAAGTGTCATGATATCGAGTATGTTGTGGGAGAAAAAGTTTTCCTGAAAGTATCTCCTTGGAAAAAAGTACTTCGTTTCGGTAAAAAGGGTAAGTTAAGTCCGAGGTTTATTGGACCTTACGAAATCACTGAACGTATCGGTCCTGTAGCCTATCGACTAGCATTACCAACCGAACTAAGTCAAATACATGATGTATTTCATGTGTGTATGCTACGAAGATACAGATCAGATCCTTCACATGTACTAACAGCCGGGACCGTGGAGATTGATAAAGACTTGACATATGAAGAAGAACCGGTGCAGATACTCGCTAGAGATGTTAAAGTGTTAAGAAACAAAAATGTTCCTTTGGTCAAAGTTCTCTAGAGAAATCACACCACGGAAGAAGCAACATGGGAAACAGAGGAAACTATGTTGACTCAGTATCCACATCTATTCCATAACATTGGCTAAGGTAATTTCGAGGACAAAATTCTTTTAAGGGGGAAAGAAATGTAACGCCCCAAAATCCGGTTAAGTTGTTAGGTTAGATGTGAATAAATTTATAGTATCAATATAAATAAATAATTATATTTCAATCAAAAAAATTGGTAAATTTCTTCCTAATTATTCCTTCCTAAATTTATTAAATAAGAAGCTCTTAGTCTTGTCTTATGAAAATTCTCACCGTACATAAATATAAGAATTAAGATTTTAAAAAAAGTTAAAAAGCATAAAAAGGTGATAAGTCAACACGTTAGGGATTATTAGTTTCTAGGTCCAATATTTTATTAATTTACATAGTTCCTTAATGACTAATACACTTAAGGAACTTGGAAAAATAGTGACATCAAAATTATATCCTTGTCATTAGACACTTGGTCTGAATAAGACAATTTTTAAAACGACAAGGATTATACATGATGCTCCAAATTGTCTATATAAATAGGTGATGCTCCTTCATTAAGTTTCAAGTAACAAATTTATTAATATATCCAAGAGAAGACAGCAAGAGTACTACTCATGGGATTTTCAGATAAATTTCATCTATAAGGTGAGTACGTTTCCGCCCCGTTTAGATTAGTATGTATTTTAATATTGTTATGTTAAATTCCATCCCCGTTTCTTGTTATGTTATGGAGATGATGGACATTATATAATTTAGGGATATCTTATGTGTTTCGAAATCTGTAAGTATAAAATTATTATTCTCGATATGTAACTATCGTAAAAATAGCTTCTAAAGCTCACTGAACGAAAACCAATAATCCCTAACATAACAATGGAATTTAACATAACTAGATCAGGTGAGAAGTCCCCCTTACAATGAGAAGTGAGAAGTAATCTCACCCCTTGGATTTGCATCTAATCTTACAACGCAGCAAACTTATAGACTGAATATAGGAACTTATAACCAATAAATCATAACTTATAAAGCTCTCCATCGTAATTACAGAAATGCCACCACGTCCAAAAATTTCCAAGGTCTCCAGACTTATTTTTTTGCGGTGGCATATTCGTAATTATTTCGAGGGGCCTATAAGTTATGATTTATTGATTAAAAGTTCCTGTTTTTCAGTCTATAAGTTAGCTTCGCAGCTCTCAGCCTAAGAGCACTTCTCATCTGATCCGCTCCCTATATATATATGTGTATATATATATATATATATATATATATATATATATATATAGAGAGAGAGAGAGAGAGAGAGAGAGAGAGAGGTGAGTTCTAATACAAAGAGGTCTTTCCATGAAAAGTGAGAACTAATCTAGGCCCTTGATTACTTAAAATTGGATGTCATAGATCAAAACTCACGATCAACAAAAATGTGTAATACATAATAGCAAAAGTGCATACACAATATGTAATGGTGCACATACACCTAAAAAACATCAGGAATGATCTTTATACTTGTTATGTTTTTCCCGAAAAGTAATGCACTTTATTGTTAGTCTAATGAACTTTTCCTCCGTAGTGATGCACATTGTCACGTTAGTTTTCAAAAAAGTTTTTAATAATTACACTTTTGGCACCGAATTTTTCCCTTAAAATTGATCTGATCCATTCGTTTTCTCATTTTAACGGTTAAGATTACTTCTCATTTTTCATATAAGTAGTACTTTGTATTTGAACCTCTCTCTCTCTCTCTCTATATATATATATATATATAGGTTTTGGTTCAAATAAGAACATGATCTTATGATAGAAATGAGAACGAATCTGGACCGTTAGATTTGCTTTAAGTGAAATTTAATGTGCATTAGATGAAACTGTAATGTGCAATAGGTGAAATTGAAATGTGCAACACAAAGCGTATGATACAATGTCATTAAGTGAAGCTGAATTGTGCATTAGGTGAAATTGAAATGTGCACTAGGTGAAACTGAAATGTGCAGAATAAAAGGTACGATGTGATGTTATTTTTGTACATTTTATTTCGCACATTTCAGTTTCACCAAATGCACAATTGAGTTTAAATTTTTATTCTGCACATTTCAGTATCATGTAATACACATTTCAGTTTCATCAAATGCACATTTCCGTTCCACATAATACAATCCAACGGTCCAGATTCGTTCTTATTTCTCTCTGGGAGTCTGTTCTTACCGGAACCGCTCCCTATATATATATACACACACACACACTTTCGATTAACAAATATGTAATAACTGATTGATTAATATTATATATGTATGATATGTAGTATATGTATTGTGCTCCATGTTACGTGTGTATATGTGCTCCATGTATATGAGTTGTTTATGTGAGTACGAATATATATTTTAAATGATTTCAGTAGAACTAATTCTTTGATTTTATGAATTATTTAAATTACTATAAGTACTAATGATAAAGAATCCAAGTTTGTATTTTATGAAAAGCCTTGCTCTTGGTCTGACACTCTGACGTGGATACTTCTGTTTTGTTTAGTATATTATGTACACTCCTGAAATTCTGTTTTAGAGGAATAAGTGTTCTTCAATTTAGCGTACTCCGTACACTCCTAAAATCTTTTTAGAACACTATTACTCTCCTGTCAAGGATCGGGTCTCTTCGGTGATCTCGTCCTTTCTGTTCAGCTAGCTTCTGTTAGGGATTGGTACGTGTAGCTCCGACGATTACATTTCCATATCCTTTTTGGGTAATGTGGGTACATACTTCATGACTGTATTCCTTACCGTTAGTATTCCTCTGTCTAGGTCCAATTTCTTGAGTACAAGGCTAAGTAAACTAATATATCTGATTAATAATAGATTTTAAAAATATGAATTATCTGATAGTCGGATATTTGAACTTGTTCTGTTCTGTATATGAATATTCTGAAATACATGAAAGTTTATCCAGTTCATTTAGGTATGTTTATTTGTTCTAATTAATGATCACATGCTAATTATGATATGTCATTATATGCTTCGATATGTTATATGTGTTATTACCGTACCACTCAGCACATTGCTGAGCGGGTAGTTGTTTGTTTTTCCTACCCGTAGGTCAAGCACCGAATCAACTTGAAGAATCGGGATGGAAGGAGGCATAGGGCGCATGTGCATATGGTCTGTTTTATGGGGTTGTTTTTAAATAAACATTAATTGTCTTCTTGATAATTTGTACGAACCTTCCACTGTAGTTCAAGGAATTTTGTAATATTGACGTTATGTGTGTTTAATAAAATCATGTTCATTTTGAATTAGTAATTCCAATTATTCAATAATAAAATTTTACTTCGTAAATATGTTTAAATATCGTCTAACCTGATGAAAGTCTTTGAATAAATCTGTTACGTTTTCTGCCTCCTGACAAACCGCTCGGGTCGGCGGGGTCGATCCGGGTGGGGTGTTACAATACTCCACCATTTATATACTGAGTTTTGAGAACAATCCATCCTTAGGTACTCCACCAATTATATTCTGAGTTTTTGAGGGTATCGCCCAACCCCTGGGTAATCCACTCGAACTTATGAGTTTTGAGGACACCACCCGACCCCTGGGTACTCCATCCGAACATATGAGTTTTGAGGCCATCGCCCCGGTCCCTGGGTATTTCATCCGAACCTATGATCTACCATATACCTTACCTGGCTATGGTTCATATCATATGATTAATATCATTACTAACAACTAATCCAAGCCTTAGCATTTAAACATCATATTCCATGCAAAACCATGCAAAACATACATATATAGATTGAGCGGAGTCGATTCTACCTTGAGCCGATCCCGATTTCCATTTTTATAAAAAACCGGTCCCGAAACCCGAGACCGAACCGACGCTGGTTCACTGCCTCACCGGTGCTGGTTCACCACAAAAATGCCTAAACCAGCATGGTAGTGACCAAACCAGCGCCGAGCCACTTCCTGCCTGTGGTCAACGGCCCGTTGACCGCCTGAACCGACTCTGATTGCTCGAAAACTTACATACAACATGTATTAAGTCATAAACAATCAATATATGCCATTTTGGCCATTCAAAACATCAGATTACTTATGTTTTTATATGCATATTAATTCAATTACATGCATGATATACTATTTTAATTCACATATGCCTAATCATCTTCGCTAAATGCATGTTTAAACTCTTTTAAACATCATTATGAATACATATAACACACTTATGTATGTAATTTCACACTTAACAAAGAGTTATAAGACATTAATCTATCAACTCACCTCAAATGAGCTTTAAGAAGTTCTACCCCCTCCGGTTCAACTCCGGCGAAACTCCGGCAAAGTTTGATGAACTCCGGCAACTATCTCAGATCCGCGAGAGTACTATGAACACCTTAGACGAGGTCCTAAAAAGGTTCTAACATCCCAAAACCCATATCAATACAAATAACCTTAAAAATGTTATTTTCTGGTGAACCGGTCACCTTGGCTTGTAACTTGTAAGTCTGTTCTCGGACCTAGAACCACCTCTTAACCGCTCATTCTACACTTCCAAAGGGATCTTTACCTTGATTTCATAGGGTTTTATCTTCTTTATACTATCCCTTCTTCTTGGACTTCCTCTTGATCTAGCTCAAGTTCTTAGCTATGGAGGTGTATATTTCAGAGCTTCTCTCTCTTTTGTTGGCTGATAGGTCGAAGCTACAATGATGGGGAAGAGGGGGATGTGTTTCTCTTTGTCTAATTTGGCAAATGGGTGTGGGACCCTTTTGTGTCTCAATTGGTCTCCCCATCCTTTCAAGTGTCCTTCCAACCCTCTTTTGCACTCAATCAACCATCCTTGGTTGAAAAATTCATGGGGTGTCCCCCACCCATGTGGGAGGTCATCCCTTTGTGTTCCGATGTGTACACTCGGTCCCGAAAATTGTATTTTCCGGAATGTTTTAATTAAAATTCATTTTATCGGGCCAAATAAAATATATATCACTCTCCCACATGTTATGGGCATCTAGAATGAATATATATCCCCCAACATTAATTTTGTAGTCCCTAGAATTTATTACGGGTTGTTATATGTCAAATTATCAATACCGGTATATGTGCCTCGTTTAATTAACCGGCCAACTCTATGTCGTATCCATGGCCCAACATGAACATACAAAATCATATAAGTATTATCTAGACCAAGATGAATATAATATGTGGTTTCGAAAGTATCGAGGTGTCCCCGCTCCCGTAGTGGGCCCCACGTGCATTTTACTATTCACGTAAAACTCATCACAAAAGTTTACAACCTCGTAAATTCATTAACCATTTTTCAAGGTTCAATACATGATTTGGTAAAAATTAAATATACTTGGGGACGGTGTTACACAAATGTTGACTCAGCACAACATGTTCAGGATGCCACTTCAACTAGTGGGGGAACTCCTGGAATCCTATTAATTTTTTCTTGCATCTATTGTAGTTGGGCCAATATGAACGACATTGGTTCCGTCATAACCACTTGTGGGGGACAAGTCGTCGTAATGGTCAGTCCTGCCATTTGTGTGTATTCAGGTCGGGTTGGAGAGGGAATTACAATAACTTCATGATTTCGTTGATTTTGAGTAAAGGATCGGGGGATGAAAGGTTGTGATAAAGATGATGCGGAATTGGTTGTGGTAAAGCTCTAGGTGACGGCATGTAGATTTGAGGATTGCGTTATGATGCTTAGGGAAGCCAGGAAATAACATCTCAAAACAGTAGGGATAGGGGTGGAGATTGGAAACAAAAGAATGTACGGTATTGATTGTGAAATTACCGGTAACCTCGGCCAGTTGAACGACGATAGTCCCAAACTCAATGAGATGGGGTCAGTGATGCTTTACGACTGGAACATTGTGATGTTGATGGAGCTTATGTTCAGCCTAATTGTTGTCATCATCGCGTCACTCCTCCTTGGGAATCTGGAGTTCGAAGCCATAGATGCCACGGATTGAACTTGCGATCGCAAACGGTCATTCTCCCTTCGGAGGCAGGAGATCTTTTGGGCCATCTCCCTTCTCAACTCTTCCTTGAGTGCCTCGAGTTGTTGTTTAAACTCCATCGCCATGCTAGAGTTGTGATCCATCATAGGTGATGATCTTTTTTGCGCGATTTCCCATAAACGACCCCAAATCCTTTATGCTAAACTATGTAAACTATGATTCGTATATTCGAGAATTACAAATCAATGGATAATCGTGCAAAATATCAAAGAAGTAGTAAGAAATAAGAATGAATTGATGAATATATCAGTAATTCAGAATGCAATTCGATTATCAGAAGTGTGATTTGCATCCATGAATCTTACTATTTAAAACAGCAAACATGCATCAAGTTGTTCAGCCGTTTTGTCAAACCCGACGGATGAGGCAAGAAAATAGTAATTCTTCCATAACCGTTCGATATTCGTCCGTAATTTTGACATGCTCTTTCGTTACCGCTCCTTATCAGCATTAATACTTAATCTCTCAAGCTTATCCAGTTTCTCTAATAATAAATTATTTACAAGTAATATGATGTACTATTTTTCGTCACTACACATGCCGCTCAGTCCAGCGGGGAGCCTGACCTTTTGCCCAACAGGGAGCCTGCCTATCAATCGGAGAGTCTGTCTTTCAGTCCAACTGGGAGCCTGTGTCACGTCCTGAACCTACCCGAACACGTCAACAACCCCTGCCGTACAATACGAATAGTCATCCACAGTCAACACATTCATATTATACAAGGCGTCTCGAATATCATTCACACGTAAGTCATCCATAAACAAACATAATAAGCAATTTAATAAGCATCGGAAAACATAGTTTGAAAACAAATGCTACACGTGGCAAACATGAGCACACAGGCTCTATAGTAAAATATCCATGAGCATGTTTATTAATGTTCAAAAACAGAATGGAGGAAGCATGAACCAAGTCTTCTCTCCAAGATGATCACTCGAGCAACGAGCACGGGAAGCAAGCTCTAGCCTCAACCTGAAATGGTTGTGGGCCGCCGCCGAAGGGGTCAGTACTCTATAGGGCTATAAAGTACTGGTGTGGATGGCATCTAATAGATATACAACAAGTATTTCAAACACAAGACCCTCAAATATGGTGATAATATAATCTAGGTTGTAACCCTGAGTTACCCCTTTTCAAAATATACTTACTTTATATAAAGTCAAGTAGTCGACCCGTAGGCCCAAGTTTTGTTTACAAAACATCAACCCAATACCCCGTGACTACCAGTCAAGACAAATCATAGGGTCCAAGCCTAACACATATATTTGCATTTCTAGAGTCCGACTCAAGTACATCACCATGCAAATCATATGACACAAGTCAATTACTTCACCGTGCATTTCTAGAGTTCTACTCAAGTACATCACCATGCACATCATAGGTTACAACCTTCAATCTCACCATGCATTTCTAGAGTTCAACTCAAGTACATCACCATGCATGTCATCTTTCACAACCCCTTGTCTACCCATGCACTTCTAGAGTTCTACTCAAGTACATCACCATGCCATGACATAGACTCGATTCCTAAGCAAACCTATGCCTATAATTGAGATATCACTAATCTACTTTGGGACATCCTTAAGGACTGTCCATAACGTGATCTTAGTTTCGTACTAAATCAATTTAGTCACTTGAATCACATTCAAGTGCATCACTTACAATCAGATCCTTAGAATCAATTCTTTAACAATTACAAATAATCATTAACTAGTATTTCAATACTATTAAGATTACAAATAATAGTTCATTAATAGCCCATTTAACTCCATTTTATCAATATGACTTCAAATCATTTCCAATTTCATTCCTTACAAAATATATCATTATTTCATCAATGATTAAGCATCATAATCCATGAAAGACATAATTAGACATTTAGGTAATCTCATGCTTAACCTACAAGTTGTAAGCAACTAGATGCCGATCCTCACCTCAAATGAGCTTTAAGCCTTTCCTTCTTGATCCAATGCTCAAGCCTTGGCCAAGGTAAGTTGAGAACTGACTCCTTGCTTGGAAATGAGTGCTAGGCAGCCTATTCCAGGTTCTAGCTCAACCTCTAGTCAAAGATATGAAAACAATCCTTAGAAAGGATTTTTTCCGGCGGATTCGTTTCTTAATCGTTCAAGGTTTGTTCTAGGTTAGTGTCTAACCTTTACATCAATAAAATACCCTTCTCAAGAACATATTATACACTTGTAGTAGTGTATAATAGTCTCCTCAATCACTTATATGATTTAGACAATAGAAAGGAAAGTTTTGGAATCAAACTTACTTTGAATACAAAAACGTATTCTGCGAGGTATCGTTTTCCTTCGATGCTTTGGAGGCCTTAAACTGCTCCGTTTTCTGCAAACCACACCTCTACGGATTTCGTATCTTGAGAGCTTTCTGTAGACACCTAAAACGCCTTATTTGGACGAGTGTAGCTCGAGATATGAATCAAACAAGGAACTCCATGAACTGGAAAATACTCCTGCATGCGGCCAGCTCCCTTCTCTTTTCCTTTCTTGAGTTGTGTGGTTCCTCTTTCCTCCCTTATCTTTGGTGCTCGAATTTAGGGGGTTTGAGAGAGTGTCTAATAGCCTTCAATCATGCTAGCTAAGTGATGTACTTATATTTTACACACTTTTTAGGCTCAGTTTGTTGATAATTTTAGTTATTACAGTTGTACTTTTGTACATATTTTTATTATTTGTCGTTAATTTGTATTAGTGCGTGTTATGCGTGTATTTTGTATTTCCAGGTACTTTTGATGTTATTTGGATACATTTAGCGTGAAGAAATGAAGAAAATAAAAGTTCAAGTTGGAGGATAACAAAAGTGGAAATTTCTTCAAAACAAACAAGGAGTAACTTGGAGGAAAATAGCAAAAAGTAATATAATTGAGATGGGATTCGAACATGGGTAAACTAGTCAAGGATGGACACACTCAACCAGTAAGATAGATGAACAGGTTGAAGTTTTTTTGTTCGAAATTCGGATACATTGCTTCAAGCACAACATTGAAAAGAGAAAAAAGCAAGAGTTCGAGTTTTGAACACGAAACCTCAAAGTCTCTGTACCACTCCCGTCGCCACTGCACCAATATGTGTTGTTGAAACATTCTTGCGCTTCGTTTTACAGAAACCAGTCAGTTCCGTAAATTCCAACAATTAGTCATTAATCACCTTATCATTATATTGCCTTAATCCATCTTCCTCCACACATAACTTCGAACAAACCTCTCTCTAAACATCCCAGAAACATTTCCTCTTCCTTCTCTCTTCATTTCTCAACCCCAAATCATCAACCCATCTTCAACCACAATTAATCACTTTCTCATCCAAGATTAAGTCAAGATTAGCATCAAAGCTCTAAGGATTGTCATCTATCACAAGTTTGATCTTCCTTATCTCATTAAATCTTGTACTTTAATCATGGATTCATCTATTTCTATTCTTCCCAACATGTATAGCTAAATTAATTTGGGGCTAGAAATTGGTTAATTAATTGTTCTTATAATGTTTTAATTTGTATTGATTTTAATTGTTAAGTTTGTTCTATTTAGATTGTTGTATCCAGAAAATTAATTATGTTGTGTTTGTGATATATATTATGAGTACTCAATCATAAACATATTGTTTGTTAAATACACAAATGAACACTTTCTGAACACACAGTTAAACTTCTTTTACCTTGTCCCGGATTGAAGTTTTACGGTATAGTTTAATTATTTAATTATATTATTCACACCACGGAGTTGGGTAAATAATATACGATAGTAGTTAATAAGTAAGGTTGTCATTGCACTTAAACAACTAGTCTCATTTTGGCCATCACTGGAAAATGTTAACTAGTTACTTATTTTAGGTGACTTGTGTTGGGTCCTAAAATATTTATCTACAACTTCTCACAATCTATCTAAGAATAAAATTAGCAATTATGTCTTTCAAACGAGCATTGAACAATTAGTTACCAATTTCTACCCCTACTTGCTATTGGTTGAACTTTGTGTTGATAAAAATCTCTTCTCTCAATCATTTTTATTTAATTAATTTTCCAAGCAAACAAAAATCAAAAGAAATGCATTCCCAACTTTAATGTGTTGAACAACGCATTTTTTTTCCTTCTCAAATCACCATATCTGTCAGCCCAGCCACATCATGGCGAATTACTGTATATATTCAACTACTTTAAGGGCTCACTAGTCTTATTCGGTTTATACCAATTGACTACGTGCGAACCATAATTAATCAATTAATTCTGCATTTTTTTTCTTTTCATCTCTCTCTCTCTCTCTCTCTCTCTCTCTCTCTCTCTCTCTCTCTCCCAATCCCAATTCCCTTCTGCTTATGCTCACACGTTCACGTGGTGCGAATTGTGAATTGTTATTCTTCTGTGACATTGAAAAGCACATACGTGAACAGAAAAAAATAAAAAAATGTCAAACGATGTTGTTGTTAATGAGCAGGTACCTGATCAACAAATCGTTGATCAGGTTACGAGGACCAGGAAACCGCTGTATGATTATGTTACGCCTCCCGTGGATGAGCATGACAGTGTTATTCCACCAGAGGTTAACATGAATCACTTTGAAATCAAGCCTACTATCATCCATATGGTTTCAAATACTCAATTTGGCGGAGCGCCAACGGAGGATCCAAATAATCACATCACAAAATTCCTTCGAGCATGCAACACCTTCAAAATCAATGGTGTGCCAACTGATACTGTCAGACTACGCATGTTCCCATTCCCTCTACGGGATCGATCTCCGAGTTGGCTTGATTCTTTTCCAGACAATCACTTCTCCACTTGGGATCAACTTCATGATGAATTTCTCAAAAGATTTTTCCCGCCATCTAAAATGGCAAAAATCCGAAGAATGATTCAAAATTTCAAACAAAATCCCAATGAGCCCCTCTACGAGGCTTGGGAAAGATTCAAAGATCTTCAACGACAGTGTCAACATCATAACATCCAAAACTGGCACTTGATGACGGCTTTCTATGAAGGCCTACACGAAAATTCTCAGATACTCGTGGACGCGTCAGCAAATGGATCAATCATGTGCCTGGAACTTGAAGAGACAGAAGAATTGATGGAACGCATTTCATCAAATGGATCAACATGGTATTCTGAGCGATCATCTGCTCCACAAAAAATCGGAGGCATGTATGAAGTTGATCAAATGTCGGCCATAACCACAAAAGTTGATAACATGATGAATCTAATCCAAAAGATGGCACAAGTCTCTCTTGTGCAAAACTCTGCATCAACACCAACTCCCATTCCCGTTCTTATGTGTGAATCTTGCGGTGAACAACACAATCAGTCCACTTGTCCATGGGAAGCAATGGAACAAGTTGACTATGTCAACTACAACGGCAGCCCCAACAAAATCAATTTGGCAATTTCAATCCTCAAGGTAGAAACCATACTGGTTTTTGCTGGAGCAATCCAAATGGACCTGCTAATTCACAACAATCTTACCGGAGTGCACCACCTGGTTTCCAAAATCAACAACAATTCAGAGGTGTCCGAGGGATGGTGAACCAACAACAATATAAACCTACTCAAAATCTTCCATACCCTTCAAATCAACAACAAAAGCCACTTCTAGCCACTCCTGAAACAGCCCAAACTCCTGTCCTAGAAAACATTATTGACCAACTTCTCAAGTCCCAATTATCTCAAGCCGAAACTCTGAAACAAATCACTGAAGAACTTGGTCAACTTCGGGCTCACAACAGGATGCTTGGGAATCAAATTGCTAATCAATCATCCACATCATCAACTAAGGTGACAGGTAAGCTTCCTACTTGTCCTGAAAACCCGAGAGAGCAAATCAATGTCGTCACTACTCAGAGTGGGAAACAACATCAATCCTTGCCCCTTTCAAGTGATGAACAAGAACATGAAATGTTAAAGGAAGGGACCGAGCAACAACAAAAAGGTGAAAACAACAACAACAATGAACTTGATGTCGGTACCATGCCAAAATCATTTGATGACCGTGAAGGGTCGAAGAAAGAAAGAGGTAGTTCGGTAAGGAAATACATTCCCCCAGTTCCTTATCTGAACAGATTAAAGAAAGCTAATGTGGAGGAGTGAAGAACTACATTTTTGAATGTTATCAAGCAATTGGATATCTCATTTCCTTTGCTTGATGCTATCACAGAAATTCCTTCATATGCTAAGTTTCTCAATGAGCCAAGAATTTAGTGCCATAATACAAAACAAAATTACACCCAAGTTACGTGATCCTGGAAGCTTCTCAATTCCATGTATCATTGGTGGATCCAAAGTTAACAAAGCTCTTTGTGATCTTGGTGCAAGTGTTAGCTTAATTCCCCATTCACTATGTCAAAAGCTACACTTGAGGGATCCCAAACAAACAACAATGGCATTACAATTGACTGACCGATCTGTCAAATATCCTATCGGCATTCTTGAAGATGTTCCTGTCAAAAATGACAAGTATTATATCCCAAGTGACTTTGTTGTCTTGGATATGGAAGAAGATGCCCGAGTTCCTATTATTCTCGGAAGACCTTTTCTAGCCACGGCAGGAGCAATTATCAACGTTAAAAAGGGCACCCTTATCCTTGAGATTGGGGATGATAAGATCGAATTCAATGTACAAGAGTTGAGTAAGGATACACCTTGTGTCCTTGATGGTTACTATGCTGATGTTATAGACTCTTGTACCATAAAGACGTTTGATGAGTCTTATTGGCTTTTTAAAGATCCCATGGAGTACACCATACGAGAATCTTATGCAGATGAGCAAGCCAATGAAATGGTGAATTTATGCATCAAAATGTTACAAAGCATATATTTACCAATTCAGAAGAATATTTTTTCCCGATTCAGAGTTCCACGATCTTTCATCACCGACAATGATACTCATTTTGTAACAAAGAATTAGAACGTTTCCTTTCCAAATATGGGATTCACCACCGACTCTCAACTCCATACCACCCGCAAACAAATGGTCAAGTGGAATTTTCAAACCGAGAAATCAAATCAATTCTCGAGAAAGTTGTTAATCTTTCCCGAAAGGATTGGGCCGAAAAGCTTAATGATGCACTCTGGGCATATCGTACTGCTTATAAAAATCCCATCGGCACCTCACCATTCAAATTGGTGTATGGGAAAGCATGCCACCTTCCTGTTGAGGTTGAACACAAATCATATTGGGTAATCAAGACACTCAAAATGGATCTTACATTGGCGGGTGAGAAATGACTGTTGAAACTAAATGAACTTGAAGAATTCAGACTTGCAGCTTATGATAGCTCAAAACTCTACAAGGAGAGAACAAAATTTTTTCATGATTGAGTGATCAGACGAAGAAAATTTGAACGGGGAGATAAAGTTCTTCTATTTAACTCACGTTACAAATTCTTTCCCGGAAAGCTAAAGACCCGATGGTTGGGTCCAATTGAAGTACTTGAAGCATTCCCATCAGGAGCAGTCCAGTTGTTAAACAAAAGCGGCCAAAAACTCACGGTAAATGGGCAACGGTTGAAACTATACCATGATGGTGAGAGAAAAGAGGCAACTTCTATGTATTTTCTCACTGATCCGAAATATGAATAAAGAGGGATGGGTCAAGCTAATGACCTTAAACGAGCGCTTATTGGGAGGTAACCCAAGTTTGTAAATTTAAAAAAAGAAAAGAAAAAAAATAGTCTAGGTTTTTGTTTTTGGACTCTAAAGGGGCCCACCTCCGATTGAAAGGACATCTCAACACCATCCGGCCGCACTTCAGGGAAGTTTTCTTTACAAACCTTTAATTTATTTTCCACTGAGAACAGTGCAACTTTTAAGTGTGGGGAAGTGGGTAGTTCGACCCTGATTTCTTGTGTGAATATTTTTCTTTTTCCATGCTTGTTTGTGTGATTTTATTTTCTTTTATTTTTATTTGGTGTGTTTGTTTGTGAATAAAGACCAATCTTGTCCAAAATACAACAATAGACAAACAACGCATTAGTTTACACTTTTTGATATTAGTTACTTCCATATCTTTTTAAATTATGCATTCACCTCTTTTGACGAAATGTGGTTTGAGTTTGAGAAGTGTCACTCTAATTTTTTGAGAGTAACTAAGTATTAGCTTTGAACTTGATTCTTTTTAATAATTTAACATGAACACCTTAGATTTTATTTTTCCAATTTATTGGTTTAATAGTTGAATTAGTGAAAGTTTATGCAGTTTAAGATGTTCATACATTTATTCTCCTTGAAATTCTATTTAAACTTGACACATTTAGAAATGATTTAGGCCATCTTTGTTTACCCATGAAGCCAAACACTATCCCTTTGTAAATAAATAACACTTTTCCTAGTAACCCTGAAAAAGTCCTAATTGATCTACTTGTGTCATTTTTTGAATTCAATGGATCGGAGAAACTTGTTCTGCATAACCCGAACTAATTTAGATCTTTAGGTGTTTGTGTTAAAAGTTTGATTTGAAAATATTAGTTATAGGCAGTAATACTCAGTTTACTCTCATTGAGTTATTTTGTGGCATTTCAGGGTACTGGACCGTTTAGTGGACATTAGAGGTGGATATGTGATTTGTTTAGTTATGTTTGTAAATCTTATCAAATTGTGTATATTTTGTGACTAAGCATGGGGTTCCAAAAGATAGGTAAGATGTTTGATTGCAAACAAACATGGGTGGTCCTCCTATTTTATTTCTTTTTGTATTGTTTGAGCTCTCAACTCAATAGGTCCACCCCATTTATGTGTTCTAACTTATTCTCCTTGTTTTGCAGGTTCTAAGAAGGTGTGGGGTGGTCTCCAAGTGACCCTAATTAATTTGGGGTCCAAAATATCTACCAATACTTCCAAAGATGGAAAGATGGATCCTATTGTTTTATCTTTTGTCATAAGATGTCTTTTTGTACTCTTTCTAATTTATTTAGACCAAGCCAACTATCTGCATCATATTATTGGTCTCTAATATGTGTAGGATAATCCTAATAATTTATATGATGTATAATTATAGAAGGAAATCCTACTCCAATTACTTAGCTCAATAATGCCTAAGGTGGGACCATAGGAGTTTGTATTCTTCTCTAAACAACACATCCCTTATTTGTGACTTTTTCATTTATATCCTTGGGGTACAAGTCGTGTGGGCCACCCTCGAGTGGGCCTAGGACGCCATTCTTGAATACTTACTATTTTAGCAGGACGGGCCCAAAATGACATTTGGGCTGCCCGACTTTCCTTATTTTGTATCGAAAGGTTATGTATTCTTATTTACATAGTGTTGGGCTCTTATATCTCATAAGATAGCCCAATTAAGTATTTGAAAGTCCAACACTATTATACAAGCCCAAACGGTAGTATGATCAATCATGCATTACGTAAAACATTAATCGTTTTACAATTGTTTGATAATTGGTAAATCAATACATAAACTTTGAAATTTAAATTGAATTTCAAGGACGTTCAGGTGCGGTGTCACAGGTTCATCCACCCCCCCCCCCTTAACGGGAATTTCGTCCCCGAAATTCACAACTCTACTCAAATAGGAAAGCGTATTGCTCCCTCATCATAGCTTCTGTTTCCCAAGTCTCTTCCTCGACTCGATCACTCTTCCAGAGGACTTTAACCATTGGAACTTCTTTACTCCTCAATTTCTTTACCTTTCTATCAGTGACTCTGATCGGTTTCACGGCATAGTTCAAATCAAAGGGAAAGGAGACATGGTGTACCCGAGTTCATTTGTGCTCAATTCTACCGACTTTCAACCGTTTTATTCGAGGTATTTCACCATTTTGGCTAAAGCTAGTTTATTTAAGAATTTTGTTCAAAATTGCTGTTTTTTGGATTATTTTGTTTGTATTTGATGTTATGAAATATATAAGTTGTTGATGTTGTTATTATGCTTGAATTTATTTAATTTGTAGAATTTGAATTATTTATTGTGTTGGTTGGATTGAGTTTGATATATGGGTCGTTTGAGAAATAGTAATGTAGCACATTATTAATATGTATCTATCTGATTTTTAATTGAATGAAATCATAAAAATGATATATATGATTTAATAAAATTTGTTTGAATTAAAGTACTTGCAGTTGAATTTTCAACGTGCGGCACAAGTCATAGTTTTTTTGGAATGATTTTTGGGTAGAATATGTTTCAAAACTTCTCCACTGTTTGTCATTGGGGAGGAAATATTATCGAGGAGTCAAAACGAATTCATTATGAAGAAGGAAGACGGAAGATAATTGTTGTTTCCAGTGGGGTGGATGTGGCTGAGTTAATGAATAAAATTTATACCGCCACATCCATCAATCGTATGAACAAGTTAGATTTGAAAGTTGAATATCCCATTCATGGTGGATCATACATGTTGATACCTCTTGCTGACGACGAAGTCATTACGGGAATGTGAACCTTAATCATGAATCTTGATATCCATACCATGGAGATATATGTTGAAGAAGCGACTGTGTTGCCCATACAACCTGACAACTCGTCATTATCTTGCCCATCCACAAGTGTTCCAGTAGTGATGAATATGGTTACACAGGAGAATGGAAGATACGTGAAAAATGATGCAACGTTTCCGGATGCACAATGCACTGACGATGATGCAGATGAACATGTGAACCATGACATACTAACATATTCATATGAAGATGATGGTGATCTCGTAAGTGGCAATGCTCCATCCAGCCAGTATACTAAAGTCCAAAATACTAAATTTTATGAGCTCCCTGCAGGATTTGATGAATCATGGAGGAGTTGTACAACTTCTAGTCGCTTCTCTGCAGATGGTAAATTCGAGGTTGAGCAAGAGTTGATGATAAGAAACAACTGATTAACATGGTTAGAGTGTACTCTGTAAAGAGGATCCAATTTTTCTCAGTTGTAATGTCTGACAAACATAAATGGGTGGCAAAGTGTAAGAGGAAAAAAGAATGTGGTTGCACTTGGCGGATCCGGGCTACTAAGAAACATGCTATAACACCCCGGCCCCACATGACCCAAGGTAGTTACTCCAAACTCTCTCCGAACCTCTAGTACTGTCCTCACAAACCATCACGAGTTTTTACCGCGCACTTTGTCCTCACTCGTGCGCGCCTTAAGAAACTTCCTAGGGGGTCACCCATCCCCAGACTACTCCCGTGCAAGCATGCTTAACTTTGGAGTTCTAGGGTGATGAGATCCCTTAAAAGGAGATGCACTTTAGAAGGTGAATTGAGTGAGGAGCAAAGTAGAAGATTTCGCTAGGAGTATTTGGAGTTTGAGGTAAGTTTCACATCAACCGAAATTAGTTCTTTTTGCTTTGTGATTTCTTTGAATATTTTTATGTGCATATTGAAGAATTG
Organism: Cuscuta europaea; assembly: GCA_945859875.1. Taxonomy (NCBI): domain Eukaryota; kingdom Viridiplantae; phylum Streptophyta; class Magnoliopsida; order Solanales; family Convolvulaceae; genus Cuscuta; species Cuscuta europaea. Next base: position 1,526,764 of record CAMAPE010000033.1, read on the forward strand.
AATTTATGTGTGCTGAATTTGAGTAAATATTATTCTATGAAAGTATTTGTATTTGATATATTGGTTTGTTATTATTATTGATATGAGTTATTGTATACGATTTTGGGAGATTTTTGTAATAGTAAGTATTTTGATATCAATATTGGAGTTTTGAGAAAATGGAGATTTTAGCGCATTTTGAAAATATGAACTTTGATAAATTTTGAGAAAACAGAGAAAAATAAACATTTTCACAAATGGTGAGCACCACGGGAGAAATCCGTGGTGTCGGTTTTTCCACATCCGGATAAATGTGGAGGGTGGTTAGGTCTACTAATACGCAAAGAAGAATTAACATTTTTATAAAAGGTGAGCACCACGGGAGAAATCCGTGGTGTCAGTTTCTACATTCGGATAAATGTAGGATGGTGAGTCGGTAATCATCCTGACAATTTTTATGGTGGGTCGGTAGAAAACATCCCGACTTTTGAGTAGTAGTGATAGTAGTAGTTCCTAATCATTCAGATATTGAGGTGGGGTAGTTGGTAGAAATCATCCCGGCTACCCGGATCGACTTACTAACCCGGAGAGCTTGGAATCCCTTTAGGGGGTGTGCACATTTAAGGTAGTTGTTTCCGTTTCCATTGAGCAGTTGTGGTACTGGCGATAGTCCCGGGGTGGCCGTACATAACAACGGACCACCGGGCTCAACCAAAGTGTTGAGCACCGCCCTTCTAAATTACTAGGAAGTTAGTTACAAAGTGATTTTTGGAGAAATTCAATAGAGGAGAAATTTTGGTGTTTCATGTATTTTGGAATTATTATGGTTCACGAGTTATGTGATTGGGATTTTGTATAAATATTGTTTACTTATGATTTATAAAATGTTTTGAAAATATTTTTATAGTAACGGTTGTACGAATTTATATATATACTATTATTATTATTTTAAAAGGTTAGGTGAGGCTTAGGATGTTTTTACTTGGACTGTAATTCCTCCCAGACCAGACCAGACCAAACCAGACCAGATCAGACCAGACCAGACCAGACTTGGATAGTTATAAAAATACAAAGAAACCAGACCAGATCAGACCAGACCAGACCAGACCAGCAAATTACAGCCCAAGTAAGAACATCCTTACTTGGCATTATTGCTAATGTTTGTTTCTTTTATTTTTCTGTCTGTACTTGATTTTGTACAAGTGTTGAGTTGATTCTGTTGAAGTTGATTTCGAGAGAGCTTCCGCTAGAAAACATAATTAGTAAATCATTGTAAAATTCTTTTCAATAACTTTAATTAGTGAATATTTGAAGTTTAAGTTGTTTTAGCCTGTGCACTCGGTTAGGTTAGAATCGAGTGTGGCGGTAACGCCCCTATTTCCCTTTTGATTTTCCGCTACACAATTCTGATGTTTTCAATTAAAGTTAATAAATAAAGTTATTTTTAAAGGTATTTTTGGGTGGGAAATTTGGGGGTGTTACACCCATCCCAAGACTACTCCCGTGCAAGCACGCTTAACTTTGGAGTTCTTGAGCGATGAGTTCTCTTAAAAGGTGATGCACCTCTGTTGGTAGAGTAGTACTATTAATCCATTTAAATTAAATCTCAAGTATTACACATGCAGGGCTAGATATGTTCAAAGTTGTTCGTTATGCAGGTCCTCAAATACCTACTTGTCTAGGTAACGTCGATAACAATGACCATGTTGGTATCACAGCTCAATTTATAGCCTGTGAAATTATTGATCTTCTTCGTACCGATCCATCACTAAAAGTACACGCTATTAGTGAGCTTATGAATGAAATTTACGGGTATGTACCTTCATACAAGCGAAGTTGGTTGGAATTACATTTTGGGAGGCATCGTATTCTGACTTCCCCATTTCATGTTGTCATTACAACATTCAAATCCAGAGACGGTCGTGCATTGGTACCCACCTCTTTCATGTACCAACGAGTTATTAGTATCTTTATTGTATCATATTACATGCCATTTAAATTCGTACCCCTAATTTTCTCCGTCTTTCAGGTACCACTGTCTTGTCTGTGTGCAGTTTCAGGGAGTTTTTTTTGAGTGTTTAAGCCATTCGTTAAGGGCTTTAAACATTGTTGTCCCTTACTGACCATCAATGGAACACACTTATATGGGAATTATAAAGGTACGTTGTTGGTGGAAATGGGTAGTGATGCTAATAATCAACTGCTCCCTTTGGATTTTACTATTTGTAAAGCAGAGAATGAAGAGAGTTGGTCGTGGTTTATGGCATGCACACGTCATTTTATCATACAGAGAGAATTGTGTGTTATTTCAGATCGATATGCTGGAATAGTGAAGGCACTTAATGAGGTAGGTAGTGGATGTGAGGAACCAGATGCACGACATATTGCTTCTAATTTGGCTTTGCATACAACATATTGCTTCTAATTTGCATACTCAATTTAAAGACACTCACTTGAAAAATATGTTCATTTGGACAACAATTCAATGTCAAAAGAAGAAATTTGATGGTGGATATAACAGGATAGGCAAAATGCAAGCACAAGCACGAGAATATCTAGCGAACATTGGTTTGGAGAAGTGGTCTTTACACCACGACGGGGGGTACAGGTATGGCACCACGATAACGAACATGGCTGAAGTTTTCCATAGCGTCATGAAAAGTGCATGATACCTGCCAATAACCGCTTTAGTTGAGTTATCATTCTATCATGTGAATGCCTATTTTGTTGAAAGAAGAGAAACTAGTAAGAGAAGGTTAGCAGAAGGGCATCACTACTGCCAGCAAGCGGCTGAACTGATTGAGAAAAATACGAAAAAATGCAAAGCACTACAAGGTCACAACATTTGACATAGGCCGTGGTTTATACCAAGTGGAGATGGGTCGTGGTGGATGAACTGTGGGGAAGGGTGGTACAAAACAAAAGGTGAATTTGCACCATCGCCATTGCACATGTCAGAAGGTGAATTCGCACTGTCACCATTGCCATTGCTCACATATCTTAGTGGTATGCAGAAAACGTAGTTTGTCCTATGATGCTTTTGTTGGTATTTTTTTTCTCATCATCGGTATGCAGCTTCTTATAAAAGAGTATTTAAACCCATACCAGATATAGCTTATCGACCTACTTACATTGGACCACGAGTTGTGCATGACTCGTCAATGATTCGCGCTAAAGGTCGTCTAAAGGCTTCAAACAGGGCATAATAAGACGACATGTGCTAGAAGATCATATGGACACATAGGTAATTCCACTGGATAATGTTATTGTTTTATTCACAAGTAAATTAACAACATTAAAAAAATAAAAAAGTTTAATTGATAAAAAAATTAAAATAACTAATACATATATTACTTTTACAGCGCCGATGCAAGTGTCAGTGGATCCCAGACCGATTGATCCTTTAGTCCTGACATTGCAGGCCACGCATCAGAGCAAGGATGTGTGGCGTGGCCTGGATGTTCAGGTAGATAGGTGTCGTGAGCATGTACGCACTATATTCCGTATGCAGGTGGATCCGAGGATTGTACATTACATACGATTAGCTGAGTTTTACGGTGTTCACAGACTAGTTTCGACTCTGCATTTAGATAGAGCATTACTTACTGCTCTACTTGAGCGATGGAGACATGAGACTCACATTTTCCATTTACCGGTGGGTGAGGTGACGATCACATTGGGAGATGTGGCTGTACTGGCAGGTTTACCGATCCAAGGTCGGGCAGTTACTGGGACTGCATGTAGACTATGGGTTGATGTGGTACACAGATTGCTGGGTGTATGACCACAACCTAGGACAGATATTTGGGGGTCTATCTTGAGGATGCCTTGGTTGAGAGAGCATTTTACTGCTTTACCTGCTGATGCTGATGACGCTGTTGTGCAGCAGTACACGTGAGCCTACATATTGATGCTTATGGGAGCATCTACATTTGCGGACAAGAGCAATAATGAGGTGCAGGTTTATTACTTACCCATTCTAGATATTTTTGATGTAGCGACACTTTATAGTTGGGGAAGTGAGACTTTAGCATTCCTATATCGGTAGTTTTGTCAAGGTTGCCATTGTCGCGGTGGTGATATGAGTGGGTTTTTATTGCTCATACGGTTATGGTCGTGGGAGGACGTTCATATTGGTAGACCTGTCATACTGCGATATCATGGCATAGATGGTGGTCCTCTTCATGATGCTTTGGATTTGCACGATCGATCTGTACTTGGACCACATCATGTCTGTGGCGAGGACAATTTGGGTCGTAGGTATGTTTATGAATTTTGTTTACTTTTTTATTTTATTTTATGTATGCCGTACTGGAATCCATTTTAAATTCTTGCACATTATTGTGGGTCAGATGTCTTTTTGCTGACGTCACTCGCACGTCATCCACTACAAGATTAGGGTACCATCGAGATGCATTAGATTACATGTGTGATGATCAGGTATACCGTGTATATTTTTAAGTATAACTAGAGTGGTTCTTCAGCGTCGTAACCAGCGTAGACGCCCCCGACCTCAGGTAGAAGCACAACCACATGAGCTTTATGATGATGATCACATTGACTAGTTTGTGATGTTTGTACTTTACATTGGAACATATTGTGATATTTCCACTATTGTGATATTTCTACATCGGAACATATTGTGATACTTTACACTTGATCAAATTATGTTTTGAAACATTGGATTTATTATCAACTTTATGTGATATTTCTACTATTGTGATCAATGTAGTTTCATTGATTTGTTTTGTGTGCCAGATATGTTTTGTTTTTAGTAACATGTATTGACTATAAAAAGAAACTGTTTGATGTTTCTGAGTTGACTGTACTCTATTGAGCAGTTTTTTGAGTTTTTTCATTTGTATAAGCTGGTGTAAGAATTGTGAGCAGAATAGCCGGCACTTCAAGTGACGGCTTTTGTACCGTTTAGAAGAACCGCCACTTACAGTGGCGGCTTTTGTATTGTATAGAAGAACCGCCACTTCGAGTGGCGACTTTTGTACTGGACGGGAAAAACCGCCACTTCGAGTGGTGGCTCTCCTTAACCATGGTTAAATCCAGCTGTATTTTGGGAATTATTTTTAACCCAGCAATATTTTGAGAATTCTTTATTTAATTAGCATTTTTTCGGGGGGAAACTCAAACTTATGTTTGGGAAAGAAAACATACTTGCTCATATTTTGAGCAGTTCTTATAAAATCTAAGACTACACGTGGAGCTTTATGTGTGTGTGTGTGTGTGTGTGTGTGTGTGTACAGAGAGCTTTATAAGTTATGATTTATTACGCAAAAAATTAAGTCTAGAAACCTTGATTTTTTTTGACGTGGTGGCATTTTTGTAATTATTACGAAGAGCTTTATAAGTTATTATTTATTGGTTAAAAGTTCCTATATTTGGTCTATAAGTTTACTGCGTTGTAGATCACATGCAAATCCAAGGGCTATGATTACTTCTCACTTCTCATTTTAAGGGGCACTTCTCACATGATCTCTTCTAAGGGAGCAGATCAGGTGAGAAGTGCCCTTAGGCTGAGAACTGCGAAGTTTAACTTATAGACTAAAACCACGAACTTTTAACTGATAAATCATAACTTATAGACCCACTCGAAAATAATTACAAAAATACCACCGCAAAAAATAATTCTAGAAACCTTCAAAAAAAATTTGACGCGGTGACATTTCCGTAATTATGATGAAGAGCTTTATAAGTTATGATTTATTGGTTATAAGTTCATATATCCAGTCTATAAGTTTACTACGTTGTAAGATTAGATGCAAATCCAAGGGTTGAGATTACTTCTCACTTCTCATTTTAAGGGGGACTTCTCAACTGATCTTTCTCTCTCTCTCTCTCTCTCTCTCTCTCTCTCTATATATATATATATATATATATATATATATATATATATATATATATATATATATGCTAACCTACAAACTGTCACAAACTGTGCATCTTTACATTATTTGTACTGCATATTGAAGTTCAAATTGTTGTATATTATTTGTATTGCATATTGAAGTTCAAAGTGTTGCATATTATTTGTATTGCATATTGAAGTTCACAGTGTGCATCTTTACATTATTTGTACTGTATATTCAAGTTCAAAGTGTTGCATATTATTGAGTTTGTAGGTTAGTATTTTAATCGTAGTTTCTATTTGATCTCTAATATATATGTATATATAGGGAGTGGTTGAGAACACTCTTTATTGTGAGAAATAAGAACAAATCTTAATCACATATCTTAGTAAATTAATGGCTAGAAAAGTAGTGGATGCACCGTTGTACGGTGGAAGTGAAACCACCTAAAAATACCATAAACACTCTATTCAACCGTAAGTTAGATAAAGGGCACCATAGTAATTTAAAAATAAATCATACGGTTGCCTTCTCCACATAGTTTGTGTCACGCCCCGGGCCTAGCCGGACACGTCAACAACCCGCCGTACAGTACGAATAGTCAACCGTAGTCCAACTCATCCATACTATACAAGGCGTCATGAATATCATTCACACATAGTACATCCATAAACAACCATAATGTAAAACATGCAATTAAAACAGCGGAAGCATTAATACAATTGTTCAAGCCACATTTGGCATAACTAGGCATACAAGCCCCCAAAGTAATTATTCAGAAAATAGTATCCATGAGCATTAACGCGATTGTTTTTAAAACAGAACGGAAGAAGCACGAACCCCGTCTTCTTCCCTTGATCCTCCCGAAGCAACGGGCAATGGTAGCAACCTTCACGTTCTACCTGAAACTGTGAGGTGGCCTCCCCCGTGAAGGGGAGGTCAGTACTTGGAAGCATTTGACAAGTACAATAGCAACTATACTAAGTATAACCAACGTTTTAATTTCCAAGACCCTCAAAATAGGGTGATACCATAATATAAATAATAATTTATATTTCCCACTTATTATCTTTATAATAAGTAAATTCATTTATTTACCGGCACACGGCCCTTCTTATATATTCCTTTTCATTTATCATTTGCACAACCCAACCCTTGGGTCTTATTATTTCTACGGGACTTGCTACCGCTGTCCGAGACCTCATGAGGCTCCCGGTTCGGACTCCAACATCCCGCCCCTGGACTCATACCCATCATCCCGTAGGAAGGTAAGGCCCTTCGGGGTCCTATCTTATGTGTTACCGCTACCGGAACCTAGTTAGGTCTCCGATTCGGATTCCACCCTAACCCGTGATCACGATGTAAGTCCATGCTATCCAACCCCGCTCTCTAGAGTCGGGAAGGGCCATGGTCCTTACTTATTTCCATAATTCAACCGGCTATCCACAAGGACTACCGAACACACCCGTAGGCCAATCCTATACCTAGGATCAATTTATTACTTACTTTATCTTGGGTATCCCTTAAGGCCTACCCCTAGTATAACTTAGAGTTCATACTTTCCTACCTTAAAGCATCTCTTAGGACTACTTAAGGCATAACATTTCACAATCCACTCTTAGGATCAATCTTAACAACATTTCATTTTAATGTCCAACTAGTATCTTAATACTAGTCAAATTCATACCATTAAACCAAGTTCTCAACTCATAGTCATATAGACAATTCCAACTGATTTTCCTTTGAAAATGTCACTTACCTCAATATCCAAAATATCAATATCCAGATGGGGGATTGACCTGGTCGGCCCCCTGCCCAGAGCCGCCGGGAATAACCGCTACATCATCGTCGCCGTCGACTACTTCACCAAGTGGGTCGAGGCGGAACCCTTGGCCAGCATCACGGGGGCCAGATGCCAAAGATTTGTTTACAAGAGCATCATTACACGCTTTGGCGTCCCCCAGGAGATTATATCAGACAACGACACCCAATTCGAGGCAGCCCCTTTCCAGGAGCTCCTCCGGGAATTTGGGGTGAGGCACCGTTTCTCCTCCGTTGCCTATCCTCAGGGCAACGGGCAGGTCGAGAACGCCAACAGAACAATCATGGAGGGGCTGAAGAAAAACCTCCAGGCCGCAGGAGGTAGTTGGGTCGACGAGCTCCCCAACATCCTGTGGTGCTACAGAACCACGCCGAGGAGGGCGACAGGTGAAACCCCTTTCGCCCTATGCTACGGCTTCGAAGCAAAGGCGCCCACGGAAGTTGCCATCCCCAGCTGGCGGGTGGAACAATATGAGCCTGACACCAACGAAGAGAACATGAAGATTGACCTACACCTGGTTGATGAGAGGCGTGAGCAAGCTTACGTCCGAGCAGAGAACTACCGGCGTCAAGTAAAATCATACTATGACGCCAAGGTACGTTCTCGGGAATTTCAGGTGGGGGACTACGTCCTCCGCCGAAGGGAAGCAAGCCAGCCGACAGAGGGTGGCAAGCTAGCATTGAAGTACGAAGGGCCCTACATCGTCAGTGCCGTGGTCAAACCCGGCACCTACAAACTTAAACGACCGAATGGATCCAATGTACCGCGAACATGGAATGTACATCATCTGGTGAAGTTTTATCAGTAATCCGAAGGAGGTGTAGACGGCGAAGCCCTCACCCCTTAACGGGTTACTGATTGAACGCCACCCTCGGCCTCGAGCCACTTATGAATAAAATCATGTTCTGATTTTTTCTCTGGAATTTAAAGAAACATTAGCAGGTGCCCTCGTCGGCCACCTTAGAGCGAAAGGCTCAGGTCTGGCCGACATGGCCCCTTGCATTTGCAGCCTACGAGCGACAAGCTCAGGCACTCCATTGTATTTTGTATCAGCGAAGGGCTCAGGCCTAGCTGAGAGAGCACATCGTCCTGGCCCCATAAACCTAGAAGTGAAACGCTCAGGTATGGCCGACGATGTCCCCAGGACGAGGGGCCCGCAAACGGCCCACGTCTTGAAACGGCAAGCTCACCGCGTCGTCCACGCGCCAGATCGCAGGACGACAGGCCTGAAATCATGGCCGAGGTGACAAAATCCCAAAACTCAGGGTTGGGCAACGACAGCCGTTGGAAACCGACCAAAAGTCTAGCCCGCGTCATAAATAGGCGACGGGACCCGCCCTGAGATCACGGACGTTATAAACGAAGTCCGAACCGGCCGAAGGACGAGCACACCCTTTGGCCGAAGCCTGAAAGAAGGATGCCCCCGAAACAAAAAAAAAAGTGTACAAGGGAAAAAGAGGGAAGCCGACGACCGCGCACACTTGCCGGCCTCGAGCAATGAAAAAATAAAATCCTTACAGCTCAGGCCCAACTAGGCCAAGTACATATCAGTTGAACACAAGTGTAGTACCACTGACAGGTAACAAGGACGACACGTCCACACATTACGAGGGAACAATCAAGGCCGATACACACGCCTTTAAAACCCTAACCACATCGGTTGGGTGACACGCAAGAGGTGACCTTCATCGGCCATAGTCCTTTGAGGCACCAACATTTGGTATGAAACAAAGCATCGCAATCCTGAGGATGACCAGGACGAAGCGGGCACTCATCACACCCGCGAACGGATCAAGTAATCAAGAAACAACCTCTACTTGCCACAGCACCTCGGATGGCCGACGCAGGCCTTGGAACCATGTCCAGCCGACGAAGACAGGACCATCTCCTTGGACAAGCTATTCTTTATCCAGCACCCTCACCGGCCACAAGCCAGACCTTGGCCGGCAGTGGCACCGCGAAGACGTAAATACCTAACATTTATACTCAGGAAATTACCTAAGTACTCAAATGAAGGAATTCTAACCGAAGCGGGCACCAGTATACTACAAAGCCGTTAGCCACCTACACCTCTACATGAGTACTTGTGAAAAAATCAAAGTCCACATGACTATGGTGAAGGCGCCCTTATCGGCCAGAACACAGGGATACAAGCCGACAACGGCCCTGGCTAAAACATCTGGGATGAATCCAAGGCCAGGACGATAAGGACGCCAACGTCTGGACGGAACGGACACTGCGGTCAGGGCTAAAAAGGGAAGCACCTAAAAGGAATCAAAAACACTTAGGAAATTTTGTGAAAAAATCCTAAGTGTTATGAAAACAAAGAGGCATAGGCCGACCAGACTACTGGACGGGAAGGCCAACCTCACGGACGTAGCGGACACTCGCGGGTGACCTAAATTATGACTTGATACTTGCAATTTACAGAATTGAAATGACAAAGCAAACAAGCACAAGGGATTCAAGGCCGTAAAGGACAGCAAAAATTTCTTCAATTGATAAACTACATTACAATTGGGGGGCACTTCGGCCGTTACATAATTTGGCAACAAATGAAAAGCTAACTACGGTAAGGACTAGCCGATCAAGCCTCTGGGGCTGGCTCTTCAACCTCGTCGGCCCCCTCCTCATCGGCCTCAGCTTCCTGGCCGGCAGCGGCGCTGGTGGCATCGTCTAAGAAATCAAATTCAGTATAATCCGGCTCGCCAAGGCCGGAGCTCTCTATGGGGGATTCCCGCTCCGACAGCGGAAGCTTGGCCTGCTCTTCGGGATCCTTCATCAGCTTTGGCAGCTTCAGGTTCCGCCTAGCCCATCCAGATGTGTAATTCATGGCCTTCAACGCCCGGGACAGCCGCCGGCACAGGAGCCTTTGCATCCGCTCCTGGCCCAGGTTGTAGTAAACGGACATCTCCCGGCTGAAATACTCCCGGCCGGCAGGGGAGTTCATCCCCCAACTCTCCAGCCTGGCGGCCACCACCTCGTAGCACCAGGGGAGCCTCTCATCGGCCTTCCACCCCTCGGCCAAGAACTTCTCGATGGCCTCATCGGCAGCCTTCACGACGGCGGCCTCAGCCTTCGCCTTGGCGGCCTCCTCGCTCCTGCGCTTCTCGGCCTCAAGCGCCCTACGAGACTCCTCGAGCTCCCTTCTGCTCTCCTCGAGCTTGGCCAGGGCATCGTCCCTGGCTGCGACAGCTTCATCAGCTTTGGCCTGCAGCGCCTTGGCATCCTCCCGGAGCCGGTCAAGGCAAGCAACCGCCTCGTCGGCCGAGGCAGCCTTCTGTTCCAGCGCTTGCAGGCGGACTATCTCTCAGTACTGCCTCTTATGGCTTTCCATAAGCATGAAGGCACTCTGCAGAAGGAAAACAAAGGTTAGGCAAAAACTCTACATAGACGAAGAGAGACAAAAATATAAGGACAGTCACTTACTTGGACGAGGAGATCCATGCCGCCCTCATAGATCTTCGGATCCTCGAGCTTCTTCAAATGAGCCCGATCTTTGGCCGGCATGGCCTTGGCCAGGACGACGTGGCCGGGGACGAGCTCATTAAACACGCCCCCGCCGACGGGGTACTCTATCACTTTCTGATAGGTGGCACCGGCGATCTCCTTGCCGGCCCTCTGCGTCCGTGGTTCCTGGACGAGAGGAAGCGCTGGGGCGGCATCGCCAGCAACAGTAAGGTCCACGACGGGACCACCATCGCCCACGCTGGGGACAGTAAGCGTACCGGCCTCGCTGGCCGGAGAAGGGGAAGGAGCCCTCTTCGTCTTCTTAGAGACGCTCACGCCGGCCTCGGTCAACTTTTTCTGGCCGTCAGTGGCCGGTCTCTTTTTCTTGGATGGGGCAGGCTTTGGGGCCGCATCTGCAGTATCCCCGCTCCCACCAGCCGCGGCACGCCTGGCCGCTTCGGCCGCCTTAGCAGCAATCTCCTCGGCCGCTTTGGCCTTTGCAATAGCCATCATGGAACGACGGTCCATGACAAAATCTACAAGGGAAAAACACAAACAGATTAGTAAGGCAAAGGACAAAACATAAAGAAAGAAAGCCGAAGAAAGAATTACCATCGGCCTCAGCAGGAATGCCCAAGTCCGGGCCGTCGGCCTCCTCAAAGGTGGTGGTCATCCTCGGCCAGAGCTGGAGGTCATCCTCCTTGTCACCATAAACGTAGTACCTCACGAAGCCGAGGGCGGCCATCTTGTACTCAGTGATGTAATCCTTCACGCTCCTCGGCCCCCCTCCAGGAAAGCCTCCACCTGAGCGTCCAAAATAGAGCTCTTCGGCGGGTCATGCAGATTAAATCTCCCGGTGTGGCCGAGGGAGGGAAACTCGGTGCCACTCTCACCGATGGACACAAACACGAACTTGCTCTTCCACCCATGAATGGACGTAGGCAAATCCGTGAAGCTCCTCTTCTTCGGCAGCTGCTGAAGAGTAGCATAGGCCGCACAGTTCTTGTGGCTTCCTCGGCCTATCTGGTACAGATTCATAAATAATGCCGTCGTCGGCTTGTAGCCTAGCTCCTCACACCGGAGCAAGAACCCCACCATCAAGGAGTAGCTGTTCGGCGTCAGCAAGGCCGGAGGAAGCCCTACCATGTCCAGGTACTCAGTAATGAAAGGGTGAAGAGGAAACCTCAACCCCTTAGCAAAACTCATCGGGTATACTCCAAAGTATCCCGGTGGTGGAAGAAGAACATGGTCCATCGGCTTGGGCGCCCTAACCCGCCCGAACGGCCCCACGTACATCTGGGCAACCAGATAGTCGGCCGCACTGCTCTCCGGCTTTATCAGGTAGATGTTGGTGAGATCCAAGTAGGAGACGCCGGGCCCACTCTTCGGCCTCCTCACTCTCTTCGGCTTGGCGGCTCCCTTAACGGCGGACACCGGCCTCGGGCATGGAATGACAGCAGAAGTGGACGCCCCGTCCACCACCCGGGACGCACCTACGTCCTCACCCTTTGAAGAGGAGGCGGACTCCTCGTCCTCGCCTTCCTCGTCCATCAGCTCCGCGGATTTGTACGGACTTAAACGCTCTATCTCCTCCTCAAACTCCTCGAGCACCTCATAGTCAAGCGACCTCGTGGAGGGCTGGTCGTCGTAGGGGTAGTAGTCGTCGTTCAAGCTCTTCATTACTACTACTACGGGCTTAAGGAGAACTTACGATCTAAAGGTGTTTAGACGCCTAACACTAGATCAACTACTTACGGAGCAAAATATGAAAAGTGAGGAAGATCGTGATGAACACTAACCTCAAACAACGACGAACACGAAGAACAGGCTTGGGAGTTTATCTCTCTAGAAAATCGGCCAGCACTTCGACAAATTCAGAATGCAAATGTGATTCTTCGTCGGAGGGGAAGGGGTATTTATAGACCCCCCCACCAACGGTCACTACACGTGGCACTCCCCCAATGGCCACGTCAACGGCCACCACTGGGGGGCCACCACGTCACCAACGGGCCAGGACCAACCCATATCAACGGCCCACCGGCAAATCAGACCCTACGGCCTACACACGCTCAGCGGCTTTACAACTGCCAGCAAGCGCCCACAATGTCCCACTTGCTCACCAAGATCACAAACGCCAAACAATAAACGGATGGCAACGGCCAGGAACGTAACGGCCACAGAACAAAGGGGACAAATAGCCCACAGCCTTCGGCTCCTCGTAACAACCCTTGATGATAACTCTCTACAAGCGATCTGCGCACAAGGGTTCTCCCACAGGGTTACCTTGGCCAGGAAATCGCCATGAGAGTTGGATTCAGGGGGACTACGGCGAGACCGCTTCGGCCAGGGACTCAAACAACTCCTTCACCCCTCACACTCTTCGGCCCGAAGCAGTGGGGGACTGGGGGGACTACACCGGCCTCAACAAAACAAAAGTGCGAACAAGGTAACCACAAAACATGGCCACATCATCCATACAGCACAACGGAACTTCATCGGCCAACAAGCCACTAGAGGCAAGAACACTCATCGTCCTCTGCCAACAGAACCTTGACGGGCTCTTCGGCCAAAAACACGAAGGCCAACCAGCAACGGCCAAAAGGAGTGCGCAAACACCCACATCGGCCACACAAAGGAAATGAGGCCATCGTCTTCAAGGCAAGGAACAACCTCAACGGCTACACAGGCCCAAACATGAACTTCAACCACCAACGTCCAGGAAAGGGAAATCGCGCCTTCAACGTCCGACATTGAAACAAGACAGTCATCGTCCTCAAACACATTTAAGGAAACAACGGCCTCCCCCACCCACAGCGAAGAACAGGTAACGGCCAAAGCATAGAACAGGATCACCAAAGAGGAAACAACGCCAACGCCACAACGGCTAACGGCCCGGGGATGCCCGCATCGGCCAAGGGCAGCAAAGCACAGGAATCTACTCTCCTTCACTTCATCTACGTCTCAGCTTAGAGAGTGGGGGACTCCTGATGGAGTATATGGGTCTGAGCCCCCGGACCCACATACTCGGAAGAACAGAAAGCACAAGGCACAGAGGGGCGCCCTCGTCGGCCATGACGCCACCGTCGGCCGAGAAGGGGCCAACTCGGATAATGGTCCTGAGCCCAAGGAACTCGGGCGCCCTCGTCGGCCGTGCCCTCGTCGGCCACGCCCTCGTCGGCCACGAAGACCTCCCAGAATCGGATTTTATACTTACTCATTTGTACAGCCCATTAGTGGCTTTGTATTCGGCCCAGTAGCGGTCCAGTTGTAAATGGGCCTCCCAAGCCCAAGGTTTGGGAGCCCAACCCTAATTTTCTCTATAAATACTCCCCTTGGGAGTAGTTATAGGGGTTACAAAATCATTCTATTGAAGCATATTATTGCACTTCTCTCTCTAGCTCTCACTTCTCTCTAGAATTCAGGAGATACTCTATCAGAGTGACACAATTGTGCAATAGTGAATTATACGGATGCATGTGAGTAAGCAAAATATGCAAATGTTATGACGTAAAATGTGTTGAACATATGGAAACCATTGGATTATAGTTGTAGATCAGTTAATACGTAAGGAAGTTACCATTGGATTATTTCCATATGAGTAAGCACAAATTTCTCTAAATGGAAAATTCAAATAACATGACAAGTGAAATGCATTATTTAATATTGTAAGGAAGTTACTTTTTGCAATAGTGGACCGGAAAATAATTGCCAACATCATCGGTTACAAAACAGCCATTAGTATAATATGTAAATGCCCTTTACGTGATTTTATTTGATCGCATATGGCATATGGTAATGGACGGTAATGATGTGTTTTCACGTTCTCACGTTAAGACCCGTTCTCATTTGAACCAAAATATGTATATATGTATGTATGTATGTATGTATATATAGGTTTTGGTTCAAATAAGAACATGATCTTAGGAGAGAAATGAGAACGAATTTGGACCGTTAGATTTGCTTTAAGTGAAATTCAATGTGCATTAGATGGACCGTTTGATTTATTTTATTGGAATTCACGTGGAGGGCTGTTATGTCATTTATTTTCCTTCCTTCCACGTTCTTTCCAAAGTTGTTTTTCTTGTTATCCGCATGATTCTAATTTAATTCTCCTTTAATTTCAATCAATGATCCAATTTAACTACTATTACATAAACACACACGTAATATATACTACCTCTGTCCCTTAAAGATTGTCCTAGTTTGACTTTTTGAGTCAAACTT
The DNA here is from genome assembly GCA_945859875.1 of Cuscuta europaea. Lineage (NCBI taxonomy): Eukaryota > Viridiplantae > Streptophyta > Magnoliopsida > Solanales > Convolvulaceae > Cuscuta > Cuscuta europaea. The sequence goes on from CAMAPE010000033.1 coordinate 1,542,100, forward strand.
ATTAAACTTTGACCGCTAATTACTCAAAATCAATAATATTTTATCCCTAAAAAATTAATTTATATGATTCTTTGTAATATGTATTATTCAAATGTCAATTTATTATAGATTCTATAGGTATATATTAATATATAATTAACCAAGCATTCCAGCCCAGCTGGTTGTGAGGTTACCGTGCCTAGTGGGAGATCTCGAGTTCGAAACCCGCTAGGCACATAAGAGTTTGAAACTCAATGGAGTGAGTTTCAGCTCTGATTATATATATATGTGTGTGTGTGTGTATGTATGTATATATGTATGTATGTATGTGTGTATGTGTGTATGTATGTGTGTGTGTATGTGTGTGTGCGTGTGTATGTATATGTATTCCCTCCGTCCCACAAAATTTGACCCCTTTTTGGTCGTTACAAATATGAACCACACAATTTTTATTTTATTAATCTACGTGAAAGTCAACTTTGGCGGTTGGCCATGTTTTGTGAGACGGATAGAGTTTGTATGTGTGTGTGTGTCTACACACACACACACTAGCTTAGCGGTGTGCGCACTACGTGCGAAAGGTGCCCAATGTAGTCATATTAAGTGTTATTTTTCAAAAAAATAAATTAAATTGGTAATAATCCAAATGATACTTGAATATAACTTTTTATAAGAATCTGTATAATGATTTGTTAAAAGAAAAAAGAGTTTTTGGCACTTTTAGTCTTCGACTATTATGTCTTTAACATTTTTTATTAGGGATGGACGCGGTCCGGGTCGGTTTGGGTAATTGAAAAACTTTCAAGAACCGCCGGTTCAATTTAACGGGTAAGTTCGTTCCGGGTATCCAAATCTCAAAATAGAAACCGGACCTTACCTGCCCCGTTTGAAATAGGCCGGTTCGGTTCCTTATTTATTGTAAATGGGTTTAACTACCGGGGAAAAGGTTTCACTGAAGTCAAAGCCATACTGTTGATGAAATCTTTTTGCAACCAATTTGGCTTTAAATTTATTAACACTTCCATCAGGATTTTCTTTTATTCTAAACACCCATTTGCACCTAATGGCATGTTTATCTAGTGGTAGTGTAGTGAGGGACCATGTGTGATTGTTCATTAGAGCATTATACTCTGTTTGCATTGCCTGAAACCATTCAGGTGAGGTAAGAGTCTGTCTAACTGATGTTGGCTCATTATAAGCAAGAAGCAAGGTGGGATTAAGTCTAGGTTTTACTATTCCTGATTTGGCTTTAGTGTTCATAGGATGAATGTTATAGGATGGAACTAAGGAGATAGGTGCGGTGATGGTAGGTGGAGTGTTAGAGCTAGTAGACTCAGAATTAGAATGAGATGACTTAGAAGTACAATTAGTTGATTCAGAGACAAATTGAGAGAGCTTGGAGGTAGAATTAGATGATTCAGAGTTTGACTGAGATGACTGAGAGTGTGAGCTAGAGGATTCAGACCCAGATTGATTGAAGAAGGAATGAGTATAGCTAGTTAAGGGTTGATTATTATCATTGTTGTTTAGAGATACAGAGGGTGCTGTAAATTCAGAGTGTGATATAGAAGAAGAGGGTAGGTTGTATAGAACAGTTAGGGGTGTATTTGAGATAGGATCAGATTGTACAGAATGAGTTGTTTCAGGAAATAAGGTAGCATAAGGGAATTTTGATTCATAAAAAACATCTTTAGATATATATATTCTGCCAGATGCTGCCAGGCATTTATAGTCTTTGTCTTGAGGAGAATATCCTAAGAAAATACATTCTTCAGAGTGAAAGGCAAATTTATGTTTATTGTATGGTCTTAGGAATGGATAGCATGAGCATCCAAAAACTTTTAGAGAGATATAATCAGTAATAGATTTGTATAGCTTGGTATAAGGAATTAAGTTGGATATAGAAGCTGAGGGAGTTCTATTAATGAGATAGACTGTTGTAGCAAAAGCAGCATCCCAAAATTTGAAAGGGAGAGAGGAATGAGCTAAGAGGGTTAACCCTTTTTCAACAATAGACCTGTGTTTTCTTTCTACTACACCATTTTGATGGTGAGTATGTGGACAAATGAGTCTATGTGTTATACCTTTTTCAGTAAGAAATGAACTAAAGGGTCTGAATTCACCACCCCAGTCAGATTGAACATATTTTATAGAAGAAGAAAATTGAGTGATGACATAACATAGGTGTAGAAGTTTTTGAATGCAGATAGAGCTTCAGATTTGTTTTTGAGAAAATAAATCCATGTATACCTTGTGTGAGCATCAATAAAAGATATATAGTAGGTGAATCCATCAGAAGAAGTTATTGGAGCTGGTCCCCACAGGTCAGTGAAAACAAGTTCAAAAGGTGAGGAGAATATTGTAGTAGAAGTTTGAGATGGTAAACGATGTGCTTTACCAAGACAACATGCAGAGCAGAAATTTATTTCATTTTTGGAAGAACAAAGAACATTACAATGATTGAGAATAGACTTTAAGGCCTCAAAATGATGGTGACCAAGTCTAAGATGCCAAAGATTACAATGATTGCTATTGCTAGATAGACTATTAGCAGATTTATTACAATAGACTTGATCACTAGTACAATTTGAAATGATGTTTTTATTAACAGACTGACTACAACTGGAATTTGGAACTTGACTGAGATGACAAACTGGAACTTTTGAAGCTGGAGCAAGAGCTGGAAATGATTCAAATCTGTAGAGACCATCACTGCCAAGTATGCCATGCATTAAAACCTGTTTAGAATCCTGAGATTTGACAAAACACTCATAAGGATAGAATTCAAAGAAGACATGATTATCCTTAGCAAACTTACTGACACTTATCAAGTTTTTAGTAATTGTAGGGACATAGAGCATGTTTTTGAGAGTAAGAGAGTGTGAAGAGTTATAGGGTGATAGGAATGATGAAAAACCAGTAGACTTAATAGCCAAACCTTGTCCATTGCCCATAAAGAGCTTATCAGTAGTTATAGCAGATGCCTCATGATGTTGAATGTTAGCATGGTCAGGGGTGACATGATGTGTGGCACCTGAGTCAGGGAACCATGACTGAATTGAAGATGGAGAGTGATTATATTAGAAAATGAACTCAGATAGAAGAAAGGAGAATCAAATCTTATTGATAATAAGAGTCAGTACAAGTATTTATAGTAGAGTACAAGTAACTAACTCTAACAGCCTGTGCAACAACACTAACAACCCAAAGTATATCTGGAAGGTCTAAAGCTATTTACAATATACGTATGTAACATTATCCATATTCCTAACATTCCCCCCCTCAAACTTAGGGTGATTGATTTGGAAGGTCGGTCAATCACACTAAGTTTGGTTTTTAACTCAAGAAAAGAAGATGCAGACAAAGGCTTTGTAAGAATATCAGCAATTTGTTGGGAAGCAGGAATATGGAACACTTCAATCTGCTTGGAGTGAACTTTCTCCCTCACAAAAAAGAGATCAATCTCCATGTGTTTTATCCTGGAGTGTAACACAGGGTTGTGGGCAAGCTGCACAGTGCTGAGGTTGTCACAGTAGACCTTTGGAGTAGAAAATGATACTTGAAGCTCTTTGAGTAAGAACTGAACCCACAGAAGTTCAGCTGCTGTGTCTGCTAAACTTCTGTATTCAGCTTCTGCACAGGATCTGGCCACTCTCAGTTGTTTCTTGGACCACCAAGAAATGATGTTTGACCCAAGAAAGATGCATGATCCAGAAGTGGACCTTCTGTCAACTAGGTTAGATGCCCAATCAACATCACAGAAGGCTGAGATAGGTAAAGGTATAGTTTTCAGATGTAGAGTTTTAATGATGATGCCATGTGTTATAGTACCAGATAGATATCTGAGAATGTGTTTTACTGCCTTCAAGTGATCTTGTAGAGGTGCTGCCATGAACTGGCAGACCTTATTTACAGCATAACTGAGTTCTGGTCTTGTAAAAGTTGCATATTGCAGAATGCCAACAAGCTTGTTAGCTTGCATTAGTTAGCTTGCAGCTACTAACCATGGGAGTTTTCACTCCTTTGGAATCAATCATTCCAGCTTGATGTAATAAATCTATTATGTATTTGGTTTGAGAGAGATGAAGACTTCCATCAGTCAGCTTTCTGACTTCTATTCCTAGGAACAAGTCAATGTCACCCAAGTGCTTGAGAGAAAAGGATGAGTGTAGTTTGTGAATAAGATCTTGAATGGCTTTAGAATCATTGCATATGACCAGAATATCATCTACATATATCAGTATGTAGATCTGAACTCCTTGAGACATGAAGAATAGGAGGGATGGATCACATTTACTTTGCTTAAACCCTGCTGCATAAAGGACTGAAGTCAGTTTGTGAAACCAGGCCCTAGGAGCCTGCTTTAGGCCATACAATGACTTGTGTAGTTTGCAGACTAAAGTGGTGTCATGTGCCTGAAAGCCTGGGGGTTGAACCATGTAGACTTCTTCATCAAGCTTTCCATTTAGAAAAGCATTATTAACAACTAATTGTTGAATGGACCACTGATAAGAAACTGCCAAGGTGAGTAAAATTCTAATAGTGATAGGTTTTACCACGGGAGAAAATGTTTCTTTGAAATCAAATCCAAATCTTTGATGGAAGCCTTTGGCCACTAGTTCATTTCATTTTTATTTACCCCAGTGCCGCAAAGGCTCCCACCTACGGTGGAGTAAGGGGGGGTCGGATGTACTAGTCTGGTCTTATATTTGTTAAGAGAACCATCAAGGTTTTCTTTAACTCGAAAGACCCATTTACAACCTATAGCTTGTTTGTCAGGTGGTAAAGGAACTAAAGACCATGTTTGATTTTCTATCAAGGCATTATACTCATTTTGCATTGCAGAAAACCACTGAGGAGATGTGAGTGCTTGTGTAACACCACCAAATTTCCCACCCAAAAATAATACTTTATTCAAAATAAATATCAACTTTATTTGAAAACATCAGAGTTTTGCAGCGGAAATCAAAAGGCAAATAGGGTGTTACCGCCACACTCGATTCTAACCTAACCGAGTGCACAGGCTAAAACAATCTAACTCAAAATAATTAAACTTCTAAAATAAATGTTCACTAATTTAAGATGCTAAAAATATGTAATTACAATTATTTACTAATTTGATGTTCTAGCGGAAGCTCTCTCGAAATCAACTTCAACCGGATCAACTCAACACCTGTACAAAATCAAGTACAGAAAGAAAAAAAATAAAAGAAACAAACATTAGCAACAATGCTAAGTAAGTTCCACCTAACCCCAAAAATAATAATAATAAATAATATATGTATAATTGAAAAACATTTCGTAAAATATATTTTCAAAATAGTTTATAAATCATAAGTAAAATAACATATATAAAATATTCTTATAACACAAATAATATGCAAAATATCAATACTTCAAATATAAGTACATATTTCAAAACCATAATAATTCCAAAATATCAATATACATAAACCACCAAATATGATCACAATTATTCCAAACCATAAATCAAACATCAAATATTCATCTCAAAATACATATAAATAATTATAAAGGATATTCAACATAATCAAACCAAATCAAATCCAAAAGTATTTATACTCTAAAAATCCACAAATAATTTAATAACTCAATCCAACTCAAACTCAATCTAAATATAATCCAATCCAATAATACAACAATTCCAATCTATTCAATAATTCAATTCCACCACAAATCCAATCAAATAATATTCACCTCAAGTCCAAATCAAATCAATCAAATAATCTCAATCACCTCAATCCAATCAAATTCCAGTCAAACCAAGTCCAGTGGAAGCCGAACTCCTACCTTAAGTGTGCACACCCCCTAAAAGGGATTTCAAGCCCTCCGGGTAGTAAGAAGCCCGAGTAGTCGGGATTTTTCTACCAACTACATTACACTTAAGCTGGGATACTCCGCTTTTGGGAAGTACCCCTGGTGGATTTAGACTTATAGACATTACCACTCACCAAATATTCCACATTTATCCGAATGTGGCAAACCGACACCACGGATTTCTCCGGGTGCTCACGAAATCATAATTCAATCTCAATCAAAACGGATATGAAATCCAAACTCCACAAAATTATCCAAAATGTAAAATATTAACTCCACAAACTACACTCAAATTCATCATACAATAAAATTTCACAAAGAGCCAAATACTTTATAAATATAATTCCAATAACAATTCATAAGATATCTCAAATACTCAAAAATATCATCCAATATCCAATACTCAAATCTCAAATATAATTCTCAATAACAATCCATAAGAAATTCCAAATACTCAAATGTAAATACTAGAATCTCAGAAAGTACTCATAAATTTCAAAAATGATTTACGAGGAAAAAATATAATGTTAGTTGACGTGAAATTTACCTCAAATTGTGATAAATCTTAACGGAAATATCTACCTCGATCTTCTCCAAAAATCACCTTTTAAGAATATTAAAATTCTAATATCAATATTTTATCTCATAATGATTCCTCTACCCTTTATTTATAAATTCAATTCCCCTTCTTGTGTTTCTTTTATTTCACAAGTGTTCATCTATAAAGTCATATAAAATTTTTAGTTTAATGACATTAATCTAGTACGTAGCATTAATGAGTTAATCGGCCCAAGGGTTATATAAAAAAAATCAGCCCAATAGTTAAATAAAAGAAGGAGCATCAACGTACTGTACGTCTCCTTCGGCAAAATCGCCGGCCAAGAGAAGCAGGGAAGTGACAGGTGTTCTCTGGCGTCGTACGGCGTTCAGAAGTAGCCCCCTACGCTCATGGAGAATCGGCCGTCATCTGGCGACTCAGTGCAGGTCCGACCTGTAGCTCCGCAGTCACCCCGACGGTCCCTCTTGATTGGCGTAGAAGCAGTCCGGCAAAAAGCTCTCTTCTCCGGTGACTCGTTCAGTGGCTTGCTGCGACGTCCCTTCCAGACAGGTATCCCTCCGGCTTCGCCCAGACAGATATCAGCCAACGGATTTCCCTCTTCAGTAGTCCAGCGGTAGAATACGAACAACTGGGTTTCTCCGACCGAGCCAGCAGGATATTCCGGTGAGATCCAAGACAGTGACACTCCTTGCCCCTGCGGTGGTCTCCTCTTTCGTTCTATGCTTATAGCAGCGTAGGCTGTTGACGTAGTAACGTATATGTATATACTGTATATAGTAATATGCCTTTATGGCGACGACGAGGATTTTTACGCAGGTTAATCAATTGCAGCGCAAGTCTTCCATCGTGTTATATATATGTGCGTACCGATGGTTCTAGGTCTAGGGTTTCTTTGTGTTAAAATCTGCAGCCCAAATATTACATAGCGTACCAGTGCCAAAATCATATTGGTAACATATGTGTGAAAATATATGTGAGCATAGGAAATAGTCAAGCTTCTATTGTTTATATTATTGGTAAATTATTAACTAATTAGTAATAACGTGTGATTAAGTATTTTGTACATTGTGTATTTAGTTGTGAGTCTACAAGAAATTTATCATCTTAAACTCCGTATATTTTATGAATTTAATCAACATCCAAAATGTCACGATTGTAAAATGTTAAAATTTTATGTGATCATTGAAATAATATATTTTATTTAAATTTCAAAGTGTCACATTCCACCGCTCTTAAAAAAATCTTTGTCCCCGAAGCACTCACTTATTCAAAGAATGTTACGTTACAAATAATGCAATATAAGTGTGCGTTAAAGGCTCCGATCCGTATGTTTAAATAATAAAATCACACTTTATTAAATTTTATTATTGTTATTATTATTTTTATTTTATTTTGTTTTATTTGCATTTAAATTTTTGGGGTGTCACAGCTTGCTTCACTGATTGAGGTTCAACATGTGCTAATAGCAAGGTAGGATTAAGTCTAGGTTTAATAATTTCTGATTTTGCTCTAGTTTGCATAGGATGAGTGTTAGTTATATGAACAAAATTGGAAACTGAGGAAGTAGAGTCAGATGATGGAGAAGAAGGTGGTTGTAAGGGTGGACTGGGAGTAGAGTTGTTGGAATTTATCGAAGAATTATTAGTGGAGGAAGTAGATGAATGGCTTGCTGATTGACTCTGATTATTAGAAGAGATGGGTTGGGAGGCAGTGGGCTGGGAATTATTGGATGGGAGGTTATGATACTGAGACTGTGAGTCAGTGAATGGGAGGTCATGAAGCCGGGATTGAGATGAGTCAGATCCAGAAGGAGGATTTGAATTTAAAATAGTTAATAAGGCTGAATCTGGGTCATGAGTAGGTTTGATTGTGGGAATGGAAGATTGAGATACAGATGAATAGGGAAAAATGGATTCATGAAATATGACATCCTTTGAAATGTACACTCTGCCAGATTTGGAAAGACACTTATAGCCTTTATGCTGAGAGGAATATCCTATGAATATACACTCTTATGAGTGAAAATCCAACTTGTGTTTATCGTAAGTTCTGAGTAAAGGATAGCAAGTGCAACCAAAGACTCTTAAGAGAAGAATAATCTGGGACAGATCCATAAAGTTTAAAATATGGGCTGGAATTGGCAATGGACTTAGATGGAGTTATGTTGATAAGATGCACAGAAGTTGAAAAGGCAGCATCCCAGAACTTAAAAGGTAAAGAAGAGTGGGCTAGGATTGAGAGACCTTTTTCAACAATAGTGCGATGTTTCCTTTCAACCACACCATTTTGATGATGAGTGTGAGGGCATATGATTCTGTGGGTGATTCCTTTTTCATTGAGGAAATTAGTGAAGGATCTAAATTCCCCTCCCCAATCAGACTGTACAGATTTTATGGACATTGAAAATTGATTGAGAATCAAGTTGTAGAAATTTTGGAATGCTAGAAGAGCATCAGACTCATTTTTCAGGAAATATATCCATGTATATCTGGTCAAGGCATCAATAAAGGCTATATAATAGGAATATCCATCAAAAGATACAATGGGTGCTGGACCCCAAAGATCTGTGAATATTACTTCAAAGGGGTTATGATAAACAGTATTAGAAGGATGTGAAGGAAGTCTATGTGCCTTCCCAAGACAGCAAGCAGAACAGAAATCAACATCAATGTGATTAATAGAAGACACATTACAGTGTTTAAGTACATATTTAAGTGCCTCAAGATGAGGATGACCTAGTCTGAGGATGAACTGCAGCAGTTGGACATGGACCAAGAGGAATGAAAGGAAACTTGTATAAGACATCTTCACCAAGTTTTTCATGCAACAAGACCTGTTTAGAAACCTGAGATTTGACATAACAGTCATGAGGATAAAATTCAAAGAAGACATTATTGTCCTTGGCAAATTGACTAACACTCGGTAGATTTTTAGTTATATGAGGAACATGAAGTATATTATTCAGTAAGAGTGATTGTGATGAGTGATAGGGTGATGGAAAGGAAGAAAAACCTATAGACTTAATATCCAAACCTTGGCCATTTCCCATGAAAAGCTTGTCAGATGTGGCAATAGGCTCACTGTGCTGGAAATTCAGTGGATTTGCAGTTACATGGTGAGTTGCTCCTGAATCTGGAAACCAATGTTGATTAGATGGAACAGGACCAAGTACTGAATGATTAGCAGTGGCATAGTTTGCAGTTGGTAAAGTATTAAAAGGTTGCTGATGTCCCCAGTTGAAGGTTTCAGGAGGTGGATTGGCAAGCTGATGATTCCACGACTGATTGAGTTTTGATTGTATAGACTGAGTTTGAAAGGTGTATGGTTTAGATTGATGAGTATAATGATTTGGAGGATAGTGTGATTGTGAGTTGGGATTCCAGTAGGGTGGAGGTCAAGAGGTTTGATTTGGGTAATTAGGGTTTTGAGAAGAAGGATTGGGGTTTGGATTGGTATAAGCAGGATTGTATCTGTGGTAGCAAATCAAGGCATGGTGACCTGATTTTCCACAGACTTGACAAATGATAGAATTACGTCCAGAGTGACCACCGTTGCCTCTGTGATAACAACCACGACCACGTCCACGGTAAGAATTACCACTATTTGGGTTATTATACTGAGAAACATTTGCAGAGGCATTTTCAACAGTAACAGAGATTTCAGATGAAGTGTTCTGAGAGGAAGCATCAACCTGAGCAACGTTAGCAGAGATATACTTTGCTGAGTAGTGTCATGATGTTTCTTAAGTCTCATCTCTTTTGCTAGAAGCAAGGACTCAAGCTCAGCTATGGTGACTAGTTCGAGAATACTGCGAGAAGTTACAGAGGACACAAGAGCTTCATAATCTTGTGGCAATCCTTCGAGAATAACATTGATATGATCTTTGTTCACCTACGAGAATAAGGTTGTTAACAATTGTCTGAATTCGAAGCGGGTACTCTGAGATGGATCGTTCCCCTTTTCCTGTGTTATAGAGTTCGGATTTGAGCTGTCTTTCCCTAGCAACGATGTTAGCTTGGAAGAAATTGTGAATCATGCTCCAGAGTTCATACGATCGCTGGCAATGAATAATACGAGCATGTAGGGTTTCGGATAGAGATGAAAGCATCCACGCGAACAATATCTGATCCTGTTGATCCCAGAGAGTGTAAGCCTCATTCACAGTCTTCTTTCCACCTTCATCGGTGATGAATTGCTCAGGAGTCTTCGAATTCTCTATGAACCGCACGAATTTGTGCGCACGAATCACAGATTCAATGTGATGTTTCCACAAAAGATAGTTATTCAAATCTAATTTGATTGGAAGAGGGTGAGTGAATCAGTTTCCGACATGGTTGATCGAGCTAAAGCTTTGATACCATATTAGAAAATGAACTCAGATAGAAGAAAGGAGAATCAAATCTTATTGATCATAAGAGTCAGTACAAGTATTTATAGTAGAGTACAAGTAACTAACTCTAACAGCCTGTGTAACAGCAATAACAACCCAAAGTATATCTGGAAGGTCTAAAGCTATTTACAATATACGTATGTAACATTATTCCATATTCCTAACAGATTAGGTGCAGGTCCCAGTACAGAGTTATTAGCATAAGCCCAAGCTGGAGATGGATGATAGCATGAAGTGTTGAAATGAGCCTGCCAGTTAGATGATGAGGTTTCAAAGGAGATAGGATTCTGAATATGGTGATTAGAAGGGGATGGATTATACTGCATCATAGGTGAGATAGGTAATGGTGCAAGTGGAGGTGGTCTAGGTGCAGGATACTGAGAGTAAGCAGATGGGGATTGTGTTGAATGAAAATTAGGGTTGAAACGATGATAACACATGAGAGCATTGTGTCCTGGCTTACCACAGACCTGGCAGGTAACTGAGGGAACGTCCACCTGATTTGCCTCCTCCGCGATAGCCACCTCTTTGATTAGAATGGCGTCCTCTTCCTCTGAATTGATTTCCACCTCGTTGAGCATGTTCAAACTGAGCAAATTGAACTGAGTTTTCTTGAGAATTCTGTTGCTGATTAACTTGTTGCTGATTGTTGTGTTGTTGATTGTTGACAGAGAGATCTTCAAGGCGAGCCAGATTAGCTGAGAAGAGTGTTGATTGAGAAATTTGTGACGCATCACGCAGTTTACGAAGTCGTAGCTCCTTTGCAAGGAGAAGTGATTCAACTTCAGAGTATTTAGCCGGGTCTAAAGCACTGCAAGCAGAGATCGATGACACAAGTGACTCGAATTCCTCAGGTAATCCTTCAAGTATTACATTGATATGATCCTTTTCTGAAATTGGTTCGCCAATGGACATCAGATCATCAATGATTGTCTGAATTTTGGATAGACTCCGTTATGAACCAATCACCTTTGACTATCGAATACAACTCGGACTTGAGTTGTCTCGCCTTAGCAATGATATTTGATTGGAAGAATTTGTGGAATTCATCCCAAAGTTGATACGAACGAGAGCAGTGAATTTGTGGAGTTCATCCCAACGTTGATACGACTTGCAGATAGAGACGATAGAAGCCACAAGAAGAACATTTGATCCTGCTGCTCCCAGGTAACATAAGCTTTGTTTATCATCTGACTTTCTTCTTCGTTTTCACCAGCGGCGTATCGCGACGGTATCTCAGGATCAATAACATACTTCAGGAGTTTGTGAGCACGAAGAACGGATTCTACGTGATGTTTCCAGAAGAGATAGTTGTTTGAATCAAGTTTCAGAGGTAAAGGATGTGAAAAACTCACCGGAAATGAAGAATTTCCGGCGGCGAAAGTGACGGTAGTCATCAAGGAAGAAACCATGACCGCGAAACTCACTGCTCTGATACCATACAACGGAATTCAAGAGAAATGATTAGAACATTATTATATTGTGTAGTCCACTTTACATTCTATTTATAGAAAAGGAATAGAAACTGCTAGAATCTAACTATCATACAAGAGACTAACAGTAGTCGGCTCAGTTAGGTATAATTCTAACCAACTATATTCCTAATAACAACAAATAAACAAAACCACTAACATACTTTTCCCATAAGATGGTTACTCTTTTTTTTGTAGAAAGATGACTACTTGACTACACAGTGCAATACTTCAATGTACTTAGGTTATTACATGTTTACAACTGACTATACTCAAGTCTAATAGATAAAGTTAATGTAAATAATATACCTACTATATTTAAGTATAAGAACATTGACCATAACAAACCAAGAAAGTCCATACACCTGCCACAGATGGTTTTATGGTAAATAGTTAAAGATAGATAACAAGATTGACATTCGTGGAGAGAAAAATGCTATGGAGACAGTAGCATTACCAGTACACTTATTCTTCCATGGGCTATATCAAGGTGATATACAACTCCATATTGGTAAATGAAAAATCAAAGTGAAAGGATGATCTCGAACAATCTACCCTTTATACTGGTGTGCTTGAGATGCTCTTGTTCTTCATCACACTAGGATCCCCAAATTTATCAGCAGAAATCCCAATGCCACCACAGTTCCCTATCCACATCTTCCGGTCAATCCAATCATCCACCGTTTTCTGCTAGTCGTATCCAGATGGATTGAACACGAAAGGAGCACACAGCCACGTCCCAACTAAAAAGCACATTGATACAGTTATTAACCAGTACAACTTGGAACTCCGATATGATTCCCCGTAGACTTCATAAACAACTAACAATATCAATAGCTTGAGATCCTTTACAAAGTGACTGCGGGAGTAGAGTCTGCAGTTATCAGCATACTTGGCATGGAAAACAACAAAACCACGACCAGTAACCCGGTACTTGGAACCTTCATGTAGAAGAGTTCTGCCATAGTAATGCGCTTTTGTTCCTAGCTGGAACGTGAAGAAAACAGAAGCAAGTTGCAATTGCATTACTATGAAATCACGTATAACAGTGAGAAATCCTTTCTCCAATCCAATTTCCAATACCATAGGAAATACTAGTAATAAACCCAGCTGAAACACAGATTGGGTCACCAAATCCCCTCGAGAGCCTTAGCCTCACTAACAGAAGGATCCTCCAGAATCCGTTTTCCAACCCACTCAAGACCATATACAAATGTCCATATAAAACTTCATAAACGGTTAACATAGTAACCTAGAAAAGACGTGAATCATATCAACTCCAATGTGTTTTAGTGACAACCACAAGAATGAATGATACACATAGTAAGGACCACGTTTTACTTACCATGCTACTTAAGTAGAATGATAACATCCTATAGAAGTCAAATCGGCGTCAAAGCCTGTATACATCACGTCCCTTGCCCACTTGAATATATTCATGCTGGGTCACATATCCTCCTCGTAATGTTGAATTGTAATCTGAAGAGTTGACCCAATAAAACACTAAACGATACTTGTAAAAGTGCAGTTTGTGCAAAGAACTTCACCCTCAAGTTAATAGTTTTTTAGGCTTTGCTTATGCCACCTCTTGTCAAATGAAAGATCCTGTCAAATATATCAGGATGGCCATAGTGGAACCTCACCCTGTGAAGCAAAGTCTGTTAACTCTTTTAATATTCAATCTTTATTATTCAGGAATTTATAATACATGTGAAATTGCATCTAATGCAGTCAGGCAATAAAATATGAGAACAAACCGATACGAACGCCATCTGTTATATGTACCATATAAAATCAGTATAGAAGTCCGGATAGAAGGGCAAAAATGCTAACATTAAAGGGCTTGTCATGCTCTCAAGATATACGGCATTTCATTTCATTTGAAGCAATAACATCTTGACCTTGGCAGCAACAAATTCCTAAACACTCGTATTGCATACGTTTCGCATTGCAGTACTAGCAATTAAGGACTTTGGAGAGAGTAAAGGGTATTTCACGGTACTTGTAACTGGAAAGATGAGCTAATGAATAGGTGTTCAGTAAGATGGAGTGTTGAAATAGGTGTTCGGTGTTTTTGATAGATAAGGTTAAAGTAGGTATTGGATGTTTTTTGTCAACTGGAAATGATTAGTGATGGAAATATATTGTTAAGAATTAGTAAGGAAAGAATAACCTTGAAGAATAAATATCAATTGTTAAGGCAGTGATGTATTAATTGGATTACCATTTGTCTTTTTTGTTTTTTGGTCTGCATGATATCGAAGCCTAGACCTAAAATTCATCTGTGCTCTGCTAGACTGATATATATCATTATGCATTGAGCACTCTCCTATTCCCATGTTCTATTAAGAAATGTATTAATGGAATGTTATAAAGCCTAATGAGTTATAATGAGATGTCCAAGTACAAGTAGTCTACTGGTCATGATGACTATAGTAAAAGATAATTACAAACTAACCGAAATGATGTGGTCTTGGCAAGAAGTTTGGTGAACCTGTAAAAAATAATGCAAAGTATGTTAATAAATTTTTAAAATATTGTTAAATTAAACATGGTTATCTTATGCCTCTGGTTATATTAACATTGTTCACTACACACATGTCTAGATAAAAAATTGCCATTCTTTGATGACTGTTAAAAGTTCAGAGGTACTGGTAAACAAATGTCCAACAACATGAATGTATATTTGAATTAACAAAGACATATAATAAGTAAGGAACACATAACTACCTAATATTAAAAGTACTTAATAAACTATCTATTACAGCTTTCCACATAATACATCAAAACTTGAATAGTCATTAGTTTCCACACTTCTCAATCTTTTGTCTCTCGCTACATGGTTATCTTATGCCTCTGGGAAAAACTTATGCAAAGAATAACAAATTTTGCTTCGGAAAACACCAATTATTTAGCGTTACAACAATTTTGTAAACTGAAAGCTTAACTGCTGTGGAATAAATAACTTGTTCCAAAGCAAATTATAATCATGGATGTCCATGTGAATTTCAGTGAAAGCAATTTGTAATTGGAATCTTAACAGTTTTTTTTGAATAGTGAAGGTATATAATGAATGACAGATGTTAAAAGAGATGACTCTATGAGATCAGTTGTAGCAACAATTGTTTTTGTCTTCCTGCAAGATATGAAGTTTTGTGAGTAAATGAAGGCAAATGCGACTAATGCTCAATAAATTATTATTAAAAAACATGTACATTAAACATTCTTTAACCTGATTAGTGTGTGCTATTTTTTTATTGCTTCTTAATCTTCACGTCCATACCTACATAGGTTCCTTTGTATGTACTAAACTTTAGAAAATGTTTTGTAAATTTTTGAGGCCAACACATTAGAAAAGAAAGTTAGAAACAATCATTAAGTAGTTAGCATAACACAATGCTTGTAAAGCTCTAGTTCTGTAGCAATTGGGAAGTCAGGAATGGCGGGACCAAGCAAGAATCACTCAACTTTCTAGGAAATAATAATATAAAATTGGTAGAAAAATATAAGAGGGGTTTATTTACTTTGGTTTGATGTATTTGGACTTTAAAGGACTTCACTATATATTTATTTGAAAGTACAGGGCAACTGTTTTGTGGAACTGGGCCAAGTAGATGCATCCCTCAACCTTGGTTTGTGTTTGACTGTATACAATCAGGTTTATAGTGCCATTTAAACAAACTTATCACAAGTTTGACCACTAAAAATGGATCGAGACCAACAAGTGTAGAAGTCATTTGTGTTAGCACAAAGTTTACAATGCCAATTCCTTGCAGCCTAAAGGCCCAGTAAACGGAAAGTATATATGAATTCATCATCATCATCATCCCAGTGCCGCAAAGGCTCACACCTAAGGTGGGGTAAGGGGGGGTCGATGTACGCATTCTTACCCCTGTACTAAAGCACATAGAGGCTATTTCCGAATGACCTATAGTGAAAATCGCGTCGAAAAATACATGAAATGACTGTTACTTCACGATAAAGACACATAGACAGTTTAGTGAGACATTTTGCTTTATTCCGTCATATTCTCAAGCCAAAAAATAGTGAATCTTTGGCTCCATTGCAAATGATGGAAAGTATATATAAATTAACTGAGATAATTAGTTAAATGTACACATGCACATTAACTGAGAAGGAAATTAAAAATATTTTCTCAGACATGATAGGTCAATGATTTCCACTATGGCTTTGAAATGTTCCAAATAAGGTCATTAGTTTTGACATACCTGTTTTTCTTACACTCTGCCTTAGCAAGGTTGTGAGATATGTTAACAGTTATTGTAATATGACAGGAAATTCGGTGAGGTTTTTCAGCAAACACTTGGTAGGCATGAAATAACTTCTTTTTTTGAAAAACAACAAACCCACGCTTGACGCTTGTGAAATTCTGAAAGTGTTGATTAATAGCAACATTCAAAGAGGATTATAGCAGCAGCATATTTCAATCAGTGTGCTGGCACAAGTTCTTTTCATGTATTTTGTTTGAAAGTTGCATGGAAAGTAGAGCATTAGTTGTTTTAGGAGTAAGGCATAGCGTTGACAGTTTGGTGTTGTCTTTGTTAAGGCTTTGGGTGAAATTTAGAACACTCAATTCGTGCATATCACAGGAGTTGTGCAATACCAGAAATAGATGAATATAGAAGTGCAAGCGCAAAAATACATCTTCGTTTCGCAGAATAAGATGAAGGGGAAGAAAGTGATTCTCTTCGTTTGGAAGTCATCAATCTGATAACTTTGACGAACGGTTGATGGCTGATTGATCATCGTAAAAGGCCTGTTAACAGCGACATTAATTAATTTGAGATGTTTCCGTCTGAATTAATTAAAGGTTAAATAAATTTGACGGAAAAAGGCCCAAGCTAACCAAGTTAACAGCGACATTATTTATTCTTATTTAAACAATGATAAACAGAGATTAATATAATATATAGGGTAGGCTATACATGTAAAATCGAGCTCTAATTCCCCGGCACGACATTGCCCGCCTCCAAGATCGGTTTTATTCAGCAGAAATCAACGGCGTAAATAAATTCCCTGAAAAATTACTGCAATTCCCTTTAAGCTAGCTAATGCCTCGCCGATCTCCGGCAAGTGAAACAAGTTAGTCTTTGACTGCCTTACGTGATTATTCAATTTCCGTTCGATATTTTGTACCGATTACTTTCTTACCTATATGACTGCAGTCTTCTAAATTGCTGATCTAAACAGTTTTTAATTTCACATTGTTTATGATCTGCATCGAAAAAACCCAATTTTTGCTGTAGAAGAGACATGAATAACATTAGTACCCGGCAAAGAAGTATTTCAGAAGGGGTTCAGCATGTGCTCAACTATCTCAAGTGTATGCAGTCCGAAAGTCCATCCTTCTTTTATGCTATCCAGGGAGATATCGATGAACACTCGGATGGGAATGTATTCTGGGCTGATGGAAATGCTCGGATAAACTGTAACTGTTTTGGGGATACCGTCAAGTTGGATACATCATACATAACTAATGGTAATGGATTTAAGGTTCCGTTTGCTACATTGACTGGCTTAAATCATCATGCTCAGCCTGTCCTATTTGGTTCTGCTATAATTTTTGACGAGTCTGAAACATCATTCGTTTGGCTTCTCCAGACTTGGCTTCAAGCAATATCTCCTCATATCCCTCTCTCCATCACTACCAGTTCTGATCGGCACGTACAGATGGCTGTCGCTCAGGTTCTTCCAAACACATGTCACCGTCTCTGTAGATGGAGCATAATCAGAGAAACCAAGCAGAAATTGTCTCATATATACCATATGCATCCCTCTTTTGAAGCTGAATTCAAAAAGTGCATCAACGAACCAGACACTATTGATGATTTTGAATCGCAATGGGGATCACTTTTATCTAGATATTACCTCATGGACAATGAATGGCTTCACTCAATGTACAATGCTCGTCATCAATGGGTTCCTATCTACTTGCGCCACACATTTTTTGGGGAATTCTTTGTTGGTGGAGATGACGACAATGATCACATGAACTCTTTCTTTGATGGGTTTTTGAATGCGTCCACTGCCATTGACATTTTGACTAATCTGCATGAGAAAGCTATTGCCAGTTGGCACGAAAAGGAACTTAAGGCTGATTTTGACACTAAGAGTAGCACTCTGATTCTAAAAACATCTTCTCCCATGGAAAAACAGGCCGCCAGTGTTTTTACTAGAAGGGTATTTTTGAAGTTCCAGGCTGAATTGGTTAATGCCCTTGCTAATCTTGCCACTAAAATAGATGATTCTGGAGAAACCACAACATATCGTGTTGCCAGATTCGGGGAAAAGCACAAAGCGCACATAGTTAGGTTTAATGACTTAGAGATGAAAGTGAGTTGTAGCTGTCTGATGTTTGAATTTTCAGGCATTCTTTGTAGGCATGTGTTGTCAGTGTTCAGAGTGAAAAATATTCCGACACTTCCTTCCCGGTACATTTCAAAGCGCTGGACACGGGATGCCAGGACTAGTGGTGGGTTAGTCCTGGACAAACATGATCTGGTATTGCCAAACAGTTCTCAAGAATCTTACACAGCTCGTTATACTAATTTACGTCAGGAAGCAATGAAGTTTGTAGAAGAAGGTGCAAAATCTATTCTTGTTTATAATGTTGCTATGGGTGCTTTGAAAGAGGCTGCAAAAAGGGTTTCCACTGAGAAGAAGCAAAGGATTTGGGAAACTCAGTTGACCAATATAGCAATTCGAAATCTTGAAATGCTTGCAGGAGATGAAAATCATACAGCTGATTCCTTGGTGAGCATATCTATGCTTTCATTCTGTTATTTGTTTTCAGCATCTAAATCAATTGTATCTCATTTTCTGAAAAAAAAATCCAATCACATCTGTATATGCACTGGTTAAATTCTAAGTTTAAAAGCTTCATGGACCTAATAGTTTTATGGTAAATTCTATGGTACCCTCAAGGTAATGTACCTCGTCCATGTGGACCCGTTAGAATATGGCAATTTGTTAGATCACTGGTTATTCTGATTTAGAGTCGTAGAGAATCAGTAAGAAATAGATCAAGAAAGAGATCAAGAAAGTGTTTATTGATGAAGGATGTGTTTACAGAATGAAGACAATGGACCATTCGAGATGCCCAATCTCCTAGCCTAGCCAAATCCAATACTTGCCTACCTTCTCCTTTTCCCCTTCCTTTCTATTTATAGTACTTCTATTTCTTTAAGGGCTGACCCATTATTCCTGTTTTACTAAATGGTCCAGAATCTTCACTTATACACTATTACACTCTTTAATACTATTCTAATATTCTTATTAGTATTATTGTCTATGTTCCTATCAATACTCCCCCCCTAAAAGACCACCTTGTCCTCAAGGTGGGTGATAGGGAACAACCATGATCTTCCACTTCAACTTCATTCTTGCACCTCTCCCCTCCCAATACTTGACTGGTTTCTGGACTTTTAGCTTCGGTACTTGAACCTTCTTCCATATGTACTTCACAGCAGGAAGAAACAGAAATCTGATTAATGTGGACATGGGAATTCTGAGAGGAATTTATATCAATGGCTTGAAGGATGAGATAAAAGCTGAGCTGAAATTACATAATCCTAATTCCTTAGCTGAGGTGATGGACAGGGCTCTAATGATTGAGAGTAGAAATGAAGCTGTTTACCTGAGAAGAAAGGAGGAAGACAGGCTATCAGGGAAGGAGAAGGGACCTGCAACTACAAAATCTCAGACATGGGTGGATGGATTTAAATCAAAAGTAGGGAATTCTTGGTCCAACAATACTGGGAAGAGTGCAGCTGAAAACAAGAGTAACCCACCTTGGTTTACTCATGGAAAGAAGGGGACATAAATATATTCCTCAGACATCAAAAGGGTGGGGCCACAATTGTCACAGCAAGAATATCAGGACAGGAGCAGGAAGGGACTTTGTTTCAAGTGTGGGGAGAAATGGAACAAGGAACACACCTGCAAATTGAAAAATTACAAACTCATACTTGTAGAAGATTCTGATGGGGAGGAAGAAGTAGAAGGAGCAGGAGTTGAAATTTCAGAAGGAGAAGAAGTTATGCTGGAATCTAAGTACATGCAGTTATCCTTCATGAACCAAGAAGGAATACCCTCTATGAGGGCTTTCAAGGTACAGGGGATTTTGAAATGGGCTAAGGGAGAGAAGCTAGTAGATGTTCTGATTGATAGTGGAGCTTCACACAATTTCATATCTCAGAAATTGGTAGAGCAGATGAATTTACCTTATCATACCACTTCTGGCTACAAATTGCAGATTAGAAATGGAGATCAGGTATTCAATAATGGCAGATGTGAAGAACTAATTTTAAGTATGCAAGGAACTGTTATTCAGCAAAAGTTTTATATACTGGAGTTGGGAGGAACTGAGTTAGTTCTTGGCATGGAATGGTTGACTAGTTTAGGGGATGTAGAAGTCAATTTTCAGAAGCATAGTATCAACTATCAAGTGGCATCAATTTGGGTTAATTCAGACCATTCAAGGGGATCCTTTGCTAAATTCTATTGAAATAACTTTGAAAACCAGGACACAGATCATAAAGGATATTGGAGTTAGTTATCTGGTGTCCTGTGAAGACAGGATAGTGGAAGAGGAGGAAGGCAATCAGAAGGACCACATTTGGAAAAGGGGTAACATGGTTCACACCATTACTAATGGAAGAGGGATGGAGGATGGGGTTGTTTGTGCTGGAAGTCAGGCTAAGGCTATGGTGGTTGATAACATTGTAGTGTTCCTGGGGGCCTTGACAAAGTCATGTTGTACTGGGAAGCTAAAGATTGCCCAAGTGTTGAAGCTAAAGATTCAGAAAGCAATGTTGTACTGGGAAGGGAGAGGCTTGAATGAAGATAAAGTTGATAGTCAATGCTGACTCCTATCACCCACCTTGAGGACAAGGAGGTTGTTTAGGGGGGAGTATTGATAGGAATAAATAATAAGTGGGCCTATTCAATATTTTAATAAAGAGTTTAATAGAAGGAATACGAAGTCTATTATTAGTTAACTAAATAGTTAATAGTTATTCTATCCCTTCTTGGATATGGACTAAAAATAGAAGGAGAGTCAGCTAAATAAGAGGGAAGTGTTCTGTTGGAAATAGGCTGGGAGACTGGGCATCTCGAATCGTCCAAGGCTACTGCATTCCTCTTTGTTCAGTTCATCCGTGATAATAAGAATTTCCGATCTTTTCTTCTTTATTTCCTATTGATTCTATAATGTCTTGAGCTAGCGATTACCAGAGATCTATCACAATTGAAAAATTTAAACATAAATGATGAAATAATGATTTGGACCAATCAAATGCATGGTACGTACGGTTTGAAAATTGATGCCACTGGTGGATCCAGTCATCCTGTAAAGGATGGGAAGGTGGGACATGGCCCCCTTGGTAAAAAGTACTCTCTCTGTCCCATTTTAGTTGTCTTACTTTCCTTTTTGGCAAGAAATATGTGGTCCATACCATTTCAATTCATTCTACTCAAACCTCATACACAACTTTTAATTTTCAACCACTTTAATGATACTTGTGCCAAACTAAAACAAGACATCCTATATGGGAAGGAGGTAGTACTTTTTTTACAAGTAAAAATAATTTATACTACGTATGTTTTTTATAGTATACATTTTTTTTACTTAAATGTATACACGAAGCACCCCCTCTGAACAAAATTTCTTATTTCTTGATACACCACTGGTTGATGTTGCCAATAAAATTATTATTGATGTTGTAAACTTGGCAGAAAATTCTGTTCAGTTTCAGAACTATAATGTTATCCGCTTTCTTTTCGAAAAGGTCAGTGTTTGAGTTAAGCCTGTTAAGGACTTGGTCTTGGAAAGAGTTGATAAAGCTGTGAAAACCAATCATACAAAAATTGCATGGTTCAATAGGTTGGATGATTAATCTATCTCTCAAATGTATAGGCATGAATAATGAATTAGTACATGTGTGATTCTTCTTTTCTGGGTAAGTTTACAGTGTTATCCAATCTTAGACAATTAATCGGTACTATAAATTACATCTCGCAACCCCAACTAGTTGGATGAAAATGGTGCATCTAAATTTGAAAAATATGTTTATCATACATTTATTCCCAGTTTCTCTGTGGCAGCTGAGTGAGAAACAGAGAAAAGTCCATGAATTGACTGCCGAGTTAGATAGCATAAATGTGAGATGTGAAATCTACCGCTCGAATCTGCTTGCTGTTCTGAAAGATATGGAGGAGCAGAAGTTAAAGCTATCAGTTAAAGTACAAAATGCTCAGCTTAGCTTAAAAGAGTGAGTTTCACGTGTTTGGCGCTTTGCTTTAATAAGCATGAGAAGAAGTAATTAAAGAATACATGGGAGTAAAAATTTAACACCTGATTTTAATCTTTCTCTGTACCTTTAAGTCATTGTTTTACATTCCTGTCATTAAGAGGCAGGTGATGAATCATGGGCATGTGAATAGAATATGTGATAGGTTAGTTTTGCATTTGTTTTTTATTGCAGATTGAATGTACAATAGTGTGTTCAATCATCATGCATAAACAAATAAAAAAAAATGTGATTTTTATAATTTATGTTAGGGCATTCGGGTTCCTAAGGGTGATCTGGCGGGCTAGTCGCCTCCTGTATCCTACGGGTCTTACTATGTACTCACCAATAGTGGCTTGTTTGGATCATATCATGAGGCTGGCCTGGTATATGAAGGCTGAGTGACAATATCAATTTAATGTTTGTTCAACCGTAGTATTAGCAAATCCAATTTGGGGATATCTTCCTATGTAGGGTAATCTATAAGGCAGTGTTTGGTTCAAGGTAATATCTTATACAGATCGGAATCTGATGCCCGAGATGTGAGATACCTATGTTTGGTTCGCGTGTTTGATTTTTTTTATGGGAATGCTACATTCCCAAAAGTGAAAAAAGTAATCACATTACCAGTCATCTTAAACCCACTAAGGCCTTAGGTTATGTTAGATTCCTGATTGCTTATTAAACTTTCTTCCAAAAAAAAACATGCTTCAATTAATCGACAATATCATACTCCCTCCATTCCGAAAAGGTTCGACAAATTGACTTTTCTTGGTCAATGACAATCAACTTTGGCTAATGATATTTTTTAATATGAAATTAATTTGAATATGAAAATTATATCAAAATGTTCCTTATTCAAAATATTATCATAAAAGTATTAAATTTAGAAATTATATAAAAATACAATAATTAAAATCATTGTCCAAAGTTCGTCATCATTGATCAAGAAAAGTCAATATTTTGCTTAAAATTATTTACTAATGTTCACTAATCTTAGTCATTTGTGCAATTAAACATACTTTGCTTAAAATTAATTCATATAGTTTTGATTTTAATTATTACTAAGTTTTTTATTTTTCTATAATTTTAATTACTTTAATTATACTACGTAGGTTGTAATGAGTTTAATGTGTTAGAGACAAATATTTAAAGGACACTTGAGTAAATCACCAAATATACAATATAAGATATCATTCAACCAAACAACTTAATGTCACATTCCATTAATCGTAATCAAACACAAATCGGTTATACATTAATCACATTCTCATTTATCCAACATACCCGGTAATCTAACATTCTCGTGGTAGTCTACTAGAAACCCTGTCTAGTAGACTGTCTAGCTAATCAACATAGCATTCATAACACAAAATTGTACACGTATTCACACTATGTTTTCAAATAAACATATTTGGTTCATCTCTAGTAAATGGCATGGAGCAATACAACATAATTGGAGTGTTAATTCATTGGGAAACAAAACTTTAGTATGTCATAAACTCAGAAAAATATACAGCAGCTTACCCATACTAATTGCAGGACTCCCAAAATAAAAGTACAAGAATTAGGTCAATTTTTATAAAAAGTAGCCATTCACGAACTAATTTCAGAAGGTTAGAGGAGTACATAATTTAAGCAAGAATAAGAATATATAGTTAACCTTTCATTCCTATAACATTCATTCTTTTTTTTATCCCGGAAGGTAAACCACCAATATCAGTGAGGCAAATGTCGGGGAACGTTTGTCAAGTTTTATTAAAAATGTTTTCAGATTACAAAATGAAGACAAAATTATTAAGGAGTTTTATCGATTTAGGACCTGAAAGATAGACGAATTATCAATCTGGACCTGAAAGATGAAATGTATCAGTATATGGCTTGAAAGATGAAAAACTATCAATCTAGGACCTAACATTTCATTGGTTTTGATTTATTTAATTTTTTATTAATTCCATTGTTAATATTTGGTGAAATTTTCTTTACAAAAGTTTATTAGTTTAATAAAACTAAATATTATTTAAATTTTTTAAAATAAAAATAATAATAAAATTTATGAAAACTTAGGTCCTAAATTGATAATTTTCAATCATTCAGGTCCTAGATTGATAGTTTTCCATCATTCGGGTCCTATACCGATACATTTCATCTTTCAGGTCCCGAATTGTTAGTTCGTGTATCTTTCAGGTACCGGATTGAAAAAAATCCTGTAACAAAACTAACTGGAGTGTTGGTAAAAATTTTGAGTCAGTGTTTGTTGTGTAGACTACTACTCTCGTAACCAGCAGCATGAGGTAAAATGTGGCATCAAATGTCTTACTTAGTGCATCCATCATATCCGGAATTTCTAGTAGAGCACCAAACACATATTTAGTTCCTTCAATTTCTAGTAGAGCACCAAACCCATTGAACCTCTCTATCTATAACATGTAACCAGACTTCGCGAATGACATAGACAAACTTATTTCTAATTCAACCCCATTTTGGACTCTTCTGACGGAAATGAGAGATGTTCAAGGCATCACAGAAGAATGAGAGATTAAAAACATGTTTGGCTTTTTCTAAATAGTAACACCACATTCATTCTTTTTTTGGTCCATCTCCACGCAAATGTCAAACCGAAAATAGATTGCAGAAGTTTAGAGAGGCATGCGAAGGAAATACATCGTTATTGAAAGTTGTGGAGAAATTGGGTTTGGCGATCTCAATGAAACAATGCAGATGAAGTTAACATCAATTTTGGCGATTGCGGTACCTTTTTAAAATTTATATATTGTAATGTCTACTTTTTGAATGTAGGGATTGTCATACTCTTTTATGTATATACTAGCATGGTAACGCGCTTTGCGCGAAATCCCATGCCCAACAATGAAAAACAAACAATAAAGCTGCGCAAAAACGCGTTGTGTGAGGTCAGAGCCCAACCGGGGGCAAAATAGTTAGCGAAAGCATCAACACAAGAAAAAACAAAAAAAACATAAGCAGGCGTACGTGCTTTGCACAGTAAAGTTCAGCAAAATAGCAAGAGTGAATGTAGCTAGCAAGAGAGCAATGTTGTAAAGAGAAAAGAGGAAAAAAAGAGCTAGTTTACCTGAATTCAAATTCAATGCGGAATTGCCCATCTCGTAATCCCATGCCCTTCTAGCATGCTGAATTTGTGCCAACCAAAGAGGTCATAGCAGCTAGGAAAAAGAAAGGAAATTAATTAATACTGGAGAAAAGGTGTGAGCTACAGGTACGAGGCAGAGGTAGGCGCTGATTACCTGATTCACTTGACAAATTTCCCAGACATTTGTTTCCCTGAAATGTTCTATTGCGAATCAAAACTATAGCAGACCATAAACACCAGACAACTTACTTTTGCTAATTAAGAGGAAAAACATCATATCAATTATTGTTTAGAAAATTATATATGAAGTGAAGCCAGAAGAGTTTTAGATTTTTTTATAATATCAAATTTGCAAAAGCTTTTTAATTTGCATTTCACCGAATTTAAAGAAAATAAAAGCCTTTTTTAGAGTTTTTTAAAAACACTCTAAAAGTTTTGCATTTGATGTCAACCTAATAAGAGTTTTTAAAGTGAGTTCATACATAAAATGCACGGTCATACCAAATCACATTTGCAACATTGGTATGATTAAAAGTTTAATTAAATTTTCGAAAAAAAAAACTCTTCTTCGATCGAAAGCTAAGTTGCATAATCATCCTATAAACGATGAGTAACCTGAAACATTGGGGTAATGCTGCAGCCTCCAGCAGGCATCCCAAAAACACGTACCTAGCCAAGTTGGTACTTAAAACGACCATGTCTGTGGCAAACAAGATATTAAGAGAGTTTTTAATTATTTCTCAAATACAATGATTAATTAATCAAGAAATAGGAATAGTTTGCAAACAGTCTATCAGAGCATCTATGATGCTATATTACAACCCAAAATAGTGTTCTAAGTTTTCGAGAGGGGTAATATGGTCAGATTTTCTTACCATGGCATTTAGATAAGCTCCCCTGAGTTTATGAGAAAGTAGACTACTTTTCCCCATCAGTAAACTTTCATTAATCCAAATTCTGATTAATTATATATGGTAACAAAATAAAAACAAAAACTTCCCCCACTCTGGATTCCACATCCATTTCAGAGTTTCCCACAGTTTCTATATCCCACAATCTAAAGAACGTTAGGAAAATAACACAAAAATGAGAGAGAAACTCAAATGATGTTAATTCTCAATCAAGAAAATTTAAGCTGCTGCAAAAAGTTGACACCTTTAGTTCATGCAGACATAAATATTTCAATGTTTAGAGGTATGTATGAAAACTGCAAAAAACATGTAGTTATATTATTTTCATATAGTTAAATTGGCTATAGAGAAACAACACAGTGTATAACTGTAGGACTGCTGGATATAATAATGTTGGCTAAAACATATGGAATAGATCAGACTTCAAAGAAAGAAAACAACACAGGCAGGCAATTAAGAGATAATAGAGGCAAATTAAAACATTAACTTTCAAGAAAACAGTAGCAATAGCTAGAGCTACTATACTTAAATGCATGTTACATTTTAAAAGGAAATTAAATGTTGATGGAATCCCAACTTTTTCTGTTGCTAGCCAGAAAAACAATGTTCAAGATTTGTATAAATAGGATTAAGTTGTTTAATTGCTATTTTACAATGGAGGGAAATAGATAACTGAGATTGGTTCCTACATCAAACTGTTCAAGATTCTAATACATCACTTATGGGAGTTTAGTCCTCAATATGCCTAAATCCATAGCACATTTACTGGTTTCTTTGTAGTTCTCAACCTCTATAAACAAAACTTCAAAAAATGCCTATTATACATGCATGCGTAGTCAAGATCGAGTGGTTCAGCACTTTAAACTTAAACCCAATACCACATCCAAATTCTCTAATGTGATGAAGCCAGCAAAGAGAATTGAAATGGAGTTACTTTTTTCAATAACAAGAGCAACAATAGTATGATATGTTCTCTAGGACTCAGCAACACATGATCATTTCCCATTAAAAATTAGCAGCTACACTCCACAAACCTTAAACTACAATTTAATGCGTTCAAAATTTACCTGCCACCACTCCATGGATCTAAGAGACTATTTGAGAAGATGATGCCACTCCCAAATGTCCCAAGAGCCGTTTTTATATCCTTCAAACACGATAAGAAACCATGTTTCAATGATAAAGAAAGATTAGATTGTTCACACTGTCAATAATCCAAGTTGCCAATTAGGTATAAAGATAATCACAAAATCGTTATTAGCATGCCATTTACAATTATTTATTTTTAATACATGTCTTAAAAATAAGAAGAAGAAAACACAAAATTGTAAAAATTAAGCTTAAATAAAAAGGCCTACCTGTCTGGTTTACACCTGGTAGAGAACTTTAAGAGAAAATAGAGAGAGACAACACCACAATGAGGGCAAACTGAGGCACTTAAGTCTGGGTATATCAATTGATTCAATTCTCCATGCAGGTCGGCTTCTGGGTATATCAATTCTGCTTCCAAAACCCAAGACATACAAAAAATACGAGTCATAAAACCCCCCAAAAAACACAACTAAGGAAACGAACAAACTGAGTCTGAAAAATAAATAAAAACACTCCTATAGAGAAACAAATGTGTGAATTAAAATAAAATAAAAACTGACCATATTTATAAAATCAAACCTGGTTTGAGTTTACCTTCTTGAAATTAGAATGAGCGCCCTCAAACTTGATTAGGTGCAGATGGTGTCTTCAATCGTATCCATGGAGGTATCCCCAACTGAGAAATCTTTAGTAAATCTAATTTACTAAAGATTAAGAAAAAAAGTTGCAAAAACTGTTAGATTCATTCCAAATTAACTCTGGAATACGATGTGAAAATCAAAACTTTATCCAAAGAAGAACATGAAACAGGAAAAGTCAGTAATAAAGAAGGTATCGTAGTTCTGTAATGAACCAGAAAGATGATGACGAAGGAAACGAACAAACTGAGTCTGAAGAATAAATCAAACCACTCATATAGAAAAACAAATGTGTGAATTAAATCCAAATAGAACTGACCATATAAAATCAAACTTAATTTGAAGTTACCTTCTTTAAATTAGAAGGTGCAGGTGGGTGTCTTCTATCATATCCAGCCATTCATCTTTACATTCACTCTAAGAGTTAAATTACTACAAAACATGATAAATTAGTGGCGAGAGAAAGCCAGGAACTTTGCATAACTACACAGAAAGGATCACAAGAGTTAACACGCACACCACTTGAGAAATCAAATTTCAGGTTTATGAAACCATATGAATTCTAATCATACTACATAAATTGACCTTTCAGAGCATCATAATCTGAAATACAATCTTGGTGGAGTTGGTACTGAAACATTCATCAGTAAAATAGAACTCAGAACTTAAAAAACATACAGCAACCTTGTACATGAACCAGAACCTGCTCTAATACAATTACAGTTTTCAGTTGGGATCACTCAAGTGATAAGGCAGTCAGCCCAAACCGTACTAAAAATTGGGATTGATGTTAGATCTGTGCTCTTCGAATTACTAAAAACTCTTCAAAAAACTAAAAATCAGTTCACCTGAAAAGAGATGGGTAGTGGCGTCATGTGAAGGAGACCCCCAATCCAGTCTCAGATTCCAAAAATCAGCTTCCAATTTCAAGTTACAACCGAAAACCCCGAAACTCATCAACAGTAAAATCGCAAATCTCTTCGTGCTATTTTGCTTTTGCACAACTGAAGCTTCAAAAAGTCTAACAAACAACAAAAAGTACTCACAGATTCGGATGAAACCAGTCCGTGGAATGAAATCGCTGGAGCTAGAAACAGAATAGAAACCAAAGCATACAAAAGAGAAGAAGACATCTTAGATAAAGTTACCTTTGGGAGGCGATGAATGGCTATGGGAGCAGCTCGATGCTTTGTGGAGGCTGAGCGCATGACTTTGGCGGAAGACCGTCCGATAGTAGGAAGAGACGATCATGGAACTGATGCAGCGATAGGGTTGGGGAGAGTGAAATGAGAAATGAAATTGGAAAAATATCCACCACTCATTCTTGTAGGCAGAGCAGTAAATGGAGTTTAACCGCGTGGGGCTGTAGCAACGGAATAATGCCCAAACTTAACTTTCTTCCACGCTTTAAATATAACCAGATATCTGGTATAGAGTTTTGACGACGAAGTAATTCACTTTGTCATTCCGTCTACTGTAAGGGGCCATTTGGTTGGTGCACTATAAGATTAGATTATTGATAAGCTTAGAGCATCTTCAATGCTAAAACGTCAATGCTGCATACGTGATATGAGAAATAACCAATTAAAAAACAATAAACAGGATATCTCTCTCCTTATTTGAAGGATCTTACATTATTTTGGTAAGTTTTTTCTTCACAATGTCAAACACAATGTCTAGATGTAGACATTGTAGTTGACATTGCAGACAAAAACTTACCAAAAACACATAAGACCGTGGAAAGAATGAGAGAGAAATGTCATAAAATCAATATTAAGTATCTATCTCTCTTATGCCACATGTGCACCGTGCACATTGTAGCATTGGAGATGCTCTTATACTAGAATTTCCACCCGTGCGTTGCACGGGACATGTATGTATTTAATTAATTTTAATGAGCATTAATATATATGGATACAAAATCAATACACTAATAATAATAATAATAATAATAATAATAACAATAACAACAACAACAATAATAATACTCTCTTCATCTCTTAAAACTTTGTAATCTTTCCTTTTTGGGACGTCCCAAAAAAAATTGTCACTTTCCTTTTTAATCAATTATTCTGTGGTTCTTGATATTTCTCTCTCCTCTGCATAAATCTCAATCACCCCTTTTTATTTTATTATTTTCCATGCTGGTCAAACTTGATAAAGTTTTAAGAGACAAAGGTAATATAACAACAATAACAAATTCGTTTGTAAGTATGGTTTTAATTTATAATAATAGACCCATACAAAATTCACATGTACATAATACTATAAAATACAATAATATAAGTAAATAATATATGTATCAATAAACACACACACACATTGCTTCCAATCAATAAAAACAAATCGGAAGCCATCTAGAACCAATAAAGCAGTATGGAAGCGGTACATTCAATACCGATACCGATTATCAAGGAGGAAAACTGGTAGGGAATGAACCTGTTCAGAAATCAGAATCACGCCAATCCATCCCTATCACACATTCACACATACTCTAGAATGGTTGTTCACTTGTTTGATATTCAAAACTTCAAAGTATCTATTAGAACAAAGAAAGTAAACAAAACATATGATTGTATAGTTGTTACCATTCATATGTGAATTTGTCGAAGCTTCCTAATCTAGTTTATAAGCACATTCACAAAAGGCAATGTAATAACAGTTTGCGAAATCTCTATAATATACTTGTAAAAACTGGCTTAGATTGAATCTTCTTATTATCCATTTTTGTTAATTAGTTTTACGTTGCTGATAAACTCCCCACATGCTTCTCTATGTATCAATGATACCTCTCCGAGAGGCTGCAAATTAGGAAATGTAGTAGCAAATAGTAAAGTTAGTAATTTGAATACGTTTTTCAAATTCTATACAATTTTAACTCAAGATGGATTAGAAATGAATAGTGCAGCCTGCTGTAGTTCTATGCAGCTTCAACTCAAAAACTCAAATTCTAGGCAGTTTCAACTTAAAATGAATTGCTGCAAGTCATATTCTTCGTGAAGAAGTTTATGATGTAAATTACTATGTATCATAATAATATGAGAGCTGTTTTCATCACCTCATTATCAAAGGGTTTTAATATCTCAATAGTCAATATTCTCAATCTCAACTTTAATTCATTTATCTTTAGCCCAGGCTGGAAAGTAAAAAAGATGTAGCTACCAAGTACCCATTTAATCACAACTTGCAACTTAGAAATCAACCAAATGTTTTAACTGCAAGAGTTTTGAACTATCCACCATGAAATCAAGAGACTAATTCACATAGGAAGTTGAATAAACGTGGATCTAAAAATTGGCTCAAACCATAATTATTAGATCTAAATGAGTTTCAGAGTTACATTTTTTAAACTAATGAAAAATAGAAAGATGGTCTCGGTGAATCATAAACTTTTTTTGGTTCAACAATTTAGTTGATAGCAAACCGTATGCAAGAAATTAATAAACTTTTTCTGTAAGGCAAAGGAGTCATGAAAATTAGCTCTAATCACAACAGAAAATTTGCTTCGAATAAAAATGAAAAACTCAAAGGCATGGTATCCAATCAATCTTGTGAGGGTAAACCTACGGTTCAATCACCATTTTTAAATCATTACAAAGATAAAAAAATATTTGAATTGGGATAAAGGTGAATTGAATCAAGTGTATATTGTAAAATAAGATATATTTTTAGGGTATTGTATGGATACAAAGGTGAGCCTATGTCTGTTTCATTAGGCATTGTGATTCTCACTTTGAAACTTCCATGACTAAGCCTTTTGGCATAGGTTAATTAGAAATCAACAGACAAATATTAACTCTATAAAGTAAAAGAACACACACAAATTAAGACATTCTTATTCGTTGTGCTACCTTTTACTCATGTCTTCATCTTGATCTTTGAGTCTTGAGATTGACAAATAAAACTAAAATACACTTTACTATCATTCCTCACACCATACTGAATTAGGAAAGTCACTAAAAATAAAATAATTATTTATATGCAACAAAGAAGCTAAGATTGATTACAATATACTTCGTATATATCAATTCAAATTATAAAGATAAAGATACTCACAAATATTAATGCTAGTCAAAAACGAATTCAGGCATATTTCTCACTTTGATGTTATATTCTAATGTCATCCTCTATTCTATGAAAAAAATCATTTATCAAACATGTAAACAGTTATGAAAATGAAAAAATAGTGTAAAAATATTTAGCGCCATCACTCAGCACGGGAAAAAATTTAGCAAAAAATATATCCTATTATTTGTAAAAACATATCCTATTATTTGAAAACAATTAGCAAAACATATATCCCAAAAGCCTGGTTAGTAAAAATAATACATATACTAAAAGAATATAAAGGATATACTAAAAGAAAGTAAAAAAAATACACTAAAAGAAAATAAAAGACAATGCATATCAAAAGATTTATAAGAATAGAGAAGAATCAAAGCATAATGTTAACAAATTATGAAAAATATACGTAGTATAAGTTAGGATACAAATCAAGTACTCCTTATTATACAGAGTGGACATCAAAGTATGATCACCTCTTGAACATTAAGATTTAATGTCTTTCATGACATAGGTTCACCTAGACTCGAGACCATCTCCCAACGGACAACTTCCAGCCAATAATAGCATGAACAATAACCGCATTTTTCTTGATTCCACATCATCAAGAGCAATACGAACATGGCAGATAATGAAAGATTCGGACCAAAAGCTACATTCTGGTAATAATGGTCCTTGCGTTAGGAGCTTTTGATAACTCGAAGAGCCAATACCGATTAGGAGCTTTTGATAACTCAAGTTAGCTTCTTGAGTGAGAAGGTAATTTAAAAGAGCTAATGTACATTCTGGTAACTTGAGTAAGGAGCAATTGTACCAATACAATCAATGAGCCTTGCACCAGCTCAAAATACTCTTTTAATTACTCTTTTAATAAACTATTCCTAACTCAAGTTACATTCTAAAGATCAAAAGCTCCAGCCAACAATAGCTACCGCCACCCGCCACCCGCCACCTCCTACCAGCCATTCCTTGATTTAGAACAAAAAACAATGTAACAAAGATGAGAGCAGCATCGTTCATTGTTTCAAGCAATACTGCAAAATTAATTATTCAGTGATTATAAGTTACAACTGAGCGAAAATTAGATGCCTTTCTTGTATTATTATCCGTTCTGTGTTTGAGAAATACCCGCTTCCAGACTAACAATGATAAGGTGTCTCAATTATTCAATGTTTAATTTTTTAGTTTATCAAGCCATGAAGAAGATCTCTTTAGAAGAGCCATATTATGAATTACAAATATCGTTGTAACACTTGAGAATATCTGTACCAAAAATCCAAGCATAACAACAGCAATCCAAGTATGATCCGAACACATAGAACTTCAAAAAGTTTGATATGCTACACTTTCTACCTATTTCTCCAATTTAAGAGAGATGAAGCTTATTGCAGCAGAGCAGAAAGCACGTCTTTCAAATTTATGTGTCTTCATTGATCACACACACACACACAATGAAATGCAAATAACATTGCCATCAACAAACTTACAATTAAAATTTCAAATTCAAACTTGGGATACATGAAGTTGGGTGAATCTGGATCTGATTGGAACATGTTGATTGCCTGGTGTTGCTGAAACGTTTCTCGAAGCTAGGGAGTCCGGGAAAGGACCACTTCTGACCATTTGATTAATCCCTAGTTGCAGTATAAGGCTGGCCGGCGTGGCCCAAGCTATATAGTTCCGCCGACGCTAAGACACAATCCTTGTCTACTCGCCATCGAATGCGCAAGTAGCCATAGCTGGATCTGGTCGCAAATGTGGCACATCACCAGTCGCCGGCGTCAAATGATGAATGCATCGTTGCTGGCTATCCATGCAGAATTTCTATAGCTAACTGCAATCTCCATCCTCGGGGTCACGCTGAAAGGGCCGACCACACCCAGATGTTAGCGATGGTCTACCACCAACAACAGAGAACCCCAGTCTAGCTCAAGTAATGCCCTATTGTCATCCACCATAAGCCTCCTATCCGCTTTTAATGGATTAGCGGCCAAATATCAGTCGAGAAGATTAAGATGTAGATCTACAATGGACAGGGGAAATAGAAATGAAGATCGGGCAATAGACTGACCCTTTCGCATCCTTCTTTCTTCAGCAGTAATTCACTGCATATAACCTTTGGTTATAAGAGCTTTGTACTTTAGTGCGTTACCCAATGTATTAGCATTACAACACGCTAATGCACTGACACAGCCAACCGAACCGGCAATACCCTATCAATATGGGTTGGACCGAGCTTTTACTCATGATTTGACATTTTTGAGCGGGAGAATTGAGCTGCTTTCCACCTCCTTTTGTATATAGATAGATAGATTAGACTATCAGAGTAATCCAATGAGATCAATCATATTACTCCAATATTATTTACGCTGATGAGGCCTGAGGGTGCGGTTCTCAAAATGCCATCACCAGATAGTCAAATATGATGCAATTATACTATTCAAATCTTATTCAAATCTTTTATCAATTTGGGACCTGAAAGATAGACAAATTATCAATTCGGGACATGAAAGATGAAATGTATCAGTATAGGACTCGAAAGATGAAAAACTATCAATCTAGGACCTAACATTACATAGGTTTTGATTTATTTAATTTTTTATTAATTGCATTGCTAGTATTTGGTGAAATTTTCTTCACAAAAGTTTATTAGTTTAATAAAACTAAATATTATTTAAATTTTTTAAAATAAAAATAATAATAACATTTATGAAAACTTAGGTCCTGAATTGATAGTTTTCAATCATTCGGGTCCTAGATTGATAGTTTTCCATCACTCGGGTCCTATACCGATACATTTCATCTTTCAGGCCCCGAATTGATAGTTCATCTATCTTTCAGGTCCCGGATTGATAAAATTCCGTGACAAAAATAACTGGATTGTTGGTAAAAATTTGGAAGCTCTTTCAAATTTTCAGTCAGTGTTTGTTCTGTAGACATGTGATGTTAGTTTCATTAACTTGATATTCTTATCGTGTAAATGTTCTGGAATCAAACCCTTGTACTCAAATAAATGCACCATGAAAACTTAGAGATTTTGATCGAGGACATGTTGGATAGTCATTCCGAGTACTTGAAATCGGCTATGCGCCCGATGCTGAGAAGCATGGTCACATCACCTTTAGAACTCCCTTCACTTAGTTAACAGATATGCCATCTTTTGCTTGATTGGGGTGCAAGCAGGGCCAATTGCTAGTCAATGGATGATAACGTCTCGGCTGATATCAGGGCATATCTTCTAGTCCCCATTCGAATAACAAAATTTAAGAATAAAAAGTATATCTTACTTTACCTAGTGCTCCAATAGGGTTCCTAATGGACAATGTATAAGTTATCGAAAGTGAACAAATCACTATACTGTAGTGCTCAAGTAAGTGCCAAACATATGGAAAAATGTCACTAAGTAATTGGAAAATAGTAAAGGAAAAAGAAAATTATTAATAATAATGTTAACTAAAGAAATGAGTTATGAATTTCTGTTGACTTAAATTTGAAAAAATAAAGTGATTCGGCACGTTCCACCCCACCTTTTCCTTTCAAGAATGGCGATCGCCGCCTTATTTACCATGATCGACCCATTAGCGCCGTCGGGTCTAGTTTACGGCTGGGCACGCACATTCCTTTCCAGGATGGTGACCGCCACCTTATGCAGCATGTTCGGCCCATTAATGCCGCCGTGTCCAGTTTACGGGTAAGCTCGCTTACTCCTTTTCAGGATGAGGACCACCATCTTATGCAAAACGACTTGCCCCTTCGCGCCATCGTGCGTGATGCAAAGGGTATACATCACATTGGTACATCATCTCTCATACATCACATCTCATACATTCATGGATGCACACATACATTTTGTTCGTCCTTTCCATGTCATTCAACGCATCTGTACATGAGCCTCTAAAGCTCCTCGGGTAGCAAAAAACATTATATGGGGGGTCTACTGATACCCAAGTCATGGTCCTTTTCCCTTGCATATGATCAGAAGGGAGAACGCCCACGGGGGAGCATCCCTCACCCGATCCAGTCGAGAGGGAGAGAGTTTTGGCGACATATTATATTCATAGGGGCATACACCCACCCATCTAGCAGGACTACTTGAAGAGAAAAAATTCTAGGAAGAGAAAGAAAGAGCGTGAGCAGGAGTATAATTTCTCGATAAGATCTGCGCGCTTACTACTCAAGAAACTTGGGGACTTGTGTTGGATATATCATCTCGTCCTATTACTCTTCAGGAGCCAAATGCATTACCCCCATCGGGGAGCCCGATCTGTGAAACCCATTTCAGCCCATTTGGTTCATTCCGGTCCATGCGGCTCGTTTCGGCCCATTAGGGTAGAAGTGCACCCCTCACTTTTTTCTATTAATAGGATGATCTCCCTCCATTTTTGGCATCTCCCCTTTCCCTCTAGTTAGTCTTCTTCTTCTCCACCCTCCCTGTTCTCTAGAATAGCTCAAGGACTTCATTAATGGGAACTTTATATAATGTAATAATGTGAGGAGACGTTACGTAAAAAAACACTAATAAAATGAGAGTGACTTGGACATTAACTCAAAAAGTCTCGTGGTTTTCTACTTTCAGGTTTCCACGCAAAAACCAAGTGTTTTCACATATTTCTACAATTTATACATTTAATTACATATACTTTTGTTGGTCCCGGTTGTACTGGTACAATCTAGAGGGGGTGAATAGATTGTACTGGTTTTTAACTTATTCAAGCTGAGTACGAGATTTAACAGAATAGCCCGTTCTGTTGATAGAACAGACTGACAGCGGATGGTCTTCTGGTAGGGATTCTGTCCAGTTAGCCTCTAAGAGATGCAAAGGCAATAGGCCTTCTTTTAACTCACAGGAGGGGTTCTGCTGAACACAGAAACCAAATTTCTGAAGTTAAATAGTTAAAAGTAAATGCAGGAATTAAAAGCAGTAAGTAAATGACACCAGGGATTTTTATAGTGGTTCAAGGGCCAACTCGTTCCTCTAATCCACTGTTCCACTAAGCTTGTCAAAAATCCAATTACACAGCCTTAGTCCTAGCACTTAAGAAGCTCTCCACGTCTTCTTCAAGCCTAGATGTCTCGTGGTATGCACTTCCTTGCTTCCTTTAAGACTGGTCCTTTCACTGAGTTTCCTTGAAGTATCACCACTTCACTACTCCAGTTACTTGGACGTCCTTCTCGTTGGAGAAGAGTTCTTGTGAGAACAGGGGTTTTCCAACTAGCTTCGTTACAAAGGATATGTAGTTGAAGAGCTTGAAGTGTTTAAGAACAGTTTGAATGATTCTTGTTACGTTGGAAAGAAAATATATTGAGGTTATAATCTTTTCCAACGGTTTTGAGAGTATTGCTCATGATGAATGGGAGTTTGAGTCTTTGAGCGTTTGGATATATTTCTTTCAGTAGTATCGTTCTCCTTTTTTGTTGTTCTTCGAAGTGTATCTCTTATACTGAGGTTGTCTTCCTGTTGGAGGAGGAGGACAACTGCATTGAATGCGGGTACAGTTGACTTGACCAGTAGGACCTAACAAAGTTGGCGAGTTGCTATTTTGGGATAAAGTTATCCTGAAATGTCGGTCAATCATCGGCTTTTACTCTTCAGGGTACGGAGTGCATTAAATGTGCATTTAATGCGCGTACTGTAGCTTTCCCGTTCAAGTCTCCTAGCCGATTAAGGAATCTTCCGTTGGTTTCACCGGCTAAAGTAGTTTCATGAAAATTCTCTAAGTGTCAGGCCTTATGGTGTCTTCAGCAGAGGGTCAACCAGAGAAGGCCTTGAGCACTTCTATTGGAATAAGCTACGAGAGGGTCCTTAGGTCTTCTGTCAAAAAGCGAGCCATCAGAGGGTCTTGACAGGTTCTGTTGAAGTGAGGTCTAACAGAGAACCAGGGGGTCTTCTGTCTGGATATGAACCAACAGAGAGCCAAAGGTCTTCTGTTCAGACTAAGTCTATCAGAGGCTCTTCTGTCAGGAGGTCTTCTGTCAGTCGACTATTCTAAGAAACTTTACAAGGAAAATTTCTAATACAAATTGCTAAAAAGGGGTACTCTAAAGTCCTAATTAATATAGCATCATCAAAATCTAATTACAATTATTCCTTACAATTTCCCCCTTTTTATGATGCCAAAACCCTTTAACTATTTCCAGAGAAGTGTCTTTCACCATAAACAAATAAAGTTAAAAACTTTCATTAAAAATCTTGGTGGACAACTTGGCATAGGAAAATAGTAAGAGTAAGATACAATCATGATAGCAGGCAATAAATCAAGATAAGATAAACATACATAGCAGATAGTAAGAGCAGAAAGTAAGAACAGATATGGAGTATTTGCCTTACAGATTGAAAGGCAAAGATGTTCTTTTATTGACTGATAGTTTACAAGGGTGTTCTCTTACAGATTTTCCCTTGCTGCTGTAGCCATAGCTTCATCTTCCAGTCCTTGACGCCTTTTCAATTCTGCATTGACTTCTTCTCTAATTCCAGTGAGAGTCCCAGATCTTTGATAAGATGCCCAGATGGGTGAGAGCTTGCAGTCAAGATAGTTGAGAACTCCTTCATGGATGTCCTTCCCTGGAAGGATTCCGTTGAGATACCAAAACTCTGCTTCTTCCAGAGATCCTCCACACCTGACTTTCACTAGACCATCTTTGTCAAGGTAGAGGTTCTGCTGCTGAGTAGGAGTGAAGAAACGAATGCCCTAGAGGATGAAAAGAGAAAGAACAAGGCTGGTGTCGAGATTTCTTTTAACTATACAGAGTTAAACAAAAGTTACAAAACCAAAGAACCCCCTTTGACCCCTGCTAATGAAGTCTTGACATATCCTCCTGAAAAGGAAACTGTGGAATAAAGAGATGAACCCTCCACCTCAGAACATGTCGTCAAACCAGCATACATTCCACTCCTTGTGAGAAAGTTTGCTGAGTTAAAGGAATCTTTTGATAAAGAAAAACATGCTTTTGAAAAGGAAAGAGAACAACTTGTAAAAGAAATATCATCTTTGAAAACATTCTCTTAATCTCACACAGTTTCTCAAACCTCTTCCCTTTCTTCCTCGTAAAAATCTTTTGAAAATTCTATCGATAGTTGTAAGACTTCCTCCACTCACTCTGAGTCTCCTTCTCCAACAGGGAACCAAGTGGAGAAGAGAGTCAAGAAAAGAGGTGAGTGGATTGAAGAGAAAAAAAGAAGGAAGAGAAATGAAGAGTCAAGATTAGTAAATAAGAATCAGCGATCGAGTGCTCTATTTTATGTCAAAAATAAGTCTAGTTTGAGCATTAGTGAGCCGTCTACTTATCAAACTAGATGTAAAGTTCATAGGACCTGCCTAAGTGAACCTTCGACTAGTTATGATAGTAGACCTGCCCCTAAAGTTTCTCCTTCTAAGATAACTGTCACCAATCGTTACACAAACTCTGTTTCTCTTAATTGTGTTAAGCTAATGAAATGTTGCTGTTTTGAGCCCACTTCTATTGTTAATGAATCTGATCATGTGATTATTCAGAAAAAATCGATAAATCTTAAGACTGATAAAATAACCGTTGAGGGGAAATTCAAACTTGCATTTTTAAAGTATCCCCTCAAGGTTCATCCAGTTAAACATCTGAAAAGGCTATCACGGGAACCAATTTGAAAGATCACATATCTGAAATCTCCCTAGCTCGAAAGACCAAACAAATATGGGTTCCCAAGGCTGAGGCTGAGCAATTAAAGCTGAAAACAATTCTCAAACAGTCAGCCTTGGATCCCAAATCAAAAGGAATAAATTGAAACAACTGTTCATTATTAATAAGGAAGGACCCATCTCTCGATGGGTACCTAAGCGAAACTAATCTGTTTTGCAGGTCAGTCACGTGTGGCATCTTGATTCGGGTTGCTCCTACACATGACCGGACAAAAAGAACTCTTGAGCAACTATTATGAACGGTTGGGAGGAAATGTAAGGTTTGGGAACAATGCATCATCACCCATACTCGGAATAGGAGATGTCATTTGTGAGAGCTTCACGATCAGAAACGTGTCGTTTGTGCAAGGACTGAAGCACAACTTGCTTAGCATTGGCCAATTTTGTGATAACGGAATGGATATGGGCGGGAAACCATTATTAAGGTGTCAGAGAAAAACCAATCTCTGCACCATCGATCTTAAAACAGTTCGATCCCCCATATCCATCTGTCTCTTGTCCAAAGCATCTCAGGAACAAAACAATCTATGGCACAGACGTCTCTCACACTTGAATCTACCTGCAATTTGTTCCCTCTCCTCCAAGAAGCTAGTGAAAGGAATGCCTGTACTGAAGAACTCTCCCAATCACCACTGTTCTTCTTGCCATTTGGAAAAGATGAGGAACACATCACACAAATCAAAGCAATTTCCCTCCTCATCTCATCCCCAGGAGCTACTTTATATGGATCAATGTGGTCCGATGCGTGTTCAAAGCATCAATGGACGCAAATATACTTTGGTAATTGTGGATGACTACTCACGCTACACATGGACCAAGTTTTTGCGATCCAAGGACGAGACTCCAAATCTGATCATGACATTCATAAGGACCATACAGAACTATCTGCGGCAGAACGTGAAAATAGCCGGAACTGACAATGGGACAGAGTTCAAGAACAAGGAGTTGGCCGATTTCTACGAAGCTCAGAGGATTACACAATAGTTCTCTGCAACTAAAACATCACAGCATAATGGTGTAGTAGAAAGACGGAACAGAACCCTGGTGGAAGCAGCCAGAACTATGCTGATACAGTCAAAGCTTTCTCACTTCATGTGGGCTGAAGCTATCAACACGGCTTGCTTTACTCAGAACATGACTATGTGTAAGGAATAAATGTAATTAGATTTTGATGATGCTAGGATAATTAGAATTTGAAAGTACCCCTATAGAAATTTTGTATTAAAAATTTCTTTGTAGGTATTAGCATAGTCGACTTGCCAGAAACCCTCTTGGTCTTCTTGATCAGTACATCTACTAGAGTTGCTCTCCAGAGAAGCTACCAGAGTTGGGTACCAGAGTTGGCATCAGAGGTAGACATCAGAGTTCAGACCAGAAAGCCTCATCAGACTTGCTCTTACTTAGCAGAATTCGAAGGCACTTTCTAACGCCCATGAAACTAACGGGAAATTCCCTAACAGCTGGGAGCCATTCGACGGAAACATGGTACTATACACGCATTAAATGTTCAATTAATGCTGTACGTATGAAGATATATTTAAAGCTGATGATTGACCATGCGGGTATCTTTTCGTCCCCATAATAGCAAGTCGAAGGTCCAACTGGTCAAATCAACAGTACAAGCATTTAATGTAGCTGTCTTCTACACTCCAACGGGAAGACTGCTCCCAGTATATAAGATACACTTCGAAGAACTACAGGATAACTTTTCTCTCGGCATTTTGTAAAAACAACACCTTCAGCATCCAAGCTTTCTTGAGATTTCAAATTCACTCACTTCAACAAGAAAATCTTACGTTGGAAAGATATCAACTTCTTATCCTCTCATCCAACAAGAGAAAAGTTCCCCCAGTTCTTCAACACTTCGAAAGCCTCACTTATACATCCTTTGTGAAGAAGTTACATTGGAGAAATCTGTTTTTATATCAAATACTTCTTGAAAAAGAAGGGACGTCTCAAACTAACTGGAGTAAGTGAAGTGGGGATACTTCCAAGAGACTCAGTGAAACGAGACCAGCCATCACGAAGTAGGTCTGCATCCCGGGTGACAACTAGGCTTGAAGAAGACGAGGAGTGCTTCTTAAGAGCTAGGGACTAAGGCGTTGTAATCGTTAACTTACAAGCTTAGTGGAACAGTGGACTAGAGGAACACGTTGTTCCTTGAACCACTATAAAAATCCCCAGTGTCATTTACTTTACGCACTTACTTTCTGCACTCTAGACTTTAACTGATTAACTCAAAAGGTTGGACTCTGTGTCCAGCAGATCTTCCTTAAGAGTTATCAGAAAGGCATTTTCCTTAGTGTTTTTCCTGAGGCTACCCGGACAGAACCTAATCCGCTGCCAGGTCCAGCTCTGCCATCAGAACCTGACCTTCCCTGTTACCAGATTTTGACCTTCTCTAATAAGTCAGTGTTGACTTTGAGAAAAGTTTTGAAAAATCGTGAACAGTCTATTCACCCCCCCCCCCTCTAGACTGTTCCTAATATAAATGGGACCAACAAGTGGTATCAGAGCCTCCTCGTTCTTGTAATCTTTTAGGTTACTTGCTGAACAGAGATCCACTTGTTTTAGCCTCTTTCAATCTCTTGTTATGGATAACACTTTGTCA
This sequence comes from Cuscuta europaea, assembly GCA_945859875.1. Taxonomy (NCBI): domain Eukaryota; kingdom Viridiplantae; phylum Streptophyta; class Magnoliopsida; order Solanales; family Convolvulaceae; genus Cuscuta; species Cuscuta europaea. Next base: position 1,584,744 of record CAMAPE010000033.1, read on the forward strand.
AAGAACTTTATATTTTCAGTTACCAAGTTTGATGATTGGAAGATACGCATGAAAGCCAATCTCTTCGCACTACATGATGAAATGTGGGAAGTCCTAGATGCAGGTCCTTTCACTGAGTTCACCGAAGTAAACCCTGAGTACTCTGTTGGCAGTGGTCAACCCCAAATGATCACTAAGCTTCGCCATGAATGGTCTAATGAAGAAAGAAGGAAGTACAATCTTGATAACATAGCCAAGGACATTTTGTACAAGGCCATTGATGATAAATACTTCACAAGGATCAAGAAGTGCACATCTGCCAAGGCTATCTGGGATACTCTTATCCTGACAGGAGCTGGTGATGAGCAGGAGAAAGACAACAAGCTCACAATTGCCATGAAGAAGTTTGAAGACTTCAAACTTCTCCCCAAGGAATGCATAGCTGAGATGTATGCACGCCTGCTCACCTTCACTGCTGAGATTTCAGAACTTGGGAAGGAACTGACTCCCAAGGAAGTCAACTTGAAGGTTCTCAGAGGTCTACCTTCACCCTGGAAGATGAAGGTTACTGCCATGAGAGACAGCAAAGATCTCAGGACCTACAACACTGAGAAACTCATCTCTAATCTCAAATCTTATGAGTTCGAGATGAATGAAGAAGAGAAAGAAGAAGTTGAGGACAGAACAACTACTGCCCTCACAGCCAGCACCTCACGGGTAAATAACTTTGACCCTTCCTTACTTTTAACTGACGAATATATAGCTGCCTTTGCCAGGAAGTTCAGGAAATTCATGAAGCCCAAGGATGGAAGAAGTCCATCCTCTAGCAGAAAGCCATTCCAGAAATCCAAACCATCAGAAAGTAGTGGAGAGTTTCTCTGCTACAACTGCAGACAACCAGGGCACTTCAAGGCCAACTGTCCACACCCAATAGTCTCCAAAAGGCAAGGCCAAGAAGGAGAGAAGAAGTATGAGCATAGAAGGAGAAAGGCACTCATCACAGAGCAACCAGAGAAGGACCCCCGATCAGAGACAGAGTCCAGCTCAAAATCAGAGTCCGATGAGGCATTCTGTTGCCTGGATACAGAAACTGAAGACCTATGTCTTATGGGTCAATCTGATAATGAGGTAACCTCTACTTCTTCATCTAGTTTTTCTTCAGTATGCAAAGCTTTTGATTCTGATTCAATGTCAGAATTTTGGGAAGAGTTTCAAGCCATCCAAGCCACTTATTCCTCTGTCAAAGAAGAAAACAGTAAGCTTAAGGTTGAGATTCTTGACTTAAGAAACGAGGTTGAAACCAAAATCAATCTTCTGATTAAGGAGAGAGATCAGCTGGAAGCTGAAAATGTTTCTCTTCTCAAGAGAATAAGAGAAATAGAGCCTCTTGAGATTAAATACAAAGCTTACCAGAAGGCCCAGTCTTCCATGGAAAAGATTGTACTTGATCAACAAATTGGCGTTGGTTTTGGTCTTGGTTATGGCTCAACAGAATCAGGTGAGCCTTCCATAATGCCTAGCACCAGAGTTGCTGCTACGGCAGATAAGGTCATAGTGCCACTGATTTCTAGCCCCATTTGCCAAGCTAGTGTATCTGGTACTAAGGTTGTTCATGAGAAGGTCAGACCAGATAAGCAAAAGATAAAGGTTCAACCCAAACAAAATTTGAAAAATAATGAACCTGGCAGAAAACTTAACAACAAGAAAAGTTTTCAAAATAACAGAAATCAAAGACAGAAATTGATCAGACATTCTCATGACTACCCCACCAGAAATGACCACCAGAAAGGCAAATATCAAGAGAAGGTAAACTTCAGGCAGAAGACGTTGGCTGGTCAATCTTAGAAGCCCAAAGCTTACCGCCCCTCTGCTCTTGATAGTATATGGGACTTCTACCCAACCAAAAAGGCTATGCAAAAGTACGTAAACAGGAAGCATGATCCTCACAAGCATCTGCCTAAAGTGAATCACACCTCCGTTTACTATGACTACCAGGTGGACAAACACAAATTACTCCTTTTCCCTCAAGTACCTTTCGGCAAAAGGAGTGAGGGACTCCTGATAGAGTATATGGCCCGAGAACACCCGGCCCACAGACTCCTACTACTCCAGTGGAAGCCGAACAGGCCCGAATCACGGCGCCCAGAGTACCAAACAGCCCGCAATACGCACCAGGGGTGCCTTCGCCCCCCTGGCCAAAGGCTCCAAACTATCACAACGTGGATATTTCGAACAAACAGAGGAACTGGGAGAAAACGGCGAAAACAGTAGCCCTCGGCACCTGGAGCCCTCGGCACCCAGGGGTCCTCGGCACTAAGAGCCCTCGGCTAGTCCACTGCAGCCGAGGGCACCTCTCCCGACATAATATCCGCCTCACATGCGTACAGATCACTGTACCCTGTACAGATGTCCCATCCAACAGCCGCATTAAATGCGGCCACATGCGGCTGCCAACGCCAACCAGTTGAGGTGACCTCTCGGCCAATAGGCGCTTGACACGTGTCCCTGTCCGGCATTTATTGCTACTATAAATAGCACCCGATTTCCCCATTTGTAACCACGACATTCATACTGAATACACTCTCTCTTACTTACTTGTGCTCTGACTTCTCTCTAAGTTATTCTCAGCAATAACCCCTCGGATATATACCCCCCGGGTAGACTATCCATCATTTGGTGCTCTCGTTGAGAGGTCGAACAAATCAAGTAAGAAACCCTCCCCCTTCGCCAAACACTATCCCTCTACCAAAATGGTGAGAACAACACGTGCCAACTCCAAAAACGTAGAAGACAAGAACCTGGCCCTCGGCGACGTCAACGCCCCCGAAGCCTCTCACAGGGCTCCCGAGGGCGGTGTCATCGCTGGGCTGGAACAGGTGGCTGTCAACCTACGCCTTCAGATCCAACAGAATGCCCCCGATGCCTGCCTCGGCATCGAGACCAAGAAGAAAAATCGGAGCGATGACCAAGTCAGCCCTCCGGTTCTCACCATTGACGTACAATCGGCGCTCTCCGCCTTCATCCAAACGCTCACTCAGAACCCGGGTGCCTTCGACACCCTGGCTCCGGCTCAACCCCAGGGTGGGGAGAACATCATCCTTCCCCCTCTGCCACACCCCTTCGGAAACCCCACCCCTCGGGTTGGGAACGTCGAAGGGGTAGTGGCCCAAGATACGTCCTCCCAGGAAGTTCAGTCCCGGGACCGCCACAATGACAACAGAGAAAGGCCCCGCACTTCCGCCCTCAACCGGCTCGGAGGAGGGCCAGACCGCCGAGGGGTCCAAGACCGCCTCGGAGGGAAAGCACTCCAAAGGCCCCAGGAAAGCGGAGGGTCTGTCTCGAGGGCAGACGAGGAGCGTCCCCCTCGGGACAAAGGCAAGGCACCCCTTCATGCCAATGATGCTCGCCACCAGATCAACCAGGCCCACTCGGCCTGGGTTCGTTCGCAGGGGGCGGAGACCCTCCCGAAGGATCCCCGGGACGAAATTATTGCGGCCCTCCAACGCCGGCTTGATGAAATGGAGGCCAACAAAGCTCACGCCACCACCTCCACCCCTCATTCAGATCTCAAATACGAGGCCATGATGGCCAAAATGGAGGAATTACAGAAGAAGGTGGCCGAGGGCTCCGGGGAACCCGTCATCCAGCTCCGGACCCGGACGCCATTTACCCCAAGGGTACTGGCGGCCCGGATCCCGGAAAAATACCGAGGGCAGCACATACAGCCCTATAACGGGAAGACGGACCCCCAGGAACACTACAGCAAATATCAAAACAGCATGATGATGGTAGGGGCGTCGGACGAATATTTGTGTCGCTGGTTCCTCTCCACCTTAGAGGGGCCGGCATACGAATGGTTCAACCGGCTGCCCGAGGGCTGCATTGATTCGTGGCAAGAACTCGCCCAGCGATTCTTGACACAATTTGCCGGGAGGCGTCGCACAAGGAAGCACTTCTCCCACCTCCTAACCATACGCCAGAAGAGGGATGAGACCCTTCGGGACTTCCTGGAGCGCTGGAGGACGGAGGCCGACAAAGTCGACGGTGCTGATGACGGGACCCTCCTGGCCCTCCTACAAACCGTTCTCCGCACCGGCAACTTTTCAAGGAGCCTCATCATTGAACCCCCCCGCGACTACATAAGGGCTTTGCAGCGGGGGGACCGATATGCTGAGGCCGAGGAGGTGGAGAAATATCACCAGCATCCGGATCAGCAGCCCCCGAGGGCTGACAATAAAAACAATCGAGGGCCGGGGGCTCCTCCAAATCACCCCAAATCTTCAGGACCCTCTGATGATCGCCCTCGGCAAGGCCAAGCCAAGCCCGGGGGAGGTTATAAGAGCAACCCTAAGACTTGGGCACAGCCCATACTCCTGGACCGCCCTCGGACACCATTGACGCACCCCGTCAGCATCATCCTTGATTTTGCCGAGGAGAGGGGCCTCGTTGAGCGCGACTCTCGCGCACCCCCGGAGGTACATTCTATCAACCCTCAGTTCCCATATTGTCGCTTCCATCGGCACCAGGGGCACAGAACCGATGACTGCCATCAGCTAAAGACGGCCATCGAGAGATTAATACAAGCGGGGCACCTGTCCCAATTTGTTCAGAGCCCTCGGCAGGAGGGACCTTCTCATCAAGGGCCTCCCCGAGGGCACCACACGAAGGTGAACGCTTGGGTAAACCCGAATACCATCCCCCTCGGCAAGAAGAGGGAGATTGGAAACTTGGAAGAAGAGGAGGAGGAATACCCCCACTACCAGGAGAAAAAACGCCACATCCTCATGATCACCGGTGGCAATACAGGGGGCGATTCCACCAGCCAGCGGAAGAAGTGGGCTCAATCGCTTTACGTGGGGGAGGTCACTCATATGCCCCCGGTAAAGCGACTGAGTGAGGAACCCATCACCTTCACCAACGCAGATCTCCCTCCTACTTCATCTCCTCACAGGGATGCCTTGGTGATTCGGACTGAAATGAACGACACCATCATTCACCGAACTTACATTGACACAGGCAGCTCCGTCAATGTAATGTACCTCAGCACCTTCAGAGAGCTGCATCTGGAGAGAGGGTCCCTTCGGCCCATTAAGACCCCTCTTGTCGGCTTCACCGGCGATACGATTGATTCCGAGGGGGTAATAACCCTCCCGGTGATCTTTGGCGACGGGCTCCATAGAGCCCAGCTCGAAGTGGAGTTCGTCGTTGTCAACATCGACTGCGCCCACAACATTATACTCGGCCGGCCAGCCCTCGAGGACCTCGAGGCCATCATCTCCATGAGGCACCTCTGCCTCAAGTTCCCCGCCGAGGGGGGCATTGGCTACTCCCGGGGGAATCAGAAAATCGCCCGTGCCTGCTATCTTCAAGTCACTAAGAAGGTGAGTAAGACGGAATTTCGTGTGAACACCATCACCGGAACCATAGACCAAGAAGAAAAAAGGCCGAGGGCTGAACCAGCCGAGGACGTAGAAGACTTTGCGCTCGATCCGGCCCAGTCGGAGAGAGTCGTGAAGGTTGGAGCCCAACTCCCTGAAGATCTGAAGACCGGTATCACCGACGCCCTCCGCGCCTACTCCACTGTCTTTGCATGGGGGCCGGAGGACATGCCGGGAATTAGCCGAAGGGTCATCACCCACCGCCTCTCGGTGGACCCCTCGGCAAAAGCAGTGCAACAACGAAGAAGACCCCTCTCCGCCGAAAGGAGGGAATTTTTGAAGAAGGAGGTCGCCATGCTCCTCTCCATTAAGCACATCAAGGAGGTGAAATATCCCTCATGGCTAGCGAATGTAGTCCTCGCACAGAAGCCCCCTACCTTCCGCATGTGCGTGGACTACACCGATCTCAACAAGGCGTGCCCTATGGATCCATTCCCTCTACCAAATATTGATCAACTGGTGGATGAGACCGCAGGGTGTGAGATCATGTCCTTCCTCGATGCCTTCCGAGGGTATCACCAAATTTTCATGCACGAGGAAGACGCCGAAAAAACTGCCTTCATGACTCCCGAGGGCATCTTCTGCTACCTAGTAATGGCCTTCGGCCTAAAGAACTCAGGGGCCACTTACACCCGGATGGTGGCCCGGGTTTTTCAAGCCGTCCTAGGGCGCACCATGGAGGCCTATGTCGACGACATGATCGTCAAGAGCAAGCAATCTTCCAGCCATGCTGACGACCTCCGGGAAATCTTCGCCATCATGCAAAAGTTCAACCTTCGGCTAAACCCGAAGAAGTGCACCTTCGGCGTCCAAGGGGGCAAGTTCTTGGGCTACATGGTGAGCCGAAGGGGTATTGAGGCCAATCCCGAGAAGATCCAGGCCATCATCAACATGGAGCCCCCACGCAATGTGAAGGAAGTTCAACGGTTGACGGGCCGCCTGGCAGCCCTCAACCGCTTTCTATCTAAATCAGCGGAGAAATCTCTACCCTTCTTCCAGATCATGAGGAAGACGGCTGGCTTTCTATGGACTCCGGAATGCCAGGGGGCTTTCGACGAACTCAAGCGATATCTATCTTCACCCCATGTGCTCTCAAAACCAAAGGTGGGGGAGACCCTCTATCTCTACCTTGGGGTCAGCCCGGCAGCCATCAGCTCCGTACTCATCCGGAGGAAGACGGCATCCAACATGCCATCTTCTATGTAAGCAAGACCCTAAGGGAGGCCGAGCTCAGGTACTCCCCTGTGGAAAAAACGGTGTTAGCCATCGTTTGGACTGTCAAGAAGTTGGGCCACTACTTTCAAGCTCACCCGGTTCAGGTCCTCACTCATCAACCCCTCGGTGCCCTCATGAGGAGCCCCACCAGCTCCTCCCGAATGGTGAAATGGGCTATCTTCTTGAGCCAGTACAACATTGACATCCGTCCGAGGCCTGCCATCAAGGGCCAAGCCCTGGCGGACTTTGTGACGGAGTGTACCGCAAGGGCAGCCACGGACGGGGAGCCCTCGGCTACCTCGGACGACTGGTGGACCCTCTACACCGATGGCTCCTCCGCGACCAAAGCATGCGGGGGAGGGGTAGTCCTCATTACTCCCGAGGGCTTCAGAGCCTACTATGCAATCCGCTTCTCCTTCAAAGTCTCAAACAACGAGGCCGAATATGAGGCCCTCCTATGTGGCCTTCGGCTGGCTGCCAACATGAGGGCTCGGCAGATCCATATCAAATGCGACTCCAAGTTGGTCGTTGGCCAAATCTCCGAGGAATATGAGGCCAAGGAGGGAAGAATGAAACAGTACAAGGAAGCGGCCAAGGAGTTGCTTAAGGCATTTGAGGCACACTCTCTCACTCAAATACCGAAGGCTCAGAACTCCGAGGCCGACATATTATCTAAGCTCTCGGCCGACTCCCCCGAGCACATCTCCAAAATTGCCAAAATTGAGGAACTCAGCCTCTCAAGTATCCATGCAAGCCCCATTATGAACATACAGCAACGCCAAGAGGATTGGATCTCAGATATCACCGCCTTCATCTCCACAGGGCAACTACCCGAGAATGAGACCCGCGCTAAACTGGCAAAGCTGAGGGCTCCTAGCTACACCATCGAAGATGGAAGGCTCTACAAACGATCTTACAATGGCACGCTACTTCGGTGCCTTCATCAAGATGAAGCTGAGGTCGCAATGGAGGAAGTGCACAGTGGCACTTGCTCAGCTCACCAGGGACCCTTCTCCATGTCCCGAAGGCTCATTCTCCAGGGCTACTTCTGGCCAACCATGGCCAGAGATTGTGCCGACCTTGCCCGGAGGTGCACCGCATGTCAACATTTCCAGAAAGCCCCCGACAGGCCAGCGGTCAACTATGCCCCCATCAGCACATCTGTCCCTTTTTCTCGATGGGGGATAGACCTTGTGGGCCCTCTGCCGAGGGGTACCTCCAACAACAGGTACATCATTGTGGCCATCGACTACTTTACCAAGTGGGTGGAGGCTGAGCCCCTCACTAGTATCACAGAGGCGAAGTGCCGTCATTTTGTCCTCAAGAACATCCTCACAAGGTTTGGTGTCCCCCAGCAGATCATCTCCGACAATGGGACACAATTTGAGGCAACCCCCTTCTGTGCCCTTCTGGAGGCATGGGGCATCAAACACACCTTCTCCTCTGTTGCCTACCCTCAAGGCAACGGGCAAGTAGAGAATGCCAACCGGACCTTGCTCGAGGGCCTCAAAAAGAAGCCGGAGGCCGAGGGCGGTGGCTGGGTGGAAGAACTCCACAATATCCTGTGGGCCTACCGCACCACCCCTCGGCGAGCAACAGGTGAAACACCCTTCTCCCTCTGCTACGGTTTTGAAGCCAAAGCTCCTACGGAAGTCACCCTTCCCACCCGAAGGGTGATCCAATATGACCCCGAGGTCAACGACAGCAACATGGCCCTCGACCTCCACCTCATTTCAGAACGCCGGGAGCAGGCCTTCATCCGGGCAGAAAATTACCGAAGGCAAGTCAAAAGCTACATCAACGCCAAAGTTCGCACCAGAGAATTCCAAGTGGGGGACTATGTCCTCCGGAGGAGGGAAGCCAGCCAACCAACCGAGGGAGGAAAAATGGCACCAAAATTCGAAGGCCCCTACATCATAGCAGCCATCATCAAACCTGGGACTTACAAGCTCAAACGCCCCAACGGGAAAGAGGTCCCTAGGCACTGGAATGTACACCATTTAGTTAAATTTTACCAATAATGTAAGAGCGGCCAAACCCTCATAACTAATGAATGTACTATCCTATGGCCCAAGGCCTCCACTTTTGAGGAATGAAGACACATTCAAGACACCACACCCTCATACTGACTACAGGCCCCATGCCTCACCACAAGAAGAACCCCCTCCGGCACCAAGTGCCGAGGGCGGACACCATCAACACCTACAACAACAGGAGAACACCATGTGTTTTCGAACAAGACCCCTCGGTACCAAGTACCGAGGGTGGGAACTCCCGTCACCAACGACAAGGAACGCCATGTGTTTTATTTCCCTTCGGCACCCAGTGTCGAGGGTACATCCCCACCTTCAACATCAAAAAAGAAAAGATAAGAACACCAAGTGTTCCTACAGAAGACCCTTCGGCACCCAGTGCCGAGGGTACACCTCCATCACGAACATCAAAACGAAGAAAAACACAAAATGTTTCAAAGAAGACCCATCAGCACCCAGTGCCAGGGATATGCTCTCCTATCAACTTCCAAACATCTGTTGGGAAACACCAAGTGTTTCCTCCGAGGGCCCTCCGGCACCAAACACTCCAATCAAAACACCAAGTGTTTCATTTGAAGACCCTTCGGTACCAAGTACCGAGGGTAGACACCTCCATCAACTGCAACAAAAGAGAACACCAAGTGTTCCTACAGAAGACCCCTCGGTACCAAGTACCGGGGGCTACACATCGAAACTAACACCAAGTGTTGTTTCTAAAAGACGTACCCCACGAGGACACATATACCGAAGGTGCCACCATCGGTGCCGGCGGCACGTAGTGCCCCCGGCCATTTGCAACTAGTGTGCAAATGAAAACCCTTCCTTGAAACGCTTTCCGCGTCACTACCCCCAGGGTATGACAAGCATGAGAAATGCCCAGGATTCGACTTTCAAAAATGGAACGCTATCCGCGTCATCACCCCAAGGGTATGACAGGCACGAGAAATGCCCATGATTCGACTTCCAAACGGAAATGCTCCCCGCGCCACCACCCCAAGGGTGTGGCAGGCCACGGACTATGTCTAGCGCCGAGGGGACGACTTTCAAAAATGAGGCGCTTTCCGCGCCATCCCCCAAGGGGAGGCAGGTTACAGACCACCATATCTTGTGCCCAGGAAACGACCCTCGATCCCCTCGGAACTCGGAAGGTTAACCCGAGGGAGGAGAGCCATTGGTGTATTCTGATGGCCTCTTGATAGGCCCAGCCTTACCAAGAAACCAAGTTTCTTGATGCCTTCCCTTCACCACCAACCAAAAAAAAAAGGGTGAAGGGGAGTAGACTCGGCGAGAAATCAAAGAGTACACTCTAACAGATCACAACATGCTGAGGGCTCCCCACGGGAACACCTCCGGTAATTGAAGGCTCCTATTTCCCGAAGGATACTACTCAAACAAATAGCATCAAGAAACGGCTAAGTCCACTGCCTGGTCACCTCTGGTCACACAAACACCGAAGGCTTCAACAATACAAAGGGACTGGACTATCCAAGGTCCACAAAACGGTACTTCAAACAAATACCGAATGCATCTGTTATGCACTAATACCGAGGGCCCCTACCCCATTACACGGGACACAACTGGCTAAGTCAGACTCTACAACTTTTCAAAGTGTATGCCGAGGGCACACACTCCTCATTGGCTTTCTTCACAACAACAGGATTCCACACTTTTCCTAAGTCCACACTTTTGGAAAATGACAGCAACCGGAGGTTAATATGTCACCAGACAACCGAAGGCATCTATTACAAATTATCAAAAGCCAACCGAGGGGGACTATTCCAAGATATTTGCCCCTCGGACAGACTCCTCACTGACCGAAGGTCCAACATCTACGACACACTGTGAAATTTTGCTAAGTTCCACATATTTGGCCCTCGATCAAAAACTCATACAACTCAAGGGCCCCACGATCACCCGAAGGGTCCTATTCATATACCCGGAGGGCTCTACATCCGGAAGCTCAACATCACTTTACGCCCAAAAAATATTCTAAGTCCTAAATGAGTAGCCCCCGGGCATCTCGCAAAGTGATGCAGAGTCAGAGGGCACCTATCACCCGGAGGCGACACAAGGAAGCAGCACTTGGAAAAAATTCTAAGTCCTAAAGATTGGGCCCCCGGCCCAATCAATATTACAGCCAAGGGAATATGATAGCCGAAGGCTATGCGATACAACAGCACTTAGAATAAATTCTAAGTCCTACATATTTCCCCCCCGGTCAACTACTCATACATCAAGAAGGGATGCCATTTCCCGAAGGCTCCCAAGGGAAAAGCTACACTTGGAAATCTTTCTGAGCCCTACATATTTCACCCTTAACTTATAAAGGGACCCAATAGCCGAAGGCTACCTATCAATCAAAGGCTACAGTACACAAGGAATCAACACTGAGGAAAATTTTCTAAGTCCTAAAGAATTGGCCCCCGACCTAATCAACATTCCAGTTGGGGCTCCACAGTAGCCGAAGGCTACATGACATACTACACTTGCGAAAATTTTCTAAGTCCTGTACATTGGGCCCTCGGTCCAATATTCACGCATCGGGAAGGAGGCTACCAGCCGAGGGCATCCGAAGGCCAAACTACACCTAGAAATTTTTCTAAGTACTAGGAATTGGGTTCTCAACCTAATCACCACACAACAATGGAACTACAAACATCCGAAGGCCCTAGGGTGTGCTACACTTAGGAAAATTTTCTAAGTCCTAATTACTGCTGTGCCCTCGGTTGTATATCCAGCAAAGGGTGCCCAACTGCCGAAGGCTACAACCGTATTCAAACACTTAGAAAATATTCTAAGTCCTAGACATACATTCAAAAATACCGAAGGCATACACTCAAGAAAAACGGAGGCATACATTCAAGAAGAAAGGAATTAGAGAAAACAAGCCATATATACAAAGCCCGAAGGCAGACATTCATCAATCGGCAAAAAGAAAGAGTAAATGTGATAGTTACAAAGATGGCCGGGGCCGAAAACATGAGAATGTGATCATTACAAGTGTGTTCAAATTACTGAGTATAAATTACAAATTAAACAACGTCATTTCCGGGGGCCGCCTCCTCCGATGGCTTCGAGGTAACCTCTGCATCGGCCTCAGGTTCATCACCCTCGGCTTCCTTCATGAGCTCTGTATCCTCTAGGTCCGGCCTCTCGACATCGGAGGGGAGAGGAACACGGACGTCTGGCTGCAGGGGGGAGCCCGTATGCCACCGGGTCGAAGTCCTTTGGCTCAATCTTCAAGTGGCGAGCCATCCTCCAGTAGATGAGGGCTTGGGTGAAAAACTCGCCCCCATCATAGTATTGTTTACCCTTTCGGGAAACCCACTCCACACCAGGCCCATCGCACCACTCGTCAACCGAGGACTCGACGACCGAGGACAGCCATTGCTTGTGCTCCTCGGCCCGCCACCCCCCTGCCAAGAACCCCGAGATTGCGTCCCCTCGGGCTCTCTCGACGGCTTCCATCTTCGCGGCCTCGGCCTCCCTGGCAGCTCTCTCCAAAGCCTCAGCTGCGGACCTCTCAGCCTCCGCCCTGCCCCGATTTGCGGCCTCCGCCCGCAGGGTCATCTGCCGAAGGCTCTCCTCCAGCATAGCCATCTGCCGGACAGCATCAACATTCTGGCGGATGAGCTCCCGCATCTTAGCATCCTGCTCATCCTTGCGAAGGCGCCACTCCTCTAGCCGCCGGGCCTACTCCCCGAGGGCAATGCAGGTCTACAAAAACAAAGGAGTTAGCAGGGCCGAACATGGTTGCTTAGCTCAAAGTAAAGAAGAAAGATATAACTATCGAAGACTTACCGTGAGGGAAGATCGGAGGATCCTCTCCTCAAGGGCTTCATCTTCATCAGCCCCGAGGGCTACTCTGTCAATCTCGAGGGTTATGCCTCTCAGAAGCGCCCTCGGGTCAGCCGTGCCGTTCATCACGGCCGTACCAGCCGGGAGGGAAACCATAAGGACCTCGGAAGATGGCCCCTGAACACCCGACGGCACTTTCGCCACCGGCATCTCCTCATGCGCCCCGGAGGCGGGGCATTCATCAACAATGATCACCGGGGGGACTTTCTTCCCGGCATCCCCGGTCTTGGGCTTTTTGCCCTCGGGATCTCTGCCCGTGCCCTTCCTCTTGGCGGCGGCAGTCGCGTCAGCACTTGGGCCCGCCGATGGCCCCTCCGGCTTCTTGAAAAAGTCACCGGCGGGTTTCGGGACACCAGCGTCCGTCCCCCTCGGGCCCTTGGAAGGTTTTTTCTTCTTCAGGTCCGCAAGGCCTTTGACGTTCATCATTTTCACTGGGATACCTGCAAAAATAGTATGGGGTTAAAATCGAGGGGTTACTAACCGAAGGCACAAGGAATAAAAAAAAACGAACAGATAAACTATGTGCTAAGATATGAAAACCAAGGGCCCTCGTAGACTACCTCCTGCTCCCCCGAAGGCCTCAGCAAAAATGGGGTACTTCTCGTCCGCTTCCCCAATGAAGCGGTATCTCCGAAAGCCGAGGGCGTAGAGTCCCTTATCGGCAGTGTAGTCTTTGATAGAGACCTGCTTCGTGCGACCCTCCGGGATTTTGGCTATCACCAGGCCATCTTTCTCGAGAGCGGCGCTTCCAACCTTCGGATGCCGACGGAAGCGATCCCGAAGTTCCGCCGGAAATGGGTTCTCAGCAACTCTGACGTAGCACCAGCGCTCCTTCCAGCCCTTATTGGACGAAGGCGCCTCCGTAAATAGCTTCCACCTGGCTACCTGCTGCAGGTTGGCGAAGCCCTCGGCATTCGCGTGACCCCCTCGACAGAGGTTGAAGCTCTGGAAGAACAAGTCCAGGCTGGGGGTCACCCCTCGGTCCCTACAGAGGTTCAAAAAACCCGCCACGTAGGAGTGGCTATTAGGTGTCAGCTGGCAGGGTACCAAGCCAACAAACCTCAGGTACTCCCGGAGGAAGGGGTGCAGAGGGAACCGAAGGCCCATGGAGACCGACAGTACGTGTACTGCAATACACCCCTCGGGCGCCCGAGATAGCACGTCGTCAACTCTCGGCTCGACCACCACGGCCGAGGGCCCTACGTGTAGCTGCGTGACGTAGAGGTCCGCCCTGTCCGCCTTCGACTTTATCTCCAAGGCAGCAGTATTGAGCCAGGAATACCCCTCCGGCATATCTACGGGTTTCCCCTGATCAGCAGCAACAATCTTCTTCTTGGGGGCAGCTGCCTTGGCCTTCTTCTTCCCGGGGGCCACCCGGATGGGAACTGCATTCAGCGGCTGAGAGGTACTGGCCTCACCAGCACCCCGAGGGGGAAGGACGGCCACAGTAACCTTCGCCCTCTCCTTTTCCTCTTCCTCCTCAGCAACTTGGACGGCGAGGGCCAACTCCTCATCTTCGGCGGTCCGCTCGAACTCCTCGGCCTCGGCCATCAGATCCTTCTGCACCTCGGTGGCGAGAGCTGCATCACCACCATCCGAGGGCTGACTGCTACTGGACTCCACGTCGGAGATGCCTTCGTCCTCCATCGAGGGCGCCCCCGAGATGTCTTGAGAATCACTCTGGGACGACATTCTAACTCTAGCTCGAGGGCTCTGGGGAACTAAGGTTTTCTAGAGAATTCTATCTCCTAACCTAAGGGCACAAGGCACAGCTAAATACTCAAATGGAGCTGAGGGCGGAAGGAGAACTGACCTCTGAAAGTTGCTGTGATCGAGGGTGATTTTCTCTCTCTAGAAAAATTCCGGCAGAGCTTCGCTGAGACAGATGATCGCACAAGAAGAAATGGCTCTGGCTCCGGGGTATTTATAGGCGCTGGAATCCGGGCTTGGGCCCGGAAACCGGGCCTCCGGACGGGCCGTCATCATTACACGCCGTGTTTTCACCCAACCGGTGACGCCGCCCACGGGCAGCCAACCGTCCAACGCCACGTGTCCTCCTCCCCCAACGGCTATAAACCTGACGTTACATATTCCAACGTCTATATTTCCAACGGCTATATTCTGGAAGCCCTCGGGTTTTCTACTTCACTCCACTTCTTCAAGGAGAGCCTCCGGGTACACTTACCCAGAGACGCCCCCGGGTTGTGCCCCACACAGCACATAACAGACGCCTTCGGGATCACTCCTTTAGAAACCCAGGGCTTCATATCAGGGCACCCCTCGGGGATTCCCCCTCAGCACTGTAAGAACCGGGTAGCCCCCGGGGAGTTGCCTCATTGACGGATAGCCTACGGCACACGGGTAATGGGAGCCCTCGGGTATCTTCATCACCAACAAATCAACAAACAGTGGACCCCCCGGTAACAACTCCACTGCTGCCGTCATCCATCAGGCCCTCGATCCCCAGATTGAGGGGCTCCCCTTCGGCACCCCCAGGACATCAACAGCAAGCCTTCGGCTAATCAACACATGAGCCCTCAAAAAAAGAAGAACCTTCGGCATTACCGTTATTCTCCATTTTTGACCAAGGTTTCGCATTTTCGATTCATCGTTGGGGGAATTCGGTGCACTCTTTTTCCCTCATTAGGATTTTTTCCCCCAGGGTTTTTCCTAATGAGGTTTTTAACGAGGCATCCCCCCAAAATGAAACGAAAAGCGTCAGCCTTCGGCCCACAACAGCAACGCAACTACTCTACTCCTTTTCACCACTTTACAAGTGCCTCAAGGAGTGGGGGACTGGAGAACCCCCTCGGGAAAATCATTAAATTACAAAATTAGTGAAATTTCAACAAACGACAAAGCAAGCCCTCAAGTCCCGACATGTGGGTAACTGAGGGACTGCCTTCGGCAGGGACATGCAAACAACAAAACCAACCTCAGAAATTACAACGGAACAACGGCAGGGGACAAACACAAATTACTCCTTTTCCCTCAAGTACCTTTCGGCAAAAGGAGTGAGGGACTCCTGATAGAGTATATGGCCCGGGAACACCCGGCCCACAGACTCCTACTACTCCAGTGGAAGCCCAACAGGCCCAGAAGGTCCAACAGGCCCGAATCACGGCGCCCAGAGTACCAAGCAGCCCGCAAAACGCACCAGGGGTGCCTTCGGCCCCCTGGCCGAAGGCTCCAAACTATCACAGCGTGGATATTTCGAACAAACAGAGGAACTGGGAGAAAACGGCGAAAACAGTAGCCCTCGGCACCTGGAGCCCTCGGCACTCAGGGGTCCTCGGCGCTAAGAGCCCTCGGCTAGTCCACTGCAGCCGAGGGCACCTCTCCCGACATAATATCCGCCTCACATGCGTACAGATCACCGTACCCTGTACAGACGTCCCATCCAACAGCCGCATTAAATGCGGCCACATGCGGCTGCCAACGCCAACCAGTTGAGGTGACCTCTCGGCCAATAGGCGCTTGACACGTGTCCCTGTCCGACATTTATTGCTACTATAAATAGCACCCGATTCCCCCATTTGTAACCACGACATTCATACTGAATACACTCTCTCTCTTACTTACTTGTGCTCTGACTTCTCTCTAAGTTATTCTCAGCAATAACCCCTCGGATATATACCCCCCGGGTAGACTATCCATCAAGTCTCCAAAAGGCAAGGCCAAGAAGGAGAGAAGAAGTATGAGCATAGAAGGAGAAAGGCACTCATCACAGAGCAACCAGAGAAGGACCCCCTATCAGAGACAGAGTCCAGCTCAAAATCAGAGTCCGATGAGGCATTCTGTTGACTGGATACAGAAACTGAAGACCTATGTCTTATGGGTCAATCTGATAATGAGGTAACCTCTACTTCTTCATCTAGTTTTTCTTCAGTATGCAAAGCTTTTGATTATGATTCAATGTCAGAATTTTGGGAAGAGTTTCAAGCCATCCAAGCCACTTATTCCTCTGTCAAAGAAGAAAACAGTAAGCTTAAGGTTGAGATTCTTGACTTAAGAAACGAGGTTGAAACCAAAATCAATCTTCTGATTAAGGAGAGAGATCAGCTGGAAGCTGAAAATGTTTCTCTTCTCAAGAGAATAAGAGAAATAGAGCCTCTTGAGATTAAGTACAAAGCTTACCAGAAGGCCCAATCTTCCATGGAAAAGATTGTACTTGATCAACAAATTGGCATTGGTTTTGGTCTTGGTTATGGCTCAACAGAATCAGGTGAGCTTTCCATTATGCCTAGCACCAGAGTTGCTGCTACGGCAGATAAGGTCATAGTGCCACTGATTTCTAGCCCCATTTGCCAAGCTAGTGTATCTGGTACTAAGGTTGTTCATGAGAAGGTCAGACCAGATAAGCAAAAGATAAAGGTTCAACCCAAACAAAATTTGA
Organism: Cuscuta europaea; assembly: GCA_945859875.1. Classification (NCBI taxonomy): domain Eukaryota; kingdom Viridiplantae; phylum Streptophyta; class Magnoliopsida; order Solanales; family Convolvulaceae; genus Cuscuta; species Cuscuta europaea. The sequence continues at coordinate 1,601,663 of CAMAPE010000033.1, forward strand.
AAAATAATGAACCTGGCAGAAAACTTAACAAGAAAAGTTTTCAAAATAACAGAAATCAAAGACAGAAATTGACCAGACATTCTCATGACTACCCCACCAGAAATGACCACCAGAAAGGCAAATATCAAGAGAAGGTAAACTTCAGGCAGAAGACGTTGGCTGGTCAATCTTAGAAGCCCAAAGCTTACCGCCCCTCTGCTCTTGATAGTATATGGGACTTCTACCCAACCAAAAAGGCTATGCAAAAGTACGTAAACAGGAAGCATGATCCTCACAAGCATCTGCCTAAAGTGAATCACACCTCCGTTTACTATGACTACCAGGTAGACAATGGGTACCACCCACCAAGGTTTCACTTGATGAGACCAAAGTGGTACCGGCTGCCAAGACTGCATAACCCCCTAGGACCCAACATTGCTTGGGTACCTAAATCTTCCTTTTATTAATGCAGGAACTGTGTGCTGGAGCAATCTCTGAGCAAGACTGGTATATTGATAGTGGATGCTCCAGGCACATGACAGGTGACAAGAGTTGCCTTACAGAGTTCCAGAAAATCAAAGGGCCCAGAGTTACCTTTGGTGGTAATGATAAAGAAGGGCAAACTAAAGGAAGATGGAAACTGATCAAGAACCAGATAATCATTGATGATGTCTCATATGTTAAAGGCCTAAAATTCAACCTGCTGAGTGTTAGTCAATTCTGTGACAAAGGCTACACAGTTGAATTCTCCAAAGAAGGTTGTTCTATCAAGCATGAGACAACTAAGGAAGTGGTTCTAACAGCTACCAGGAAAAGAAACATTTATGTTGTTGATTGGTCTTCTGCAAAAGAAGGAATTTGTCTGATTGCCAAAGGAGATTCAAAACTTAGCAGGGAATGGCACAACAAGCTGAGTCACTTGAATTTCAAAACAATCAACAAACTAGCAAGGGATCACATTGTTGATGGTCTGCCCAACATTGTGTACAAGAAGGAGAACCTGTGCAGTGCATGCCAGAAAGGAAAACAACAGAAGAACTCCTTCAAACCCATTGCTGGAGATCTCTCTACAAGTCCTCTAAATCTGATCCACATGGATTTATTTGGACCAGTTGAGACTCCAAGTGTTGGTGGCAAGAAGTACACCCTAGTCATGGTTGATGACTACTCAAGATACACTTGGACAATCTTTCTGATGAAAAAGAATGAGACTCTACAGAAACTACCATCTATGTTGAAGCTATTACAGAATGAGCAGAATCAGAAAGTCAAGACTATCAGATCAGATAGAGGAACAGAGTTCGTGAACAGAGTTATAGAGGAATTATGTGACCAGAATGGAACCATGCATCAACTCTCTGCAACCAGAACTCCTCAACAGAATGGAGTTGCAGAAAGAAGAAATAGAACATTGAAAGAAGCTGCAAGGACCATGATTGCTGAATCTGGTCTACCTCTCAGATATTGGGCTGAAGCAATCAACACTGCATGCTATACTCAGAATCGAAGCATGATTCACAGGACTCATCAGAAGACCCCTTATGAACTATGGAAAGGAAGAAAACCGAACATCAGCTACTTTCATGCATTTGATATAAATGCTATGTACTCAACAATGGAAAGGAACATCTCAAAGTGTTCCCAGAAAAAGCTGATGAAGGCATGTTCTTAGGCTATTCAAGCACAAGCAAAGCCTATAGAATACTTAACAAAAGGACTCTACTTGTTGAAGAATCGATTCATGTCAAGTTTGATGATCTCAACTCTGTTGAGAGCATAACCGAGAACGTGGAGAAAGTGAATCTTGAAAAATCACCAGAAGTGGTCACACCAGAGACAGTCGCACCAGAGTTGGTCACCAACTCTGTCAACCCAATTCATCTTCAGAATCCCATTCTGCAAGACAAAGATAGTGATGAAGACTCAGAAGATGAACAAGAAAGACCTAGACAACCATTATCAGAACCTGATTTAACTTGGTTAAGAGATCATCCTTCAACCCAAGTGATTGGACAAATCAGAAGTGGAGTACAGACCAGATCTGCTACAACAAGAAGAGAAGCAATGCTTGTCTGCTACATATCTCATATGGAACCTATGACAGTAGAAGAAGCTCTTGTAGACTCAAATTGGATTAATGCAATGCAAGAAGAGCTCACTCAATTTGAGAGGAAGTCAAACAAGTTCCTAGGACTGCAAGTCAAACAAGTTCCAGAAAGAATCTTTATCAACCAATGGAAGTACACCAGAGACCTAATCAAGAAGTTTGGAGTAGAAGGCAAATCCTCAGTGAAGATTCCCATGAACACTTCTCAAGGAATTGGACCAGATGATGAAGGAAGAGATGTTGATGCAACAACATACAGAGGAATCATTGGATCTCTTCTCTACCTAACTGCAAGCAGACCAGATATATCATTCTCTGTTGGAATCTGTGCCAGATACCAATCAAAGCCCAAGGAGAGCCATTTAAGTGCTACAAATAGAATCATCAGATACATCAAAGGAAATCCAAATGCAGGCCTATGGTATCCCAAGGGAGGTAACTTTGAACTAATTGGTTACTCTGACTCAGACTTTGCAGGTTGCAGGTTAGACAGGAAGAGCACCTCTGGTCACTGCCAACTGCTAGGTGGGAGAATTGTCTCTTGGTTTAGCAAGCAACATAATTCAATCTCAACCAGTATAGCAGAAGCTGAGTATATTGCTGCTGGAAGCTGTTGTGCCCAACTTCTGTGGATGAAGCAACAACTCAAGGATTATGGAATTCATGCAAAGGAGATCAAGCTGTCGTGTGACAACACTAGTGCCATTGCAATCACTCAGAACCCAATGCTTCATTCCAGGACAAAGCACATTGAGATCAGACATCATTTCATCAGAGATCATGTAGAAAAGAAGCATATCTGTATGGAGCATGTACCAACTGAAGATTAGCTAGCGGACATTCTAACCAAGCCTTTACCTGAGGCAAGGTTTAACAAGCTAAGGGAAGAACTGGGAATGATGGATGATCTTCCCAGAGATGCACGAACCAGAATTACCCTGGACCAGAACTGCTATATCTAGACCAGAGAACCTTCCATCAGAGTACCTCTGTCTCTGATCACCAGAGTACCAATCTTATCAGAAGTTCATCAGAAGTGGTTGTGGACTTAGTTATTTTTCGAGGTACGAGCAAGACCTAATTACTTGAACAGGTCTTTTACAATCTTATCAGAAGGTCTTTTACACTTTTACCCCTGATTATTACTCTTTTAATGGAAACGTTTTCCGCCCGCATTTCTTTAAATGCTGCCTCGAAACCACAAATTATTCCAAACGTCCACTAACCCAAAGCCTTTTATACCAACCTTCTTCAACCTAAACCGCTACTGCACTTCATCTTTCTAAAATTGCTTTTGCTCTCAAGCTTTCAAACCTTCCGAGAACTCTCACTCTGTGAAAATGAACTTCATCAACATCAACGATCTCACTAAGGAAGAAGTGAAAACCCTCATCTCCAACATAGTAACGGGCATGAAAGTGGATATGACTGCAATGCCGCTATTAGCAGAAAACCAGAAGAGGATGACGAAGATCATCCAGGGAATGAATGAGTCCCAACTGAGCAAAGTGGTTGCTCACCCCTATGAGCACTTCAGTACGAAGGACGTGGCCGAGTTCTACCTCAACGCCAACTTCACCAAGAACGCCGTTCAATCCCAAGTACAGGGAAAAAGCATCATCTTGAATGCAGATGCCCTGAACGAGTTCTTCGGGGTACAACTGGACTCTCAAGATCCAGAAACCCCCACTCTCATTGACTTAGAGTCTGTGGATGTTTCCACTGAGGCCTTTGTGCAAACCTATTGCCGCCCTGAGGCCGCTGGACTAGAAAAGCTCTACATGAAGAAGTTCCTGCTGAAGAAGGACTTCGAAAAGCTGGTCAGTGTATTGCACAGATGCTTGTGGTGACTAAAAGTGGGAAAAGCTGGTCAGTGCATTGTCAATTTGATAATAATCAAAGGACAAAATGTGGGAAAATTGAAAGTCGAGGACTAAAAGTGTCTCTCGCACAATAGTCGAGGACTAAAAATGGAAAAATTAAAAGTCGAGTACCAAAAGTGTCACTGACACAATAGTCGGAGGATCAAAAGTGGCAAAAACTCTTTTATATTATGAACTTGTATATTATTTTAAATTTTTATTTTCTATTTTTCAATTTTTTTATTTTTTAATAGCAATTTTGACACTTTTTAACAGTTGGGGTGAATTGAACAATTTTGTCGGTTCAGTGGTCTATTTGATCCCTTAAATTTCCACAGATGCTTGATTGACATCAGGTGACATGGTGGTAACCTGATTTTTATCAACAAAAATTGAGATTTGAAATTAATTTTGGAGGTGACCCCAATTCAGATTCTGAAGGATTTTAACGGAGTTTAGAATTCCGTCAGAATTCAGGTGTTCTTGATTTGGATTTCTATGGAAACCATCAAAATAAGGATGTACTCAAACATTCCGTGTATTTCTGTTGTTACTTATTTGCATGGATTTTAATGGATTTCTGTGTAGAGTAACTCAATTTCAAAATCCACGAACTTTTAAAATGCATTTTAAAATCCATAAAAGTCATTATCCTGAGTGTTGAGGGGCGGATTAGGATTCTGAACGGGAAAGACGTGAGGGTAATGGTGATCATCCATCCATCTGTCCCCATCCAGTCTAATTCAAAGTAGTGTATATATGTTCTGCTCAAGTCTTCCCAGTAGATGTCGCCGTCGTCAACCCAGCGACTCAACCATAGCAGCCGTGGCAGGTCAGTGCTGCACGCCTCTAAGTCAGATAAGATCATCCCACTCTTCGCCTTCAATCCATCGTCATCCTGGGTACCGCTTCCTCTCGTCTCTCTTATTCCTATCAATTGAGATATCTACAATCTCTTCCCCCATTACCGATTATTTATTTATTTATTTCCTTCTACCTTTCTTTCCTTCCTTTCCTTCGCATATGACTAGAATGTTTAAGTTGGTGCTTAGCATTACTATTGAGGATGATTTTTAATCTATATTTTCCTAAAAAAACTCACTCCATGTTAACAAAATATGTTGCTCTGTAAATATCTTCCTTTTTCTTTTTAAATATCCTGCAACGCGCTTTAAGCATTTCTATTCATACTCCGATTTTTCAGCGTAATTCCAAAAGAAATGATGGTATAGCTGTCACTTTGCTTAGCTGTGTTTGGTTAATGGGCAATACATGCCGTGGATTTTTAGGAGGTAAGCACATTCTGAACTACGCCCATCCCCAAGATCAAACCGTCTCAAAGCCCAACTCCTCTCTAACTTATCGTCTGCTTATCCCAAAGAAGATCAGCAACTCACTGCTATCATCACTCAAAAAACGGAAAACATCATGAATCGTTCCAACAATACCCAGACCTACTGTGTTTTAGATCACAAGACCGCTAACATTTGTGATCTTTACACATTGGGGCATAGGTTAGGTCAAGGTCAGTTTGGCACCACTTATCTCTGCACCGAAATTTCTACTGGTAAGGAGTATGCCTGTAAGTCTATCTCCAAGAGGAAGTTGATCTCCAAAGAAGATGTTGAGGACGTTAGGAGGGAAATTCAGATAATGTATCATTTGGCTGGACACAAAAACATTGTTAGTATCAAGGGTGCTTATGAGGATCCTTTGTATGTTCATATTGTTATGGAACTATGCGGCGGGGGTGAATTGTTTGATCGCATCATTCAAAGAGGGCATTACAGTGAGAGAAAAGCTGCTGAGTTGACTAAGATAATTGTGGGAGTTGTTGAGGCATGCCACTCACTTGGTGTTATGCACCGAGATCTTAAGCCGGAAAACTTCTTGTTGGTTAACAAGGATGACGATTTCTCACTGAAAGCTATCGATTTTGGGCTTTCGGTTTTCTTCAAGCCAGGTTATTTATGTATATCCTTGTGTTCATGACTTCCATCGTGTATCCTCATCACTGTTGTTGGTTGGTATATTATTGCATCTAATGACTACAAAAGAAGGCATCATAAGTCCTAATCAGTTAATGATACTATACTAGTGAGTAGTGGAGTATTGGTGTTTGTTAGATAAGTTCCTTAGGGGAAAATGCATGTTTGGTCCTTCATCTTTTAGCCCGTACCCAAAATGTCCCGATTTTAAGACCGTTCTCACATTCGGTTTAGTAGTTCTTTTTTTTGCCCAATTTGAGGACTTTCGGTAAAAAACATAATGTTGCTTGATTTCATCAAGTGCAGACCACGTTTTCCCTAATTTGGTCCTTTTCTGTATATTTATGCGTATGTTGACATTTTTCTTTTGACTAAAACCGAGGTGCAAATTTCTTGGGTCACAAAAACCAGAAATGTGTATAAATATACAGTCATATGGTATACATCAAGGTAGTCAAAGTCGAAAGGCGCACTTGAAGCGCTAGGGGCCTTCCAGCGCCTGAGGCGCAAGGCGCAAATAAAGCGCTCGCCTGACTCGGGTGAAGCGCATTACTTAGATAAAATAACATATACTATTCTATAATTACCAAATATGATGTATGTAACATCATATTGAACCAAATGCATATAAAATCCAGGATTCACCAATTTAAAGTCATGATTTACAAAAAATAAAACACCAAATTCAGAATTCATGGCTTTAATACTAAAACTATAAATAAAAGACAATCAAATTGGAGCCTATTTCCCCTTGTTAAACTTGTGAGCCTACATAGTACTATTACTTTATTAATAACATAGCAATATACTAGTGCTGTGAGTATCATAGAGTAATACAGAGTATTATGACTATTATATACAAAGCAATATACTAATGCTGTGAGTAATATAGAGTAATACTGAGTACTATTACTTTATTATATACATAACAATATACTAGTGCTGTGAGTAATAGAGTAATGCAGAGTATTAATACATTGTTACGAGTAATATAGAGTATTATATACATAGTAATATACTAGTACTTTATTATATACATAGAAATATACTATAAGAGTATTTGGATGAAGAAGACTGCACGAAGAAGAACACATATCTTGTTTAGTGGTGTGAGGGAGAACTGAGTTTGCTTAAGATGATGAAGAAAACTGAAAGAACCGGCTGGTGTGGAGCAACTGAGTCAGAAGAGTGAGTAGGCTGAAGAGCCGATGATGGCTAGTGATATAACTTAGTCGCAAGGTTTTAAGTTTGTACGTACTTTACTTAAAGCTTTTACGTAGGTTTAAATGGTTTTACCCTATTATTTAGATGGGCTGAGTGTTATTAAAGATATGGGCTAATTATTTTTTAAAGTTTTAAACCAAGAAAAGGCTTGTCAGCCTTTTCTGGATCAGGTGAGCCAGGCGTGCGCCTCCTGCGCTTCAGCGCTTCATGCGCTTAATGCGCTTATTCTGCACCTGACCCAGGTACGTGCGCCTCCCCTTCTCCCAAGCGCTGAAGGCCCTGCTCGCTGCGCCTGGTGCGCTTAAGCGCTGGGGCGAGCGCTTTTGACTACCTTGGTATACATTCATATTATTTCATTGGAAAGGCAAGGAAATTTGCAGGAAGACAATCTCTCCTCATAAAAGAATAGTTTAGTATGCTGTACAAGTGCTTAACTGTCTGACACAGCTCTCACTAAGTTTAGCCTATCCGTAGGATTCTCTAAGCCACTGCTAACCTAGATCAGAACGTGTGGATCATTGTAGTTTCGACATCATACACAATTGCCCTGAATTTCTTGACCCATAGTCCTATACATACTCCATCACCAATTCACCACCCCTGTATTATAAGTGCATCAGCAGGAGGCAAAATGGACAACTGGATGCCTGGCCATTTGCTTTGTCTGGGATGCAATGACATAACAATCATAGATCTTCTTAGAGAATAACAAAACCTCCTATTCATCCAGGTTGTTTAGGACTCGAATGTCTCCCATCACTTTCTTCACGTTCTAGACTCCCTCCACGATGCCATGGAACCTATGAATTCACCTTAAGTTCATATAATGGCTGCCCTTCCCTCTGTGTGCCACAATGAATTGGGAGTCCAAATTGTGAGTGTTGATGAAATGATCTTCGTCGACATTGGTAGTGCTTATGAGGACATTAAAACTCACAAATAGATAATTTTATGCTCACAATATTTCATTCAACATCCGGAAACAGTCTCTTTGTGCTTTAGTATAGGGGTAAGACTGCGTACATCCGACCCCCCTACCCCACCGAAGGTGTGGGAGCCTTTGCGGCACTGGGGTAAGGATGATGATGATGATGAGTATTTCATTCAACAAATTTATTATATTAAAACCAATTCGTCTCAATGGGCCAAATTTGTGAACACGTGTGATCCACTCCCTGTGAAATCTGTTTTTTTTTTTAATTTTTGCTCTCTGTTCTAAAAATCGTTCTAGGCGCCCGACAAGTCCCCGACTAGGCGCTAGGCAGTGGTCAGGCGCCACGATTTTCGTCTAGGCGCTCCGACTAATTGATTTGCCATCTAAGTGATTTAGTCGGTCGTCTATGGTCCCTAGTTGTCCGCCTAGAGCGCCTAATCTGCTTCATGGGTCATCTAAATTTGCTGAACATTACTTTACTTTTTAATTTTAATTTTCTAAGCGATATACGTACTTTAACTTTAGCCATGGATATAAAGAAATGAAGTTGTAAATTAAGATAAAACTATACTCCCTCCGGTTCCTATTAAAGTTCTCAGTTTGACTTCACACAGATTAAGAAAATAAATTTGACTTTACTGTGGAGTGCACTGTTTGACACTGTTTGGACACTGTTTGACACTGTTTGGCACTGTTTTGTTTCCTACAATGGAAGTGTGAACTTAAATAAGGGACATCCAAAAAAGGAAAGTGAGAACTTTAATAGGAACCGGAGGGAGTATATGTTTGTATATATACCTAAATTTTATCATTATTTATATTTATAACATAATGAAGTTAATTATTAGTTATCATATACTACGTATGATTAAATGTGATAATTCTATCATTCATGTTTGTTAATGTATATGTGCGTGTGTATTTTATTCACACAAAAATACAATATTACTTATCAATTTATCATATTTATGCAAAAATATAGATAAAAATGCAATTTCTATGTCTTCGATTAGTTCCCGACTAGGCGCCCGCCTAGGCGCCTAGGCGCCCGTTTAGCCGCCTAGACGTTGGGCGCTGGGCTGGCGCCCGACTAGCACCTAGCGCCTTTTAGAACATTTTTTCGGTCCAAAACTCTTTTTCCTGGAACATGAGTTACAGGACACTATGAGAGAATGACCTGAGCTTCAAGACAATTCTGCATGCCAACTAAGATATACAAGACCAGCTATACAATTTCTCCTTATGTTTCCTGTATCCTAGTCCTGAGAGCATCATAATTACTACAAGCATCATTGGTCCTCCTAATTGCAGACTGGTGTTTCTTAGATGATTGTCATGCCACTGCTTTCTTGTCACCCCAATCTTCCTCTTCTGTATAAGATGCACTACCTAAACATTAATCATGTTTTTACTAGTACGTTCTTTATTGTTTCAGGCCAAATTTTCACAGATGTTGTTGGAAGCCCATATTATGTTGCTCCAGAGGTGCTTATGAAGAGTTATGGCCCAGAAGCAGATGTTTGGACGGCAGGGGTCATACTTTATATACTCCTAAGTGGTGTGCCACCCTTTTGGGCCGGTATGTCTGATGATTATACTATTACACAGAATAGGAGTTTCAATCCACCCCCAATCCTGTGTTGTAACAGTTACTACAATCTTCTTCAGAAACACAGCAAGGGATATTTGATGCTGTTTTGAAAGGTGACATCGATTTTGAATCAGACCCATGGCCTATAATTTCAGAAAGTGCAAAGGATCTAATCCAGAACATGTTGTGCATGCGGCCTTCTGAGCGGTTAACTGCTCATGAAGTATTGTGTATGTTTTTTCTGTTTTTGACTACTTATCCCTTCTTGTTAATTTTCAAATTTGAAAACGAGAAGTATTGAGAACAATTTTTTAGATTAAGTCACACCTATACTGCTATACAAATGACTGAATGAGCTTTCATTCCTCTTATGGTACGTTGGAGTTCAACGATGGATAGTAATTGGACAGTGACTATTGTTGATAGCAGATGTGTGAATCTCTGAGCGTAGCTTATATTAAGTGGCCATTTGGTAGCCACCTATACCGGTTTACTAGTCAATTTGTTTACCAATTACTACGTAAATTTGAATGTGCCAGCTAAATTAGTTTTTAATGAAATGGTAAGGTTGCAGTTGCTCTTTTTGGCTGACGTTTTTAAAGATGACCGTTTAACTGTTTTTCCATATATATTTTCTTTATTTATCAATTTTAATTTATTATTCAGCAATTTCAGCAACTCCATCAATACAACATGGATAATGATTCCGTTGTTGTTTCTGTTGTATACTTTTGTAGGCCACCCGTGGATCTGTAAAAATGGGGTTGCTCCAGATAGAGCATTAGATCCAGCTGTACTTTCTCGCCTTAAACAGTTCTCAGCTATGAACAAGTTGAAGAAGATGGCCTTACGGGTACTTTAAGAATAATAATTAGTAAATGCAATTATTTTCAAATAATGCAAACTACTGAGACTCAAGTTTCATGCTTGTTCATCTAGGTGATCGCCGAAAGCCTATCAGAAGAGGAAATTGCTGGTTTAAGAGAGATGTTTCAGTCCATGGATACTGATAATAGCGGTGCAATTACGTTTGATGAACTTAAAGCTGGTTTGAGGAAATACGGGTCTACATTGAAGGATACAGAGATACGGGAACTAATGGATGCGGTAAGAAAATTATGAAGTGACCGTTTGTTGGACTGGTAATGATTTCTATGTAGGAATGGGGTTACTCTTGTTTCCTTTTTAAATGTTCGCTCTTTTCCTTTTTAGGCTGTCCATAAAAATCTTCTCGTGTCCTTTTAATGACGATATTGTGTAATTCATATCGATTTTTTCAATCTTTCCTACTAAATAAATACCAAACAACATTTTCATTTTCTTAAACTTCAGGCGAAGTCAAATGGGGAAGATAAAAAGGGAGAATGGGATGTTAGTTATTGCTGAATTTGGTATTATATTTCAAACTTATTTATTTAGAGTTGAGGTACTTTTGTTAGTAGGAATATGAATTATTTAGTAAATAGGCAGTTGCTTCAATCAAAATGCTAACTATTATTGGCTTTTCCTGAACTTGGATGTATTTGTCACTACTGAAGAAACTAACTACTGCAGCTTTGTTTGGGAATCTGTTTAATTGGTTCAGGTCATAGTCCTTAAAGAGTGATTGGGATGACTGATTTTCAACGAACTAGTTTTTTTAGGGAACAAAATGATTTTTAATTAAAAAGCAAGTGTTTGGATTGAAAATGAAGATATTTCTTTTGGCAGTAAAAAGCATTTTAAATGCTTATTTAACAGAATGGCACATTGGTGTTCTGTTTGTTTCGTCCAAACACTTGGTATTTTCCTCAATGTTCAAACTTGCGCAATGCAATTGCGCTCTGAGGCGCACATCAAAGATATTTACTCCATTTATTATAAGAAACATATCCCATTTTACGCAATGGGTATCCTTACGCTTTTCCCTACTAAGGTCCTAAGGCGTACACAATAGACACTACATAAGAAGGCGGTTCTTTCTCACGTTTCTGTCAGTAAGGTAGGTTTAATCTTAGAAAGTATAAGTTGGGCTCATTCTTAAAATTTAGCCCAGAAAAGTCTTAAGGCGGCCTAAGCTTTAAAACTTCATAACAAGCCTTTGCGTGAACTCCTGCAGCCCTGCGTAAGCTCATGAGCTCCTATGGTATGGTACTGTTTTTAATTTATTTTTTATTTTTATTTATTTATAGTATGTACGACAAATATGAGAATATGAACTCAATGATTTTTATGGTTTACATTTGTCTGTTTGAATGCAAAGTTGTATGATTCTTTATATGATAAAATTTGTTCTGACTTGTAACAAATGATGATAACAGTATGTTTTTTCTTTGTTCTGTTTCCGTTTTATATATTTTTCTACATTTATAATAATTGTTGATAAAAATAGGTTCCTAAATTTGTTTATTAACCATTTATTAAATAGTAAAACCCAACACACAAGACAATAAACCTTCTCAAGCTGAGTGAGAACAAAAGTAGTGCAGGGAGGAGCTTATTGACAATGGTTCATACTGTCAAAGTTTGCATTGCTCAATCTAATAATCTTGCAACTTTAATCGCCAATTTTTTTTTCTATGTGTGTGGTTTGAACATACAATATTGATAGGTTTATGACCTCATTTTTGTTGGTCTTGATTTTGATATTTGTTGCTTTGTAATGATTATTTTATTTTTTATTACTTTATTTGTATTTTTTATGTATAAATTTGTGTAGAAATTGAGGCTTACGCATGATTGTGCAATGAGGTTTATGCAACAGGCAATGCTAAGAAACCACCTCATATACGCCATACACAATTTTGAACATTGATTTTCCCTAGTATTTTACGGGTTTCAAACGAACTCTTAATATCTTGTCAACTTTCAAACTGGCTGAAATACTTATATGATTTGCAGGCCGATGTGGATAACAGCGGCACCATAGATTATGGAGAATTTATAGCAGCAACAATTCATCTTAACAAATTAGAGCGTGAAGAACATCTTGTTGCAGCATTTCAATATTTTGACAAGGATGGGAGTGGTTATATTACAGTAGATGAGCTCCAGCAAGCTTGTGTGGAACACAATATGACTGATGTTTTCTTTGAAGATATAATCAGAGAAGTTGATCAAGACAATGTAAGTTAAGATGGAGCACTGTCAATATTTTATTAGAGTTGAATATATGTTCAATACCAATCTTTGCTCTATGATACACCTCTAGGCTCAGGTGATCATTCACTTCCATAGTTCTATTTAAGTCAGAAATCTATTCTAAAGATCATTTTGTTGTTGTTGTGGTCAGAGTGTGTGTGTGTGTGTGTATTACCTCATATAATTATAATAGCTTGTTTGGTAAGCTTAGAATGAGGCCATTCTCCTTCTTAGACAACTTGTGGAGAAGTGTAGGGACACAAGATCTACATTTGGTGTTCATTGACTTATTAAAGGCGTAAAATATGGTATCTCGAGAAGTCCTTTGGTGGGCCTTAACTAGATAATACATATCACCTAAGTATATCAATATCATCATGGATATGTATGACGATTGTACTTCAAGTATCCGTATTAGTGTAGGGAGGACTGCAGAGTTCCCTATTACTATCAGATTGCACCAAGGGTTGGCTCTAAGTCCTTTCTTATTTGCTATAGTCATGGATGAACTTACGAAGTCAATTCAAGAAGATATATTGTGGTGCATGATGTTTGTCAACGATATTGTGTTGATTGATGAGACAAGATCGGGTGTTAAAGCAAAGTTGGAAGTATGGGGACAAACTTTGGAGAACAAGGGTTTCATGCTGAGTCGAACCAAGACTGAGGATATGCACTGTAGTTTGGTACTTTGGTGGAAGTAGAAGCAATGGTAACAGTTAGATTACCTTAAATTATAAGGAAATAACGGATAGGGTGGATGAAATTGAATAGTGCGTTAAGATTTATATGTGATTGAGGTATGTCGATTAGACCAAAGGGTAAGTTGTATCGAAAAATAATTAGATCTGCTTTACTGTATGACTTAGAGTGTTCGATGGTGAATCATTGTCACTTTCAAAAAAAAAGAGTGTGACCATACTAAAAAAGACTGCTTGAGCAATGAGGCAATCAGACAAAAGGTAAGAGTAACACCTATTGTAGATAATATGTGAGAGTCCCGATTGCGGTGGTGTGGTCAGGTGCGGTGATGCACCTTTTAGACGAGTTAAGAGGTGGTGATAAGAGGCATAGAGAAGATGGAGACTTGGAGAGGAAGATCCAAACTGATGTGAAATAGAGGAGTCAAGAGTGATATAATACTTCTTTGTTTGCAGGAGAGTATGACTTTCGAAAGAGCGAAATATGGGAGAGTATTCGTGTGGAAGATTGATCTCATTTCATCTATTCTCTTCTCTTTTTCATGTTTTTTATCTTTTTGTCTTTTATCTTAATTTTTTGTCTTTTTATTTTATCTTTTTTTATCGTTTATCTTATTTTTTCTTATCTTTGTTTTATCTTTTTTATCCTTTTTTATGTCATCTTTTTTGTAATCGTTTTTAGCTCCTTTTTCATATGTTAATTCATGTTATTTTTATATTTATATCGTTTTTATCTCTGATTCCAAATTGATGTACAAGAATGGGCTAAGTATCGAGGGATTAAGCTTATGAGTCACACCTTGAAACTTTGGGAGCGAGTGGTTGAGCAAAGACTTCGTAAAAGTGTGAAAATTTCGGAGATTAATTTGGTTTTATGCCTGTACGCTCAGCAACTAAGGCCATTCACCTTCTTAGATAAATTGTGGAGAAGTATAGAGACACTAAAAAGGATCTGCATTTGGTGTTCATTGACTTAGAAAAGGCATATGATAGAGTACCTCGAGAAGTCCTTTGGTGGGCCTTAACTAGAAAAGGCATATCACGTAAGTATATCCGTATCATCATGGATATGTATGATGCTTGTACTACAACTGTCCACACTAGTGTAGGGAGGACCACAGAGTTCCCTATTTATCGAAGTGCACCAAGGATCTGCTACGAGTCCTTTCTTATTTGCTATAGTCATGGATGAACTTACAAAGTCAATTCAAGAAGATATACCGTGGTGCATGATGTTTGTTGACGATATTGTATTGATTGATGAGACACAATCCGGTGTTAAAGAAAAGTTGGAAGTGTGGAGACAAACATTGGAGACCAAGGATTTCAGACTGAGCCGAAGCAAGACTAAGTAGATGGAGTGCAAGTTTGGTGGAGGTAAAAGTAGTAGCAACAATGGGATTACTCTTGATGGTAAGGAGATACCGGTGTGTGATATGTTCCGTTGCTTGGGCTCCATTGTTCAGAAGGATGGTGAATTAGATGGAGATGTATGTCATAGAATTAGAGCTGGGTGGATGAAATGGAAGAGTGCTTAAGGATTTCTAAGCGATCGAGGTATGCCGACTAGACTGAAAGGTAAATTTTATCGAACAACAATTATGCCTGCATTAATGTATGGCGTAGAGTGTTGGGCGGTGAAGCAATGTCACATTCAAAAGATGAGTGGCAGAGATGCGTATGTTGCGTTGGATGTGTGGACATACCAGAAAAGACCGCTTGGGGAATAAGATAATCAGACAAAAGGTGGGAGTAGCACCTATAGAAGATAAGATGCAGGAATCTCGTTTGCGGTGGTTTGGGCATGTGCGTAGAAGATCGATGATAGACCACAACAATTTCACAGAAACAATAGAGAAGAAATCTCCAGAACTTTATTGAATGTAACAAGCAACAATGGCCGAAGCCCCCAAAAGAGAGACACTGAATCTCAATCTTTCCCAGTCCAGACTACACAGTCAAAACAGCCTCCTTACTAACTCCCCTTTCTAAGCTATTTATAGTCTCTTTACATTTATTGTTGTTATTATTTCTATTCTTAGTCTAATGGGCCTGATTCCTATCAATACTCCCCCCCTAAACATCCACCTTGTCCTCAAGGTGGGGAGATAAGAACCAAGCTTGGAATTCAGCTTCCTCCATGCTCCTCTCCCTTTCCAGTACCTCGCTGATGGCGGTATCAGCAGTTTCCGTACTTCTAGTCCTCTAGATGAAAAATCCTTGATCAGCCTTAGCAAAGCATTTGCCTTTGATTTCATCCTATCTCTTGAGTGAGACTTCACACTGAATACAGAACTTCATCCACACTCAGGTCAGAAGAATGTTTAAGAGAACTTGAGTCATGCGGTATTTCTCTTTATGAATTTAAGACTTCAACAATCTCCAATTGTATTCCCCCATCATGACCCCGAAGTAACATTTGTTCCATCATACTGCACACCCTGCTGTCAACTTTAAGATTAGGCTTTTTTTCTTTGTATAATGCACCCATCAGCTGAAAATCAGAAAGCTCCAATGCAAAATCAGAAGAAATAACAATTACCAAAGGATCATAAGTCCAACGAAAACCAGGGTTGTTCTGTCCCAGGTAATTTCCTGGCATTCTAGAAAATCTTGCCTTAGAATGGAACGGATCACCATAGAGATTCTTTGAAAATGTTGATGTATCAACAACTTTGCTTAGAGCTTGCTGGTAATTCTTAAGGGTCATTCTCTGTATTAACCTTGTGACGAATTCAAAAACATCAGGAAAGAATAGAGCTGTCTTTGCAGAGATGTCTTCCAACATGAGATAATTTCCAGGTGCTTTAAATGAATCATGTAAGTCAAGCTTGGAGTAGCCTAACATGCTCTCAACCCCTAGCTGCAATATTGTACCAAACCCTGAAGACTTTGCCCACCTTACTTGTACCCATTTGGATACCTCAGCAGGTAAAGAACCTGCTAAGTCTTTGATATTTAGAGTTGCAAGTTGCAGTGAATTTCTGCCAAGGTGTTGGAAATGGCTAGGCTTGTCATCATCATGAACCTGTGAGTGGTTTCCCCATATAATAGCAGATTCTCCTGAAACAATCTCAACCTCCTCCTCCTGAGCCTCTGTACTAGTTTCAGAAGTCATTAGGACTCTATTTCCAAAGGAACATGGTTGGATAAGCGGATCAATAATAGAAACTTGGCTGGGAATTAAATCCACACCGACTACAAGACTAGGAGAAACATAATCTGGCCACTGAATAACCTGTCTTTTTTCCTTGATTTCGTCCTTGATTTCGTCTCTATTATTCATTTGTTTGATTACAGGTTCAGTTGGTTCCATCTGGTTCTTCTTTATTGACTGGGAAAAATCATGCGCAAGTTGAGAAACTTGTGTACTAAGAGGAGTTCTTGACGACCTTCATGATACCTGTTTTTCTGTCCTCCCTGTCTTCTGCTGGTGTTTAGGTGTAAAATCTCTAATCAAGTCTTCCTTTAGAGCCTTCCAACTATCTTCTCTCTTTTGATATTCCCACCACCATTGAAACCAGCCACACGTGGCTTCCCCCATAGCCTCTTCTGTAACGTTCACTTTGATTTTTTCTGCAATAGCTTGGATTCGAAAGTATCTTTCCATCCTATCTATCCAATCGTATACTTCATCCTCGTTGAATAGCGGTAATTCTTCCGTCTTAGAACTAGCTGAATTCCAAGAGGTGACTTTAGACGAAGAAAACGAACCGTTAAGATCCTCAGGCGAAGAAGAAGATCCTCCTCTCAATCGCGCCTTTCTTGGATGCGAACAGATGGCCGATGAGGAAGTCTGTGAATTCTCAGAAGGATTTCGCGATTGCGAACTTAAAGAAGAAGTTCGCGATTTCGTCTAGGACTCCGTCTGCGATAGCGGATGATGCCTACTCCTTGATCGATCTCCCTGTCCCTTGCGAAGCTTCTGCTCTTGGTGCAAAACAAAGTACTTGGAATTATCTTCTGATCCATCTGCTCTAGCGAACTTCTCGCGTTTCCATGATGCGAAGAACGATGCGACGTATGTGAAGGGTGAGAATTGTTTCGCGAACGACTTTGGCCTTGCTCCGCCAATTTCGCGATCGTAGCCTGCATCGTCTTAAGCATCACCTTCATCTGTTGTTGATTTCTCTCCAATGTTTCCCTCAATCTCTTTTGGTTTTCCTCCCGTTTGTTCATCCATAAATCCATCTTCGTATGCATCAATACCATCCACAGAATCTACGTGATATGATACCACTGATAGACCACAACAATTTCACAGAAACATACATAAACAATATAGAAGAAATCTCCAGAACTTTATTGAATGTAACAAACAACAATGGCCGAAGCCCCCAAAAGAGAGAGACAGTGAATCTCATTCTTTCCCAGTCCAGACTGCACAGTCAAAACAACCTCCTTACTAACTCCCCTTTCTAAGCTATTTATACTCTCTTTACATTTATTGTTGTTATTATTTCTATTCTTAGTCTAATGGGCCTGATTCTTATCAATCGAGTGATGCACCTTTTAGATGACTTGAGGGGTGGGGAGAAGAGGCAGAGAAAATAGGGAGGGGAAGACCCAAACAGACTTGGATGAGAGGAATCAGAACAGGTATGCGTCTTCGTGGGTTGGATGAGAGCGTGACTTTGGAGAGAGCAAAGTGGAGGGCGCACATTCGTGTGGACGATTGATGTCTTTTCTACCTTTCCTTTCTTTTTTCTTTTATCGTTTATCTTCTTTATCATTTTATATTCTTATGTTATTTTTATCTTCTAGCTTTTTTATGCTGTTTTATTTTTTTCTTTTATCTTTCTTATATTTTTATTTCCATCATTTGCAATGGAGCCAAAGATTCACTATTTTTTGGCTTGAGAATATGATGGAATAAAGCAAAATGGCTCACTAAATTGTCTGCGCTTCTTTGTTATAAAGCAGCAGTCAGTCCATGCAATTTTGGACGCGATTTTCACTATGGGTCATCCGGAAACAGTCTCTCTGTGTTTTAGGACAGAGGTAAGACTGCGTACATCCGACCCCCTACCCCACTGTAGGTGGGAGCCTTTGCGGCACTGAGGTAAATGATGATGATGATGATCTTTCTTATATTTTTGTGTTATTGTTATCTTATATTTACTTATCTTTATTTTATTCGTTTTATCTTACTTTTTTTCTTCCCTTTCTTGTGTGTCTTCTCTGTTTGGCACCGCTATCATAGATCGATTCATGTTAGACGACCCCAAATTCTTTTGAGATTAAAGCTTGGATGTTGTTGTATCTCCGATTTCATATGTTGATTCATGTTAACTGACCCTAAACTTTTTTGAGACTAAGGTTTGGACGTTGTTGTTGGGTAAGTTTACAATGAGTGAATTGTCTGTGGTTGTGGTTGAAATTGCTAAATCTTCTGAATGATATGAAACATTGTTTTAAATGTTTTAAATATATATTTTTTAAGAATTTCAATTTCAGTTTAAAAAGTAACTCGTGGGTTACTCTCTTTCAATATCAACCCGTTGAAATAAGTTATACAGAGTAGTAATCAGGGAGTGTCTGCAAAAAATTAAAAAAAAATGTTTTACAGCTTTTGGCTTAAAAAAGTTGAAATGAATTGTTTTCAAGTGAAAACTTCTACTTAAATTAAGCACTTAAAAGCTAAAAGTTGAAAGCAAGTGGAAGGGTACTTTAATATGCCTTTAACTTTTTCTATTACACAAGTACTTATTTTACCAAACACCACCAACATTTACTTTTTCAGAAACATTTTTTTCTTAAACACTACCACCTTTTACTATTAAGCACTTTCTCCCAAATCACTTTAAAAAATCACTTTTTTAAAGTCGATAGAAGCAACCGCAAACACTCCCTTAGTATAGGTAATAAGTAAACAATTTGGTTGACTAGAAGCTCTAAAAGTTTAGAGTATTCCCATGCACAAGTCTTACCAAGTGACATGCCAGCTATTAATGAATTATCAACTTATCATATCTATTAATGGAGTGTTTGGAATTGCTTGTGCTTCTTAAAAGTGAGAGATTTTTGGAAAAGTGATTTAGGTAGTGTTTCTAAATAGAAGTGATTTTAGTTACAAGATAAAAGTTGAAGTTTTTGATAAAAAAGTGATTGTTGATATGATTTTTTTAAAGTACTAAAAAACCATAACATTAATACTGTATATTTTTTGAAAGCTGACTCATCCATCGTTCACCCCTGTCCGAAGTCGGGCCAGCGGCGCCTCTGTCCCAATTCCCAAGAGCCAATTCAGCAGCAGTGACGTTCTTAGCTGCGACGATGTGTCTGGATATTGCTGCGACAACCTCTCTGGAATTTCTGGCAGCTGTGGGGGAGACGTGAGAGCTTCATTGTTCTCCTCTTGATTCCAGTTCGGATGCTATGGGATCAAAAAAGAATTGCTTGGGCGTCTTATCACTCGACCCAATCAAGCTCCTCTTAAAGTTTTATAAGGATATATATAATTATATATATATTCATTTATCTCTATATATATGTGTGTGTGTGTATATGCTATATGAAAGAGGAGGAGGATGGGGTTTGGAGGCTGGTGAGGTTTGTGGAACGAAGAAGCTGACAGGGCATGGAGAGGCAGGTCAGAGGGATGAGGGGAGGGTAATTTGGGGTTTAATTGAAATATTCAACCTAATAAGTTATCCATAAAGTTTGAAATATTTACCAAACTCGCACAGGTAGTTCAGTTGGTTTAGTGGTGGGAAAGTTGGAAGAATGACCAAAGATCGAATCCCGCAGCGGCCGTGTGGAGGTTACAGCTCATGCGTGCTGGGCTGGACCTCTGGTGCGTACGAGAACAAGGTCTACCACCATTGGACCGACCGAGTCACCATGACTTACAACCTCCCAAATTTTGGAAGAATGAGTTATTTACCAAAATACCAAGAAGCTATTAAAAGCATCCCAAGACCCGCTTTCAACGTAATGGCTTAAAAGTACTTCCAATTAAGCAGAAGTTAAGGTTTAACACATTTTTTAACTTATTTTATAAAAAAAGTTGAAAAGTGATTCTAAAAGTGTTTGCAAACACTCCTTAATTTGGCTTGATTTCTCGACAGCACTATTTTTCAACATTGATATACATCCTATCTTCTGCATGCACTATCCCTTAAATTGCATTTTTGCGGGTTTGTTTCTAGGATGGGCGGATTGACTACGGAGAGTTTGTTGCTATGATGACGAAAGGAAACACTGGTATAGGAAGACGAACTATGAGAAACAGTTTGAATATCAGTATGAGAGATGCATCCGGAGGACCTCACTAGCTAGCTTTTGAAGAACCACCTCATCTGTAAGGTAGCGCTGTGTGATCTATAATCTTTTTGTAGTGGACTAGTGTTGATCAAAACAAAAACTAAGTATATGAGTATGACAACTAAGTTTTACCATAACGAATATCTAAAGTGGCATTTTTTCATTGAAATTTGATTTATTACTTGTGCTTATTTTAATCAGTCTAAACAGAAAGAGTTAAGCCTGACCAAAAGATAGTTTGAGATCGAACAAGACGAGATGTATTAACTCACAAGAAAGTTTTATATGATGAGAAACATCACGAATCACGATCAAACGAGAAAGATTCAAATCAAAACCAATCTGGAAACATTCATACCAGATAACAAGGATTCAACAATGGGTTAACTAACCATTTTGCAGGTTGTACAGGAATTAGAGATGATTAGATATTGAACTGTAGAATTGAACTGTCTCCTACTACCACTATTCCAGATGACGGAGAATGATGCAGAATAATCTTTATCATATACTATGTACATCAGAACTCAGAAGTTGTAACTGTAAGGTTAACGACTTAACGCAAACTCAATTGTGCGTGTATATGTATGTAGTATTATTGTTTCAGCTATTATGGAAATATATATTCATCGTCAGTAAGTTTGCTTTCTGTAGCTTTTCATCCCTTCTCTTCATTATTACACTCCTTTTTTTCCAATCATTATAAAACTGCCACTGTTGATTCTAGCTCTTGATTTGAAATATTAAAAGTAGTGATTAAAAATTCTCATTTATAAATCTATGTTTAACCCGGAAAACTTGGTAAAACCCAGAAAATGGTCCAAACTTGATGATAGATTGCAAGCCGGATTGGACCACCTGATCTGCTGCTGCACACAAGTTCCGCCTGTCCACCAATTTACCACAATAGCAGGTTGTTCAGAAGTGTTGCTTTAGCCTGTTTTGATACATTTACAAACTGAACCATTTTCCAGTTTGCGGATTATAAATGTATAATATGTAATACCTACTACGTAGTACTCCTTAATTTTTTACCTTACCTACGTTGCATCATCTTTTTTCTTTTAATTATGAAGGAATATAATTTTCTATTTATGAATTTATTTTATACATGTAGTATAATTTCATATATTTGTTGTTGACTGGTTTACCGGTTGTTGACCAGGTTGACCCATTGGGTCCGGGTTGACCCTTGACCCGGTCATTTGTCCGGTCACTTCTCGGTCTGATATTTACAAAACAGTTATAAACGAGTTCTCACTTTGTTGATTCTAACAGCTTTTTGTATCTATCTGGAAATCTTCCATCTAGTTTTAAAACTCATATTGAGACTTCATTTATAAAATATTAAAAGGATGAATACGTATTAAAATGAAATAAAAAAAAACAAAGCCAAGTTGACTACAAACATGCGTAGTATTGAATTTAATCACTTCATGCTAAATTGTTATCTGCTTTAAGCTTCTCAATCTAATTGGAAGGATAATATAAAATCCTAAAACTCATATTGAGATTTCATTTACAAACAAGCCCTATTTACTCCAAATTAATTCTTTGAATAACACATGTGCAGCTGTGCAATTCACACACTCTTGTAGCCACCCTTATATGCACTAATGTGAGGTTATTTTTTTGTTTGTGAATCACGTTCACAGACAAAATGAAACTGGCTAAATATTTGATTTTATCATATTTTGCTTTATTATGTTCCACTTTAAGCCTTTCTCATCTGGTTTGAAAGTCATAAATTTTTTTTAAAACTTGTACTTAAACGGGAAAAATAATAAAAATACCTCAAATTTTAAAGGGATGTGAGATAAACATCCAAACTTGTATATGAAATTTAAATATCTCAAACTAAAGTTATATTCACATCATTGTCATGTATTATTTAAATGTAAATTTATGGGTTTAATTGCATAATTTGAAATAGCAAATTAAAAGTGTTAGTATTTATGTAGATGGGTGTTAGCATTATTTATTTCGCAATCAAAGTTTATAATGCAAAGAATTTTTCAAAATTTCATTATTTCAATGTTGAGGGTGAATAGTAGAAATAGGATATTTTCATCCCAATGAATGCACGCACATATGATTTCAACCCTCAAGTTAGTTCACAGAGCTGTTTGGATTGGAAGAGAAAATGGTTTAATTATATAGCTGGAGCCAGCCGAGTCCCCACGACGGATATATCATCGATCCCAGCTGCCACCTTATATACCCACCAACCACTGCTCTCACCCCAAACCACCACCTTTCACCTCTTTCGCATCGTGCAGGCGGCGGCGTTATGACCACCAGTAACATTGCAGCGTCCTTCTTCTTCTTCTCCTTCTTCTTAGCTGTGTCGGCCTATCCGATCCTGTCCACCTCTGCCCACGCTTCAAGCGGCACCACCATTCAAGCTCTCCCACTAGCGGATGGGATTTCAAATCCAAAGCTTCCGCTCCGAGCATTCACGGTGTCCAACAAGTACGAGGGTTCCTCGGACCTCGTCAACCTCCGGTACCACATGGGCCCAGTCCTTTCATCTCCGATTAACATCTATCTTGTCTGGTACGGAAGCTGGGCCCCCTCCCAGCAGCTCATCATCAAAGACTTCCTCCGCTCCATCTCCGCCTTCAACCCCCCCTCCCCCTCCGTCTCCGAGTGGTGGGCCACCGTCACTCTCTACGCCGACCAGACCGGTGCAAACATATCCCGCTCCGTCCGCATCGCCGACGAGTACTCCGACCACCGCTACTCCCAGGGCCACCACCTCACCCGTCTCTCCATTCAGGACGTCATTGCAGAGGCGGTCCGATCCAAGCCCTTCTCGATCGACCACAAAAACGGGATCTACCTTGTCCTCACCTCCGTCGACGTCACTGTGCAGGATTTCTGCAGGGCGGTTTGCGGATTCCATTACTTCACCTTCGCTTCCAAGGTGGGATACACTCTGCCCTACGCTTGGATCGGGAACTCCGGCAAGCAGTGCCCCGAAGTTTGCGCCTACCCGTTTTCCGTACCCGGGTACATGGGGGCCGCCGGGCCGGCCGCGTTGACCGCTCCGAACGGGGACGTGGGTGTGGACGGGATGATCAGCGTGATAGCGCACGAGCTGGCGGAGCTTTCATCGAACCCACTGGTGAACGCGTGGTACGCCGGAGACGACCCTACGGCGCCGACGGAGATTGGGGATCTGTGCGAGGGGTTGTACGGCACCGGCGGCGGCGGCGGGTACATCGGGCAGGTTATGAGGGACCAGAAGGGGAGTACGTACAATATGAGGGGGGTAATGGGCCGGAAGTTCATGGTCCAGTGGGTATGGAGCCCGATTCTCAAGGCCTGCGCCGGTCCAAATGCACTGGACGGATGATGAATTCCGCATTCCCGAGTTTGTTTGTAACTTGTAACTTAACAAGTGGGTGGGCTGAATTGTATTCTTCTCGGATTCATTCATTTATTCCAAGAACTATTGGCATACTCTTATGCTCACTTATAATTTGCAATCATTAATTTGTTGAAAAATTCTATTTCTAATTGAAACGGCCACTTTTAAAATGTACATAATAATAATTTTGGATAAACTAGATTTCATGAAAAACATGTCATAAAAATTTCATCAAAAAATATCACCGGGAAGGCAGCCAAACGTCGTCGGACAGCGGGTCTTGTGCGGCTGTCTATATAAGAAAAGAAATAGTTAAGATCATTTTACTCTTTTTAAATCGTAAGTGTAGTTCTCCCCACATTTTACTCCTTTCCTATATAAATGCCCAAGTGGCAACTTCTACGTATGGAATGAAACAGCAAAGCAAGGTAACCAACTCTACATAAATGCAATTTGTGAGACCCGTTGAAGGAACTCCTTTTTTATGTATAAGAGCATGTTAACGGTGCATATGTGGCATGATAAATAACCGATTAAAAACAATAAATAGAATATCTTTCTCCTTATTTGAAAGATCTTACATCATTTTGGAAAGTTTTTGTTCAAAATGTCAAGCACAATGTCTAGATGTAGACATTGTGGTTGACATTGTAGAGAAAAACTTACCAAAAACACATACGATCGTGGAAAGAAGGAGAGAGAAATGTTATCAATATTTTGTGTCTATTTCTTTCATGCTACATGTGCACCGTGCACATTATAGCATTGTAGATGCTCTAATGTTATAACCTTTTCATTTTTACTTCAATTTTTACAAATAAATATATCAAAATTCGTAACTTTGTATGATCTTTCATATGAAATCAATATAGAATATATAAAAATTAAAAACAATGTGAAGGTTTATTAAGCAAAAGTTCCTATTTCCCAACCTTGATAGAGCTTATTCTGTAACCCGTATTATGACTATGTTTGACATGCATAAGTCTCTACCTTCTAGCTTTTGTACTGTTCAAAAAGTCTCTAAAAGCTTCTAATTATATGTTTGGCATGACAATTTTTAAGAGCTTTTCAAAAATTAAAAGATCGTTTTTGAGATGATACAGGGAGTAGCATCTGAAAAAACCCGTGATTTTTAGTATTAATTAGTCCTAACATCTTGTATACCAAACCGAACTAAATCAAAGAGTCAGCTTTTTACCAAACAGCTACCACATTTTCTCTTTAAGATCTTTTCGGGCACTAAAAGTTAACGGTTATTAAAAAACTCACAAAAGTATCTTTTCGATTAGTTGTGCCAAACATATGAATTTGTAACAAATGATTTTGTATTCAACTTTTTGAATATTTTCTTATTTTCATTTGAATAAAATTTAAACTATAAGTTATTTATTAATTCCATATTTCTCACTAACTTCTAAAATTTAAGCTACCACGGCAACAACAACAAAATTTAAGCTACCATTATTAATTAATTTATTTGTTACGTTTGTCAATGATGTCAAGTATTTGGTTCAATTTGATTCGTTTACATCCCTATTTGTAAGTTGACGTTTCTATTGTAATGATATGTTTAAACTAAGTGTCATAAATATAGTTTTTAATCCGGCACAGAGATTAATAAAGTAAAAACTGTGTGGATGATGTTTGTGCAGAGGAGAGAGAATTAACTGGAACCACAAATTCTTTATTTAAAAGAAGAGGTGACAAAGTTAGTGGGACATACAAAAAAGGAAAGTTGACAAAGTAAGAATTGTGTGATTGATATTTGTGCAGAGGAGTGAGAAATAACTTTAGCCACATATTCGTTACTTTAAATGGAACTTACAATGTTTTTTGGGACTGACAAAAAAGGAAAGGTGACCAAGTTTTATGGGACAAAGGTAGTAATTAATTATGTTATATGCTTAGTGACTGTTCTTTGTTGCACAATAGATTATGTCATGGTTTTTACCGTAAACCTAGTGACATGTCTAAAGTAAATATAATCCCTCCATTTAATATTAATACAGAAAAATGTAGAACAGGCATGCTTAATAAAATCAGTACAAACTCTTTTCAAAATTTTGAAAGAAAATCCAATATGTTTGAATTAGTGCAAATATAGTGATTTGTGTGATTTTCATAGCAATCCGTACTTTTCGAAATAAAATATAAGTAGCCACATTTATTGATGATTGCACAAGGTTATTATCTATCTTTTATTTTCAAAGGAAGAAGCAATGGATAAATATAAAGTTTATACAATGAAAGTACAACTACAAACCGGAAAGAAAGGGAAAAGGAGGAGAATATTATCTAAATATTTTGAATGTATTGGTACAATGCATGACACAACAACTTTTACATGCCACAACAAAATGACATAGCTGAAAGAAAGAATAAATCTTTGAAAGAAATACTTAATTATATATTGTCTATAAGAAAGGAGTATGTCCATTTAAAGGTAATTCTACCGTTGTGAAACGTACCCGTTCCTCCCAAAATGAATATACATTTACAAAAATGAATATGTAACTAAATATTTGCATATCTTTTTTACTTACGTATTCCTTACATAGATTAATATTTTATGTTGGGGAAATCTGTCAAATAAATCTATCCACTTTCACCAAAAAGTCAATTGAATTCACATATTATAAAATGAATCAATCAAGTCCTTGAAGTGTCAAAAAAATTATCAAATTGACTATTTAACAGTTAAGCATACAGTTTTCCGGTCATATTGTCCACCTGGTTTATTTTTACCTTTTTCTATTTTTTTAAACTTTTTCGTTTTCTTTTCTTTTTTAATTTCTATTTGTTTTGTTATCTCTTTCCTTGATTCCCTGCCTGTACTCCAACTTCGGCGTGAGCTTCCCTCCTCCGGAATTGAGCGGAAGTGGTGGTCGGAGGCGGTGTGAATTGGGGCAGGGGCCGCAGAGGTTTTGGCTATGGAGGTCATGAGTGCTGTTGGAGATCGCTTCAATTGAGGAGGCGGAGATGTAAGCCGGAGGTTGTATGTATGGAGGTAGGGGCTAAGAGGCGGCAGGGATGAGGTATGGAGGCTGGAGGCGGTCATGGGCGGAGCTAGGGGTGGGCCAACCTAGGTCATGGCCCAACCCAAATTTTAAAAATGGCTTAATTTTTAAAGTAAAAAATTTCATGTAAATTTTTTTCTAAAAATATTCTTTGTACCGACCTAGTCCGGCTCAGTGTCCTGGCTCCGCCCCTGGAGGCGGTGGCTATGGAGGCCAGGCCGCCAGCGGAGGTGGTGGCTGTGAAGGCCGCAGTGGCAGAGGTCGGTCCAGTTGGAGGTGGCGGAGGTCGATCCAGTTGGAGGTGGCGGAGTCGGTAAAAATGGTGGAATTGGAAGAAAGTGGTCGGAGGTGGGCGGAGGTGGTCGGAATTAAAAGAAACGGACAAGCTCACAAGCTAGGGGATGAAGAGCGGACCATGACCAGGAAGAAACAAGATAGAGAAACATAGAGAAAAAGGAATAGAGAAAGAAAAAAGAAAAAAAATGAAAAAGAAAACAAAAGAAAATTATAAAAAATATGAAAACAGTAAAAATGGAACGTCCATGTAATCGTTTTACCGGGTAACAAGCTGTTTACCTGTTAAATAGCTGATTTGGTCGTTTTTATTACTTCGCAGACTTGAATGATTCGTTAAAAAGTGCGTGAACTCAATTGGCTTTTCATTGAAAGTATGTTGACCTATTTGACAGTTTTCCCTCTATGTTAAAATATCAAACTTCTAAAACTATTCGGCATATGTCTCAAACAGAATATTCTAAATCTTAACTAAATAGAGATTATTCTTGATCCTGACAATCTAAATCACAACAATATTACTTCCTCTGTCCCTTAAAACTTTGCCAACTTTCCTTTTTTGATTGTCCTCCCACTAACTTTGTCACTTTCTCTTTTAAGTAAAGAATTTGTGGTTTCAGTTAATTCTCTCTTGATAATCCCAGAATACTTAACAAACAACAAATATAGCAGTTATAGAAGAAGCAGATAGAAAGAAATCGACAAGTTTATACCCAAATCTGGTATACCGTATGAAAACCGGCCGCTGCTCTCCCTGGAGAAGGAGAGCAGCGGCAAACCTAAACTCTCTCTATCTTTACGCCTCTAAACTCTAAGCCTCTGTCGATGGTTAGGGTTCCCGTAAGTTAGCCTCCTTTTATAGGAGAAGTTAGCTAACTTACGGGTTACAAGGAAGCCTACGGGCTGATACACATTTGTGGCCCGTATTACACGTTTAATTGATAACTACACAAATACAAAGATAACTAACTAGATTGAACACCATAAAATATTCCCAACATCTCTCCTCTGTACAAACCTCTACCGTAGCACATAGTTTTTACTTTATTAATCTTCGTGCCGATCAAACTTGACAAAGTTTTAAGGGATGAAGGTAGTACAATTTTTGCGATTTTGATGAACTCTTTAAAAACTCATTATCAAGACTAAGATTCCTTTCTTTAGTAAATAATCATAATATGTATTTATACATTATATTCATTGGTCACAAAGTTTATCAATGAGTCTACTTAGTTTTGAATTTTAAATAATATACGTTACACGTCTTTCTTTTAGTTAACTTTTATATAGTTTTTGAATTAAGTTTCACCAAGCCTTGATAGCTTATTCAAAAATTATATTATTAATTAATTGAAGTTATAAATAAAAATTATTCTAAAAGTGCGTATTAGTGTGAATTTAAGATGATAAATATGGTATACTAATGACCAAAGAATAATATTGAAACCACTAAATATCAAAGTTAGTGTTTAACAAAAGAAATTACATAATTTCATGTTTGATACTTCATTGTCAGGATTAAGCGGAATTCCCGATAGGGAACCTGACTTAATTGGGATTTTAATGTCGAGATCCCGACTTAATCGGGACGGGATACAAGAACCTCTTGTATTTTGAATCGGGATCGGGACGAGATAGGGACTTTGGAATCCGGGATAGGGATCATCCCGATCCTACCCCTAGGCATAATGGTAATTCCAAATACTATTTAGCATATTAGAACATATAGTCATATTGGTTCATTTACATTTAATTTTTAGCCTATGATATTGACTACATAAATTTTCGTGTGGGCTGTAATTTGCTGGATTGGTCGGATCTGATATGGTTTGATCTGGTCGGTTAGAGTCTGGTCTGGTTCAGTCCAATAAATGTCCGGTCTCTATGTATTTTATAACTATGTAAGTCTGATCTGGTCTGGTCTGGTCTATTAAAGTTTGATCTGGTCTGATCTGTTTAAATCTAGTCTGGTCTGATCTGTTTAAGTCTAGTCTGGTCTGATCTGAATTGGTCTGGTATGGATCTAAAAACAATTCAAAAGAAAACATCCTAATAGCATTACCCGTAAACAAGAGAAAGAAGTTAGAGATGAAACACATGTAATGAAGTAGGCTTGGGACTTGGAACTGTAAAACCGGGGAAACTGAATCGAATTCTTCAGTTCGATTCGGTTCCTATAGTTTTGGACTTTTATTTTTTTGGTTCAGTTCCTATAGTATTTGACTGGTTTCGTTCTAGTTCGATTCCGGTTCCTAAGCAGGAACATAACTTCTCATACATTACAAGAGTAATATTCATGTGTGGTGCTTCTGAGTAGAATTTTTTAATGAAATTTTTTGAACTTGGTATTCATGAAGTATGGATTTTGTTTTTTAATCCGGAAGGCAAACCACCAAAATAGTGGGATAAATGTCAGGGAACATTTACCGGATTTTATTAAGTAAAAAGGAAGAAGAACAGCAGGGGGGACTAGACCAATACCCCTCAAAAGAAAGCATACCTACTGTAAAACAATAAAAGACAAGTAGAAAAGAAATTGGGGGGACCAAACTTGACCCAATAAAATCAAACAATCTAAAAAATCTAAAGAAGCTAAGGCCCAACTTATCTGCACTTAAGCTACGCCTGATGTGAGTGGGTAACTGCCTGATATCTGAAAAAATAATCCGCTCGTCAAATTGAATTTTAGACAAAAAATGAACAGGCCAACTAATTTCACCAACAATATGTCAGAAAGAAACATGGCATTCAACCGTCCACCTTCATAGATCCTCAATCTTCCTCTTCCAATTACCCTCCAAAGCACCATCAACAATACTATCAACCACCAATCTGGAATCAACTTCAACTTTGAAATCATGGTACTCCATATCAATCACCCAAACAGCCGAAGTGTGCACCGCTTCTAGCTCAACCTCCATAGTCGAAGATACTGAAAGGGGAAAGTGAAGTGCGGCTACAAAATCACCTAAAGGACCTCAAACTACCCTCCAAAGCACCATCAACAATGCTATCATCCACCAATCTGGAATCAACTTCAACTTTGAAATCATAGTATTCCATATCAATCACCCAAACAACCGAAGTGTGCACCGCTTCTAGCTCAGCCTCCATAGTCGAAGATACTGAAAGAGGAAAGTGAAGTGCGGCTACAAAATCACCAGAATGGGACCTCATCAAATTTCAGTTTAAAATTCAACCCGAAAACCAGTTAAATATTATATATATATATATATATATATATATATATATACACACACACACACACACACTTCAATATGCAATATAAATAATGTAAAGATGCACACTTTGAACTTCAATATGCAATACAAATAATGTAAATATGAAACTGATAGTTTTATGACTTGAATAATATGTAACACTTTGAACTTCAATATGCAATACAAATAATGTAAAGATGCATGGTAAGCATGGGAGGACTAGTTTGTATGTGATCCCACCCAATATATATATATATATATATATATATATATATATATATATATATATATATATAATAAAGATCAAATGAGAACAATGCTTAACGTGAGAATGTGAGAACACCACATTTACCCCAACGTGTTGCACAACGAAGCTTGTATATTGCATATTTTCACATTTTCACAATATTTACCAAAATGCCACCGTGTTATTTAATATAGGCTTAATTCGAGCAAATTGAAAATGTGCAATAGAATAGCTCCATTGTGCACCACGTTGATTTAAATGTGACCGTTCTCACGTTCTCACGTTAAGCATCGTTCTCACTAGAACCGCACCCTATATATATACATATAGGGGGAAGATCCCATGCAAACTAGGCTTCCGGTGCAAACTACAAACTAATAGAAGTCGTTGGATTAGAAGAAACGGAGAGCTTTGATTATGGGATGCATATTTAAATTACTGCACTCAAATGCATGGAATAAAAAATGTAAAACCACTTCTAAGCGTGCATTGAATGTAAAAGGTTACATTATTTGTATTGCATATTGAAGTTCATTTAACAAACCAAAATAGGAAACCACAAAAACCAATTCAGTTTTAACTTTTGTAAACCCTGATTTTACGGTTAGTGGCCTGTATCCATGGTAAACGACCACGATGAGCAACGGCCAAAAAGGAAACTTGGAATACTTCGCTGATTGAAAACATTCACCATCGATTTGGAAGTCTGCAACAAGATTTCAACACTTCGGCGATTGAAGGCAAGGTAGCGACAATAGAAGGCCATAGCTTCGCTACAAATGGAACACCTGTTGCGTCAAATATAAAATGAGCTTGATGAAGGTACTCGTGTTACTCCTTGGTTTGTTCAATATGGATGCATGTTTATCTCGAGTATTGAACTGCATACTAGTGACAAATGTCTCATGAATAATGGCGAATTACAAGCTGCGATTGCAATGTTGATTCAGATATTGGTGTAAAGATCTGAGATGCGATGTTGATTTGGATACAACATGGAACACTCTGTCCAATGTTATTTGCGTACGTATTTTTGTAACACAGATGCATGATTTTCATTTGATAAGAAGATAGATGGAGAAGGTTCATTTTATGTGCAGTTTTGAAAGAAGTTAGGTGCAACAGGTTTGAAATTGAGGAATGTTGATCAGTTATATATGATTGCAATTGGAATGTGAAACTGATGTAAGATGCATTTATTGAATATGTAAGATGCAATAGTTATATTTGTAAGATGCAGTGGTTTTGCAATTGGGAAGTAAGATGGCATAGTTTAAGATGTGAGATGCAGGGGTTTTGCAATTGGAAATTTGAGCATAAGTAAGATGCGGTAGTTATAGTTGGAAGATGCAGTAATTATAGTTGAGAAAACATAATCGTTTTAGGTGCAAAGTGCATGTTTTTTTGTAATGGTAGTGAGACTTTGCTAAAGATGTAAGATGCAACAAACAAATAGGTAGCGTGTTGTTGTTAAATACACTAGACGCAGTATGGCATGTATTCGTTGTCCCGTGCGGTGCAATTCGTTATAGAACTTAGTGCATATAGACAAAGTAGTATAAAGTGTTTCTTGATTAATGTACATCAAGTGTTTGTTCAAATGGATAAGTGACATAGTATTAGTTTTGCATTGTATAATTAAGTGAAATAAGGCTGATAGTATGTTGTTAGAATTATGGTTTGATGTATATTATTGGCATATAGTAATGATGTTAAAATGTAAAGTGAAAATATATTTATATTGCAGTGCATCTTAAAGTACTATGAAGTGCATGTGATAACAAAAGAGTGTGAAAATTGGTTTGGATTTGATGTTGTTCATATCTATCCCTACCTTTTTTAAGTGTGCTTCATATAGGACTGATACAAAATGATGCACCCAACGAATTTGTATATGCATCTGGTTTTTGTGTGATGGAGTTAATATGCAAAAATGTAAGGTGCAATTCCTTGTAGAGTTTTAGTTGTAAAATGCATGTGTTTCAGATTTTAGATGCAGGATTTTAAAGCATGTGAATTTGTTTGTGATGCATATTGATGCATGATTGTATGATACAAGATGCATCTAAAGTACAATGAAGATGCAGGTATCAGAATAATGTACTGCATAGTATTGCTTAAATGTTGATTGAAAGTCAAAGTATTTATGCTCACATACAACTTTATGCATGTTTTGGTTTTGTTACGTATGCAGTAAAAGTGAAATCTTATTGTTGAAGTCACACATAATTACATTTGTATAGTTGAGCTACGTATATGCATACAGTTTTCTTTTTAGTTGCAATAAGATGGTTGATCAAATAGCTTAAATTGTACCCTGAATAAATAGAACTTTATTATATACTTGTGTACTTATTTCATTCATTTCTGGTGCAGAACTTTTGAAAGCAGGGTTCTATGAAGAGTCAATGATGCAATACTAATAATAAGAATGACTTCTTTACAAGAGGAACATTTGATGAGGACAATAGCCATGAAGTTTGAAGATGATAATAGATTAAATTTGTTTGAAGCTCAATAAAGTGCATGTGTGCGCTTACTAGTTGTTTGTAATGTTTTGGGCACAATTGTTTGTGGAAAAAGAAGCAATAGAATATGTAATTTTGATTTTATTGTTTATGACAGGGTGTTAGTAATTACGAGATTAGTAGTGATTAACATTGAAGTGTTGTATGAAGTAAACTGTTGATGAGATCAATGTTACAAACACTACTGCAAATGTTGTGTGATGTAGTAAATGAATTGTATGATGCAATTAAGAGTTGTATAAGGTGCATACTTTTATGTTGCATGACCACATAAAATGTTAACATAATTGAGGTGTTTGAAAATAATTCACCATAAAAGCGATTTGTGTGTGCTATATAGTTGGTTGGTATGGTATTATGTTAAACTTAATTAAGGGTTATGATGAATCCAAGAATGAAGAAAACTAATATGGTGGATGTATTATAAATAATATATGGCCCAATTCAAGATGTATTTCACGAACACAGAAACATATTATGCATATAAATGAATTCAACGATGCATTTCAGTGTGAAGATGAGTGCACATTATAATGTAAATTGGTTATCAATAAAGATTGTAAAAACAATTTATCATTGAGTCAACGTTTATTTTTTTCAATAGGGGAACGAATTATGCATATAAATCCATCTAATAATGCAGTTAAGTGTGATGAGAAGTACATAAATGCACACTATACTATAACGAATAGGAAATTTTATAAGCACATATAATACATACACATCTCGTACAACGAACAACAGTAAAGATGGATTGATTACATCAACATGCTTACAATGTACATATCATTACATAGGAAATTAAGATGAAGCAAAAAACAAGTGCAATAATATAGTGACATTATGAATTTCTTTGTTTAAGGGATAGTTCAAGCTCATAAAGCTATCATGACCAGACATCTCATTGCACAATCTATAAAGCCTCTTGGGACATTTTGATTCTTCAACAGCCACCGCCTCTAAAGACTTGATTCTTCTAAGAGAACGTTTATTTTTATCCCGTGAAAGGTACAAGAATCATATATTGTGCCTGCGAATATTGAAAGGACGACGAGTTATGCATCAGCCAAGCAGACAAATGCATACAATTTAGTTCAAACATGCAAATTAAACATACTGGTGTAAGATGCAGGTAAATGTCAAAGCTTAAAAATCAAATAAGAAGCAGATAATCATCTCAAAGTAGATCATTGAAACAAAACTATTTGAATCAAATTAAAAAAAACATGATACATTCTAAACAGAAGGAGTACATGAAAGATGACACATGAGCGTAAGTGAAATAAGTTAACTAACAACACATAAGACATATACTCTGTATTAATGAACTATTACATCATACTAAATTAATGCATAGTACACCTATAAATGATGCATATTGTATCACAAATACATTCATGTTTCATATAACCCAATAATAACCTAGTTAAAAACAAATTCACACTGTTTGCACTCCAATTTTAAAACACTGAAATCTATAAATGAAATTAAAAACAACAATCGAAGAGTAAAAAACTACAATTTTTAGAGTGAAGTTTGGAGGATGGATAATACTTTAAATACATAACATAGGAGACAATGATGAATAGTAAAAATTACTTCATGTTATCAAAATTAAAAAAAAACACAAAGAACTTAATACAATAAAGAGATTATGATAACGCCTATTATAGCATACTTGAATCCACGGTCTTCGATTAATAATAGATCTATTGCGATTAAATTGTTTTAGGTTGAAAATAGAAATTGTGGCTTGCAATAGGGATGAAGATGAAGTGAAATTTTAAGATGGGCATAGCAGAGAATTGAGTTTGATTATAAACTTATGGTTAGGAAAGAAGCAGTTAGAGTAAGGGTGTAAACTGTTGATCGATGAAATTGACGATGAAATCAAGCTTTGATGAAATGTCGGAAGTTGTTGATCGAAGAATATGGGTGAAAGGAAATAATAGAATAGCAGCAGTTATGGAAAGGAACGTGATTGTTTTTTCAAAAATGAGATAGCAAAAAAGACTAATGAGCCCTCAACTGTCAAAAATCACCCAAATTAAATGTACGACAGATCAATTAGAATAGATGGCCAGGATTAGTTTGTAGGTTAGTAAATTAAGCCTAGTTTGCATTTGATCTCGAATATATATATATATATATATATATATATATATATATATATATATATATATATATATATATATATATATATATATATATATATAGATTTAGGTTCAAGTGAGAAAACCATCTTAGGAGAGAAAAAAAGAATAAATCACAACCCTTAGATCATCAATTTTTTTCAATGGAACGTGTATACACTTATAGGGTGCTTTGGTCTTTTTACGAATATTTCTATATTTAATACTCCGTATCAATCACTGCATGCAACTAATGCCACATCTTTATAATTAGTTAATTGACTTACGTGTGAGTGTGTTTTTGTATTGATATCTTTTTTCTTTTGATAAGATTTATCATATTACTTTTAATTAATCTTTATTTAATTTATTTTTCTATTTTCTATTTGATTGTATTTTAATTTTCCACCATCGGCTATCTTTAGTTTTTTAGTATATTCTTCTATGCACCTTGATAACGTGTGTGTATGTCGATTGTATTGTGTTTTATTTTGCCAAAAAATGTATTGTATTTTATTCATAATCATGATCATTTACACGAAACTTTTAAATTTACTTATTGTTTTTGAATTAGGATTCTTAGATATTTTTGTTGCATTGTGTTGAAGTATGATGCTTCTTTTTTATATACTGAATTTTTAGTGCATAATAGGGACGTACATATATATTCACTCTCAAAGTAGAAGTAATGCACTTTATTTCAGAAAGTTTAATATAATAACACACTTTTGAATATATTTAAGATGCACGTGATAAAAGTGCATTTCATTTTACATAAGAGTGCTAAAGTAATTCTGAAAGTACGATGTAATAATAGTGCACATTTATATATATTTAAAGTGCTCTTGTTAGTTGATAGTTTGCACTCTTATATATTGATATTAATTTTTGTTTAAAGCATATGAGTGTGCATAACTCTTATATATGAGTGTGCACAACTCTTATAGGCAGTAGTTTATGAATAAAGTGCAACATAATGTGTACACGGTGCAAACTAATGACATACAAGTATCAATATAGAATTTTATAAAGTGTCACTAATAATGCACTTTTGCATATATTTAAATGCACATTATAGTAGATAAATTGCAGCATATATCCATGTATATTTATATAAATTTTTGTTTAATTTTTATTTTTATGTTAAATCTATGAAAGTACACAAATTAATGTGAAGGTTAAGTACAGGCTAATACTATTATGAAAGAGAACTTAATAATATGATTCAAATCAATTAAAATTGATCCTACTTCTTCACTGCATTAGTTTAGAAACAGTGAGTGCAACCTTCACCACTCGGAAGTGCAAATTTATATAATTAATTGTGCATCGATCCATGCAATCGACAAATTTCATACTTCGTATAATATTTTGATTGCATCTATTTATTATTTAAAATAACACACATTAGCTAAATAAGTCAACTATGCAATGAAAAGTGTGGTCCGTATTAATAGATTGTCCAACATTTAATGCTTTGATCCTATTTATATGGAAATTTGAGTGGCCGTCATTTATTATCCAAATTAATTGATCATGAGTTTTACACATCTACCCTTAGTGCTAAACGGTTTCTTTTACCATTATAATAACCCTTCAAAGTTCATCTTAATTACCATGCTACCACAATTAATTTATATTCAATCTTATCCTTCGGTTTTAGATTTTTGATGGATAGATTTCATTCTTTTTTCTCTCATGGAACATCATTCTCACCTGAACCTTCCCCCTATATATATATATATATATATATATATATATATATATATATGTGTGTGTGTGTGTGTATATATATATATATATATATATATATATATATATATATATATATATATATATATATATATATATATATATATATATAGGGGTGAGATCACATACTAACCATGCTTAATTTACTAACCTACAAATTCAATAATATGCAAGACTTTGAACTTCAATATGCAGTACAAATAATGTAAGGATGCACTCTTTGAACTTCAATATGCAATACAAATAATGTAAATATGAAACTGCTATTTTATGGATTGAATAATATGAAACACTTTAAACTTCAATGTGCAATACAAATAATGTAAAGATGATTTGAATGGGAGGACTAGTTTTTATGTGATCTCACCCCTTCATCTTTACATTATTAGTAGTGCATATTGAAGTTCAAAGTGCTACTTATTATTGAGTTTGTAGATTAGTATTTTAAGCATAATTTGTATTTGATCTTATATATATATATATATATATATAACAAAATGTTTTTCAATATTTTATTCAACTCACTTCTCGATTGAATTTTAATACTACCTCCGCCCCGAAATGAAGTTCCCATTCACTATTCATTGGTCAACTTCAATCACTTCTAATCTTTTACTTTATATATCAATTTTTTATCAAATTTAAAATTTCTTGATCAGGCTTTCTAGCGGTTTTAATGTAGTTTCTAAATATGTAAATTTTATTTACTAAAAATAATCCGAGTGTGAACAAGTGTGAACATGGATTGGGTTACTTTATCGTCAGTCAAGCATCGTAAACCGAACGGGAACTTCTTTATGGGACGGAGGGAGTATGAAATTTGATAAATATAGTCTACACTTCATGTAGAACATACTCATGAAATCTCATCAAATTTTGTTACCCGGAAGCACCTCAAATTGAGGTGGCCTGGCGGTGTTCCGGTCAGGAAATTCTTGTCAGGAATATTTGTCTTGCATAATATACCTTATATATTGTGGATCATGTCAATCCAAGTAGTTGTTATTCTATTAATCTAGTCCACTTTTAGATTTATTATTTGTTTGTAATGTGTTTGTTATTCAAGTTCACCTTAAAAGGAAGTAATATTCCGCTTATTATGTTGTT
The DNA here is from genome assembly GCA_945859875.1 of Cuscuta europaea. Taxonomy (NCBI): domain Eukaryota; kingdom Viridiplantae; phylum Streptophyta; class Magnoliopsida; order Solanales; family Convolvulaceae; genus Cuscuta; species Cuscuta europaea. Next base: position 1,640,109 of record CAMAPE010000033.1, read on the forward strand.
ATTCATTCATAGTAAATTACAAATATTACCGGTCAGTTTATTACTACGTACTTTTTACTTATGATGGACTAATATTATAAGAGTATTATTTTGGGGTTGAACTACCTTCTATTGAATGTGTACCTTGAAGCTATTAAATCTATTGGATCGATACATCCCTTTTCGGATTCGACAAACTTCCCAGTGGGTCACCCATCCTCGGGCGTTCTTACCTCGGGCTCGCTTAACTGCAGAGTTCTGTGGTTAAATAGCAATCATATCTTTCTTAAAACCGATTGGTGATAAGGAAGTGGACACCCTCTATTTAACCCATTACTCTGTATTCCCCAAGTCAAGGTAGATTCCTGTGGGGCACTCCCCACGGTTCATTACGGCAGTGAAGAGCCCCATTACTGAGCGGTGGATGGACATGAGGGGCTGCACCACATCGTGGTGCCAACTAGGGTTGTATACGAACCGAATCGAGTCGAATAATGAGATTTTGTATTTGTATTTGTTTAATATTTTCGAATACGAATTCAAATTCAAATATGAAACGAATATTAATTTTGATTTGTATTTGTATGTGTTTAACAATACGAATAATTAACGAATCATATACGAATATCGAATCGATTTGAGCTACTATAAGTTAAATATTAGTCAAATATCACTCTAAAAAACTTTTCTTATACTCCGTGTTTTTTATGTTGTAAATGCTTGCTCTGACTTAATGTGTGTTTTTAGAATTTAAGTTTAATGGATCAATGCATTTTTAGATGATACACAATATACTAAAGTGAATTAATTTTATGATTAATAAATATCAATCTATTTCAAACTTTTTGAAATATACACTAACACGCACATATTAGAAATTATATATACTTATAATGTGTGAAATAAGTTGATAATTATATATATATCAAAGTCAAATAACTTCAATTTTATTCTTCAAATCGAATACATAATTATTTGTATTGTATTTGAAAGACATTTGAACCAAAAAATTGATTTGTATTTGTATATATATTCTGATTTATTACAAATGAGCTTGGAATCTGTATGCAAAAGTGTATATATGGATTACACTTTGAGGGTATTGTTATCTTTTAAAAATTATTATAGTGTTATTACTATTATTATTATTATTATTAATATTAACATTAATATTATCATTATTATTAATCGAATATATTTGATTAATATTCGAATCGAATACACTGATATTCTTATTTGTATTTGATAACAACTCGAATCAAATTTAATATTCTTATTTGTATTTGAATTTTTCGAATTTGAATCGCTTTTTACGAATTCGAATCGTGAATCGAGCACAAACTATTTGATTCGTTTACAACCCTAGTGCCAACAGGTTGGACGGTTAGTCCCTGAATCAAAGGGTGGCGTTGATCCACCATAAGACCAACAAAATCTCTTTGCTTGGGAGTTGATGCCTATTTTAATGTTTATGTTTTAAATTTGTTATGTTTAAATTTAATGTTTTCACTTGAATATTTTTGTGATGTTTGAACATTGAAATATCATGTATGCATAATGTAATGGTAACTAGGACAATTATTTTTATGATTTAAAATTTGATTTTTTTACGTAAACGAAGATACAGAGTATACTAATTTTTTATAAGGTCACAACTTTTAATATAGTGCCATCCATTAACTTTTGGATTAAAAAAGAGAGATTAAATGAACTGGATCAATTGGTTAGCTAGAAGATGAGCCACCCACCGCATTTGCTTCTTCCCTGAGGCAGCGAGAGAAGGAAATTGAAGCCGACGTCCTAGCTAGCCGGTTCCTGAATTGAAGATATGAGAGGAGATGAGCGAGCGAGATTGGAGTACGATTCCACTTGCTTGAAAAGATGCATGTGTAGCCGGCCGGCGTTGAGAGACCATAATGTATGTTCTTCTTATGGCTTCGAGCTCCGCTCCCAAATGAAAACCCAGGCTGCTGAAATGACCGGCGAAAATGACCCCCAAATTGATTCCTCATAAATTGCCCCTACCCTACCCAGCCCTGTGAGAATGACGTTCAATTTGAAATTTGTCACACCTTTAATCCATTTCACAATCCTAGTGCCTGCATGCTGCCCAACTTGGTTTCAACTGTAAGTACTTGTCTATTCTTTGTGTGCTGCTGCTGCTGCTAATCTTATGAGGTTTCATGTGGTCTGAGGGATATACTTCTAACTTGCTTTTAATTCCTTGAAGAATATAATGGATGGAATTGTCATATTATTTTAATTCCTTCGATGTTTAGAAAATTCATTTAATAAGACTAAAATCTAAACAAAGTATACGAATAAGGCAAGCATTTTTCTTCAATTCACTCCTAATTGGGGAAGTTGTTTACCTCAAATCAAATAAGTTATTTATATTTATGCACTTTATCTATGTTTTACTGCACTTTCTTAACAATGTTTTGCTTGTAATATTTTTTTATATATAATCCTATATATTCCTGAAAGCACACAAAATCCTTTACAACAAATTTAATTAGAAGAAAAGTGAATGATATAATTAATAATCTGAAGATCCGATCCTTTAATAGCAACTACTTACCTTGATGATCTATCACATACATACGAAGTATATTTATATATATGTGTGTGTGTGTTTGTAATCTATCTATCTACCATGCATAGCTATGGAAATTGAAAGGTGTCGCCGCCGGAAACGAGTTGATCTGCCGTCGTAGTACTGGCTTTGGGTGGACTAATAGCGATCCAAAGAAGTGATAGGGTAATGGCAATAAGACCGGACCATACAAAAACAATGGTGGGCGTCTTTCGTCTCCTCCCCATCAAACCCTTGGCAAAAGGGTACAAGTGGGCCAGCACCCAGAAGCTAAAGAAGGCCCCACCGATGAATTTGCTCCACTGGGGGACAGGACTGTAAATGGTGCGCGAGAAAGCAATGACAATGGCGATGATGTTGACCATGGCGATGACGATGGGTGGGATCATAAGCGAGCTCCACTTCACGAGGTACAGCTCGGCATAGATGTCGTCATTGTCCTCACCGGCGGACTTGGACGTGAGGGTGAAGGAGATCTCGATGCCGGCAATGACTTTGAGGAGGCCTTGGACGACAGCTGCGAGGTGGGCACTGGTGCCGGAAGTGAGCCAGAACTGTTCGTTGCGCCACCACTCCTCTAAACCGACGCCGGACCACCTCACCTCCAAGAGGGCGAGGGAGATGAGGCAGATGGTGATGGTGAGGAGGTAGAGCAAGAAAGCGATGTTGAGGTTCTTGACGATGAAGTGTCCCGAGATGAGAGAGAGGGCGGGGAGAAAGCAGTAGACTAGAAGGCAGATGGAGGTGAAGGGGTAGATGCCGACGTTGAGGTAAGCGAGACGTTGGAGGAACTTGAGACGGCGAGAAGCGAAGATGGCGTTGTTGCGGGAGAAGAAGATCTCGACGGAGCCAGTGGCCCAGCGGAGAACCTGATGGAGGCGGTCTGTGAGGTTGATGGGGGCGGAGCCGCGGAAGGCGTCTCTCTTGGTGATGCAGTAGACAGAGCGCCACCCACGGTTGTGCATGCGATATCCCGTCACCACATCTTCGGTGACCGAGCCATAAATCCACCCCACCCTGTCGCCCCACTCTGTCTTGTCTTCATACCTGCATGCATGCATGCATGATTGTTTTGTTTAGAAATTGCTCAATATAGAATAAAAAAATAGACAAATTTTAAAATAGGACCAACTATGTTTTATTCTCTCAATAGGATTTATTTAGTTGTATTAAAAGAATAAATTGATTAAAACTTTCCAAAATAGGAGTGAATAATTCTTATTCTGGGAATACAATAATGATAGTCCTATTCATGAACGTTGTTCCTATTTTAGTCCCATTTAGGGATTCGTTTTGTTTGACAACCAATTTCTTGATAATCAATAAATAGCCGGTATATAGAAATTTGATAGTAGTAATTACAACATGCATGGATGTGAACATACCAACAAGAAATGACAGAGACAGCTTCGGCAACGGTGGCAGCATCTAACGGCGACCGGGGGAGACGGAGGATACCCGGGGGTCGGCCATACTTAATGGCAGGGTGATCAGCAATGGGACGGCCATGGAACTCAGCTATGGGTATGGATTCTGCGAGCAAAGTGGAGTTCCCGAAGCGCTTGGGGAGGAGATGGACGTCAAGGTCGGGGTCGAGGTCAATGGGGTTGAGAGGGCGAGCATCATTATTATTGTCAAAGCCGGAGGATTTGGCAGGTGGGCGAGCGGGTGGGTCAAAGCCATAGATCGCAAATCTTCGGAACATGGTTCCCGTGCCGACGTAGACGGGGCCCTGGATGCCATCGAGGGCGCGCATGTTGCCATCGAAGAAGACGGTATTGTGGTTGGCATAGCGGTCGGAGGGGTCAATGCCTTCAAAGCGCTGGGGGAACTGGATGTAGCAGATGTCCTCCCCGCCCCGGTCCATCATGAAGCACATCCCTTCCCGCACCGCTCGACAGTTGTAGATGTAGTGGTCACAGTCGAGGTTGAGCATGAAGGGACCATTGGAGAGCACGGCAGAACAACGTACCAGCGCGTTCATCGCCCCCGCTTTCTTGTTGTGCTCGTACCCTCTTCGCTTCTCCCGCGACATGTACACAAACATGGGCAGCCGTATGTCCACGTCCACCAAGTCCAGCTGATGCCCCCCGCCTCCCATCAGCGGGTCACAGCTTGGCGGCTTCAGCATCACCTGCAGTATGCCCGCGTGGTCACCCTTGGCGTGGTCCGCACTCGGCGCTGCCCATGTCCCAGGCCAGTGGCTCCCATCCGCCATCCACGTCGCCTTCCTTACCTGCATCACCTCCCCCGCCCCCTCCCTCATCTGCTTTAGCATTTTCATCTCCTCCCTCGCGTTGAATGCGTCTGACCTCCTCCTGATCGAGTCCGGCAGGCCGTTTATCCTCACCTTGAACTCCTCGTACTCCCTCTTCACCCTCCTCCTATCCTTCACAAAGTCCGTCCGTTTCTTGTTCTTCGTTGGGTCCCCCTTCAGGTTGAAGTAACTCTCTGGATTCCTCGGCTCGATCTCGTGCTTCTTGCAAAATGGCACCCACAGCTCCGCGAAGCTGCACGCCTCCGCCATTGCCTCGAATGTTAGCAGCGCCCCCCCATCGTCCGATATGTAGCATGCCACTTTCTCCACTGGGTAATCCACTGCTAGTATTGACAGGATCGTGTTCGCCGTCACCAGCGGCGGCTCTTTCTCCGGATCTGCCGTCGACACGAAGAAGTCCACCCCGGGGAGGTCTGACCGGCCTGTCGGGTTTGACGGCGATGGCAGCTCGAATTTTTCCCGTAATACCTCCAAGTCTGTGCTGCGGTTGCAAGGACTCACCTTCGGGATTTGGTCTAAGATCCATGAGAAGGCAAACCATATTTCACATGTCACTGACATCACCCACAGCCATATTGCGTCGTCATTTGGATGTTTTATCCTCCATGTTAAGAAGAAACAAAGCACTACCAGCCGAACTGCAATCAGCAACCTGCATATCCATTCAATTCCTCCGGGCATTAATTAAATCGTTTATTGTACCTGAAATATATATAATCACATGCTTCACGTACATATTGATGGTATAGTAGTTGCATGGGATCGAGGTCTAGAAAAAACATGTAGAGTGGTCGATCAAAATTTAGCTACGACCCATGACTTAAATCTCAAAGCAAGTCACTCTTTTTCAAATGATAGCCTTTCCTACTCATACATCACTCATTCAAGTACTAGCTAAAAAAGAATAAATTTCTAAAGAAATTGCTCAAAATTTCTATAATAGAATTAAATATATTTTCTTACCAACATACTCTGTATAATTTATATAGTCCTATTAAAAGAATAAAAATTCAAGATTATGGGTCCAGTTTTAAGAAGAAAATAATGATACTCATATTTGAAGATTTGTGATAGGAATCAAGCAAGTAATTACCTATATGGGCTGATGATGCTATTTGGAATTGGCAATTTGCGACTGAGTGGCTTCCAAGGTTTATCAGCGGATGTATCCAACATTGCTTTCATTCCATGACCATCGCCATCGTCATCTCCATATATGTCGTCAGGAGGCCAATAGGCATTACCATACCCATAAGTGCCCTGTGTCTCGAACAACCACTTATTGTGATCGAACTCTCCAGTTTGGTTCCTTTTCATCATCGACATATTATTATCATTATTGTTGTTATTATTATTCCTGTTGTTGTCCCTTTTGGAACCGCCTAGCCCTGGCAAAGACAATGCTCCTCCTCGAGAATACTCCGGTGCCGCTACATCTTCTTCATACTCCCCAACTTTGTACGGTTCCTTACATCCTGGACACATCCCCGAATCTTTTTGGGCGTCCATGTAACAGTCTCCGCATATTTTGAACCTGATGAAACAACCAAAATTCTTTAATTAGCAAATTCCCCTGAATAGAAGTAAAATATGGTCAGAGTTTCCAAATGAGCTCATGTCTTATACTAGTATTCTCTAAATAAGACTTTATATTACCATTTTTCTCTTAATACTTACTACCTTCGTCCCGCTATGATTGTCCCATTTTACTTTATCGGTGTGTCCCACTAAGATTTCTCGTACCAAATTTGGTAAAGTTTGTGTGGCTCTAAATCATTTTTACTTTATTCTTACTTTATCAATTCAATATCAATCACATAAACCACTTTTTATTTATTTGCGTGTCACTCTCTCTGGTCTCATTTTTAGCGGGATGGAGGGAGTATAACATAACCCCAAATCTCCAGTTATCCTTCTCAATACCCGAGTCACACGCTCAAATCGAAAATTCCATTTTTGCAGACCGCTACTCACGTCGGGACTTAATGGAGGGCCTATGGGGCATGAGGGGCAAGTGCCCCCGGTTCCGGTTCCTAAAAAACACTAGTAGTACTTAGGATGTTTTTACTTGGACTGTTTTCAGTCCCAGACCAGACCAAACTTGGATCGTTATAAAATACATAGAGATCAGACATTTACCAGATCAGACCAGACCAGACTAGCAAATTTCAGTCCAAGTAAAAACATCATCTAAAACCATAGTCACTGCTTCTAATTCGGTTGAATAGTATTAGTGTTTAGATGAATTTTTTATACTCAGATATCCGGAAACAGTCTCTTTGTGCTTTAGTACAGGGGTAAGACTGCGTACATCCGACCAGTGACGGATCTTGCAACCGGAAATTGAGTGTTCAAACAAAATTATGGTTAAAATATTGAACAATATTGTTTCTCGATACCACAATTGAAGGAATGTAATTTTTTCAACCACAAAAACTAGGAAAAAAGGTTAAGGGTAACAAACATTGTATAAAAAATACACTATATAAATTATTATATCAATTCTATACATGTATTTTTACATCTTATTTTCAAAATTTTGGGTGTTCGTCTGAACACCTTTGAACAATTGCACGTCCGCCACTGCATCCGACCTCCCTTACCCCATCGTAGGTGGGAGCCTTTGCGGTAGTGGGGTAATGATAATGATGATGATGGTGATGAGATGTCGTAGAAACTGCTAGAAAAAACTATATTGTGTTTAATAAGAAAAATGCTTTACAATTGTCCCCAACTAATATTGTAGGGTTTTGATCTTGATTGTTGTTGTATATGACCATTTGAAATAAATTTGTATCAGGTTTTTTTGTATAAAATACGTAGTAAAAGATAAAAATAAGATTATAAGAAGTGCCTTGTGGTTATTTTTACCTCTTGAATCTTGAAATGAATTCATCACGTTATCTTTAATTATTCATAATTAAAGATAAAATTAACATTTTCCTAATAATATTAAAATTAGTAGAAACAATTGAGTCGTACATATTTAGAAAGTGACAACTACAAGGACATTATCATAAATTTGGCACAGATTCACGGGTCCCTTTGAATTTGTGTAGAAATGGATCTCGAAAGTTCTTGTCCCGAAAAAATTAGCATAAAGTTGTGATAAGAATTTGTGCCTGTGTGTCACAAATTTGTGTCAAATTTAGTATTGGAATATGTTAAATTTGGATATGTGAATTAATATAAGTTGATTACCTGCATTCGCAGGGGGTGACATCATTTCCTCGTTCGTCTTTCATGATTTTGCCGTCGCAAGCTGGCATGGCACAAGAGGAGCCCTTGGATCCAGCCATCTGGGGGTGGGTTACATCAGATTCAATGACCTTGTCCATGAGGTGCGCCCGCGTCACACTATTGAACCCACCTGTGAACAGTGAATTGGACACGTACTGCTCCTCAGCTTTAGCGGCAACCGACGACGACGGTGTGTCGTCCATTGGCTGGTTATCCGGTGTCGGAGGAATGTGGACTGTGTAATTCATGTAATCGCCAGAGGACAGTTCGCCCGACATGTCCAGGTCTTCCCTCGATAGGCTCACATATCGCCCGCTCGATGTTCTTCGTGCGAATTTCACCGTTTGTCCGCCGCCCCCCGTCGTCCGCTGATTATTTCCTTGAGAAGATCTTCCCTCTGGGCTTCGAATGCTTTTCTTTGATGCCATTATCAACTTTTAATTAATCATAATGAATTGTTTGTATAATATATACTGCATGCATTGCATGTGAATATTTCATCAAATATTGCATGCATGCATGAAACAAGCTAGCTCACTGATTAATTCGTCCAAGCAGATGTAGTACGTAATTAAGAAGCTAGGCCGCGCCTGCCACTATTTTTTCTTTTTGATAGCAAAACTAATTTGCAGAGAACGATCATCTGGATGACGTACAACACCACACCTTTTTCTCCTACCCTCTTTGTATGCGAAGCCACTCAAAAACTCGTGTACCTAATTACATTTCATTTTAGAGAATTATGGACGACCAGTAAACATATCTATTTTTTTTGCAAAAGAATGCACCAAATTTATTCAAAAATATTGAAAAGTACAAACGCTAATGAAGAGAGAAAATTAGAGGTCTACACAACTAAGCAAGTGAAAAGTAAAACTGCTCAGTAAAGAAAAACGATAATAAATCAAACAAAATACCCATCTTCTCATGTCTCGGCCAATGTATTAGAGAGGTCCAAACACCTCGATCTATTCAAAGTCAGAATCACCGTTGTCCCTATAAATGAAAAAAGAGCCTATCGTTGACCCCTTTTTGCTTGAATGCATGCACTCCTCCTCGGAAATGCCTGAAATCCGATGAAAGAAATTTTTGGTTCAAGTAGTCAATCCAGCAGCTCCCGATCTATAAGCAATCTATATGCCTTTACATCACCCTCCGCATTACGGCAATAGAGCCCGAAGAGGTAGATTCAGTATGCTCTACACGAAAAGAAGCTTGAAGATCAGAGGCGATTCTTCAATGATTTCATTTCCACCACCAATACACATTAACAAGTCCTCATGCTCCTCATTCTGCTTGTATAATACTACCCCGTCCCAAAAAACTATCATTTCATAAAACTTGAGTGATGATTTTGATTAGTACTACCTCCGTCCCTTAAAACTTTACCAAAGTTGACCGGCACGGAGAATAATAAAGTAAAAATTGTATGATTGAGGTTTGTGCAGAGGAGAGAGAAATAATAGAAACCACAAAATAATCGATTAAAAGGGAAAGTGACAAAGTTTTTTGGGACGTCCCAAAAAGGAAAGATGACAAAGTTTTAGGAGACGGAGGGAGTATAATATTATGTAAATTATAAATTTTATACTTTATGAAAGTGCTTTGAACAAAGAACATTTTCATATAATCTTTATATTATAAATCATTTTCATTAAAAATATATAGTTGGTCAAAATTTTGAGAAAGTTTTTTGGTACGGAGGTAGTATGTTGATGTCGCTGGAAGGACAACCAAGCTAGAAGAAAAACCCTTGCCAATTCTCTGGTCAACCGAACCTCCATATCCAGCGCCAATCCACCGCCCAACATGAAGTCAGTTTAGTATAACATCGTCGAATCCAACGACTGAAATTCATTCTCATTTCTCATATTAGTACAACATGTTCTACTCCCTCCGGTCCTAAATAATCTTCATGATTGGACTTTACGGTTTTTAAGAAAGTAGAACTTTTTGTTTTGACTTTCCCACCATACCCCTACAAAAAGTTGATAAAGTGTAGTGGAAGAGAGAATGTAGGTGTAAAGTAGGTAATAAAGTAAGGGTATAAGGGTACTTTTATATTAAAAACTTTCCAAAAATAGAAGTGTGAAGTTTAATTTGGATCTACCCAAAAAGGAAAATGTGAAGTTTATTTAGGACCGGGAGTAATATTTTAGTGCAATACGTTCTCACATCATCGATTTTTTTTTTTATCGAATCTACATTCTACGTTCTCACATTAGTATAACATATTTTCACTTTGTCGAATCTTTTAGTGCAACATGAAGGTGTAACTTTAGACTTGTTCTAATAATTTTCAGAGTACGCATGTAATCAAACAGCCTTGAAGGACATGGTGCGTTCCTCCCACGAACCACCATTCATAAGCGACCTCTCATAAAATTTGACCTCAGAGCAATTGTCCACTGCCAATGCTGAGGTGCTTCTTGTTCCATAACACACACCCTACACGCCACCGCCCAAAACATAAACATCATATATCATTACAGAGAGAGCCAAGCCATGTCTATATGTATATAGAATGATTAACTGTGCAACAAAAGACAGTGCAGAGAGAGATAGAACCTTAGATGTGTATGCTTCAACAAAAATGGAACTCAAATGAAACTCCAATTCAGGCGAGTAGACCCCAGGAAGCTCGGCGTCTTTTGTCGTGTCTATCATCAATTCTTTTGCCACAGATTCCACAGGAATTTCAGATTCACTATATTCGTCCAATACCAACTTAAACTTTTTTTGTAGCCGTTGAGCCTTCAACCAAAACAAACACAAACAAAATAAAAACCGTTTTATAGTGAATGTGCACTCGAGTAATTAAGTATTTTAGGTTCCTTTTCAGTCTCATAAAATGACATGGTCTCCTACACTGGCGGAGAAAACAACTCAAAGACCTGAATTTTTCTGTTTTTCAACTAAATACTACACTAATACGGAGTAGCAAAAAATAACTATTTGAACTACAAGCATAGCTATCTCACCATCATCATAATTCATAACCACCTTAAGATCCCAACTGGGTGAGGTTGCTGACATTAAGTTTATAGTACCAATCAATTATTATCTATGAGCCCGTTTGGTAGCACAAAAATCGGCTGATTTGGCTGATTCTGCTGAAATTTATGAAGTTCTGGTTGAAGTGGCTGCATTGGCTGATTCTGCTGATTTAAGAAAAAAATAATTTTAAAATATATTTTATTAATAAAATAAGGAAAAAATTATATATAAAATAGTTAAAATGTTCATCTACAGTAACTTCAGCCAATATAGCCACAAAAGTAACTCCAACCTTACTTTTTCTGCTTATTACACAATTCAGCGCGCTAAAACAAAAGTTACGTGTTTGGTGAAAAAGTTGGCTGATAAGCCGAAAAACAGTGTTGCCAAATAGAGACTGTAGCACGGAAACTCTAGGGAAACAGTACGTTTCCCGTTTCGGAAACTTCCGGAAACTCTTTGAAAACTCTCCAAATAAGCGTTTTTTGAGCAAAACTTGATGTTTCCCATGTCCCGTTTTCTCATGATTTCCACGTTTCCGTGCAACATAGATTATTATAGAGTAATTTAACGTTGTAAAATCATACAAAAACAGACACATTGACAATGTTATATAAAGATATTTTTACTTGGACTGTTTTCGGTCTACAATTTTATACTCCCTCCGTCCCTTATAACTTTGCCAACTTTCCTTTTTTAGTTGTCCCAAAAACTTTGCCACTTTCCCTTTTAATCAATCAATTTGTGGTTCCTGTTATTTCTCTCTCCTCTGCACAATTCTCTACCACACAGTTTTTACTTTATTATTCTACGTGCCAGTCAAACTTGGCAATCCTTTTAGGGACGGAGGGAGTATAAAGATATTTTTACTTGGACTGTTTTCGGTCCCAGATCAGACCAAACTACTTTAATAGATCAGACCAGATCAGACTTAAACAGACCAGACCAGACTTCCATATTTATAAAATACACAGAGACCAAACATTTACCAGACCAGTTCAGACCAGACTAGACTTAAACAGACCAGACCAACAAATTTCAGTCCAAGTAAAAACATCCTAATAGATGCCTTTATGTTGCATTATCTTAAGAAGCAATAGACGGAATAATCTAGTAATTTTATTTATTAAAACTATAAGTAAGTAACTATATATGTAATTAACCGGTAAGTATGAATTTGTAGTTGCAATCTGTAGTTTCAAAATTTAGACAATCCTTATCTGACACAAAAATAAATTTCATATTACAAACTAGGACCGGGCAAAACGGTTTGGTTTGACCGAACCGAACCGAAAATTGGTGGTTTGGTTTGGTTTGGGTTTAGTTAAGTAAACCGTTTGGTAGCAATTTGCTCAGACCGAATGGTTTGGTTTGGTCTGGTTTAAAACCAAAAAACCATAAACCGAACACCGAACAACTTGTAATATACACACACATATGTACACACTTTGTATTTTTTTTCACTCTTCATTTTTAGGATATAAATAAATAATTTAGACATGAAAAATACAAATTTAGCATATATCATTTTAACTTTTACACATTTCATATATTCATTATGACAAAGTTAGCTAACACGACATATTTGTATTTGTTATGTTTGGTATTCTACCTGTATGAAAAGATATTTGGCGATAACAATAAAAAAGTTCATTTATATTTTTACATGATTCATTTGAATAAAATTGTGAATATTTCAACATTTGTACCACTGACTCATTTAGTTTTACTTGAATATTTTATGTGATATTATAAATGCTAATCAACTATAAATTTATTTTTTGTGAGAAGCGAATCTTATTTCTAGTGATCGAAAAGATGTTAAAAGTTTTAATTTTTAATATTTTATTATTTCCTTTTCTATCCTTTATTTCCTTTTACATTTTATTTAAATAATACTTGAAAGAAGATGAGATGGACTACTACTTTCATTTTCTAATTCTAAAGTATAGAACTTGATCAAATAAAATAATAAACATAAGAAACCAAATCAAATCGAACTAAATTGAACCTAATGATTTTTACTTTGGTAAACCGAACCGAAACACAAATTGTTTTAGTTTGGTACAAATTCTTCCAAACCGAATAAACCGATACCGAACCGAAACCGAAGAAAACCGAACCGTAAATCGAATTGCCCACCCCTATTACCGACTCAAAGGTGTTGGACATATGGTGCATTGGTGCACTCTATCATGTATGATGATGTTAATGACGATACTACGGCAAACGTTTGATTAAGAAGAATGTAATTCAATCAATCATTCATTCATTAAAAGCTTAATAATTATTTACCTTGGGCCATGGAGAGTCCAAGGTTGCATTAGTCAAGACATGGATACCAGGGGATACCTCTGTAACTAATACTCCACCTCTGCCCTGTGGTCTATTGGTCATGTAAAGCACAGTCATTGAACAGAGATCAACCACCACCAGGTTAAACCCGCCAAAAAGCTCAGCTTCTCCCATAAGTTCCTCCGCAAAATCATGAGGGCTCTTATTGCTCTGAGACCACAAACATTACCATCACTTGAACATTAAAAATATAAAATTAAGATAATAATAACAATAGTGCAAGCAAACTTTAGAGATTTTAACAAACAAAAAAAACTTTGCGGAAGCGAAATCAACGTGTTTAAACTCAAACATGTGTTTGTAGAGAAATGAAACAGTACCTTAGAAAAATTGCAATAGGAAAATTAAGAGCATGTTTGGTAACACTGAAATTGGCTGAGTCGGCTGAATCTGCTTAAATTTGGTAAGTTATGGCTGAATTGGCTGAACTATGGAACAATTATATTTAAAATATATTTTATTAATCAATTTACGAAAAAATTATATGAAAATAACTAAAATGATCTCTATAGTAGCTTCAGCCAACTTAGCCAAATAAATAACTCCAACCTTACTTATCAATCTTAATTTGGCTAACAAGACTGATAAGGTCAAAAATAGGGGTTACCCAACGGGCTCTAAATATAATTAGTTTTTAATTTTTCATTTACATTTAATTAGAAATATTAGTATTTATATTATGGACATAAGTAAATAAACATATATGAGTATCAACAATTTTATAGAATAATTTTATTGAAACTAATTTTTATCTATCTTTTGCATTCTTACCTTTTAGTTTCCCTGGTGATTTCTGCTTTCTAAATGAACCTTGAAAGTCCAGTTTTTTATTCCATCCATGAGAAGTTTAGAACAAAAGAGTCATACTTGAAAAACTTTTTAGGGCCCATAGAAGTGTATTCGAAGAAAAGCAGACTTTTAGCCGTGGAAAGCAAGGGAAAACCCTAATATAGCCAAAGGAAATGAATCGTTTGATGCTTGATACAGCAAAACAAAATAAGAAACTATGAGTATGCTGATGATGATAAGATGTTGAGAATTGATAGGGACAATATAATTAAACAAACACGCAATTGGGTACCTTTAAGAAGCGAAGTGGGAGTTCACCCCTGCTTTTGGATTGAGAAGACGAGAGGTTGAGCTCCTTTTCCCGGACGTTGGTAAGGAAAGCAATTTTCCCCTTGGTACAGCCCAGCCAAGTCCCACCGGCAACACAGTCTCTTCCCCCAACAATCTCACCATCCTCCTCCCACCGCCCAAGAGCCTTCGTTGGCCTTACAGTTCCGTCCCCCATCAAGCAAAATCATTAATTCAGCTCAAGCACAATAATAATCATACCAATATAACAAAATTGTACAAATACAAAATGCAACGAGTATTCCGCACCGGTCATGGTATTCATCCCGGTTGAGGAACATTAGAAATGGGTAAAGCGGATGAGCTCTCCATTGGAATACAGCAATGCACATCTTCTTAATACAGCCTTTCTTTCTTTCTCTCGTTAACGGATTGGTCCATTGACCACAAGAATTTTCTCAAAATTCACATTTCGAAAATTTTAATTATATTTTTAAACAAATAAAATTTTAATGTTGATGGCATCATGGACGGTGACCATGACCCAATTGAAGATCACACGCGTGAAACCCATTATACGGGATTAATAAAACTTAGCTCATTAATCGGGATAAATTAATTAGCAAAGTCAACTGGGCCTAATAGGGACCATAACCCGCAAAAGGAACCCACATCCACACCGACCTGATCAGTAGGCCCCGAGCCTGAGTGGGATTCTAGCAAGGTCGGACTCACCCTAGAGCTTAAGTGGTAAACTGTCAGTTACATATAGCTATCTGGCAGCGACAGGAACTTAACAGAAGAGACGTGGACATAAAAGAGAAATAAATGTGGAGTTATAAGATACGCTAGAAGAGTTCCATCACGATTAGACTATTAAATGTACCTGCTATATCTCCGTAGACGACTGTAGCCCCATTTCTATAGATACTTCTTGTACTTACCCTAAAAGGGATCCACTTTTTCGATTAATAATACTGTCTTACGCTATCCAAATAAATCTGATAATCCATGTTCTTAAACAATCAAACAACCATAGCAGAGATAAAGAAGCAGATAGAAAGATATCGAGAAGATTAAAACCAAATCTGGTATACCTTGAACATGGCCGCTGCTCTCCCTCGAGAAGGAGAGCAGCGGAAAACCTATCTCTCTATCTCGCCTCTACTGTCACGCCCCGGACCTAGCCGGACACGTCAATAACCTGCCGTACAGTACAAATAGCCAACCGCAGTCCAACTCATCCATACTATACAAGGCGTCATGAATATCGTTCACACATAGTACATCCATAAACAAACATAATGTAAATCATTCATTTAAAACAGCGGAAGCATTTAATAAAAGTGTCTTAACCACACTTTTGCAAACATGGGCATGCAAGCCCCAAATAGTTATTCAAATACTATCCATGAGCATTATTATAATTGTTTTGAAATCATAACGGAAGAAGCACGAACCAAGTCTTCTCCTCAGAAACTTCCCGAAACAGCGGCTGGTGGTAGCAACCTTCAAGTTCTACCTGAAACTGTGAGGTGGCCTCCCCCGTGAAGGGGAGGTCAGTACTTGGAAGCATTTGACAAGTACAATGACAACTATACTAAGTATAATCAAAGTTTAAATCTCTGAGGCCCTCAATCTAGGGCATTATCATATTATAGTTAATCCGTTCATTTAGTATCAATTCATCATTTATTTACTACGGTCTAGAGCCCAGCTCATAATCACCGTTATCTACTACGGTCTAGAGCCCCGCTCATAATCACCGTCATCTACCACGGTCTAGAGCCCAGCTCATAATCACCGTCATCTACTACGGTCTAGAGCCCAGCTCATAATCACCGTTATCTACATCGGTCCCGAGCCCGGCTCATAATCACCGATTCTTTATAATTCTCATTCTTAGGATCTAATTCATCCATTTCTCAACTAACATTTCCAACTAATATTTCAATGCTAGTTGTTTATTTATTTCAATATAATTCTTCCTTCATGCATGATTGGCCTAAATATCAAGTATCACTTTCATACCTTCATGGCTTCTCCTCATGGTATCAAAGTATCCTATCTCAAATGAAATTCATGGTTGGTACAACCATCATACACACATATTCATAACATCTAAACATACACAATTTATTCATAAATTTGTGTATCATGCATACTATACTTATAATCAATAGTAGTTTTATCTAGGCATTATTAACCATTAACAACCCATGCACATCACATTTGTATTCACTTAGGAAATCCCATGAGATTAACCCAAAGATTATAAGCAACATAGTCGGTCATCCTCGCCTTAATTAAGCTTAAGCGCGTTCTATGCTTCTCGATTGAACTTTGACTAATTCCGGCGAACTTTGACCAACTCCAGCGAACTTTGACCAACTCCAGCGAACTTTGACCAACTCCGACGAAACTCCGGCGAAGCTCGAAAATACTTTAAATCAAGTTCCTAACAAGGTTTTATCATCACAAAACCCATATCAACACTAATAATCTATAAAAGGTTATTTTCCGGTAAACCGGTCGATTTGGCTTCTAAGTCCGTTCTTGGACATAGAACCACTTTCCAACCCATAAATCCATACTTAGAGCATGGAGAACCACCCCAAGGGTTCTTCATATAATAAATATTCATCATTGTAGAAGGAGAATAAAGGGAAAGCCATGGCAAGGTGATTACCTCAATTTCCACACTTTCCTACACCTTTTTCCTTCCCCAAACACTCCTCCTTGGATCCTCCACCTTGAGCTCGAATTTGGGTGTGAAAATGGTGAATTTCAGAGCTCTTCCTTGCTATTCTTGGGTGTTGCCACGAGTGGGTGTGAGGTGGTGAGGTGAGAGGGGTGGTTTTTGTCTCATTTAGACAAATGAGTGAAGGGATGGGGTATACTAAGTGTCAAGGGTGTCTCCCCCATCCTATCAATTGTTATTCAGCCAACTTAGCACCCATCCAGCCCCCAAGGGTTGAAAAATTCGTGGGGTGGCCCCCACCCATGTGGGAGGTCATCCTAATTTGTCCCAAAGTGTACAATTTGCCCCGAAAGTTGTATTTTCCGGACTGTTTTAGATATATTTTATTTTATCGGGTTAAATAAATATATTACGTGTTCTTAATCATTATAAAATTTAGAATGAATATGCATTCCCCCACTTTAATTTATAAGTCTCCAAAATCCAATTTCGGGCTTTTATCTGATAAATTTAACGATACCGGTATTTGGGCCTCTATTGACCAATCGGTCAACTCTGGGCCTTTCCATGGACCAAACGAAGTATCCACCATCTATAAATATTTTCTAGACCCAGATGAATATAATGTGTGGTCCCGATAATATCGGGCGGTCCCCACTCCCGATGTGGGCCCCACGTGCATTTTACTATTCACGCGAGAAAAATTAATACAAATTCACAACCTCGTAAATTCACTAAAAATTTCATAGGGTTCAATAAATTATTCGCTTAAAGATAAATACATTTGGGGACGGTGTTACAAGTTCACCCCCCCCCCCCTTATTTGGGATTTCGTCCCCGAAATCCGCGTGTCTAATCGAAAAGGAAAGGGTACTGCTCCCTCATTGAGATCTCAGTCTCCCAGGTTTCTTCTTCGACTCGATCACTCCTCCAAAGGACCTTTACCATAGGAATCTCCTTGTTCCTCAGTTTCTTTACCTGTTGACCCACAATCTTCACCGGTTCCACCGCATATTGTAGGTTTTCACGTATCTCTACCGGTGGTTTCTCAAGGATATGAGACGGATCTCGCACGTATTTCTTGAGCATCGATACATGGAACACGTCGTGTATCTTCTCAAGTTCTGGCGTCAATTTGATACGGTAAGCCACGGCCCCTATCCTTTCAAGGATTTCAAATGGGCCAATGTAACGGGGGTTAAGCTTTCCCCTCGATATAAATCTGATGATACCTTTCCAAGGAGAAATCCTTAGAAAGACCTTATCACCGACCTCAAACTCCAATGGCCTACGTCGTTTGTCAGCATAACTCTTTTGCCGATCTTGGGTAGCCTTGAGTCTATCCTGAATGACTTTCACCTTAGCCTTGGTGATTTCGACAAGTTCAATCCCCTCGAGCTTGGCTTCGCCAACCTCGTCCCAACACAACGGTGTTCTACATTTCCTCCCATACAATGCCTCGTATGGAGGCATGCCAATACTCGCCTGATAACTGTTGTTATAGGCGAACTCGACCAGAGCCAAATGCTTGTCCCAACTCCCTTGGAACTCCAGAGCACATGCCCTAAGCATATCTTCCAGAATCTGTATCACCCTCTCGGATTGCCCATCCGTCTGTGGGTGAAAGGCTGTGCTAAACTTTAGCTTCGTACCCAAAGATGCTTGAAATTTTGGCCAAAATCGGGATGTGAAACGTGGGTCCCTATCCGAGACAATGGATATCGGAACTCCATGCAGTCTCACAATCTCCTCCGTGTATAGTTTTGTCAATCTTTCAAGAGGATAAGTAATGTTGATAGGAAAAAAGTGTGCACTCTTGGTGAGCCTATCAACCACTACCCATACTGCATCATAGTTGTTCACTATTCGTGGTAGCCCCACCACGAAGTCCATGGTCACGTGCTCCCACTTCCATTCTGGAATGGTAAGTGGTTGCAAAAGTCTCGCCGGGTGCTGATGTTCCGCCTTGACTTGTTGGCAAGTAAGGCACCGACTCACGTACTCTGCGATGTCCCTCTTCATACCCGACCACCAGTAACTTTCCTTCAAGTCTCGGTACATTTTAGTACCTCCTGGATGCATGGCATACGCCGAAGAATGAGCCTCCTCCAGTATAGACTTTTGGAGCTCCTCATTCCTTAGTATGCATACACGGCCTTTAAACAATAAAAGACCGTCATCACGTACCCGAAAGTTCTCAACAGGTCCCTCAAGGATCCATTCACGGATCTCCTGACATTCTTCATCACTGGCCTGACATCTACTGATCTCACTCAGCAATGTAGGCCTAACCTCGAATCTAGCAATGAGGACCCCACTCGTGGACACCTCCACTTGTGCCCTTAATGAGCGTAGACACGCGAGTAACGTCCCCGATGTACTCTTCCTGCTCAGTGCATCGGCTACTACATTGGCCTTCCCGGGATCAAGTCATAGTCCTTGATCAACTCCATCCATCTCCTTTGTCTCATATTCAACTCTTTTTGAGTGAATACATACTTCAAGCTTTTATGATCGGTGAAAATGTGACACGTCTCCCCATAGAGATAATGCCGCCAAATCTTCAGTGCAAACACTACCGCTCCCAACTCTAGATCGTGGGTAGGGTAGTTTGCCTCGTGTTTCTTCAATTGCCTTGAAGCATAGGCAATCACCCGACCGTTTTGCATTAGAACACATCCAAGCACTTGGATGCTAGCGTCACTGTATATGTCGTACCCTATCCCTTGTGTGGGTAGAGCGAGGACTGGTGCTTCTGTAAGCCGTTTCTTTAGTTCGAGAAACCCTCTCTCACAATTGTCGTCCCATATGAACTTGGCCCCTTTCTTGGTGAGCTTTGTCAATGGAGACGCCAATACAGAAAATTTTTCAACAAACTTACGATAATATCCAGCTAAGCCGAGGAAACTACGTATTTCTTTCACGTTTTTGGGTCTCTCCCAATTCATAATGGCTTCTATCTTGGCTTTATCCACCGCAATGCCCGAACCTGACACGACATGCCCGAGGAACCCGATCTCTTTGAGCCAAAACTCGCATTTAGAGAACTTGGCAAAGAGTTGTTTTTCCCTTAGTCGTTCAAGTACAAGTCTCAAATGATCTTCATGCTCCTCCTCACTCTTGGAGTATATCAAAATATCGTCAATGAATACTATCACGAATTGATCTAAGTATTCACTGAACACACGGTTCATCATGTCCATGATTGCCGCCGGGGCGTTAGTTAGCCCGAACGACATAACTAGGAACTCGAAATGACCATACCTTGTGCGGAATGCACTCTTCGGTATGTCATCTTCCTTTATTTTCAGTTGGTGGTACCCCGACCTCAAGTCAATCTTCGAAAACACCGTCGCTCCCCGGAGCTGATCAAACAAGTCATCAATCCTAGGCAAGGGATACCTATTCTTGATTGTGACCTTGTTCAGTTGACGATAGTCAATGCACATTCGAAGTGTTCCATCTTTCTTTTTCACGAAAAGGACTGGTGCTCCCCACGGAGAGTGACTCGGCCTTATGAAACCGTTATCCAATAGCTCTTGCAATTGGGTTTTCAACTCGTTAAGTTCAGCCGGTGCCATTCTGTATGGCGGTATAGAGATTGGTTTGGTGCCGGGTTCGACCTCGATCACGAACTCAATCTCCCTATCGGGTGGAAGTCCCGGCAAGTCTTTTGGGAAGACATCCGGATACTTGCACACAACTCTCACATCGTTGATGTCTATCTCTTCTTTGGTTTTGTCCACCACATACGCTAGGTATGCGTGACATCCCTTTCTCATCATATTCCTCGCCCCCACGGCGGATATGATACAACTGTTCGATTTGCCTCTATCTCCCTCGAAGCGTAAGGTCAACCCTTCACCGCCTTCGAGTTCAAGAATCTTCGTGTAGCAATCGACCCTAGCATGATGTTTCTCAAGCCAATCCATCCCGAGGATTGCATCAAACTCGATCATACTCAGCGGTACGAAATCACACGTCAAGTTCTGTCCCTCCACCTCCACCTCACACGATGGATAGTGGCTATCTCTCTCGATATCATCCCCTAGAGGCGTGGACACCAATAGGGTTTGAGTCATCGGTACAAGTGGTCCGTTGAATCCGCTGGCGAACGCCTCACTCACAAATGATCGTTGCGCCCCGGTATCAATAAGGATCCTTGCGTCTCTCCCGTTTATCTTTAGTATTCCTACATTCATAAGTAATGTAAATCACACTATCTAATTAATAGGCTTGTTTCTTAAGTCGTAAACTATGTTGGTCGTGGTTCGGGTGGGGTCCGTTTGACACCCGTCCGAAAATTCCCGGTTTCTAACCCCTTAGAACCGTTCTCGGACCGACCCTGGTGAAAGCCGGCCGCTTTTCACGAAAGCCGGCCGGTTTTCGACTGCGAGAACAATTCTCAGTATTTAATCACGAAAGCCGGGCGGCTTTTACGAAAGCCGGGCGGTTTTCGTCGCCGTAGTTTTTATTCAGGGAATGGTTTCGACGTCGGCCGGTTTATACGAAACCCGGTCGGGTTTCAGCAGCGCAGGAATCCCTAGGCCCGACGAAAGACGGGCGGCTTTTGCCAAAGCCGGGAGGCTTTCAGCTGCGAGAAAGTTCCCAGGTCAGGCATTTATGAAAGTCGGCCGGTCTTTACAAAAGCCGGCCGGTTTTTGGTTGCGAGGATTTTCCTGATTAAAAGTTGACGAAAGTCGGGCGGCTTTTGGTGGAAACCGGCCGGCATTCGTCGCCGCATCATTTTCCCAATAATTCAAGACGAAAGCCGGGCGGCTTTCGTCAAATGCCGGGCGGCATTCGCCAAGGGCGGGGATTTTTCCTCCCTTTTTTCCCAACAATCCCGACCAAACCGTCGGGGTTACAAATTTTGCACCTTACAACCACTCCTATTGCATACAATGGAGTAATATCATGAGTTTAAGATCTTACCCGCCACAGAGTCCGGGTTAGCACATGCGTCCACCTCCGTCATCGCATAAACTCTAGCTTGAGTTCTTCCTTGGTTCACGGACGGCGCATTGCTCGTGCTCGCTCCCCCCTGGCCCACACTGGCATGAGATGCTCCGGCCCGGTTCCTACTTGCCGTGGTAGCGCCACTTGGTCCTGACCCCCGGTTCCCAGCAAGTTGAGGGCAGTTTGGCTTAATATGCCCTGTACTCCCGCATTGGTAGCACCGTGGTGGATCACGACACTTACCGGTGTGGTTCCTGTTGCAATTCCTGCACCTGGGCGTCGTTGGGGCTTTTGAGCCCGAGTAGTGCCCGCTCGTGGCCGGGTTTCCCTTGGATGGTGCTGCCGGTGCCCTGAACGATCCACCTCCCCCATGGTTTCCCTTCTTGTTGGGACCTTGGGGGCCATGGCTTTCCCACTTTCTTTTCTTAGCCTCTTCGGCATCTCTCTTCTTCCTCTCCTCCCATTGCTTTTCTCCCTTCAACCCTTAGGCGACCACTTGGCTGAAAGTCATATTGGGCAATTGAGTTACCCTGTCACGTATCTCCAAGTCCAAGGCCTCCCAAAAATGATTCACCATTCGGTTTTCATCACAAGCATACTCCGGTATGTGATCAGCAAGGTCTCTGAACTTGTTCTCAAATTCTTTCACCGTCATGTTACCACCTTGGGTTAGGAGAGTGTATTCCCTCACCTTAGCGTTTACTTCGAAGTCAGAGTAGTGCTGGGCAAATAATTCTTGTCGAAAATCCTCCCATGTAACAGTTCCGCCATACTTACCCTTGGTTCCATCCCACCATTTGGATGCCAACCCTTCGAGTAACCTTACCGCGATTCTCAGTTTAAAATCGGGGTGAGCTGCATGTCAAGGGCTGCCTCGTTCAGTCTCTTGATCCACTGTGCGGCAGCCGAGATGTCTCCCGTCCCATCGAATGGTTTGCACCCTAAGTCCCTCGCCTCTTTGATGTATTTGGAGATCCTTATGGCTGGACCTCCATCGCCCCGACTTCCATGCGCCTCCACATGGGTTCTCGAATCGCAATAGCTCCTCCCTCTTGAAGCCCCGCCCGAAGGTTGCCCTGCA
Organism: Cuscuta europaea; assembly: GCA_945859875.1. NCBI lineage: Eukaryota > Viridiplantae > Streptophyta > Magnoliopsida > Solanales > Convolvulaceae > Cuscuta > Cuscuta europaea. The sequence goes on from CAMAPE010000033.1 coordinate 1,663,372, forward strand.
CGGTGCCTTCGGCGTGCCCTCCTTTCTTCGCGCTCCCGATGATACTGTTGGAGCAGCGCTTCGATCTTGGCCAAGGAGCCACTTTCCTCCTCATCACTCACATCATCTTCACTCCCTTCGTAAGGGGTCTCAACTGGCTCAGTCCCCGGCTGGTAGGTTGAGTCCTCATAGGACCAATAGGTCTCACTTTCGGTATCGACGTGGCCATCGCTCACGGTTTGACGTTGGCCTCCACGGCCCCTTCCTCTTGATCCCCTAGAGGACCCCCGACTACCGCGCTCGGACCACCCGGTGCACGGCCCAACGGGTTCCTTCTAGTGATCCTTCCAACTGGTTCCATTTCTGAAAGAAATTAGAATGAGTCATTAGACTCGTATCGAATGTCAAATGACGGACAGGTACTTAAAGACATCCTTTGGCTCAAATCACCGACATACCAATTGTTAAGGGTACCATCTTAACAATTAGAGGCATTGCAACTCAAGTACCAAAAGTTCTATAAGTACAAAACCTTATGCTCATGGTTTTCAAATTCATTTTCAAAAAGAAATTTTGAAGCTTCATTATGATGTTTACGGACTAAGGCTCTGATACCAATTAAATTGTCACGCCCCGGACCTAGCCAGACACGTCAACAACCCGCCGTACAGTACGAATAGCCAACCGCAGTCCAACTCATCCATACTATACAAGGCGTCATGAATATCGTTCACACATAGTACATCCATAAACAAACATAATGTAAATCATTCATTTAAAACAGCGGAAGCATTTAATAAAAGTGTCTTAACCACACTTTTGCAAACATGGGCATGCAAGCCCCAAATAGTTATTCAAATACTATCCATGAGCATTATTATAATTGTTTTGAAATCATAACGGAAGAAGCACGAACCAAGTCTTCTCCTCAGAAACTTCCCGAAACAGCGGCTGGTGGTAGCAACCTTCAAGTTCTACCTGAAACTGTGAGGTGGCCTCCCCCGTGAAGGGGAGGTCAGTACTTGGAAGCATTTGACAAGTACAATGACAACTATACTAAGTATAATCAAAGTTTAAATCTCTGAGGCCCTCAATCTAGGGCATTATCATATTATAGTTAATCCGTTCATTTAGTATCAATTCATCATTTATTTACTACGGTCTAGAGCCCAGCTCATAATCACCGTTATCTACTACGGTCTAGAGCCCCGCTCATAATCACCGTCATCTACCACGGTCTAGAGCCCAGCTCATAATCACCGTCATCTACTACGGTCTAGAGCCCAGCTCATAATCACCGTTATCTACATCGGTCCCGAGCCCGGCTCATAATCACCGATTCTTTATAATTCTCATTCTTAGGATCTAATTCATCCATTTCTCAACTAACATTTCCAACTAATATTTCAATGCTAGTTGTTTATTTATTTCAATATAATTCTTCCTTCATGCATGATTGGCCTAAATATCAAGTATCACTTTCATACCTTCATGGCTTCTCCTCATGGTATCAAAGTATCCTATCTCAAATGAAATTCATGGTTGGTACAACCATCATACACACATATTCATAACATCTAAACATACACAATTTATTCATAAATTTGTGTATCATGCATACTATACTTATAATCAATAGTAGTTTTATCTAGGCATTATTAACCATTAACAACCCATGCACATCACATTTGTATTCACTTAGGAAATCCCATGAGATTAACCCAAAGATTATAAGCAACATAGTCGGTCATCCTCACCTTAATTAAGCTTAAGCGCGTTCTATGCTTCTCGATTGAACTTTGACTAATTCCGGCGAACTTTGACCAACTCCGGCGAACTTTGACCAACTCCGACGAAACTCCGGTGAAGCTCGAAAATACTTTAAATCAAGTTCCTAACAAGGTTTTATCATCACAAAACCCATATCAACACTAATAACCTATAAAAGGTTATTTTCCGGTAAACCGGTCGATTTGGCTTCTAAGTCCGTTCTTGGACATAGAACCACTTTCCAACCCATAAATCCATACTTAGAGCATGGAGAACCACCCCAAGGGTTCTTCATATATTAAATATTCATCATTGTAGAAGGAGAATAAAGGGAAATCCATGGCAAGGTGATTACCTCAATTTCCACACTTTCCTACACCTTTTTCCTTCTCCAAACACTCCTCCTTGGATCCTCCACCTTGAGCTCGAATTTGGGTGTGAAAATGGTGAATTTCAGAGCTCTTCCTTGCTATTCTTGGGTGTTGCCACGAGTGGGTGTGAGGTGGTGAGGCGAGAGGGGTGGTTTTTGTTTCATTTAGACAAATGAGTGAAGGGATGAGGTATACTAAGTGTCAAGGGTGTCTCCCCCATCCTATCAATTGTTATTCAGCCAACTTAGCACCCATCCAGCCCCCAAGGGTTGACAAATTCGTGGGGTGGCCCCCACCCATGTGGGAGGTCATCCTAATTTGTCCCAAAGTGTACAATTTGCCCCGAAAGTTGTATTTTCCGGACTGTTTTAGATATATTTTATTTTATCAGGTTAAATAAATATATTACGTGTTCTTAATCATTATAACATTTAGAATGAATATGCATTCCCCCACTTTAATTTATAAGTCTCCAAAATCCAATTTCGGGCTTTTATCTGATAAATTTATCGATACAGGTATTTGGGCCTCTATTGACCAATCGGTCAACTCTGGGCCTTTCCATGGCCCAAACGAAGTATCCACCATCTATAAATATTTTCTAGACCCAGATGAATATAATGTGTGGTCCCGATAATATCGGGCGGTCCCCACTCCCGATGTGGGCCCCACGTGCATTTTACTATTCACGCGAGAAAAATTAATACAAATTCACAACCTCGTAAATTCACTAAAAATTTCATAGGGTTCAATAAATTATTCGCTTAAAGATAAATACATTTTGGGACGGTGTTACATCTACGCACTCTCATGCCTTGGAATCCTTAGGGTTTCCATAAGTTAGCTTCCTTTTATAGGAGAAGTTGGCTAACTTATGGATTACAAAAAAGCTAATGGGTTGATATACATTTGTGGCCCATATTACACGTTTAACTACTAACTACACAAATACAAAGAAATTTAATTAGATTGGACACCATAAAATATTCCTAACAATCTCCCTCTTGGTGTTCAATTGTGTTGAATCAGCATTGCAGCGCAGATATCTTTGTCTTTGTTGTTATACAGCTTCCTTTGTCTTTGAACTTGACTTCTTGAGACGGCTTTCTGAAGAAATCCTTGCAATCTCCTCTTTGATGCCTTCTTGGCAATTTATGCTTTGATGTCGGGGGTTGAGAAATCTTCCTTTGGCTTGCTTGTAAACCTTGCCTTCAGAAGTAGCTCTTGATCAACTTGAATGAAGTTCGGTGGCGCCTCTAGAATGAATGTTCTTGAAGAATTGCAGACGCACATGGAAATCATCTTCAGAATTCGAGTAATTGACCTTTGTCTCCTCCACAATGTAGTCTTTTTGACTATTCGAAGTGAATGCGTTTGACGAGACCTTGTCGGTGGCACAGCGGAAAAAGATAGTTGACTTGTGAGCGTAGCTGACCATTTGAGGTGTAGAGATAGAAGAGAGTCGTTGAAATTTTTGCTATGAGAGAAGTGTCTGAGAATGATTTGGTGACATTTAACAGCATGTGGACCACTCTCCCCCTCATGACGATCCGATGAATCGGGGCATCATGCCTTTATTCTTTTTGAACTGAAGGACAAAACAGAAGAACAAAAAGGTAAACACCGGAGACACTGAGGTGTTCCGTTATCACAACATCAATGTAAACACGGATGTGTGGCCTGTATAAAATAATAGAAACATTGAAACTCTAATAGGACTTCCAACCAGTTATTGTGAAGCATCCGAAAAAGATGTCACTCTGATTGTTATTTGCATGATCATAAAGATCAGCATTGAGAAACTTGTAGCCCCCTAAGGTCATGAAGACACTCGTTATCATCACTATAGAGAAAAACTCTAAAGCAATGACCTGAAAATGTTGGTGATAAGCAATGTTGCAACAACAGGACTTCCTTCCGATTATTGGTCTACATCTGTAATAGATGAGCCCTATGGAAGTTCTCGCAGGTCATGTAGACCTGCAACTGACTCACAAGTGCATCTGTGTCCTAGAAAATTTCAAAACATCTGAGAGTGAGTAACTAGACACGACGTGATCAATGAAAGTTCAGTGGCATGGGGCTGAGGCCACTGTAGTCAGTATCAATTGCTCGGAAGGAGACAATAATGAGAGATGCGGTTCCCCGTGAAATATGATTAAACACCTCTCTGTTGGGAGACAAGTGAGGGGTCTTGGGTAGGGTTAAACATGCACTGTTGGACAAAATGCAGTGAATTCTACCCGGGATCTGATTAACTCAGTCCTGAACCAATTTGGGAATTGTCCAGAATATTTGAGTGGCTAGAAGTAAATGTTCAATTCATAACAGGCAGTTGAGGTAGAAGACTCATCATTGATTATTGTTTTTCTTGATCACTCGAGCCTTCTGCCTCCTAACGCTCATAATGTTCACTCACTCACTCACTCACTCAATTACTCTAGGCTTTGTCGCTTAGGTAGGCTTAGTTGGGTTTACTAAGCCGTAGGGACATGTTCTCTCATTATTTTCTCTCTGTACTCCCCCTCAACTAGAGCGCTCGGTATGCTTTGTTATTGTTAGGCACCAGGGAGGATAACATTGAACACTCCCCCTAAAATGTTGCATCCTTTGAGAGATTCCTTGCTTTGTTGGTGTAAGGCGCCAGGAGGAGAAAACTGAAACTCCCCCTCAGAATGTGCAAGAATTGATTGCTCACAGCTCGTCATTCCCGCCATGTGTGTGGAGCAATCTGAACAGGTACCACACATGACGGTTTTGCCTTAGCTCATCATTTGGAATTTCAGCACGTTTGAGGATCACACAATGTTGATAAGTTAGGGGAGGCTTCGGCAGTTGATTGTCGATTGTTGTTGAATGACTGTTGACGCGAGGTTGATTGAATTATCTACGATTTTCGGACCTCTATAGTGTAGTTTAGAAAAACTTTGACCTTACGTTTGACTTTGGAAGAATTTGAACAGATTTGCTTAAGTTTTCACCTTGACATCGGTGATTGACAATGTTTGTCGGAAAACGGATTATATCTTGGTCAAGAAGAGCGTGCGTGGGCGCGTGGATTAAGGCTCTAAGGAGCCTTCCATAAAATGTTGATTTTTTTAGCTTTCCAACAACATAAAATTCGCTTAAATCAGATCACCGAGTCAAAAGTTATGGCCAAAACAGTGCGATGTCACTGAAAATCTCGAATTTTTGAGTTTTTGAGGGATTTCTTCGAATTTGAGGTTTTCGATGTTGAATAAAACAATCTCGAAATAAAACAAATTCTAAGGCAAAACCTCGAAATCCTAGTCTCGAGGTTTAAACTTCGAGATTAGAATCTCGAGGTTTAAATCTCGAGGTTTAAACTTCGAGATTACAATCTCGGGGTTTAAACTTCGAGATTACAATCTCGAGTTTTAAATCTCGAGATTACAATCTCGAGGATTAAATCTCGAGATTACAATCTCGAGGTTTAAATCTCGAGATTACAATCTCGAGGTTTAAACTTCGAGATTTCAATCTCGAGGTTTAAACTTCGAGATTTCAATCTTGAGTTTTACATCTCGAGATTACAATCTCGAGGTTTGAACTTCGAGATTACAATCTCGAGGTTTGAACTTCGAGATTACAATCTCGAGGTTTGAACTTCGAGATTACAATCTCGAGGTTTCAATCTCGAGATTACTATCTCGAGGTTTAAACTTCGAGATTACAATCTCGAGGTTTAAATCTCGAGATTACAATCTCGAGTTTTAAATCTCAAGATTACAATCTCGAGTTTTAAATCTTGAGATTACAATCTCGAGGTTTAAACTTCGAGATTACAATCTCGTGGTTTAAATATCGAGATTACAATCTCGAGGTTTAAACTTCGAGATTACAATCTCAAGGTTTAAACTTCGAGATCTTAATCTCGATGTTGTCTCGAAGAATAATGAAGAAATCCACCTGCAAAACAAACCTCCAGACTTCGAAATCTTTAGAATTTCAAAATGTTTTGAACATCGAAAACTTTGGAGTTTCGAAAACCTCATAATATCGAAAACTTGTTATTTGAAAAACATCAGAACATCAAAAACTTCTAAAAACTTTGATAAGCAGGGAATCATTCAAAAATCCTATAATGTAAAGCTTCGATGAACTGTGAAGAATGACATGCTTCGAAAAATTATGAGTTTCAAGAAACTGCAAACTTTGAAAGATTCAAAACATCGAGAAATTCCAAAAATATCGAAATCTTTCAGAATGTTGAAATCTCAAACATCGAAATCCCAAAATATCGAGATCCCAAATTTTGAAATCCCAAATTTCGAAATCCTCAAAATGTCGAGATACTGCAAAATGAAAACTTCGAAGTTTGAAAAACTGAAAACTGTTCTGTATAGCCCTGAAGGTCGAGATTCTCCCTGTATCATTTTCAAGTCGAAATCGTTTCTGTAGCCATGTGAAATTAGAATCTCGACATCTCAATGTAGAGATCTTCGAAATTTAAAAATTGAAGAAATCGAAAACGAAGATATGTTGTGGAATCGTTACGAAATGGCAATTCCAATAGTATAAATTTTACAGATTTTCGTTCACAAACAAGATTACAGGAGCAAATCTCTATATTAAAGAAAAAGAGAAGAAAAGCAGAGCAGTTCTTCGTTAGATCCTAAAAATCGCAGATAGATTCAACCTGTTTGACGCCTCAGCTCTGATACCAATTGATAATCCATGTTCTTAAACAATCAAACAACCATAGTAGAGATAAAGAAGAAGCGGATAGAAAGATATTGAGAAGATTAAAACTAAATCTGGTATACCGTGAGCATGGCCGCTGCTCTCCCTCGAGAAGGAGAGCAGCGGAAAACATATCAGTCTATCTCGCCTCTACGCACTCTCAAGCCTTGGAATCCTTAGGATTTCCATAAGTTAATTTCTTTTTATAGGAGAAGTTGACTAACTTATGGATTACAAAGAAGCTAATGGGATGATATACATTTGTGGCCCATATTACACGTTTAACTAATACACATATACAAAGATATTTAATTAGATTGGATACCATAAAATATTCCTAACAAAATCATTTACGTGAAATAGATCTTGTGGTTAGAATTAAACTCCATCATTTGGTGCTCTCGTTGAGTGTCGATTCACGACGAACACGAAGGTTAGATCACACAGTCACAACCGAGCTGGCAGTAACTAAGAAGATGCTAGAATGGACCAAGTCATGATTAAAGACGAAGGATCTCGTCCACGGCTCAATGATTTTCAGAGGTGGAACGACAATATGTTGACACCAGGCGATTTGAGCAATCGTTTGCATGGTGTGGGGAGTTCCAGGCACCCTACAACTCGTCCATCACAGTTCCAAACACCTATGACAGGAAATCCCGTTCTTGACATGGATCTTGCGCAAGCTTTGACGACTTTTCAGCGGGATATGGAAACCTTGACCACGACCTTCCAGAGAATCATTCCCAACACGGATGCAAGACAACCTTCTCCCAATCGTGTGCCATCCATATCACACTAGGAAGAACTAGAAGTGGTGACGGCGCAATGCTAGAGGAATTCACCTCCACCGAGGTCTTAGAGGTCACATCATTACCGTCAAACACCGAGGATCTCGATGATGGACCGTATGGGGGGAAGGAGACCGTGTTTCCGTCCATGACACGCTCTCTTCTAGCCTTCTAGGATCGAGGGCAGCGAAGAAGCGTGTCCTCTGCAGTTGTTTCTTCTCACCGCCGCAGTGCGCGTGGGTAGGGGTGTGCACCGGTCCAAAACCGGACCGGACCGGAACCGGTTTGGATCGGAACTGGAATCTTAATTTTATAAGGACTGAAGACCGGACCTGATACTAACCGGTCAAGACCGACCCGGGCCTGAATTTTCGGGTCCGGTCCGGTTTTAAACTAATTGACCCGGTTTTTTTAAAAAATAAATATTATCTTATATTGTTGTTTTAAACTATAATCTGATGCACAAATATGCTAAATGGACTAAGTAATTGTTTCATTCATTTATCAACTTTGGGAAGTAATCTCATGTGCAGATATGCTAAATAGAATACAATAGACTAAATAAAAATAAAACTACATTCATAATCCATAGACCAAAGCACACATGCAGTCTACATATAAAATGGATAAATATAAACCGCATCTAAAGACCTAGTGCACACAAGTTGCTTTTAATTTGAAACCCCTGATAAATAATCAGATGCCAAATGACTTTCTATTTGTATAGAAAACAATTTTCAAACAATTTATGAAAATCAAGGCTTGTAAAAAACAAAGCATAGTGCACCAACTCTCTAATTTACTATGTATGTATTTAACCAATGATACAAATCGAACTCACCAAAGCATATATTTTACGGAGCAATACTTAACAAGCCACCGGTCCGAACCAGTTTTTTTCGGGTTTAACCCGGACCGGATCGAAAACCCAGAATCGTAAAATTCTAAGGACCAAAACCCGGACCTGTTTATACCGGTCCAGACTGGTCATTTCCGGTCCTTTTCAGGTTTAAAATATGGTCCGACCCGGTTAATGCACACCCCTACGTGTGGGGGATCCAAGACACGAGATCCCCGAACATCGGCAAGCCCGTATGATCATACCCCCAATCTTGCAATCAAGTTGGCCAAGATGTGGATGACATCAGAAGACGCCTTGAAGACCTGAGTGGAGTGGTGGATGGTGGAGCCAACCCCACCCATTATGTGAGGATTCCCGAGCCATTTATCTGACGGATTATGGATGTCTCGCTGCCTCAGGGGTATAAGCCTTGTAACATTGAGGCCTACCAGGAGAAGACTGGCCCCCAGCACCATGTCTCTAGATACATGGCTTTCATAGTGATGATGGACACCGAAGACATGTTCAGATGTCGGGGATTCTCTGTGACCCGGGATGGACCAACTTGGGAATGGTATGATTCCCTCTCGGATGGCAGGATACAAAATTTCTGGGAGTTAGCCCAAGCTTTCATAACTCAATTCGCCAGTTCAAAGGACTCCAAAAAGAACTTCTCTCACCTCCTGGGAATCAAGCAGGGGCGTCACGAGACCTTGACAACCTTTTTGGTTTGTTGGAGGAATGTGTCTGTAAAGGTGGACGACAAGGTAGTTGTGGCCATCTTCACCAATGCATTAAGGGCGGGTGAACTGTATAAAGAATTTGTATGACAACCATGACCTCACATGAGGAGGCCCTACGATGAGCCGATCTGCAAGCAAAAGTGATTCGCATTCTTGAATTAAAACAAAGTCTTTCTATTTAGTTACACAAGTGAATTTTTCTCCTTCAAAAAATGGTTGATACATTGACTTCAATCATTCATTTAGCATAATTAATTGATCCTAGAGAGGTTCTCATTGGAAAAAATGATTGATTTCAATCATCCAAATATGTATTTAGAATTAATTTAATTAAGTTGTGAATTCACAAGTATATTAAAAATCAGTACTCCGTATATATTGTACATTAAATTAATTCTAAATATATATTTGGTTCATTCCTTATTGTTTGATTTTTATTGTTAACATAATTTTTAATAAATTATAAACTGTGTGATTAAAATTAATTTTTAGAAAAGCTAAATTTTATCTGGGGAATTTGCAATTCTCGTCCTGTAACTTTCGACTATTTTTATTATTATTCCTGTAATTTGTGTTGCAAATTTAGTCATGTAACTAATTAATATTTGCGTTTTAAAGACTTTTTCCATAAAAAGTTCACTTTCCGGCGATATTATACCAGAAAAGATGTCGTTGGCGTCGGATTTTTTTTTGCTGGAAAGTGTACTTTCTAGTGGAAAAGTCCTTAAATTGTAAAGATTTGTTAGCTACATGGCCAAATTTGCAAGTGGCTAAAGTTACAGGACCAATAACAATATCAGCTGAAAGTTATGACTAAAATCGCAAGTCTCCTTTTTGTCTGCCATGAAATTTTTAATTATGTTATCGTAATATTTTAGTCCCACAAATATTTTTTTCTTAATGTGATCATTGTTTATAAGATGCGTGAAATATTCAATGTGAGTTCGTCCTCATTGACGGAAGTATCTGGATACGCGCACTGAATGCACTTATATAAACAACCTTGTATACAACAATAAACACTTTTTTCGCATTGCGATTCAATTACAACCCATGATTAAAAATATACTCGTAATAGATAGAGCAAAATATCAACTTTTTCCCCTTTTACGTCTTCCCTCTTCACATTGCAATTAAGAAGAGGGTAGTACAAAGCCGGCAGCCATTGGCCATGATCTCAACTCCTTTGATTTGCCATTAGCCAGGACTTTCTTAAACACTAATGTACATTAACAATAACGAGAACAAAATCGTGAATTTAATCAAAAAGTTCATTGAGTAATTTCAACAAACATGTTATGGGCGTAAATGACTAGAGCAATTACCCTAAAATATTACGGAATAATAATTAACACTTCATATCTTTTACAATAAAATAAATTAATCAACTATTCAATATTTTAACATACACAGTGTACATAAAATTGAAACAAATATAAAACATGCAAAGCACACAAGAAAAATTGCAAATATATATTACCTCAATGTTTGAGAAGGATGATCTGAATTAGAGAGCATGAAATTGAAGAAAAAAACAAAGAAAGAAGGGAACAATGGTAGGGCGATGAGAAGGGAATGAGAGAGAGAGGAGGGAGTAACGGAAATAGGAGAGAGAAGGAAATGGAAAAAGATAAAAGTGGGGATAAAACTTCAATCACACAATTTTTAATTTATTAATCTTCGAGCCGATCAAAATTGACAAGTTTTAAGCGACGAAGAGAGTATATATATATATATATATATATATATATATATATATATGTGGGTATATATATAGTGCGAACGATATTTAGCGTGAGAACGCTCACATTTAAATCAACGTGGTGCACAATGGAGCTATTCTGTTGCACAATTTCAATTTGCTCGAATTAAGCCTATTTAAATAAACACGGTGGCATTTTGGTAAATATTGTGAAAATGTGAAAATATGCAATATACAAGCTTCGTTGTGCAACACGTTGGGATAAATGTGGTGGTCTCACGTTCTCACGTTAAGCATTGTTCTCATTTGATCTTTATTCTATATATATATATGTGTGTGTATGTGTGTGTATATAGAGTCATTCTCCTGTCCAGCAGGTTTTGGTCCGAACGCCGTCCGAACATCGCCGTTCGGGGCGGTTCCCGCTGGAATTTTTTGTTGAAATTTTTATGGTATTTTCTTCATCAAGTCTAGTTTATCCACAAAATATTTCAGCTCAAATTCGATCGGGAAGGCCGTCAAATAATTTTTGGAAGTTAACTGCGCAAAATTGTACATAGAAAAACGCAGTCAACTTCAAAAAATCATTTGAAAGCCTTCCCGATCGAATTTTGAACTGAAATTTGGTATGGATAAACTAGACTTGATGAAATTTGAAGAACATACCATAAAAATTTTATCAAAAAATTCCACCGGGAACCGCCTCGAACGGCGATGTTCGGACGGCTCCTAGAATTCTCCTATATATATATATATATATATATATATATATATATATATATATATATATATATATATATATATAGAGAGAGAGAGAGAGAGAGAGAGAGAAATTCTTAGGTCCAGCAGCCCCCGGTCTGAACACTGTCGTTTGGGGTGGTTCCCGGTCGAATTTGTTGATGAAATTTTTATGGTATGTTGTTCATCAAGTCTAGTTTATCCACAAATAAATTCAACTCAAATTTCGTTCGAGAAGGCATTCAAATCATTTTTTGAAGAGTACTATGTTTTTCTATGTACAATTTTGCGCAGTTAACTTCAACAAATTATTTGACTGCCTTCCTTATCGAATTTTAAGCTGAAATTTGGTATGGATAAACTAGACTTGATGAGCAACATGCTCAAAATATTTCAACAAAAAAATCTACCGGGAACCGCCCCAAACGGCGGTGTTCGGACGGCATTCGAACGGAAGGCTGCCGGACAGGAGAATGACTATATATATATATATATAATTACCGAATAAGTTTTAAGTTTGTTGGGTGTGTTTCGAAAAACAAAGAAAATTAATTAATAAAATGACTTAAAGGAAAAAGAAAAACAAGAAATGAGATGAAGCAGAATAAGCCAAAGCTGGTGGTACGCACAATTTCCTTAAAACGTATATGAATGGTCCTGTCAAGTGTGCTTGAAAATAATTGTTGTGCGGACTTGCCCGTTTGATAGTCTTTCCGGTGGAATGTTTTAATGAAAGATTTTTGAGCATCTTCTTCATCAAATCTAATTTATGCATATCAAATTTCAGTTCAAAATTCAAAGAGTTAAATAAATTCCTGAAACGATTTATTTAATTGTCTTCTCAATAAAAATTTGACTTTGAACTTTGATATGATGAAGAAGGTGCTAAAAAATTAAAGTCATGACTCTTGAACAAGAAGTCCGCGCGGCTCTGTCATGAAGCATGCTTGACCAGATATATTCTCTCTCTATATATATCATGCACAACTTGTGGATACTCTGTATACTAATAGCAACATTGATTTTTCTCCAGTGATAATCCTCTGTCATGTGTAGCTAGTTACTTCAATTCAGCGGCAGCAAAAATGGGATGATTTATGGAAGGGAAGACACTGACTCAGGCTCTCATCAAGAACACAAACAATCCGAAGCTAGCATGGTTGATCTTCAAGCGCGCGGTGCTCTCTGCTCCCAATTCATCGCCGCCGCCCCATCGATCAATCCCTCCCATCACCCGCATCCTCATTCGCGCCAATATGTTCACCCAACTCCACGCCCTCCACCACTTCCTCCTATCTCATCAACCCCCGCACGCCTCGCTTCCCGCTCTCTTCACCCTCGTCAAGATCCTTGCCAGCTCTGGCCACTTTGATCGTGCCGTTTCTCTCTTACACCCGCTCCGCTCCCTCTTCCCCCATCGACCTCCGCCCATTTCTCTCTACAATCTCCTCATTCAAACTTCTCTTCGTCGAAACAGTCGTATTTCCTCCGCGTCTTGCCTGTACAGGGATTTGGTTTTTGCCGGGGTTCCGCCCCAGACTTACACTTTAAACCTCCTCATCTCCGCTCTCTGTGACTCGGGCTGCTTGCAGGATGCCCGCAAGCTGTTCGACAAAATGCCTGAAAAAGGATGTCAGCCTAATCAGTATACTTTTGGCATTTTGATCCGAGGTTATTGCTCATCCGGACATGCTCTTATAGCTTTGGAACTTTTGGACTTGATGAAGAAGATGGGCCTTTGTCCTAATATCGTGATATACAACACTTTGATTGCAACCTTCTGTAAGGAAGGCAAAACGCATCAAGCTGAGCGACTTGTGCAGAGGATGAGAGAGGAGGATGGGCTTGCTCCGGATGTTGTTACCTTCAACTCAAGGATTTCAGCTCTCTGTGACTCTAGGAAGGTTCGGGAAGCTTCAAGGATTTTCAGGGACATGGAAGCAGATGGTGATGATGGGCATGGTTTGCCAAAGCCTAATAATATAACCTTTAATGTGATGTTGGAAGGGTTTTGCAAGGAAAGAATGATGGAGGAAGCAAAGTCCTTGGTTGAGACAATGAAGAAGCGCAGGATTTTCTCCGATGTGAATAGTTACAATATTTTTCTTGTTGGACTGGTGAGGAACTCAAAGCTGTTTGAGGCCCAATCTCTTTTGACTGATATGGTGAAAAATGGAGTAGAACCGAATATCTATACGTATAACACCCTGATAGATGGTCTCTGCAAGAATGGAATGCTTGCTGATGCTAGATCATTGATGAGCTTATTAAAATTGAATGGGGTCTATCCCGACACGGTCACTTACACTACTCTCCTCCATGCCCATTGTTTAAAAGGTAAAGTCAGAGAGGCAAACAAAATTTTGAGTGATATGAAAAACAGTGGGTGTATTCCTAATACCCGGACATGTAACATCTTGCTGTATAGTTTGTGGAAAGAAGGAAAGGTATCAGAAGCAAATAGGTTGTTACAGAAGATGGAGGAAAGGGGTTACCCTTTTGATACTTCAAGTTGCAATATCGTGATTGGTGGCATGTGTAGGATTGGGATGGTGGACAAAGCGGTTGAAATTGTTGAAAAAATGTGGACTCACGGAAGCGCTTCTGTTGCCCTTCTGGGCAATTTAGGAAATTCATTTCTTGATCTTGAAAAGAAGTGTTTTCCTGACTTGATCACTTATTCAACCGTTATCAATTTTTTATGCAAGGATGGGAGATTAGGTGAAGTCAAGAAAATATTTGTTGAGATGATGGAGAGGAAGCTGTTTCCTGATTCAATTGTTTATAATTCAATATTGCATCATTTATGTAAAAGGGGTAAAATTGCATCTGCATTTCAGGTCGTGAAGGACATGGAGAAAAAAGGGTGTGAGAGGAGTTTGCAAACTTACAACTCTCTCATCTTTGCATTGGGGTCCAAGAATCAAATATTCGAAATGTCTGGGCTGATGGATGAAATGAGAGAGAATGGGATTTTCCCAAACGTACACACCTACAATATCATGATCAAGTGTCTATGTGAAGAAGGGAGAACCGAAGAAGCAACCCACCTTCTGGAAGAAATGTTGCGAAAAAAGACGCTGCCTAATACACATACCTTTGAGCTGTTGCTCAAAGCGTTCTGTGGGATTGGAGAGTTCAGACCGGCCCACGAGGTGTTTGAAATTGCACTAAGTATCTATGGCCACAATGAGACTCTTTATAGAATAATGTTCAACGAGCTGCTTGCCGGGGGAGAAATCTTGGAGGCTAAGTTGTTATTTGAAGCCTCGTTAGAAAGACGCTTTGATGTGAGTGGATTCTTTTACAGAGATCTGATAGACAGACTGTGCAAGGAAGAGAATGTGGAAACGGGTCATGCTGTTTTGAATAGGATGATTGTTTTCGGTTATGGGTTTGATCCTGCATCCTTTATGCCAGTTATTGATGGTTTACGTAGGGTTGGGAATAAGCGTGAATCTGATGAACTTGAAGAGTGTATGATGGAGATGGTTTCTACGGATAAGGTGGGGACCAAGGCCTACCAGAATTACATGGAGTTGAACCAACAGAAACAAGATGACAAGTATGGAACAGCTGGCTGGCAGAAAATTTTGCAAAGGTTTGATTTCTATTTTTATTTCTCTCCCTTCTTAGGTTATGTATGGAATGTAGGAAATGGTAGGGAAAGTGAAAATTGCTAAGAAAATAATATTTTTCATGTTTGGTGGTACCCTGGAAAATCAAATTTGTTGAAAACTTTTGGAATTTGTACATACATTTTTTAATTTTAGAGTTCTTATTCTTTGTGCACTACAGATATATAAATAAAATGAGTTTGAACAAAATATCTAAAATTGATTTATGGAGTTTGAACCAAGTTTCTATTTTCCAAGTCTTCTTTCCTTCTAAATTTTCGCGTTTATCTTCCCTGTTTACTTTCACTTAAATTTCCAGTTCCAAATCTTCTTTCCTCCTACAGTGTTTGGGTTCTTTGTTGCTCTTCACAATTTTAGCAATTAGAGTTTTGAAGTGCTTCCATTTATGCCTTCATGAATCATGTTCTCTGTTGAATACCAAGTGTCACACCTATTTACTGGCTCCTTTATTTCTTGTTTTAAAACACAATGGACATAGTAATAATACTTTTCCTTGTCTCTACAGAGATGATGGTAGTGCAATCGCAATGAGAAACTTGAAGAGGGTGCTCCTTGGCTGGGGTCAAAGTATGTATGTCTAGAAGTGTTCAAGCCCAGAAGGATGACATTTGTTATAATAGTTCAATTTGATTCTTAAGGAGTAGTGTACAATTTTTTGGTGAATTTCAAACACTGATAAACTGGTCCAAGCAAGTGAATCAATTGAAGTCTTCTAGCAACTGGGAAAGGCCTTTCGGTTTAATACACTTCCTTGTTGGGGTCGGGGATGAAGGTCATACATTCTACTTCATTATGATAGTGGCTAGCGAGTAGTCACATAATACACATGCAAACACATATATTATGCATGTATATGGCTGTATGTAACATGAATGGATCAATGTCATAACATAGATAGCCAAGAGGTGGTGTAACTTGTAACTTTCATCCTGGTTTTCTTACTTCAGTCAGTTCAGTGTTGATGAATTTATGTTTGAAAGTGTTTGTCTATGAGTTTGATTGAATGCATTGATGTTATTGTATTACAGAGTATTTGTGTTTCGGGTTTTAGAGCAACTACAATATGGGGAATGAAAACTGACTTAAAATCTTAAACTGTGAGAGAAACGGTCTAGGTAAGTAATTCAAAGAGAGGTTAAAATGGAATTACAGCAATACAGCATGTGTTTGTGTGTGTTTGTGTTTGTGTGGGTGTATGGATGTGTTGATGGAGCAAATGTATCATGTATGTAGTAATAAATAACACATTTAAATAACGCATCCTTAAGATTACACACTTTATGTGTCAATATATAGTCCTACGTAATAGCCACACACACACGTAGTATGTCAATAGTTTAAATACAAAAAGATTTCTCATGCAAAGTGAGAATAAATTTTGTGCATTCAATTCGGGATTTAATGGCTCAAACTAAGTCAACAATGCATTAAATTTGATCAAAAACGCGGTGATAATTTCATAAATAAATTAAAGTTTTTTACCACCGCGGAAAAGTGGAACAAAACATGAAACAGTGCATCACATTGAGCAAAAAGTGCAAACGTTTGCACTTTGTACGGGAACACCACTTTTTATTTGAACTCTCTCCTACGTAGTATTGACTTCTAGAGTTCTAGTTAAGCAAACATATATTTAGTCTCAAGCTCAAATCGAAAGTCGGGAGAGTGGGTGAAGAAGAAGATGGTATTGAATAATTAGAATGATCCTCATTGTACCACAAGTTATGCTATTTTCTTAAAATCAAATTTGATTCTCTAGCAATCCAAGAAACAACTTATTGTATCCAAATTTTCAAGGAAGGCAGTTGCATATATTATTCAGGATATCTTGCACATTCGGTCTATCCTATTTGAGCTTGGGATTCCTAGTCATGCGCCAACGTAGGTACTCTGGGTAATATTTCTACTTCATATTTGTCTATTAATCCAAAATAGCATGCTCAGACTAAAAGCATTATCATTTTGTTCACGAACGAGTCTCATGATGAATTATTGGTGAAATATATTCCTACTCAACTTTAGATGATGTATATATTTCTAAGAATCTTTCCCCCCCATAGATTGAGACATTGAGTTGGTGTCATAGTAGAAAACATTGGTCACAACTCTCGGATTGATAAGCATTCTGATACACCTTTGACTATTTATGATACTATTATTCACACTATCCCTCACATTTGCACCGCCACTTTTGCTAATATTATTTTTTAGGTCGATAGTAAAGAGGTTTATGAAGACATAACTGGTCACTCCCTTCAGCATTGGAGATGATGGTCGAGCATCAACAATATCAAGAAAAAGCTCTAGCCTTATAATTGGGCAATTACACTCATTAAGCCAAAGATTAACAAGGCAGCGAATTACTTGGCTTATCGTTGTATTTCTATTAAAACCAAGAATCTTCATTACAATCATTTTGTTGGTATCTCAAAATTTGATTCTAATCCGTATCTTTTGTAATTCAAACTCTACTTTTATAGCTAGGAATTTGTCAATGAAATGGACAAATACAAAACATATTTGTTTGATATACCCAACGATAACAAGAACAACTCACATTGCCAGCAACCACTCTCAAGTTCAATATTTAAGTAAGTCTTTTTGAGTAGTTCCTCCGCTTCAATTAAACATTTCTAGTTATGAGTTTATATAATGTATTTGACTCTCTTTTAAACTACGAAGTAGAGCATATCCACGTCACTTATTTGATGCTTTGATATACTTTGTCAAGAATTTGTAGCCAGAAAGTGATTGTATACGGTTTTTCAACAATTTTTAAACAATTGATATTGCTTAAAATGATTTCTGGTATTAGGGGTTCTGGTTCAGCAGATTCCAGAAAGAAAGTAGCTCAATAATCCCAACCGGTATTTAAACCTAATTTTTAGGGGGGGGGGGAACAAAACTGGACCAGTTGGTACTAGTTCTGTCTGAAATTGAAAATACAGGCAATGTTACAAATTCAACTATTATTGTACACGTTACAGGAGAATCCATTTTCCAATATATTTTGGTTCTTTCGTTTTGCGGTTTGATCTCTCGCACCTTCTCAATCTAGTAGCTAAACTTTTACCAGAATAACTATAGAAGTAGCAATGTTATAAATTCTACTATTATTGTACATGTTACAAGAGAATATAGACATTAGTAGATTTCAAAATGAATCAAAAATTACTGTCATGTATATTTATACTACACGAGTGTGTGTTAAATGCTACAGATCAGCCTGGCAGTCAGATAATAAAAATCTTATAACACAAACATTATTTACTTCGACTGTTTGACGTTAAAACCAGACTTGCCCTATGCACACAACCTTTGGCTTTAAAAAACTAAATCATCAATACAGTTGGATATTTCCTACAACTTTCTTGTTCAGTCTCTTTTATCGGTGAAGTATTTAACAAGCACTGGAATTCCAATCTTTCCCCATGACATCCAACACTTTGACCCATCGCATCTCTTTTCCTGACCCAGGTTGAGCAACAGAACTCAATTTAATACCAATAATTACTAATACATATCATAACTTGTCTCCTTAATCACAACTTATAGCACATTACAGATTTTACTGGGAAAAACAAATACAATCGCGTAGTCACATCCTTACATTCACTTCTTATTACAGCGGTCATCGACTATTGATATCCCACATCTGTAGTCCGGTTTGAGTCTAGTGTGTGTGTGTGTGTGTGTGTGTGTGTGTGTGTGAGAGAGAGAGAGAGAGAGAGAGAGAGAGATCCTTCCTGCTAAGATTCCTTTTTTAAGTGAGTTAGATAACATGGTATCCAGCTATGGTCTGATGGTGATATGCGAGACACACACCCCACAACTGTTTGGGCTAACTTAAGATTAGTGGCCCACTGGGGGTGGTGTATTGAGTCTCATATCAGTTGCCTATCCTTTTGAAGCGAGTAATGAAAATTAACAGATAACGTTCCCCGCCTTAAATGTGGTTTTAACTTTTTCCACTAGGGATCTAAGTGGGAATACAAAAACATCCAAGCCTTATTCCCAAAAGATTTTGGGCTCGGCTCAGGATCTAAGTGGGAATAACAGGAAAAAAACAGGGCCGTAATAAAAAGCAAACGTGAGTGTTTGGATTACCTTCTTCAAATGCAAGCTGTATTGACCTCTTCTCCAGTTCCAAAGCATGTTTACTGAGCTCAACTGAAGAGAGAGATCTAAGCACTGGCCAAGAAAAGATTGAATTGAAAATATGAAGGCATGGCTAAGAATTAGCCAAAATAATGCCAAATGTCAACATTAAGAATCTGTTTGGATGGATAATTTTGGAGGGACAAGCTTCAGAGGCTTAGTCTATATCTTGATAAATAAAATGTTTTTAACAACGGGAAAAAAGGTGATCCAGTTGTTATTTGACCACATACTATGTTAATTTTTCAATACTTATAAAATATTGAATATTTAACAATATGTAGACTAAGCCCTGAAGGGACGCACCGGTTAAGGTGTTGTTGTATGACCTCGGTCACGGGTTAAGTCTTGGGAGCGGCCTCTTGTCAAAATTTGACAGGGGAAGATTTGCCCCTTATACACCCTTGTGGTGGGACCCTTCCCCGGACCCTCGCCTTGAGGCAATACCTTTGTGCACCAGGCTGCCCTTTATGTAGACTAAGCCCTTCAGTCAACCCCTCTAAAACCATCTCCCCAAGCAGACACTTAGAAGTTGAAGCTGATTGGGTGTCGAGAGGACATACTCTGGATGTAATCCTCTTGCTTTGATTGGTCCAAACTATTTAAGACATTCTGCAACTGGCAATACCGCTCTTCCCACTGTTTAAGTTTCGCTCTCTTAGTAGTATCCAACGAATGTGCATTACCAAAATTAGATGAAAAATTATTGCACTTCTCAGAAGAAGAAGAAACAACTGAAGGCTTTGGGATTTCTATAGTTTCTGGTACACGAACACTAGATTCCTTCATCTGCATTTCGGGTCTTCTTCGGACATACACCAGATGCCTGTTTCCAGAATCACTGCTGCCTACAGGACGATCCGGAATGGTTCTTTTAGAACCGCAAATCTTAGAAGCTTCACTACTGGGGGGGCCATTCTCCTCCTGCATTGTAATTCTTTTAGTAACTCCTAGAACTGATGGTGTCTTGCTTTCAGTATTTACCCCATATTCCCTGGCTTTATAAGAAACTGCTATTTGTTGCTCCATCTGGGGAAAAATATGAAACATTTAGGATCCATTTGGAACTCGATAAACACTAGGGAAGGAAATAGGGAGGATATTTGGAAGAAAAGAAAAATGGGGTTTATAACAAATGTTTGAAACTCATTAACTCTTTAAGATAATTGTTGAAGCTTGTTATGTTTAAATAATACTTCCTCCGTTCTTTAATAATTGCAACACTTCCCTTATTCGGCAGTTTCAAAATAATAGCAACATTCTATTTTTGGTAAGAACAAATAGCCAAAAATGACTACAAGACCCCTACTCACAGCCTTTTAATATAAATCAATATCCACCCAAATTATTCTTCTCACCTAACAAATGATTTTATCATAAGCCAAGCCCTCAGTAACCTCTCATCTCTCTCATCTTCTTCCACTTTTCTCTTATGGGTTATATTATGTGTAAAATCTCTTTCTTGTTCTTCCATGTGATGTGAAGAACTATCATTTCATTCCACTCCACATCTTCTTGCTTTTTGGAAATACGATTTTCGTTTTGTTTCTAAGCGGTGTATAAAGATTAACCGACAACATCGAAAGATGCAAATTCATTTGCTCCGGCAGCTTCCTTTCATGATCGGACTAGAGGCAACACAAATTAAGTTTTTCCAGTTACTCGACAGCCACTTTAAGAGAAATCGGCACGGCTATATCAAAGAGAATCGAAGATGGAGAAAATCCTTATAGTCGATGAAGTTGGAACCCGACTTTGTTGATAAACCACCACCAGATTTTGTGTGTGGAGAGCTTTATTATACACTTCTAGCTCATTTGGCCGGAAGATATGAAAGAGAAGGAGCACCATAGTCCATAGATAGACTCTTGCAGAAAAAAAAATGGTATAGGTAGCTTGACAGTACGTGTTGCAATAATAATAGCAATTGAGGGTAGAATGGGAAGAAACAACACTTAGAGCCCGTTTGGTAGCACGAAAATTGGCTGATTTGGCCGATTCTGTTGATTTAAGAAAAAAATACTTTTAAAATATATTTTATTAATAAAATAAAGAAAAAATTATATGTAAAAATAGCTAAAATGATCGTCTACGGTAACTTCAGCCAATACAGCCAGAAAAGTAACTCCAACCTTACTTTTTCTGCTTATTACACAATTCAGCGCGCGAAAACAAAAGTTACGTGTTTGGTGGAAAAGTTGGCTGATAAGCCTGATAAGCCGAAAAATAGTGTTACCAAACGGCCTCTTAATCTAAGTTTCTTAATCCCCATGCCATCTTGGATGTTGCATTTAAAACCGAACAGAGGAAGTATTATCATACACAGACCAAGAAATTTAAATATGTGATACAGATTTTATTTTTGTCATATTTTCCAAGGTAAGACTGAACATTAGAAAAAACTCATTAATGTTTCCCTTTCCTACAATTTTCCGAGCTCCAAGCATAGCCTTAACACAATCCAACCCTGAGATGCAATACAGTCTCATGTAGCGCATCACACACAGTGTCCAACAAAAGAGGAGCCCAAGAAGTGAAATGCAAAATAAAGAATCTTAGTACCAGTTGCATGAAACGTGTAATATGAGACCACAAGTTCAGAATAATACCGAAACAAAATCAACTTTATGGTGAACTGTCATTCCTCATAAATAATTAAGTATCAACAAAGCAATTAGCTCTTGTTTGGATGGAGGGCTTCACAGGGAAGGGGTGGAAAATGGAGGATGATGTGTGCTCGGTTTGTTGGGTGGGGATATGAGGGAGGGCAGGAAAGTCTACAAATTGTGGACTCTTCCAAACACCTCATATATCACTACCTCAATTTGGAATATTTTGGAGGAGTGGTTTTTCTTGAATTTGCTATTCTTAAGATTGTTATACGTTTTTATTGTTATATATAGACTTTTGTATTTTTAAGTACCAGAAATGAATACATGAATACATTGGCTAATAGGACTGAGGTATTCATGGGTCATCAGGAAACAGTTTCTTTGTTTCTTTGTGCTTGAGTACAGGGGTAAGGCCGTGTACATCCGCCCCCCTTACCCCACCATAGGTGAGAGCCTTTGCGGCGATGGGGTCATGTTGTTGTTTTTGTATATTATCTTTAGGTCATCATCATCATCATCATTACCCCAGTGCCGCAAAGGCTCCCACCTATGGTGGGGTAAGGGGGTCGGATGTACGCAGTCTTACCCCTGTACTAACACAGAGAGACTGTTTCCGAATGACCCGTAGTGAAAATCGCGTCGAAAATTGCATAGGTTGACCGTTACTTCATAACAAAGAAGCGCAGAAAGTTTAGTGAGCCATTTTGCTTTATTCCATCATATTCCCAAGCCAAAAAATAGTTTAGATATTTCTCTAAAATAAAAATCCATTGTAGCTTCCTCCATTGAACAAAACATAACATCCTTGTAAATCTTCAGTTTTCTTCACTTCTTTTGAACCAAACGAGGGTCAGAGGGCACATAGCATCGTACTATAAGGTTCCAAGTTCTAACAATGATAATGCAAAGCCTACATTAGCTCGAAGTACTCAAACTCCTAAATTGATATAAGCTTAATCAAGAGGAAGCTTAATCCCAAATTAATTATTAATGTAATTATAATCAACTTATCAGCCACAAAAGCTAATTGATAACAGCAAAGACCCCTTAGATTCTGTAAAATATAGCAATGGTCAGGATAGAACATCTTAAGCAATATCAATCAAAATATATTAAATTAACAATGAATGAAGGGAGCAGACTTGTTGTCGATTACAAAATAGCACGTAATAATGACATGATATATATAATGCGTAAACCGATGATTGTTGGCTTAGGGGAAAATCGAAATGGAAAAGATGGAGTTTTCTTACCAATGCACTTCCACAGCATACAAAGCAAAACGGGAGGGGAGACAGTGGACCGGGGGAAAAGCGAAGCCAATTCGTTTTTAGCCTTTGTTGTTAGCTCTTCCGCCCGGAGAGAACGGGAGAAAGTCAAAGTGGAACCAGAAGGCTTTACCCAGTCGGTTAAGGGATTAGTTCCGGATTCTGATCTATGTAGTACGGAGTGTCTCCTTATATTTCTTTTTCACAAAGCCACTTCATTTAAATTGAGCAATTCATTTAAGAGATATTACCTGAAATATGACTAAAACAGTTTGAAAATTTCAAAATAGGATTACCATGTTTTTATTCCCAAAATAGGACTAATTATTGTCATGTTTTGGCAGTACCAGACTTCAAACATGTCAGTATTTTCTAAGCATGGCAGTAATTAATCCTATTTTGGGAATAAAAAATATGACAGTCCTATTTTGAAATTTTGAAACTGTTTTAGTCCTACTTCGGGAACTTTCCCTTCATTTAATGTGTTGGGGTTTTGTAAACCACAAATATATGAATGGATACAATTGAGGTATCAAATGAGGTACTTCTAGCAAAACTCTAGTAAAAATGTTGGATGGGTTTTAAAAGAGAAAACTAGTTACAGTGACCTACATACTCCCTCCATCCCAAATTACTTTGCAAAGTCAACATTTTTTTGTCAACCAATAAAAAAAATCAATGCTCCCAATCGATAATTAATTCAATTTTTAATAATTAAAATTTATATATTCAGAAACTACGTTGAAATCTCTTCAAAGTTGTAAACTCCAAATTAGAATATAATTAAAAATTGACATCGTAATTAAACAAATAAAATGAAATTGTTTGACCAAGAAAAGTCAAATTTGCAAATCAATTTGGACGGAGGTAGTATATAAATAAATTTTAAAACAAAATGTCTTTGTAATTGCAATTTAAGAAATAAATGGTAGATGTCACACGATGAAAAACATGTACTCCGTATATATAAGTCGATGAAACTATCAAGGCAAACTACAAAATATTATACTCTGTATACTTCTTTACATTACTCTTGAGACCGTCGCCACATACAACCGTTCATACCTAAAAAAAGGATTAGGGTCACAGAGGAAGATGATAACATTTTCCAACGATTGGTTCTCGTTTTTCTTTATTAATTATTATTAATGAATGGTCATTGCATAGTTAACCATTAATGAATTATTGCATATTCAGTAATAGACATTTTGAGCCTGTTTGGTAACACTGAATCGGCTCTTTCTGTTGATATTTATGAAGTTCTGGCTGAAGTGCTTGTATTGGCTGTTTCTGCTCATTTATGAAAAAAATTATACATAAAATATATTTTATTAATAAAATAAATAAAAAATTATATTAAAAAAGCTAAAATGATTCTCTGCAGGACCTTCAGTCAATACAGACAGAAAGATAACTTCAACCTTACTTTTTCTTATTATTACATAATTCAGCGCGCGAAATCAAAAAACACGCGTTTGGTGAAAAGTTGGTTAATAAGCCTGAAGCCGAAAAACAAGCTTACCAAACGGGCTCTTAAAGTTCATTTAAGGTTTGCTAATAGAAATCTATATTAAAAGCTGATTTTTATCATTATCTCCTGCTTATATAAAGAGTCACCTGGATGGCCGTCTCCCATTTCCGCCCATTTTCCGTTATGTCAAGCTTCTGTTTATCTGTTCATACCATCCGTCTCCAGTCTTCCTTATTTTAATCCCCTTCCTCCTTTTGAACTCAAAACTCATCTTCCATCCACGGTTCTGTCGTCAGCCTCACTGTTGAAACATGTGCTTTCTATGGTTCTCCTTAAATTTAGGCTGTGGAGTGTTCTTTTAGTTTATCGGCAGACTTGCGGTGTTCATTCCATCCCTATCTTTTACACACGGATAATTGTACACTCAAATCCCCCATTTCTCTCCCATCTTTACATTCAAGATCTCATCTTTACATTCAAGATCATTCACTCATTCCTTTGTTGGTAAGTGTTATTAATTTTGCCCTGGTTTTTTGTGCTATTATTAGGTCCGAACTTGATTTGATTTGCTCCCAGTTATCTTGTGTTTTCTTACTTGTTTTGGGGTGATTTGTTTTAGATTTTCATATAATATGCTCTGTTTTATTTTTCAATCATTTTTACCTTAAGTTTTACTCCGTAGGATTCATCTTCATCCCATGAACATAAGCAGGGGAGGAAATTGAGAGTCAATAGGTTTTCGTTGAAAGCTTGTTACATATATCATGGTGTATAAGACTCATTGTTGTCTGAATGTTTTGTCCAGCTGGTGGTAAGAATTACTTCCAGTTAAAAAAACCAAACTTAATAAACACCCACCACCACCTGTGTGTTTTCCCAACCATTTTGTACAAGCATCTCAGAGCATCGTGATTAAAAGCAACTATAACTAAATAACAGTTTTATAACACCATTCTATACAACCATTCTAATATATCGCAACTATACTGTATGTTTTTGTTGAACTTTTGGTGTGTGCAGTTTGCAACACCCTCTGATGGCTTTTTGCCTTGGTTGTTTCTGGACCGACCCTTTCTTGGGTGTGTGTCTTGCTTGATTTGTTGGTGACCAACATTGTTTGGTAGGTTGCCTTATAGTTTTGGACACATGTGTACTTGTTATTTTTCGGATGATATATATTTACAGGTTCATCCAAAAAACAATTCTAATATATCGCACCCCACTTATTTAATTAGGATGAATCATGTTACTGGTTAATGAAAAGATTTTTTAAAAGAATTATTAATCATAAAAGAATTTTACTGCGAACACAGGCATGAATGATGGAAAAAAGTTAAGGTAAGTTAACTACGTAGTATTTTGTTTGATTAGAATTCTGTCTTTCTGCACTCTACTATCATTTACCATCACGATTAAAAACACCAAGTGCTTGGTGATATACTTTTCACCATGAGTTTAACCGTTTTTTCATTTGGGATTTTCAAGGATGTAGTTCCTCTCATATAAGGGATGCAATTGGATGTTTTGGTTGTGTTATTGGTATTTTGTAAGCTGGCCATAAATAAATCTTTATTTGTTTTTTGTATGTTTTGATAAAAGTAAACATAAAATGGATTGGTTTTAATCCATAAAAACAAACTGGATTTTAAAAAAAGTATTAGAACCCCATTTGAATTTATCTATTGTTATTGTAATTCATTACCTATAATTATAATTCTTTGTCTTGTGGTTTTATAAAAACTATAAACACTTAATAAGTTGATAGTACGATAGCCTATTGAATATAGTCTCCTCCATAAACATCCATGCATTCAAGTTGATAGCATATTTTCCCCTGATACACACATATTTAACAGTACATGTAAGGACAATAACCTATTGCATTGATTCCTCCTTAAAACAATCCATGCATTCAAGTGGATGGCAGATTTCCCCTGATATACATATATTTAACTGTAGATGGAAACCCCACTTTTTTAGTTGGATGATCTTTTGAAAAACCTTTTATGTTTAGTTGGAATTGCTTGACCGCACTTATTTGGACATCGTATAGTTGAGACAGTGGATTTCTCATCAATAGTTATATAACTGCTTTTTATTTGTTGCAATAAATAATTAAAAACCAGTTTATTATCAATGTAAGTAAGTAAATAATACAGTTCAACTGTATTTGGCCATGTCTATTTGAGTAACTAATGGTATTTGGTTGTCATTCTAACAGTTATGCATCTCGCTATCCTTGATTTTGAACTGTCTTATTGTTGGGTATTGTTAGGTTACTTCAACTGGTTCACACTCTCTATACTCTTGTGAGGCTTTATTAATGTCTTATAATGTTTAATTCTCCATTTAAGTTAATTCAAGACAGATAAAACATTTTTTGACAATTAATTGAAAATGTAAACATTGGGCACAACCCCTCGCCCATGGGGCGTACCAGGGCTAGTCATTAAATAAACACACACATGAAGTTTGATTTTATCGTTTAGGATCGGTGCATTCAATAGATACTTATTTTCCTTTGGGCCATCTTTACATCTGAATCCTCCAATTCTTTGTTTAGATGAACCCCAACTTCTCTTATTAAAAAAATTCAACATCTATTATTCGAAGAAATGTGGCCCTTCCATTTATATAGGCAACACACGAGATGAGAATGAACTATTTGGATATATGATAAATTTCTTATAGGATAAATTATAGTTCTTTAGTAATGTTAAACTTCCATTCTGGTATTTTAATTTAATTTTTGATTTTGATGAATATGATTGATCTTATTATGTTTTTAACTTTATATATAGTTACATCATCAGAAATATGAAAATTGCACATATTGCTCATATCACTTTTATAAAAAACTTTAACTGTGATCTTAAGAAATATTATGTCATTACCATTCGAACCATCAACAAAAAGAAGAGCCCAAAGACAATACCAAAATATAAAAAGTATTTAAAATGGAAAAGAACAAATATTCCACAAAATTATACTTTTGTCTTCCCATTGGCCTTTGGCAACTTTTCTTTTGTTTGACCGTACAAAAAAATTGTCACTCTTCATTAATAAAGTAATTAATTTATACGGAGTATGATTTTTATTTTTCTTATCTCTGACCTAATTTAAAGTTAACAAACTCCAAAAGAACGGAAGTAATACCAAAAAACACGTACCTGTCAATGTTGCACCATAAATAATCACAAAATCTTTGCATTTTTTGTGAAACTTGAAAAGATCAAGAAAAATGATATTTGTATTCATCCTTATACTCACGTTTATACCCATTATGTCTGTGAAAGACTTTTTTTATCTGTGAGGTGGATTCACAGACAAAAAAGTCTTCACACTGTGAAGTTCACAGATGTGGGTATAAGAATGAGTACAAATAGTAGGACTGAAAGATCAATATCTAAGTCCATTGCCATTGATCCAATTTTATTTTACTTTATCGGGAATTCTTGGAATTGTATGATCTTTTGTAGTACCTTTTATTTTTTTGAAAGTTGCAGTACCTTTTATTTAGCACTTTTACTCGTTTCTTTTTTGATAAGATTTAAATTGTTTTTTTTTGTTCTTTTTTTATCAATCGTAATTCCTTTTTTATTAACGATTCTATTGATACAACAAAAACAATTCTACCATGATCCTTTTTGTTAAGATTGTATGATCTTCTATATATTCATAGGAGTTGGGAAAAGAGTTTGGTTAGTGTCTCATAGGACGAACCTTTTTTAGCCCTTTATTTTTTATTTCATGTATTTTCTTAATTGGGTCATGTCTAGCCTCCCAATTTTTCATGTATTTTTTTCTCATCTAATGTTATCTCTCGTTGTATTTTGAGAAGGAATGTTATCTCTCGTTGTCCATGAAGATGGTGTCCTCGTAGCCCGGGATGGATGCTCTAGTGTTGGAGCTCTGTCCTTTTTCCTTCATTAGAGCCATTTTTGAGTGAATTTGGGCTTGAAATCCGAAATTTGAAGGTGGGGGTAGGGTTTTTTCGGACCTCTGAAAACTGGGGGAGAATTGGATTGGTGGGTATGAGTGTGTAGAGGAAGATGAGGGGAGTGTTTTGGTATTGAAATGGGATGATTTGGTGAAGAAATGGAGGAGATATGGTAGAGAGAAGATGTAAAAATGGAGGTTGGGGGCGTTTTGTTCGAATTTGGGTTGGGGATTTTGGGGAAGATGAAGTGTTTGGGGTGGATTTGGGGTTATAACGCCCGTATACCCGATCGAGTATGTGCTGTTACTCGGTCAGGTATGTCTGGAAAGTGGGGTTTTTGAGCAGCCTGCCTCCGGTACTCGATCGGGTATGTGATGTTACCCGGTCGAGTATTGCTGGAAAATGAAGTTTGTGAGTGGTCTGCCTCCGGTACCCGGTCGGGTATCATTCTATACTCGATCGGGTATGTGTTTTTTTCTACGTTTTGAGGCATGTACTCGGTCGAGTGTGGGAATCAGTTTCCTTCAACTTTAGCATTTTTGTACATACCCGACCGGGTGTATAGTGATACCCGATCGGGTATCCCTTGTTTTTCAATTTTCGAGCCCTGTACTCGACCGAATATGGGCATCAGTTCCCCTGGTACTTCGACTTTCTGTACATACTCGACCGGGTATATAGTGATACCCGATCGAGTATGTCTATTTTCTTTAAAAAATCCATGCTTCCTCGATCGAGTAATGTCCGGTTCCCCTTCTTTTGGCCATACCCGACCGAGTATAAGGTGGTACTCGATCGGGTATGTCCCCAGATGCTCCAAAACCTGCAATTTTCTATTTCTTTTTCTCCAAAAACCCGTGATTAGTTCCCTCTCACTGATCTCTCAAATAATTAAATAAAAAAATGAATTAAAAACACTCGAATTTATGAAAAATAAAAATAAACTTGGGTTGCCTCCCAAGAAGCGCCTTAGTTAACGTCGTGGCACGACGTTATTCATTTTTTCTCAATTTTTTTTAAGTGGGATCGTGAACATCCCTTGATTCACCAACTGTACTTCGAGTGATCAAGACCTGTTTGAGCTCAGAATATATCTAATCTAAACTATTTACAAGAATTTAACAAACTAATCTATTACACCAAAAGTGTGTAATTTCCATAGTAAAGATCAAGCAAAACTAATTAAAACACAAACATAAATATGGAAATTACAAATGTATCAGTTTGATTTTTATTTAAAAAACCTCTAATGTTTTTTATTTTGTTTTCAAATTGAAGAAAACAAACTACTTTCAGGTGAGCAATTTGTACCAAATTGATGAGATGTGTTCAATTCATCTGCCAACAAACATTTACATGAAGTTGAATGAGAACCCGTTTGGTAACCATAATTTTTTGCTTTTCAAGCTTATGAGCCAACTTTTTCATCAAAACGTAACTTTTGGTTTCGCGCACTGAATTGTGTAATAATAAGAAAAAGTAAGGTTGTAGTTACTTCTCTGGCTGTATTGGCTGAAACTACTGTAGAGGATCGTTTTAGCTATTTTATCATATAATTTTTCATTTATTTTATTTCTAAAATATATTTAAAATATATTTTTTCACAAATCAGCTGAATAGCCAATACAGTCGCTTCAGTCAGAACTTCATAAATTTCAGCAGCATCAGCCGATACAGCAGATTTAGGTGTTACCAAACGGGCCCTGAATCCGGCATCTAATCATTAGCAACTTATAGACAGACATGATAAAATTACCTCCCCCCCCCCCCCCCAAAACCAAACCAATATGGAAGATGGATATTAAAAGGCGGAAACCTCATCATCTTGTCTTCTAAGGCCATATAAGAAGGATTTTAACATCTTAATAAAGAGAACTCCAGAAGTCGCCATATTAATTAGGAACTTTGGAAAATAATCCACACTCATGAAATGCATACCTATTAGCTTCAGCATCTTAAATGTATGAAGCCAAAGTTCAGAAGTGTGCTATTGTGTATTAATTTGCTCAAGGTGTATAACTCAACACCGTTATACAAACAGTATAACATCGTAAGTGATATAACTCATCTGGATAGTAGCAGTACAACCCCAGTGACAAAATGTACAATATGATAAAACATGAAAGAGCATTTAATATGAAAAATTGTCCTTTATAATATAGGTTAAGATATATGGAATACACTTTGAGTGTATAACTATCTTTTAAAAGTTATTATAATGTTACTACTATTATTATCAATAATATTATAATATTATCACTATTATTAATCGAATATATTTGATTAATATTTGAATCGAATACACTGATATTCTTATTTGTATTTGATAACAATTCGAATCAAATTTAGTACTTATTTGTATGTATTTATATTTGAATTTTTCGAACTCAAATAGTTATATACAAATTTGAATCACGAATCGAGCATAAATTATTTGATTCATTTACGACTGTACTTGTACTTGTTGGACGTGGCATCCGTTATACTCCGTTTGTATTTATATTTGAATTTTTTGAACTCAAATAGTTATATACAAATTCGAATCAAGTATAAATTATTTGATTCATTTACAAGTGTACCTGTACTTGTTGGACGTGGCATCCATTATATATGACATATCCAACGAGTGCGTATTGCAAAGAAAAAATTCCACTTTTGGTCTCATGACTATGATGCCACTTCCACATTACTCCCTTGACTTTCAATTTAACCAAATCTACCTGTGACCTTTTCCCCTTCACCATCTGTCGTCCTTCTGACCACAACTCCGGCAAATTTTAACCGCAAACCAATTAATGAAGGTTAGTTGCGTCATTTAATAGCATTTATAGGTTTTCTTATTGAAAAAATTCCACTTTTGGTCCCACGACTATTATGACACTTCCACATTATTCCCTTGACTTTCAATTTAACCAAATCTAATTCGTGACATTTTCCCCTTCACCACCCGTCGTCCTTCCGACCACAACTCCGGCAAATTTTAACCGGAAAGCAATTAATGAAGGTTAGTTGCGTCATTTAATAGCATTTATAGGTTTTTTATCGAAAAAAATCCACTTTTGGTCCCATGACTATTATGCCACTTCCACATTACTCCCTTGACTTTCAATTTAACCAAATCTAGTCCGTGACCTTTTCCCCTTCACCACCCGTCGTCCTTCCGGCCACAACTTCGGCAAATTTTAATCGGAAACTCATTTATGTAGAAATATTGGGGTCATTTTAGTAATTGTATGTTGCTAAAACGGCTACCTACAAAATTAACTTCAATTAATGTTGTGCTAATACACCGACTTCCTTCATTCTCAAAATCGAAGTCTTCTCCAATTTCCCAAACTTCCGTCAACCTGGAAAATCCCCAACCATCGTTCGAACAATGAGGACCCGTCCGGACCGTCGGAGTGAAGGAGAAGGAACAAGTGCGACGTTCGCCAAGACGCCAACAAATGCTAGTGATAAAGGTAAGAGGCTAAACTTTTTTTTAAAAAAAAAGTGGAAGAAAGTAATGAATACAAGGCTGAAATGAGGTGTATATAATTGGTGTTTGCACATGTTAGGTTCTTCCACTCTTAAAAAAACCCCTTTTTCAACCTCAACATAAAACCCCTAACATGTGCAAACACCAATTATATACACCTCATTTCAGCCTTGTATTCATTACTTTCTTCCACTTTTTTTTAGAAAAAGTTTAGCCTCTTACCTTTATCACTAGCATTTGTTGGCGAACGTTGTTCAACACTTGTTCCTTCTCCTTCACTCCGTCTGTCCGGACGGATCCTCATTGTTCGAACGATGGTTGAGGATTTTTCAGACTTATGGAAGTTTAGGAGAGTGGAGAAACTTCGGTTTTGAAAATGAAGGAAGCCAGCATATTAACTCAACATTAATTGAAGTTAATTTTGTAGGTAGTTGTTTTAAAAACATACGATTACTAAAATGCCCTTGATATTTCTAATGTGAGGACGTGGCAAATTTCACATCTGCTGTTTGTCACGCCTGGACTCCTCTCTGGCTTCTACTTCTTCCGCCTTCAATCCAATTCGCAGCTACAGGTATGGTATACACTGAGCGCGTTGTATGACATTCTTCAATAGACTAGACAGCTAATCAACGTCGTGACCGGACCGGCGTGATGGCATCCCCTCTCCATGCCACCGCCACACACCTTCCCAAACTCAGCAGCACTTACTGCCCCAAACATTCCGCTGCACACAACCACTCTTCCTTAACCTCTAGGCGCGAGATGCCTTCGCCTCTCCTCTCTCACCCTCATTCTTCTTCAAGAGGTACGATCGCCGCTCTCCTCTCATTGTTCCTTCTACTCAGCTTTCCTATATTCTGTTGTTTGGAGTGAAGACCTGCGTTTTGAAGGGACGGAGTGTTTAATTCAGGCAGAAATCGTAGCGTGAGGAGAATTGTGTGCGATTCCCATAGCAATCTTTTCAACATGGCTCCTGGAACTCCGGTGAGACCCACGAGCATAATGGTTGTGGGGGCTACCGGAACCCTAGGAAGGCAGATTGTGAGGAGAGCTCTAGATGAGGGGTATGACGTCAGGTGCCTCGTTCGGGCTAGGCCTACTCCTGCTGACTTCCTCCGTGATTGGGGTGCAACTGTTGTCAATGTCAGTTCTTTACCCTTCATCATTCTCCTTAAGGTGGCAATTGTTTTTCTTATTCGGAAAGGCTTATCATAAAACTGAAGTTGCAAAGTCGTGGACAAACTAAAAACAAAGTATACTCCGTATTTTTTACCACACCAAGTGTGTAGATTATTGAATTGATGCATCATTCAACGATTTTCTTCAAGTGTGTACTCAAGCGCATCCATAAGAAGCAATTAATGTGTTTTGTTTTCAAATTTTGGAAAAAACAGTTCATTTCAAAGAAAAAGGTAATTAGAATTTTATTTATAACTACCATTGGCATTAATATCATTACAATTGATATATTTATCACTGTTGTCAAGGATAATCTAAGAAAACTAGAAACATTAAATGTTTTTTATTTTATTTTTTCTAAAATATTACTGAAATAAAGTTTTTGTAAAAAATGTAACTGCAATTACAAACAAATGACAGGACCAACCAAAATACTGGCTCTGTATTTAGCGCGTGTCCAATTGTTTGTTTTGGTTCACTCAGTTACCTAACTATGTGTACCCACCCCTAGATAGACATTTATCGTGTGATGAAATTACTCTTCATCTGCACCATCTTGAAGTTAGTTAGAGCAGTGGTTGTTGTGATCAGGCAGACTTGAGCAAACCAGAGACAATACCGGCTACATTGGTTGGGATCCATACAGTTATTGACTGTGCTACTGGTCGTCCTGAAGAGCCCATAAAAACTGTAAGTGTCCCATGGGTTTTGCACTTGGTTAATTCACAAAACATTGTGTGATAAAAAGAAATAAAGAAATCTAGGCATCTGGCACCTAAGAGTGGGATGCTAAGTCAAACATTAAGGTAGATTTGGAAGTGCAAAGTCTAACGATTGAGGCTAAAATTTAATAGAAATCACCCACTATAGAGTGCTCTGTGGTGTAATGTCATACGTAGTATGAAATGATGGGGTACAAAAAACAAAATTTGCAAGAAAGCATTCCAATTTTGATCCTCTATCACGCTCCCATGATTGTTAGATCAATTTCACTTGCGGTAATCAACTCCCATTATTTATTTTGATTTTGGTGCATATTTATGGTTTCTTTAATTGCCAGTAGTCCTTTTGGTCACTTAACCTGTCTATATCCAGGTTGGTTTTTTCACTGAGATATGCAACTAGAATGATATGAAGTGGCAAAAACATCCATAATCACTTCCCAAGTGAAAACATGAAAGTTGGAAATTACCTAATAGTTATGGGGATGAAAAGTGGAATATTTACTCATCTAGGTATTGCTCCGGGTACCATTACTGGGGGTATTCAGTAATTAATGGGTCCATTCAAACCATTTAGGTAGACTGGGAAGGAAAAGTTGCTCTAATGCAATGCGCAAAAGCAATGGGCATTCAGAAGTTCATTTTTTTCTCAATCCACAACTGTGACAAGCATCCAGAAGTTCCTCTCATGGAGATCAAGTTCTGCACCGAGAAGTTTCTTCAAGATTCCGGTCTGAACCACATAATTATTCGCCTCTGTGGTTTTATGCAGGTATTCTTGTCGTCCAGTCACATGTTAACAATCACTAAATTTTCCTTTTGTAAAGCAATCTTGAGTTAGTTTGGCCAACTTCATGCTCGGCTTATGAACAGAGTTATTCCATGAATTAGTATTTTTTTGAAGTGGCTGAAATTGAAGTAAATGATATTTCTATATTTAAATAATTTATTAAGAAAATATATTTTAAATAATTTGTATGAATAGTTCAGACATTTCAGGAAAAACTGTAGCAAATGTAGCAGACTCGCCCCTTTTTTCTGGGTCGCTCAGCCATGTAGAATTATATTTTGTTGAAAAAATAAAGAAGAATATACTCCTTTTTATTTAATATTTATTTATCTGTTCCATCTATTTGCTTCGTTTCCATTTTGCAACTTTTACGATTTTACCTTACCTTTTCATCTTCTATTTCCTACTTTTGCTGTATTAGTTATCCTTCTCTTTCTTATTTTTTATTTGTTCACCTACTTTCCTACTTGTTACACTTTCTCAACACTATTCATTATTCACTTACCCTACCATATACATCTCAATACCTGTTAAAACCTTATATGATTATATCCCTACCAGAAGAAAAATTTAACAAAACTCAGAACTTTAGTAAAAAAGTACCTCCATCCCTGTTATTTTCATTATTAACCAATTCAATAGCAGATAAATTAGTGTTTTATAAAAATATTATAAGGTGAAAAAGTATAGCTCCAAGGCAGCCATTATGTTGATGTTGAACATTTTGCAGGGTTTGATTGGGCAATATGCAGTACCTGTTTTAGAAGAGAAATCTGTCTGGGGAACCGACGCTCCTACACGGATCGCATATATGGACACCCAAGTTAGTTTTCATCGGTTTGTTCCATGACAGGATCAACTTGTCTTTTAACTAAGTAGTAGTATGCCCTTCGTTGTGTAGGATATTGCTCGATTGACCTTCATAGCTTTGCGCAATGAGAATATCAATGGAAAGCTTCTAACTTTTGCAGGTCCTCGGGCATGGACGACCCAAGAGGTAAAATAGGTTTCCTTAAGGTTACAATATTAGATTGTTTTTGTCATACTTGTTATTTTGTGCAAAATAAAATGCTCGAGACGGTCTCATGGATCCCATTATGTGGGACCTATGACCTATCTCTTTTCACTTTGAGACCCATCTCTATTCAGCTATGTCGCACAGCAACATAGGAATGTAAAATGAGAACATCATCTTTCAATACAAAGCCAAGTCTTTGAAGAGTTTCTGAAGAGCTTTGCATAGAGTACCCATGCATCATAGCTTTTCAGCCCTCTATTGCAAATCTTACAAGAAAAGGTCGAGTTTAATTAAATGGGCTAATTTTCATGTAATTTAAAAAAGGGAAAAGGTGCAAATAAGCCCTCGAACTAACCGAAAAAGTGCAAATCGCTCCTTTTATAGGAGGCTCTGTCTGGCCGTCGCCATTTGGGGCGGTTACCTGTGGAATTTTTTGATGAATTCTTCATTAAGTCTAGTTTACCCATGCCCAATTCAGGTAAAAATTCAACCGGGAAGGCAGTCAAATGATTTTCTGAAATATACCCCGTTTTTTAACTGCGCAGTTATCTTCAAACATTTATTTGACTGCCTTCACGATTGAACTTTTATCTGAAATTTGCTATGGGTAAACTAGACTTAATGAAAAAGATGCTCAAAAAAATTCATCAAAAAAATCCGCCGGGAACCGCCTCAAATGGCGACGGCCGAAACAGAGCCTCCTATAAAAGGGGTGATTTGCACTTTTTTGGTTAGTTCGAGGGCTTATTTGCTCCTTTTCCCTTTAAAAAAAGTCATAGACAAGTTATGTGTTATAAATATGATTAAACCTACAAAGTAATTTTATTTTTGATTAATGATTCATAGCAGTTTTGCCTTGACCGCAAGTTTTACAAGAAAATCTGTTCGTTGGTTAGACAGAAGTATTTTTATTAGTAATACTTTTGGGATAAAAAAATTAAAACTACTCCAATCACTTTTTGCATTGTGTACAGATTTTTTTTTATAGAAGTTAGGTTTTTAGCTTGTAGCACCAAAGTAATAGATCTAAACTGAGCAGCTTGATAGATTGTCTCTGCAAAGTTTTACTTTATGGTGTCTATAGCACTTTCTGCCTTTGAACAAGTGTATGTGTTTTTTAACAATACATTACTGTTTAGCTAGTAGCTTAAAACCCTACTAATGTACATACATACAGGTGATAACATTGTGTGAGAGGCTGGCTGGGCAAGATGCGAACGTCACCACAGTTCCAGTTTCAGTTTTGCGTTTCACACGCCAACTCACTCGTTTCTTTGAGTGGACAAATGATGCCGCTGACCGATTGGCATTTTCAGAGGTGTGATCACTTCTTTTAGTTAAAACTACATTTTTTGTTTGACACATAATAACTATACCTAGTTCAGACTCTCAGTATTTATAACCCACCAAAACTCCCTCCTAGCAATTGGGTTAGAGTTAGACAGGAGGATCCTGAAATCAGACAAGCACTGAATGGGAAAAAATTGAAGTTTTATCTGCCACAATGAGTTGAAGCTCAGCTGTAAAAAAGGATGACACCCCATCCCTAAGGGATGGGGTTCCAGCCCAAGTCTTTGCTTGGAATTGAACTCGTGATCTCTCCATCGTGGTACCCTTTTCCCATCGCTGAGCTATGCCCCAGCAAAGCTAAGTTCTAATGTCTAGGTTGGGGATTGTTGTCTTCAGCTAGACTTTGGGTTTCTGAGCCTGAAATGTTAACTAAGGTATACCCATTTAGCCAAAAAAATGATTGAAAAAATGTAAAATATTTAATTAAATGTAAAAAAACACGTGAAAAAAAAGTACCCCCTTCGTATTTAAAAGATTCTTACGTTAGGTTATGGCACAAGATTTAAGGGAGAATAGTAGGGGTAATGAATAATATAGAAAAAAAGTAGGAGAGGGTGAAAAAGTAGGAAAGAGAGGATACAAAGTAGAAAAAGTAAGGGTAATTGAGTATTTTTAAAGGAAAAACTTACCAAAAATGGAAAGTGTAAGGAACTTTTAAATACAAACCAAAAAGGAAAGTGTAGGGAACTTTTAAATATGGAGGGAGTATATAAGGACAATATCAGATGTTGAGAAATGGAAAATTTGTAAAATATGCAAGTCTGCATTGAATTGATTGAACATAAAAGTTTACAAAAAAACTTCAACCACTTCATTGATCAGCTCTGAATTCAATGGGGCTATTGGTAGTTTGGTACATTAAAGGGTCGTCAATGGGCTTAACCGACGTGCCAAATATCCACTTAGTGGCATGGTAGAAATTGTGACAACAATGCTCTCCAAGAGAACATAAAAACTATATACGCACTTACGCAAGCACCATGGGCCAAACATGACATCTTTGGTAGGTGTAATTTTTCAGGTTTTGACAAGTGATGAGGTTTTTTCTGTTCCAATGGCGGAGACGTACAAGACTCTAGGTGTGGATGCAAAAGACATAGTTACACTGGAGAAATACCTACAAGATTATTTTACAAACATACTCAAGAAGTTAAAGGACCTTAAAGCACAATCAAAGCAGGCTGACATTTACTTCTGAAATTTCTATTTTATAATAGGGGATTTAAGACGCCCCTTGTAATCTGGTGCAGTAATTGTAAATGATTTTAACGATTATTTAACCTATTACTTGAAGTAGGAGCGGACCCGGTCGGTGGTCCTGAACCTGTCTGGAACTAGCTTGCTATTGTGTGGGACCTGATCGGGTCCAGAACTGGTCTTGGTGCAGGACTGGGTACCCGATCAGGTACTAGGCAACCCTATACCGGGTTCCAATATTTGGGTCCGAACCGGGCGGTTCTGGTGCCGGTTCGGTCCTGGTGAAAAACTATAACGAGTCCAGGATCCTGCCCGGGTATCCAAAATCGGGACCAGACTGACCTAAGTCCATCACTCCACCCCTACTTTTAAGCCATTGATTCGCGAAGGATAAACCATCTGCTGTATATTCTTCAACTTGCTTGAATAGGGGTGGACTTGATCTGGTTTCCGTCTCGGACCGGATGGTCCAGGATCCCAAATATAGAGATCGTAACCGACCCGGACTACTATGGTACCCACTTCCGGTCCAGTTCGGGGCCTTTAATTTTTTTCAAATAAGTTAAAAATTAATTTACACATTACAAAAAGAAATGTATATTTATTTCAAACACAACATTGTGACTTGTATTAATAGCACATTCTCAAATTACAATTGAGAATAATTTAAAGTTAAAAATTGAAATACATGAACCAATCGTTTGAGTCGCTTCCGGTGTAAGTTGTTGACTTGTTGTCTTCTCCATGAGATGGTGGTCTGGTGTTATGTTGACTTATTGTGTTTTACGACGGGCTTTCAACCAATCATAGAAGCAAACGAGCGTCTCAATAAATAAAGCGCTCAATCTCGTTTTATAGTCAGTCAAAATGTTGCCGACTTCGTTAAACTCTTGTTTCACGACAACAGTTGAAATCGACATTGACAACACTTGTTTGGCCATTTTTTATAAATTAGATATATCCCTTCGTGGCTCTTCCCCCATTGAAGAATATCAAACTCGTCTGCTTCATTATATTCAATAGAAAATGTTAGGTATAAAGATAGCTCGTTAGTCGAGTTTTGTGCAACGGCAGGAGTTGATTTACTTTTACAAAAGACAAAATATTGTTGATTTAAAAAGACCTTTTCCTTTAGATGAAGAAGCGGTCAATTTTGGGGGAGGGGGTAAGTTATCATATTGTGCATTAAACTCATTAAATAAAACGTGAAATGGATTACTAACCTTGTTGAATTAGGCTTGAGAGTCTATACGTGTTTCATCGTACATAGGGAGCGGATCATAGAAAGCAATATAATAGTACTCTAAAAATGTTTTATAATTAGAAAGTTTGAAATGAGGATCAAGATAGAAAGCAATAAGATAAATGGGTGGAATGTAGGTAAGATATTTAAAAACTTTTCTTTCATGTAATCACAAAGATAATGAACATAAGTAGATTGAGAAAATTCTTCAAAAGCACTAACGAGATTAGGAGCTTCTACAAAAAAAATATAGTTACTAGTTGGTTTATACATATGAGAAAAAGTTTGAGTAATGTTATTGAAATAAATTAAAATGTTGCAAATCTTTTCCATCGTGTCGATCTCAATCGGTTCTATTATATAACTAAAGTTTCTTTCATAAAAGTGAGGAAATGATCTTTAAATCTAAGAAGCACAACAATTAAATTATAAGTATTATTCCGATGAATAGAAAGATCTTTGGGAAAAAGCTCAATACCTTACACTTTTGGGCCTTAGGTAAGCACGCTATTGCATTTTCAATTGAGTATTAGCCCAAATCAATCCAACAGCCCCCTTAACTTTGTTCATCACATTCCTAATGCTGATAAGCCATTTTTCACATATAAATTAATAGTATGACATGCACAATGCTGATGAAAGAATCTATCCACCAAAATAGGATCACATAATTCACGCAATCTAGGTATAACAGCAGTATTATCAGTAGCATTATGAAAGTCAATAGCAAACACCTTATCAGCCAAATTATATTCAATTAAAATATGTTCCCCATCAGAATATAGATATTATCACCGATGTGTTTCATTAAAATCTCGAAAAACGATAACTCGTTTACGCATTTGCCAATCATCACCAATCCAATGTGTAGTAACACCCAAAAAATACAAGTTATGATAATTATCTTCCCATATATCACTACAAATAGTCACACACTCATTAAATTTGCGGAAAGATTAATTAAAATTTCCTTTTCCAAAAGATATTGTTTAATGACTTCTTTTTTAATTGTTTTGTGGTTATAGTTTCTAAATTGTGGATTTAAAGAACCTTGAACATAAGCACGTAAAACAAGACTTACGGAAAAAACAAAAGGCAAATTTTCTTCACAAATTAACTCAGGCATTGCTTTTAAATGTACCTCATCATTGTAAGAGAAATTACCTAAGGGTTCATCATTTGCAAATATAGATATTTGTGTTTACACGCTCTTACCCTTCATTTCCTCCGCCTCTGTGGGTGCCTCGAGTTCAAGTGCCTTTGGACTGTGTTGTAGCCCGCCGAAATCGCCATACACAATATTTGTTGACAATGTTTGAAATGTACGTACCACTTGACGTCCGTCAGATCCTTCACCTTATCAAAATGATCTACAAAAAGAAAAAATTTTAGTTTAGACTTACGTTTTTGGACCGGTGGGAATGAACCAATGCCGCCTCCTTGCTCCTCCTCATCGGGGGTATCCTCGCCGCCTTGTTCACACCCTCATCTCTGCCGCCTTGGTGCCCCACATTCCCACCACCTCCTTGATCCTCCTCAGCGTCCTCATCCTCCAACTCTTAATTAATGTCGGGGAGGTTTTCTTGGTGCAAAAACCGGCCTTGGTTTTGCTCCAAGAGTTGCTTAAGTTGCTCATCGCTCATGGCATCTCTACGGTTATAATCGGCTGCCCATTCATCACGGGTTTGGGACAAAGATGTTGCCCGTACTTGTCGTTTACCTTTTGACCAGCCTGAAGGATGACCTCTCGCAATCTCCATTGAACGACTACGTTGGAGATTACCCATATTAACTGATTTCCTACCCTGCTCCATTGTGTTACAAAATTTTACAAAAATTACAAATTACAACGTCAAGAACTACTTAAATGCAACTATAAAATGAAGTGTGCAACTATTAAAATTTAACAACAATTAAAATTTGAGGAACTAGTTATTAGTGTATATAGCGTGTGTGTGTTTCACACACACACACGCACACACACACACACGCACACACACACACACACACACACACACACACACACAGAGAGAGAGAGAGAGAGAGAGAGAGAGATTAAAGGGAAAAATAATTTAAATACCCCAAATTGTAATGGGATGTGAGATAAGTACCCCAAACTTGCATGTGTAATATATATACCCCGAACTTTATATAAAAAACTATTTTTCCATCATGATTGTATGCTTTTTACAAATACAAATTTATTAGAATAATTACATAATTTGAAATACTCTAAGCTTTGTTAGAATGCAGTTAACATTCTAAAATTTCATTTGTGAAATAAATTATTTTACATCCGGTACAATTTGATTTTAATTGTATCCTCATACATGTTTTGTATATTTTAAATTATGTACTTAACACCATAAAATTACATTTGAAAATAGTGAAAAGTACGGAAAAGGTACTTGTGGTTGGGCCCGTTTTCAAATAAGGTCATGTGTTTCATTCTTTGTCAAAATAGTTCATGTGTTTAAATTCCGTTATCACAAGAGGGTAACGCCGTTAAAAACGTCTGAAAAAGACCGTTAAAAGTAACTCCAATTTTCAAAAGTGACTGAAAAATTAAAATAAAAATACTGAAAGGTGCGCATCATCAAGATGACCTCTAAACCACCTTCTCATTTGGATTTTTCAGATCTGTTTGAATTATTTTTTAAAAATTATTTCGATAATATCACTTTTCCGATGACTTTCCGGTGACAAGGGTGGCTGAAAACAAAAAAGAAAGATAGCCTAGCGGTCATCTTATTGAGGAGCGTCTTCCGGTATTTTTCTTTTAATTTTTCGGGCACTTTTGAAAATCAAAGTTAATTTTAACGATCTTTTAAACATTTTTAACGGCGTGACCCTCTTGTGATAACCACTTTGATAAAGAATGAAACACATGACCTTATCTAAAAACGAGTTCAACCACAAGTACTTTTTCCGTACTTTTCCCTTGAAAAAATATACGATCGTTGTGCTAACATAACTTTCTATATAAAGTTTGAAGTATACATATTACATGTGCAAGTTTGTGATACTTATATCACACATGTTCAAAATTTGGGATATTTAAATTATTTTCCCCTAACTTTAATCCCTAATGTTCCATTGGTTTTATGCTTTTATCATTTTATGTGATAAAAATAATAATGATGACGACTACAACTCAAAGAGTTGCTAAATGCTAATGCATTGACTTTATACTTTTAGGCAATACTTCATCCGTTCTTGAAAATTTTTGTGTGCTTTTATGAGTAATTTTAACAAAAATCATTTTTATATTATAAATAACAAACATCTTATTCATTTTGTAAAGAGAATAGTATCTCTCACCGATAAAACTTTTTATCCGTGTCATGGCGTGTACAAACAGCACTTGGATGACGATCCTTGGTGGCTCTCAACAAACACATCATCATCATGGTTCAACAGCCAAATTTGTATCACCCGGCCTTGGTGTTTGACATCAAAGTTGCCAGATTTGTCAAACCAAAAAATTAGACAATATCTTTAAAGGGATCGAGGTCATGTAGGTAGGTGGTAGTATCTTTTACTTCTAGTGGAATTGTTCTCCATCACATATTGTTCAAGTAGAGCTTACAAATTTTGAATAGTTCGAAAACAAAAAAAAAAAAAAAACAAAGGCAGGCACGATGTAGGCTCTCTACTTCACTAGGGGTCGAAGAAAATTACCAGCAATTCATATAAGAATAGTACTCTTCACGATTCATGGAGCTAAACTGTTATACAGGGTTGGCCTGGCTTGTTGTGAAGTACAAAAACTAATAATGATAACACTTCACAATAATTCACTGGTTGCATGTTAACAGTCGAAAACACCAACAGGCATGCATTCAAACCTCCGATGAAAGGGATGGATGCCCTAATTATTTATCTGCAATCTGCAATAGACAACGTTTCAGGTGCCAGTGTTTATAATAGAAACCGTCAACATATGGCTACGAGAACACATAAATAACATAAGCATGCTGCCATGTTCTGAGTTCATTTAGGAAGGGTTTGATTCAATGGAGTGGAGGGGAGGGATTTTGATGTTATTTCCTTCAGATAGAGTAGAGGGGAGGGAGAGATCCTGATGCTAATTTCTTGGGTGCGGAGAGGGAAAATGTTCATAAACATATTTCCTCCCTTGTATCATTTTATAAGGGTTTGACGATTTTAGCAGATCAATACAACAACATCATCCAAGCCATAGTCCCAAATGAGTTTCTGGTTGACTAACATGAATAGACACATGAAATTGGAACTAAAAAGATAAGAAAGATAAGCTGATACAACAACATCTAAACCTTTGTCCCAAAAAGGATTTTGGGGTCGGCTAACACGAATCGATATATGATATCGGAGCCAACGGAAAAGAAAGACAAAAAAAAGAAAAAAAGATAAGATATGAAAACAAGTACGA
This sequence comes from Cuscuta europaea, assembly GCA_945859875.1. Taxonomy (NCBI): domain Eukaryota; kingdom Viridiplantae; phylum Streptophyta; class Magnoliopsida; order Solanales; family Convolvulaceae; genus Cuscuta; species Cuscuta europaea. The sequence continues at coordinate 1,707,492 of CAMAPE010000033.1, forward strand.
TAAAGACAAAAATAGAGATACAACAACAACAACAAGACCCTTGCACTATTTTCAATACATCACTAAACCCCTTCTAAAAAAACATCACATAGGTAAGTTTACTTTCAAAACATCACAAGACCCTTGTCCTATTATAGCAGATTATTTTTTAAAATTTAGGACTATTGATAAACCTTATAAAAATTCATATAAATTTGAAAAATAATGCAATAATAATATAGAAATTTGTATAATTTTAACAATAGATACATAATATAATAGACAAACAAAAAATCAGAAAACTGAAAAAATAAAGTAAAAATGTAAAAAATATAAAATAAAAAATGTAAAACCATTTTAAATAGATGTAGAATATACAAATAATTTCAAAAATGAAAGAATATTAGCTTTGACATTCTAATATTTCAAATATTAGATAATATTTAAATAATTTCAAATATTTCTTCGAATTTCAATGATTTTTATAGAGTTTTTTAATACAAAAGACTTGCTATTAGAGGTCAAAAACTGATTAAATGGATAGAGTGACCAATTTTTTAAAGTAAGCGAGCTCATATGATACTCCGTACTTTTTTAGTATAAATTTTTAAAGTTATTTTCCCTTATAAATATCACAACACATTTTAATTCACTAACATATTTAGTAATATTTAGAGGTATGACTATTAAGATAATCAAAAGAGAAGAGATGTGCCGGAATGCCCAGAGGGAATAGGTTGACTTTTTATTAAAAAGATCCCCTAATTTGTATGAAGTGGGGCGAGACTTATGAATATCAATCTAATTTGTATGAATGTTGTTTCAAACTATGAGGGGATGTTTTTATGATGGTAAAGAGTTATTAACTAGAAACTACTCCCTCCGGTCACAAAACAAATTCACACTAACTATTCATTGGTCAACTTAAATCACTCTTAATCTTTTACTTTATATATCAAATTTTTATCAAATTTAAATTTTCTTGATCAGACTTTGTAGCGGTTTTAATGTAGTTTCTGAATATGTAAATTTTATTTACTAAAAATAATCCAAGCGTGAACAGGGATCAAGTTGCTTTATCGTCAGTCAAGCATCGTAAACCGTGAGTGAATTTGTTTTGGGACCGGAGGGAGTATAAATTAGTAAGATAGTGCACTTTTCTTCCAAAATATAATAAGCTCTGAGGTGTGTACTAACAAGTTTCTTAAACTCCTGGAATATCTTTTCTTTATTTTAAATTTCAACCAACAAATATAGCTTAAGGCACCATTTATTCAAATGAAACATTCTTCATAGAAACTATTTCTGGGCTTTCGTGTGTTGGGCAAAGGAAAACACTTTGCGTAGGAAAACTTCCTGTTTAAGTCACCAGGAATTCATTTTTCTCATTTTCCAAAAAATGATTTAAGACTTTCTATAATTCATTTTCGCCGGTTAAACCTTGCATTAATTATTTATATATAGATCAATATACATAGAACAACTTAATTCGTACACAAAATATTTTACAGAAAATTTATTTCTGAGAAAAACATTTTACACAGCAAGTTATTTTCAAGAAATCAAACAAAGCAAAAAAGTGAGTAAATAACTACACCAAGAGGTGAATTCAAGTAAGCAATACACTAAGGGACCATTCAAAATTGCAGCCAAATTGCAGTTTTGGTTTTACAATTGTTGAAAACTATATGATATAAGTTGTGTAACAAACAAAAAAGTAATGATACATGTATACTGATGGGCTTAATCTTAAAATTATTCACCAAAAAACTGGTAACCACTTTTTCGTTTTCATAGTGTTGTTCTTTATTTTAAGAAAACAGCAAGTAAAAAATATACAGTTCTATCTTAAGATAATTAAACAATAAAATAACAAAAACTATACCAAGAAACAATTATCATTTACATTATCCATATAAATTTTTAATAAATTATATTTTTTCAATCAAAGAATACTCCTTCCATTCAAACAGAAAGACCTAGTTGATAACTTATTTTTTGTCCCAAAAAGGAATTCTATTAGAATCAAATAAGCTATTCTTTCATCAAATTTAATGTTTTCTACTACATATAATACAAGACAACGTCGAGTCGCTTTTAACCTTGCTTTTAACAAGTTTAATAAGCTATTTTAAGTGTTATCGGCCTCACGCTAGAAATTAGGGTTATGTTCGTTCGATTCTTTCCACGCACCAGACAACGTCGCAGGTGAAGAAGTCGCAAGTGAAGAAGCCGTAGGTGATGAAGCCGCAGGTTTGGAGTTCGCCCAGACTTCTTTTGGGCTAGAAATCTCCAACTCGCCTGTGAGCCGCACAATCTCTTTCGCGTAAACATCGTTCTTCAGTCTTCACTCTTCAGGTTTACTCTGTTTTTTTTTTATTTGAAAACTTTCAGTCTTATTACAGACTACAGAGACTTTAGCCTTTTGCTCTGTTTTTTTTTTGAAACACCTTTCAGCCTTAAACATCGTTCTTCACTCTTTAGCTAGTTACATAATTAATTTATCAACCCCAGTTTACTCCACTAAATTAAATTTTAGTTTATTCATTTCAGTTTATTGATTAATTAGTTTTTAGTTTATTCCAGTTTTTTCCTTTCATTTTATTGATTAATAAATTTTTAGTTTATTCCTTTCAGTTTATTGGTTAATTAATTTTGAGTTTTTTCCAGTTAATTCCTTTCATGTTATTGATTAATTATTTTTTAGTTTATTCAAGTCTACTACTTTCAGTTTATTGATTTATTAATTTTCAGTTTATTCCACTAAGTTTATTGATTAATTAAATTGTACAGTTCATTTACACTTGCTTGATTATATATTTGTGAAATATGTATATGTAAACTGTAGACAAAATGTCTGGAGAACAATCTAAAAGTCAAGATCCTCAGGGGAGAAACACTACTTATGCATTTTTGGCTTAATTATACATTATATATATTATTTTTTTAATATTTTATAAGCATCGCTTTTTGTGAGAAAGCTACGCTTCGCTTAGCGCTTTCGCTTTTAAGCAAAGCCCAAGGTCATCGCTTTTGGACGCTTTTCGCTTTAAAAAAGTTTGACTACATATAATACAAAAATGAAAAAAGTAACTGAAACAAATTAAACAAAATATATACCAAGAAGCAATTAGGCTCACTCATTTCCAAAAAATACCTAGTTGATAACTTATTATCGTTCCTAGAAAGGGTTTTTAAAGAACAAGATAACCTGTGACTCCAATAAATTAAGCATGTTAGGTCTATCTTAAACAAAAAATAAATTTTAATGTCAAGCTATAGGTGATAATTTCAATAGTTGTACCTTGCAACAACTAATGAATCGATACTCATTCTATGGGCCAGAGGGAGTTCACAAATTAGTTTTATTTCAATTGAAGAAAGTCAAAAGATTTGCTCTTTCATTCTCCCATCTCATGCATAATTGAATTCTCCAAAGGGACCAGGGGACAGGGGTACAGGGGGAATAAATGAATTCTCAAAATGGTAAAAAGCCCAAAAATACAGTTGCAGTTCTAATTTGAATTTTTAAAATCTTACTACCAAAATAAACTAAATCAAGGGTGAATAACATGAAAATGATGGGGATTGAGAATTACATAACAAAGATGTATAGAACAGTAATAAAAAACACAATCGACAAAGAATTTAAAAAAAATTATCTACACAATTATACTAAGGGAAAAGTTATAAAAATACCTCAAACTTTGAAAGGGTGTGAGGTAAACACCCCAAACTTGCATATGTAATTTAAATACCCCAAACTTTAAATAAAATGTTATTTTCGCACCATTGTCATGTATTATTTCTTTCAAAAATGTAAATCAATACATCAATACATATGTAAATTTGATACATAAAATGTTATTTTCGCAGTTAATTGCATAATTTAATATAGCAAATTAAAAGTGTTTGATTATATAGATTGGGGGTAACATTATTTATTTCACAATGGAAGTTTAGAATGTTAATTGTGTCTTCATGAATACTAAAATATTTTAAATTATGCAATTAAAACCATTAATATAGCAAATTAAAATTGTTAATTATATAGATTGGGGATAACATTATTTATTTCACAATGGAAGTTTAGAATGTTAATTGTGTCTTCATGAATACTAAAATATTTTAAATTATGCAATTAAAACCATAAATTTACATTTTTGAAAGAAATAATACTTGACTATGGTGCTAAAATAACTTTTTATATAGAGTTTGAGGTATTTAAATTACATATGCAAGTTTGGGGTGTTCATCTCACACCCCTTCAAAGTTGGGATATTTTAATTATTTCCCACTTATACTAAATAATGAAAAAACTCAATTAAAGGATCATATGAAGCACGGAAACTTCCCACGGCTCATTTTTCCTCTTTTCGAGACCATTTCCGGGATTAAGAAAATTTGGGAAACCCATTTTCCTAAACAATTGCGGATTTGGAAACTTTAGGTTTCCAATTTTTTGTGTGATTTATTCCTAGCATTGTGATATTCTATCAGGCAATGCATTACTAGAATTGTATTGCGATTTATGTTTAACTATCTACTAATACATTATAATTTCTAAATTTGAACACATAGAGTCTAGTTATTATTGGTCATCAAAGAAAGTTGCTTGAAAAAATGTACATATATATGAAAAAACATGCATATATACAACAACATCAACAACATCCAAGCCTTATTCCCAAAAAAAATTGGGGTCAGCTAACATGAACATGAACAGATCCATGATATCCGAGCCAAAAGGAGAAGAAAGATAAGAAAAATAAAAAAAGATAAAGTAAAATAAAATAGATAAATAAAGACAAATATAAGATAAAAATAACAGAAGAACAAAAGAACAATAAAAGATAAAAAGCTAAAAGAGCATACGAAATACTAGCATAAAATAACATAAGAACATAGAAAGATAAAGAAGATAAAAGATAAAAGAAAAGAGAGAAAGAGAGAAAAGAGATCACCCGCCTATACGAATATTCGCCCTCCACTTCTCCAAAGCCAAAAAAAGCATGTATAGATCATTTCATCATCATCATTTTCATTTACCCCAGTGCCGCAAAGGCTCCCACCTACGGTGGGGTAAGGGGGGGTCGGATGTACGCAATCCCCTGTACTAAATCACAGAGAGACTGTTTCCGGATGACCCATAGTGAAAATCCCGTCCAAAATTGCATGGACTGACTGCTGCTTCATAACAAAGAAGCGCAAACAGTTTAGTGAGCCATTTTGCTTTATTCCATTATAAAGCATGTATAGATATATGAAAAAAATTACTCCGTATAAATATATCCTTATTTTTTAACATTTACATGTACCCCTGCGTTTTGTATGCTATATTTTTAGAAAGCTTGTATCTCATGTTCCCTGTACGTTTCCGTGCTACTTAGAAATTGTGTTCTTTTCGATGAGCGAAAATGGAGAAAAAGACTGTTCACTTTTTTGACACTAAGGGATGAGAAAAAACTAGGGTTTTGGTAGGAATTGAGTACTTAGTTGACTATAAGCCAAAAACCTCGGCAATTAGAAACAAAATTTCCTAGTGTTGGATATAACACTAAACCCATGACTCTGGCACAACAAGTGTAGGGTAGATCCTCCACTCTGAATATCTTTAGGACAAAGACTTTACCTGGTTAAGAGGATTATCTGGAGATTTCTTCCAAAGCTTCCAAAGCATGTCTTTGTATTGTGTGTGAGTAAGCCCAGGTTTCTCTTCTTTCAGTCTAGGAAGCTCATATTCCTCAAAGGCCTACAATCATTAAGGGTCCAACTATTAGTCTATTAGGAATGTATGAAGAAAGCATATTTCACTGTAAGTAGATCAGCTTTTAGGTGAAAGCATCCCCTTTGACGCTTGGTTAAACATAAATTGAAGAGATCATATATTCAATATACAGGAAATTTGTTTATGCCTTCAAAGGATATAATTTGGATTATCGAAGAATTCAGTACTCCGTATACAATATCCAGGACTTCGTTTATGGCTTCAACGAAATATAATTCCAATGATAAAAAAGAAAAGAACTAAAATTTCTTAAATTTTCTTAATTATCAATTAACTAAGTAATCTAATGACCTATACGGCTATACCTTGAAAGAAGCCTTAAGTCTCTTCTCTGGATGTTTATCAACAGGCAAATTTTCAGCGACAGTCATGCGAGCAAGCGCTTCATCCACTGACCTAGCTTCAATGATGGAATCATCACGATTTGTATTCGTAACGAGGACCATCCGTTCATACTCCTCCTCCTCCGCAACACGGCCCTGCCTTCGCTTCTCCTCCTCGGCCCTACGTTGAATCGCCGCCTGCTCCTCTTCCCTTCGTCTCCGGAGTTCAGCTTCGGTCACCTTCGGTACCGGCACAGATACTCTATCAACTTTCTTGTCCGGCTTCTTCAGTGACTTGGCCAATTCCTGCTCCTCCAATTCAGCGAGACGGCGCGCCTCGGCCTTCTTAGCAGCAGCCTCCGCTCGTTTCTCCGCTTCTTCCTCACGTTTCTTAGCGGCGCGAGACTTTGACCCCTCGGCTTCGCGCCAATACTGATCTTCCTTCTCCCGTTCCTCACGATCCTTCCGTTCAGATTCGACCGCGGTCTTCCGAGCCCTAGATGCCTCGGCCTTACTGTTCACGCCCATCTTCTTCGGCATGTTTACAACTTTCTCGATCTTCAGATGAAACCTTGCAGTACCTTCAGACGTGTTGGTTGAGGAGATATGCGAATTTTGATCATAATTTTTGCAAGTATAAATAAATTTACAAAAAAAAAACTTACCAACGGACTATTGTGATAATTTTTTATAGAAAATATCGACAACAATTGATAAATATTTTTTATTGTGATAATTTTGATCATAATCTCACTTTTGAGAGGTGTTCGTAATAATCTCACATTTGTATAGTCACAAAATAATTCCACATTTATTTCCTTTTACAATCCATCTTCTCTCATTAGATTTGATCGGTTGATGATTATACCGGGTTTTTTGGGTTTTCTCTGGGAATCTTACATAAATAATTGCACCTTTCACAAATCTACTCAAAATAGACTCACGTTTCAGTTTTTCTTTTCTTCATCTTCTTATTATTTAATTTGTTTATGTTTTTGCTTTCCTTTTTCTCAATGTTTTTTTCTTTCTTCTTCCTCATACATAAATAATTGCACCTTTCACAAATCTACTCAAAACAGACTCACGTTTCATTTTTTCTTTTCTTCATCTTCTTATTATTTAATTTGTTTATGTTTTTGCTTTCTTTTTTCTCAATGGTTTTTTCTTTCTTCTTCTTCCTCATTTTTACTTCTTCCCCTTTTTATGTATTACTATTTGGTTAATTATCTTTTAAAGACTATTATCCCTCATTATTCGTTATTATTTTATTTATTTTTATTTCAAATTTTCTTTTCTTTAAATTCTCCTTTTCCTTTTTTTCGTTGTCCATTTTCTCCCCTTCCATTTTTGCTTGCTTTTGACATCTTAGTGAATATTGATGATTTATTGATCTAGTTTTCTTCTTATTTTTTACATTTTCATATAATGTTTCTCACATCTACCCTTTTTCATGTAAAGAGTATATTTACTTTTCCTTTCTTACATTTTCCCTATTGTTTTATTTTTGTTTAAATTTTATTTTTTCCTAATCTTTTTATCGCTAAGATTTTTCCAATAGTTGATGAAATTTATGAGAGAACTTACTTAGAAAAATATGATGATGCAGAAAAGGAGAAAAAAATATATTGATGGCTGAATTAAGGTAACAAGAAAAACGAAAAGAAAAAAAAGCAACAAAGTAACAAGAAGAAAAAAGGAAAAAAGTGAAAATAAAAAGAAAATATAACAAAAGATAAAGTGGGAAAAAGATCTTTAATAAAAAAGAATGATTAACAAAAGAAGCAAAAAAGGGAGAAATGAAATAAAAAATGGGGGGAAAATGACAAAAAAAATGTATGCGGAAAATAATTTTTACAAAAACAAAAACTTATAGTAGGTAGTAGGCTTGGACTCGGGTCGGGCCACCCGGCCCGTGGACCGGGACCGGCCCGGTTCTCGGGTCCGGGTCCGGGTCGGGCCTAGGCCCAGGTGGTAGGGCGGGTCCGGGCTCGGGTCTCAATTTTGGTGAACCGGCCCGGCCGGGTCAAATTGAAATTTTTTTTATTTTTTTTCATTTTTGGGGTTCCACCCGGGTTGGGCTTGATGGGTAGGATGGGTTTGGGGGGTTTGGGGGGGTGGGGGGTGAGGGGGGTGGGTTAGGAAAGCAAAAAAAAAAAAAAAAAAACAAACCGGAGGCCCGGCCTGGCCCGGACCCGGTGGCTACCCGGCCCGGCCCGGACCCGGTGGCTACCCGGGCCGGTCCCGGGTCCACCATTCTTGAACCGCCGGCCCACCCGGGCCTAGGCCCGACCCGGACCCGGCCCGGACCCGAGTCCACCCCTAGTAGGTAGAGTGAGAATTAGAATAATAAATATGGAAAAGAAATATAAACAAAAGGATGGAAAAGTTTTTGGGTGAAAAAAAAAACATGGGACTATTTTGAACATATTTGTGAAAGATGTAATTATTTATATAAGATTACCAAAGAAAAGACAAAAAACATGTTATAGTAAATCATCAACCGATCAGGATCCAATGAGAAAATATGAGCTGCAAAGGTGCATTTAGGCCTGAGACCGGTTCGGTTCTTATCCAAAATTGGAGGAACCGTTAAGAAAAATGTAACTCTTAAAATCAGTTCGGTTCTAGTAAAAAATGTAGAACCGTTAAGAAACCAAATCAAATTCAATCGGTTCGGTTCTTGCTTTTTATCGGTTCCTAAAACTACAACAATCATTCAATAATACATCTTCATTCAACGTTACAATCACATAAAAACATCAATATTTAAATATTAATTTTTTTAATAACAAAATGATTACTTAATTCAAAAACATGATTGTCAAACATGTAACATAATTACAAAACAAAATGAACACGAAAGTTGGGAATTAAAAAGCAAAGTAGATATCCAAGATCAAAATCCTAACATTTTAAAACAAACGTCAAACAAAAATGATATAGTATGGTCACTAGTAACCTTGCCAAAGAAAGCATTAAGATCTGATCATGGACTTGGTTACTAATCGCCCTTTTTCCTAAAAGAGCAGCCCTCAGTGAGTCTGGCACGTCCACCCGTTGGCTGGCATAGGACTGTCTGGCAGTTTCCACACATAACAACAGTCTGAGAATGGCTGAACACAATTGTTATGCTAAAGCAACCTTGACACTTCACATCCATAAAGAAAGAGTTCGGGGATGGTACGAGACGCTTGAGCTTGTGCTTTCTTTTCTGATCTTCAAAAGAAGGATTCAGCAGATCCAGATCGTTTGAGAGCCCCATTTTCTGAAAGGAAGCCGGAAAACTGGAAACACCGTAACACCGAACAAAGAAGAGTACTATGTAAGGATGCAGCCAATGTGCGAGGTTTAAATATTAATTAAAAACTGAAAACTAAACAAAAAATCAGTTTGTTCAATACAGAATTAGAAAGTGTTAATATGATTCTAATGGATCAACAAGGATGCTTGTAGATGTCCAAAGTGACCAGAATTGATAGCCAGCTTCAAGTAATTCAATTATGGAAAAATTATTTAAAATTGAGTTAATTGACATTAAATAAAACAGTGGTAGTAAGATTATCATAATTGACTATGTCACAACACTATATTTGGTTTAATGTGAATATACTTACATTCTAGTTAATGTGTTGTTCTAAATGTTTCTTTAGTGTACTAGTCCCATTCTTGGTCAAGTCAAAAGCAATTTGAATAAAGCAATACTTGCAAGTAATTATTTGAGTGTGGCCAATTTGTACCTCTACTCTATAGTCAACTAAAAGTTGAATATTTTGAGAGAATGAATACATGAACTAAAGTTAATGACTGTTATCATTGTTACTTCACAAGAGTTGTTTGATTCTACTGTGATTTAGTTCCAAGGAAAACTTCTAGTTTTTTAGACCAAGTTGATTCAATGCTATATATGCAAATAAGGTATATACCTGGAACAAGAACAAGACTAACAAACAAATATACAACTGATTGTTTTTCATTTTACTGAAATGGAATCAATCATCCCATACTTCACACCCCAAGCAAAAATTAAAATCTGCTCATAAATATTCCATCTGCAATCAAATCAAAATCTGAAAATCCCAAAATCGAGCTTCTGAATAGGACCACACATCTACATCATAACAGGAAAGCTTAACCCAAAAATACCTATACATAAGCCAAAACTTAATCTGAATCAACGAAAATAAAAATGAAAGCAATATAAAATAGATAATTCACATATGGGAAAACAAAACTTATAATGGTCTCGTATATAAACTATTTTTAAAGAGCCATTTGAATTATAATGAATCTGTGGGAAGATTTTGATATGTAGAGAGTCGTATGTTTTTTACAATTGTATTGTACTTGTTGTGCGTTTTTATTTTTGAATCTCAATCACTATGGGTGAATCGGATCTGCTAGCTGATTTGAAAGAAAAATTAAGAAGTTAGATAGCTTGTAATTCACACATGTTTCATTTACCTTCTCTTCTCTCTTGATACGAGGTAGTACCAGAGAGAAAAACCAAAACGAGCAGAAGCTTCACACCAGAAGAAACGTCGCTGACCTGAAGAAGAAGAAGAAGAAGAAGAAGGCAAGACTTTGGTGGTTTTTCCATGAGCTACAAAAGTTTGATTTAAAAATACAGATAGCTAGAGATGCTTACCTATCTATGATATCTCCTTTGAGGAAGCCATGAAAACCATTGAAAGATGAGGAGCAAACAGCAGAGGAGTGAAGATGCTAGGGTTCTCCTCCTTATGCTACAGGTAGTGAGTGGGTTAAAGGTTGAAGAGTAGAGAACTAAAGGTTGTCTAGTGGGCTAAAGGCTCGGTGGGTTCACGGAATAAGCATAAGTAGAATAACCACTAGTTGTCTAACTTTTAAAATTTAAGAATGAATTGTGAATTAACGGTTCCATGTCCGTTCTAAGCCAAAGTTTTTACAACAAATCGGGAACCGAACTAATAGGAATCGAACCGATAATTTTTATAACCAAAAAAATAGGAATCAAACATAACCGTACTATATCGGTTCGGTTCCGGTCATTTTTTCGGTTCCCGGTTTCAAAATCTCAGGCCTAGGTGCGTTATTCTAGATTACGCAAAGGTGTGATTATTATGAGCAGATCGGTCAAAGGTGAGATTATTGTTGTCATTTTTTCCCGTTTTATAAGAGTTTTAGTAAACTCTTAGAACTCATTTGGTAACGCTAAAATTAGTTGAATCGGTTGTGCTTGTCCAAAATAGGACGCTCGTAAGCTTTTTGGAAAGCTACATTAGAAACTCAAGCAGGAGTTAAGAAAGTAGTACAAAAATGGAAAGTTGCTAGGGAGATTTAGTTGCCAGAAATATTGTATATGTATCTGAATTATAACTTGCCTTTTATAGGCATACACAAATGGTAACTGCCAACTACAATAATGATTAATTAATTACAACATTAATACGGAACTAAATACATAATTAATAGCGCATTAACTGATGGTTGTTACTCTTCCTGGCTAGCGGGTCGGCCTGGCTGGCAGGCCGGACGCTCGAGCTCCATGGGCGGCGGGCTTCTGATGGGCTGTAAGGCAGACTCCCTGTTGGGCTGGAAGGCAGGCTCCCCGCTAGACTGGAGGCAGGCACCTCGCTGGGACAGAAAGTAGACTTCCGATTGGACCAGTAGGCATGTTGTCTTGGGCCTCCGTTCTGTTGGACTTCCGCTCCTTAATGAGCTTGATCGGTTGGGCCAGCTTGAGATCTGGACTGTTGGGTCCACGGGTTGGGCCGCCCTGGCGAGATAATGGTCATGGGCTTGGGCCTGCTGGTCCAAATTCATGGCCTGAGCCGATTAGGATGTGGATCTAATCCCATAACCCCATCACGAGTCCCCCACTCCCTTAGTCGAGTAGTAGACGTCATGCCCCGGACCTACCCGGACACTGTAACACCGTCCCTGGATTATATTTACTTCTTAGTAATATTGTATTAAACACTATGGAATGATCAATGAATTTATGAAGTTGTAAATTTTTATTAATTCTTTCGCGTGAATAGCAAATTGCACGTGAGACCCACATCGGAGGCGGGGACCACCCAACATTCCCGAGACCACATATTTTATTCATCTTGGTGAAGATGATATTTATATGGTGGTGGATATTTTATTTGGGTCGTGGAAAGGCCCGGAGTTGACCGATCGGTCAAACAAGACTCAATTACCGGTATTAGTGATTTATCGGATAACAGTCCGAAACGGATTTAGGAGACTTCTAAATTAAAGGTGAGGAATGTATATTCATTCTAGGAGTCCGTAATGATGGTAAACACATAATATATTTTATTTGACCCGATAAAATAAAATATAATTAAAACAGTCTGAAAAATACAGTTTTCGGGACCGATTTTACATACCGGGACACAAAGGGATGACCTCCCACATGAGTGGGGGCCACCCCCACGTTTTTTTCTGCTGAACAAATCAAATGGGGCTGGGTTGACAAAAGGAAATGGGGATGAGATGCATTTGGCATCAAAGGTACAATAGGGAAGACCCATCCCCACATTATTTTGAGAGAAAAGCCAAAGAGGCTATCTCCTCACTCACCCACTTCATTATTTCGGCCAAGCTATCAAAAGAGGAGGAAAAAGGAAGCTCTCAAGCCATTCTCCATTGCTGCAACTCGAGCTCAAGCACATGTGGTCCAAGGAAGAAGATTATAGAAGGAAAAAGCTCGGAAAAAGTGTGAAAATTAAGGTAATAACCTTATCATAACTTTTCCTTTATTTTTCTTCTATCATATGAGACATATATCATATGAAGAACCCTTAGGATTGTTCTACATGGTATGAGTGTGGAATAATGGGTTGGAAGATGGTTCTAAGCCCAAGAACGAACTTAGAAGCCAAAATGATCGGTTCGCCGGAAAATAACCTTTTAGAGGTTATTTGTATTGATATGAGTTTTATGATGATAAAACCTTGTTAGGAACTTGACTAAAGGGTTTCTAGAGTTCGCCGGAGTTTAGCCGGAGTTTCGCCCGAGTTCAACCGAGGAGCGTAGAACACGCTATAGCTCATTTAAGGTGAGTGGACGGCTTAATATCTTATAACTTTTGGGTTAATTATGAGATTACCTAAATAAATGTTATATGTGTTCATAATTATGTTTAAAAGGTATTTAAACATGTGATTAGCCAACATGGTTAAGTTTGTATGAAAGGAATTAATTGTTTATGCATGAAATATGTTATGAGGAATTATATAAAATGCATATTTGCTTGAAGTGTAAGAGGGGCACAAATGAACATTATTAACTTAATTATGTGATGATTAAGTTGATACGTGTAAGGTTTGAAATGGCGGTCAACGAAAACGTTGACAGATGGATAATGGATTAATTGATACCGGATGGTATTAGTTAATTATGAATTTATATAAACGCATGGCTTTGCATGGATTGTGATACATAAGCTTTATGTATTGATTTAGCTATGAATGAATAAATATGATATAGACTCTATCTAGGTTGATAGGAGGTTGATCATATGATTATAAATTGGTGGAGGACCCTAGGACTTAAAGTCCTTAACACTCATATTTTGGTGGAGGACCCTAGGACTTAAAAGTCTTTAACACTCATATTTTGGTGGAGGACCCTAGGACTTAAAAGTCCTTAACACTCATATTTTGGTGGAGGACCCTAAGACTTAAAGTCCTTAACACTCGGATAATAAAATTGGTGGAGGACCCTAGGACTTAAAGTCCTTAACACTCGGATTATAAATTGGTGGAAGACTCTAGGACTTAAAGTCCTTAACACTCGGATAATAAATTGGTGGAGGACCCTAGGACTAAAAGTCCTTAACACTCAAATACAAATTGGTGGAGTACCCAAGGATTATGATCCTCAAAACTCATAGATTATGATATTGACATATGGACAAGAAGGAGTCCTATACACTCATAGGTATATGGGTGGGTTGGGGGTTTTAGTCAAGAATATTGGCTATTACTATTTTCCCCAAATAAAACAGTGATCTACGGATCGGGTATTTTCCAAGTGTATATACACTATTAAGTATTTCTTAACTTGGGGGAAAGGACTATTTATATAAGTATCACCCTACGTTTGGGTCTTATACTTAAAACGCTAGTTATCCTATATTTAGCCTGCTACTCGCTCGGTACTTGTACTGACCACCTTCGGGGGGGGGGGGGGGGGGGGGCACCATTTTCAGGTTGAAGCTGGAGCTTGCTACCTGCACCTTTCTACGGGTGACATCGAATCAAGGAAGATGTGGTTCGTGCTTCCTCGTTTTCTTTCAAATTACCAAACATTGCTCATGGATACTTTTATTCGTTATAAACTACTTTTGGGCTTGCATGCCCATGCTATTGGCCGAATGTGGCCTATGAATTACCGCTGAATATTTCCGCTATTCGATGGTTTAATTGTGATGTTTGTTATGTATGTTTACTACTGAGTATAGATGGATTGTTTTCTCAAACGCCTTGTATGATTAAGTGGGGTTGACCTGCGGGTGACGTCACTCGATTATACGGCGGTTGTACACGCACTTAGATTGCGGTCTGGAGTGTGACAGACACGTCAACAACCCGCCGTACAGTACGAATAGTCAACTGTAGTCCAACACATCCATACTATACAAGGCGTCTGGAATATCATTCACATGTAGTACATCCATAAACAAACATAATGTAAAATATTCATTAAAGCGGCGGAAACATTAATACAAGTGTTCAAGCCACACTTGGCAAACTTAGGCATACAAGCCCCCAAATAATTATTCAGAAAATAATATCCATGAGCATTATTATAATTGTTTTGAAACAGGAACGAAAGAAGCACGAACCAATTTTTCTCCCTTCGATCTCCCCGAAGCAACGGGTGATGGTAACAACCTTCAAGTTCTATCTGAAACTGTGAGGTGGCCTCCCCCGTGAAGAAAAGGTCAGTACTTTGAAGCATTTGAAAAGTACAATGACAATTACACTGTATATAATCAATATTTCAATTTCTAATACCATCAATCTAGGGTGATATTATATTATAGGCCATAACTCTCGGTTACCATGTTTAGAAATGTACTTACTTTATATATAAAGTCAAGCAGTCTGCCTGTGAGCCCATATTCATTTTAAAACCTCATCCTCATCCCACGTGACTACTAGTCACGATTTTCATATATTTATTGTAAATTACTACGTCGTTCTAGGGCTTTACCATAACGCGTTGCTTCACTATTTTGGAACCCCGTTCACTTATTATAATTACATCGTGCTAAAGCCTCGCTCGTAGTCACGTTTCATCGTGCTAGAGCCGGGCTCTTAGTCACTCTACGTTGTGCTAGAGTCTCGCTCATAGTCACTCTACATTGGGCTAGAGCCTCGCTCGTAGTCACCACTACACCATCCTAGAACCTAGCTCTTAGTCACGTTACTAAGTCTCTAAGCAATTTCTACGCCTAGACTACATTCACTTTGAGTAGCCTTTAAGACCTACTCCTAACATATCATAGAGTTCGTACAATTCGACCTTAAAGTATCTCTTAAGACTATTTAGAATGTTTTTACTTGGACTGTAATTTGTTGGTATGGTCTGGTCTGGTCTGTTTTGGTCTGGTCTGGTCTGGTTTGGTCTGTTTTGGTCTGGTCTGGTCTGGTCTGGTCTAGTCTGAAATTTTATTTTTTATATTTTTTGCATAAAGATTTTATTATATATATATTTTATAATCCATAAATAATTATATTTTATTCATTTATAATTAAAAATAATAATATTCCTTCCAAATTATCGAAAATTGTTATCGTTTTACTTGGTATGATTTCAATCTCAGGCCGAAGCAGATCAGACCAGACCAAAACAGAACATACCATATCGAACCGGAATAATAATAATAATAATTATAATGATAATAATAATAATAATAATAATAATAATAATAATTATAAAAATAATAACAATAATAATAACAATAACAATAATAATAATAGTAATAATAGTAGTAGTAGTAGTAATAATAATCATAATAATAATAATAATTTGGGGCGTGCACTATCCGATTTAAACCGGAAAACCAGACCGAACCGGACCGGAAAAACTGGAACCGGAATGATATCCGATTTTTTTATCACAATAATAATAATAATAATAATAATAATGATGATGATGATGATGATGATGATGATGATGATGATGATGATGATGATAATAATAATAAAATCTGGTCTGGTCTGGTCTGGTCTGTTTTAGTCCGGTCTGGTCTGGGACGAATTACAGTCCAAGTAAAAACAACCTTAAGGCATCTCTATTCACAATCCTATCTCTTAGGATTAATTTCATCATTTATTTATATTAATCTTCCGACTAGTGTTTCAATACTAGACGGCTAATCTTAGAACAACCAAGTTATTAATGCATAATCAAATAATTCATTTCAATTGATTTTTCAATCCAAATATGATTTAATCTCAATATAAAAAATATCACTTTTATCCATTCATGAATTCCTTATATGAAGTAAAAGTATTTTTTTATCACAATATTTCATAGTTAATTCCATCATCATGTCACCATGTTCATAACACATAATCATACACAATTTCCTCTAAATTTGTATATCATGCTTCATCTATTCATAGGCAATAGTATTTTCATTCAGACATTATTAATCATTAATAATCCATGAAAATCACATTCAAAATACCTTAGGTAATCTTATGAAATTAACTCACTAATTATAAGCAATATAGTCAGCCATCCTCACCTCGAATGAGCTTTAAGAAGTTCTACCCTTCTCGATTGAACTCCAGCGAAACTCTGGCGAACTTCGGCGAAACTCCGGCGAACTTCGGCGAAACTCTGGCGACAACTAGGAATACCTTAGTCAAGCTCCTAACAAGGTTTTATCATCACAAAACCCATATCAACACAAAAAACCTCTAAAAGGTTATTTTCCGGCGAACCGGTCATTTTTGGCTTCTAAGTCCGTTCTTGGACTTAAAACTACCTTCCAACCCCTTGTTCTACACTTTTAAACATGTAGAACAATCCTAGGGGCTCTCCATATGATATATAAATCATAAGGTAGATAAGAAATAGAGGAAAAGTTATTATAAGGTCATTACCTTAATATTCAAAATTTTATATCTTTTTCCTTCTTCAACTTCTTTCCCTTTTCTTGTCTGAGCTTGGGCTCGAGTTTGGCTATGGAAGATGGGGTTTCTGAGCTCTCCTTTCTCTCTTTCTTTGGTGCTGGCCGAACTAATGAGTTTAGGGGTGATGGAGATGTCCATTTTGACTTATTCACCAATTATATGGGGTGAGGGTCCCCTTTCTTTTATTTGTTTGGCCACCCATCAATTCATGATTGTTTCTCCATCCTATTGTGCGGCTCCCCTTGCCATGTTATGATGTCTCATTTACATTATTTATTATTGTTGGGTAAATGGCCCAAATAGGAACGGCCCATTAACCCCTGAGAATCACCGGACAACCGTCCCCAAAAGCCCAACAGTCTGGTGACAAATACCCTCAGAGTGGTCCGAGGCAGTGACGACGTTCGGCTCCTGCACCAAAATGGCAGTAAGCGGTGACGACGTACGACCTCCTCTCATGGGGTAACTAACCAGGCAAACAACGCATCAGGAGACGTACGTCAGGAGACATAGAGTGCCTCAGCAACTTGGAAGGCACCACGAGACACCAGGCAGCCAATTGCATGACGTACGTACGAAACCTTGGCCTTGGGAGTAGACAGGACACAGGAGACAAGATTGTGAGGACGCTCGTCCCCACCACTTAGCGGGAAAATTCAAATACATACTAAATTTTAAATTCAAGTACACCCGGGTGCGGTGTCACAGTAGACTCGGCTAAGAGGGAGCATCTAAGTTAGCTAGCTCACGTGACACGAGTAGGGGTGAGCGTTGGACGGGTTCGGGTATGATGGGTTGAGATTTGGCATACCCATTCGGTTATCGGGTTTTAATTTAAAATCCTACCTTGTCAAATAAAAATGTCGGGCTATTCGGGTTGCACAATTTCGGATTCTGGTCGGGTTTGAATCGGTTTTCAGGGCAATTCGGGTTGTTTAAAAACCATTAAAAATCATAACATGATAACAATCTCACATTCAAATGAAAAGCTTGTACAAAAATACAAACAGAGCAATATACTTATACACATTTTTACATGCAAAAATGCAAAATATTATAATTACTAACAAGTAGCAAAATAGTAGAGTTTGTACAAGTACAACTCCAAAGACATAGAGATATAGTTATACACTTATACATAATGCAATTTGACAATTGAGACTTTGAGTAATCCAAAGTTCCAAAATAGTAAGTAGCAAACTAGGAAACTATGAACAAGAAGTTTAACAACAATTGGAAGTCTTGAGATCTGACATCTACTTTCCTGTTTCCATCTTCAAGCAGCAGTCAATTAGTCATTGAATTTGTTCCTATGTACATCACAAGCCAAAAAGTTGGTATCATAAAAGACTTAACTAGCTAGTAAATTGTTGGGAACTATGAATACTATATACAATTAGATCTGCCTCAGATTTAGCTTCACTTCACTAAAAATGGGGGCATTAAAAACTATATACAAATAGAATCAACACCAACCCATTTGTTTAATTTTCTGGTAGAAGGTTACAAGCTATCATCATTGTCAAAATAAGCTAACAATTAATCTAATAATTCATTAGGCAGCAAGTAGAAAATGAATCTACACCAACCCATCAATTTTGGGTCTGATTTTTATTCACTTCACTATAAATGGGGGCATAGAGTTTCATAGATTAACAGGCATGACCAAAGCATCACAGATTAACAAGTATTTCATACAAAGGGTTTCACAGCCCGGATCCAGGGTTTCAAGTTTCCACCAAACACATTACAGTGCATCAAAATAACACAGGTAATTCATATACAAAATCATAAGACTACAAATTTAGACATCAAGATTCCATCAAAGCACATTTCAAAGCCAATATTACAGATCGGAACAGGCATTATATGGTTTATCCAAGTGGACCAAGCATAGAATTTAAGGGACTACCGGAGAAAGGTGGATGGACGAGTGGTTCACCAGTTAGAGAGAGGTTGGAGTAGGGTTTGAGGGAGTTGCGAATGAAGAGTGAAGCGGTAGGGTTAGGAAGTTAGGGTTAGGGTAAATTAATTAGTTTATATAGGTAGGGCAGTTCGGGTATTCGGGCGGGTCGGTAGGAATTTCTAATACCCTACCCGTAACCTCTGTTCTAAAAAACTTTCTAGGCGTCCGACCAGTCCCCGCTTAGGCGCTAGGCAGTGGTTGAGCGCCCCGATTTTCATCTAGGCACTCCGACTAATTGGTTTGCCATCTAGGTGATTTAGTCGGCCGTCTATGGCGACTAGTTGTCTGCCTAGAGCGCCTAATCGGCCGCCTATGTCATCTAAATTCGCCGAACATTACATTACTCTTTAATTTAATTTTCTAAGTGATGTACGTACTTTAACTTTAGTCATGGATATAAAGAAATGAAGTTGTAAATTAAGACCAAACTATATATGTTTGTGTATATACCTAAATTTTATCATTATTTATATTTATAACATAATGAAGTTAATGATTAGTTATCATATACTATGCATGATTAAATGTGATAATTCTATCGTTCATGTTTGTTGATGTGTGTGTATCAATATGTATTTTATTCACACAAAAATACAATACTCCCTTCGTCCCAATTTACTTAGCCATCTTTGATTTTTCCAGTCAAAGATGGTAAACTTTGACCAATTATTTAAACTAATATATTTATGCAAAATTTAATAATTTTATACTTTTATGATAGTATTTTTAGCAAAGAACATTTTCATATGATTTTCATATTATTAATACTTTCTCTATATAAACATATAATCGGTCAAAGTTAGACTCCATTGACTTGAAAAGTCAAGATTGACTAAGCAAAATAGGACGGAGAGAGTATTATTTATCATATTTATGCAGAAATATAGATAAAAATGCAATTTATATGTCTCCGAGTAGTCTCCGACTAGCCGCCCGCCTAGCCGCCTAGGCTCTAGGCGCTGGGTTGGCGCCCGACTAGCGCCTAGCGCCTTTTAGAACATTGCCCGTAACCCAATATGTTTGACAATTGGGCGTGGCTAATTCGGTTCGGATTTTGGGGGTCGGGTCAACCGACCCAAAAGGCTTATTAAGGGGCTACCCGATCGGGTTTTCAGGTGGGTTCGGTTTCTGCTCACCCCTAGACACAAGTCGGGAGCTCTGGGTCTCCCTTAGCACTGGCCCCAATTACTCAATTGTCAATTACTACCTCCGTCCCGCTATGATTGTCCCATTTTACCTTATCGGTCCGTCCCACTAAGATTGTCCCATACCAAATTTGGTAAAGTTTGTGTGGCTCTAAATCATTCTTATTTTATTCTTACTTTATCAATTCAATATCAACCACATAAACCACTTTTTATTAATTTGTGTGTCACTCCCTCTTGCCTTATTGTTAGCGGGACGGAGGGAGTAATTTTTATTTCCATACCTGTGAGCAACAAAGCCTCGTATGCGAGCGTAGGAATCCAAAGCTTAGAAAACCGGAGCTCAAAAACTAAGAGCGCAAAATCCAAACTTGAGAATCCAAATCAATTTTCCAACACCCCCCATCAGATCAGCGGCTAGTATGAAATATTGGTTTACTTGTATTTCATTGCATTTTTAAGAGTGCTTTTTCCTTGAATATTACTAACTTGAAGTTAATTTCCAAAAATGTGACCATTTTTATAAAAGGCCAAAAATGTGACTAAGAAGGTCACATATTTGGAAAATCATGATGTCACTGTCATTTTTTATGTCACTACCGAATTTTTATGTCACTATTATATGTCACTATCATATTTTTATGTCACTTTTCGTGTCACTTTTAGATATCACTGTAACGGAAAACGTGTCACTGTGTTGACGAAAATTTTTTCAACGACTTTTCCCCATCAAAATTTTCGCCATAAACCATCACCCTGCTGCCTCAAAACCGCCACAATCGCCCAACACACTCCCCTGCCTCCCAGCCCCCTCTCTAGCCCCTTTCCCCACACCCCCAACCCTCCTCCCCTTACACCCCCAGCCCCCTCACAGCTTCACAGCCCCCTCCACCGCCAATCCCGCCACATAGCACCCCGCCACAATTGACCTGCCCCAACACCGCCCAGCCACCGCAATCATCACCCCTACGCCTACCCCAACGCCATTCCAGTGACTAGCAACCCCTTCACAGACTCCACCACCCACCCACTAGATCCCAGACATGACCCACCCAAGCTGCCACCATCCCTAACCTACCTAGGCCAAACCTTAGCCGTCACACGTGTCACAAATATTACCAGAGAATAATAAAACTGGGAAGAACTAAGAACTAGAATTGCTGAAAGAACTGAGCTGCCTTCCTCAGTTGTATATTCACACTTATATAGGCAAGAAATAAATACATTTACAATGAAACAAATCAGGAGATCCTCACCATTAATGCAAGATATCCTGCACTTAATACCTAATAATCCTGCACTTAATACCTAATAATAACTTCCCTAAATTACACTTTCAAATATAGTAATAATAATAATTTAACAGATTCTCTTACTGACATCCCCCCTCAAATTGATGCGGGTTGATCAACAAGCATCAATTTGCTTCCAAGGAACTGATGACGCGGGCGAGGGAGAGCCTTTGTAAATATATCAGCCACTTGAAGATTTGTTGATACATGGGGCAAGGAAATAACTTAGTATTCAAATGCTTCACGAATAAAGTGACAATCAACTTCAATGTGTTTCGTGCGCTCGTGATAAACTGGATTAGCAGTAATGTGAATAGCGCTAGTGTTATCGACATGCAATGGAGTAGGCCCATTAGGTGAAAAACCAAGTTCAGCTAGTAAACCACGTAACCATATGATTTCTGAGCAAGCAAGTGACATAACACGATATTCCGACTCGGTAGATGATTTAGAAACCCGATCCTGTTTCTTTCTTTTCCAGGAAACAAGAGCGGCCCCCACAAACATACACCATCCTGTGGTGGAGCGGCGAGTGTCTACACAACCAGCCCAATCAACATCACTGTAGGCGGATAGTTCAAGAAAAGGACCGGTTGGGAAATAAAGTCCCTTGGTAATAGTGCCATGAATATAACGAATAATACGTCGAACTGCAGCCATATGGAGATGACGAGGATTCTGCAGAAATTGACTAACTTGCTGAACTGCAAATGAGAGGTCTGGACGAGTAATCGTAAGATACACTAAACTGTCCACAAGCTTACGATACACTGTCGGGTCTGGAAGAAGATCTCCCTCATCTTTTCGAAGTTTAATGTTTAACTCCATTGGAGTATCAACTGGAGATGTGCCACTAAGACCTGCAGAATCAATGAGATCACCCGCATACTTGGATTGATTTAAAAAAAATACCAGTGGAACTCACAGTAACCTCAAGTCCAAACTTTGATGAGGTGGGCGAATGGAGCAATCTTTGATGATGTGACCGGGCTTCTTGCAGTAGCTACAAACCTTATTAGGGCAGTGTTGTGCGATGTGACCGTAATTCTTACAGGAATAACACTGTGTGGTGCTCATGTTTCTGGAATGCGGCTTAGCTTGAGTGGAATAAGCAACTGAAGACTGACCCTGCTCCAAGGTAGCCTGGGTATGCAGGCGCTGCTCTTCACGAAGAAGTTCCCGGAAGCTGGATTTCTACTCAATAGTGAGGAGCGAATGGTTTCAAACTCAGGACACAATTTCATCAAGAATTGACTGCGGTGACGGGTCTGTAACATATCCCGAAGAGACTCCACAGCAGTATCTGGCACTTCACCAAGGGATAGGTCGATGTATTCAGACCAAAGTGTAAAGAAGTTGGAATAGTATTGCTGAATAGTGAGAGAGCCTTGTTGGAAATTCGAAATATCCAACTCCAACTGAAATTGATGAGCAGAGTTATCCTGGTGATAAACTTGTCGTAGATAAGCCCACATGGCTCGAGCTGTGCGATGCGGACGCAAGTTGAGGTCAATTTGAGGATCCACTGACCCTAATATCTAACTACGAATTTGGGCATCTTTAACTGCCCAAGTAACATCCTCAGAAGCAGAGTTTTCTGTCGAAGAGTCATCAACATGCGCCCACAAATCCTTTCCTTTCAGGAACGTTTCAAATTGGAATTCCCAAGTAACATAGTTCTTGCCATCCAATCGAGCACACAAGGTTTCTAATTTATCCATGATGACTAGAAAGTAAAAAAAAAAAAACACCAGAATGTTTACTTCCCAGAAGATAGGCAGTGGATCTGAGGCTAAAAACGCACAGATCTGAGAAGAAAATAAGTAGATCTGAGACAAAAAAAGGCTACAATTGAGGTGACGAAAATCTCAGAGGAAAACCCTAGGGAAATTTAGGGTTTTGAACAGGAACTTGAAGAACAGGGCTCTGATATCATGTCACAAATATTACCAGAGAATAATAAAACTGGGAAGAACTAAGAACTAGAATTGCTGAAAGAACTGAGCTGCCTTCCTCAGTTGTATATTCACACTTATATAAGCAAGAAATAAATACATTTACAAGGAAACAAATCAGGAGATCCTCACCATTAATGCAAGATATCCTGCACTTAATACCTAATAATCCTGCACTTAATACCTAATAATAACTTCCCTAAATTACACTTTCAAATATAGTAATAATAATAATTTAACAGATTCTCTTATTGACAACACGACCTTCTAGATCTGGATCAGCCCAACCGTCATGCGAGCTTCAAGATCCAGATCCCAAAACCAGTGGCGGACCCAGAAAGTCGGAGTCATGGGGTCCTTACCCTTTTATATCTCCAATCTCTAATTAATACAAGTATAAAACTAGTAAAAAAATTGATCCAATTTTTCATTTACTAATGGCGAATCATTTGATTAACACCCGAACTACTCCCAGTACTCTATGTTTCTTTAAATTTGGGTTCAACATCAAAATATATTTTCATCCTAAATAGTATAAAATTGAAAATAACATTTATAAATACATGAATTTATTAATTTAATCTAACATTAAAAAAAGATATGCAAAGAAAAGCAGCAGAGC
This sequence comes from Cuscuta europaea, assembly GCA_945859875.1. Taxonomy (NCBI): domain Eukaryota; kingdom Viridiplantae; phylum Streptophyta; class Magnoliopsida; order Solanales; family Convolvulaceae; genus Cuscuta; species Cuscuta europaea. Next base: position 1,731,706 of record CAMAPE010000033.1, read on the forward strand.
AAAAATATGGGCGACTGATGTGCTTATATTTTACACACTTTTTAGGCCTAGTCTGTTGATAATTTTAGTAATTAAAGTTGTACTTTTGTACATAATTTTATTATTTGTCGTTAATTTGTATTAGTGCAGTCATATGCGTGTATTTTGTATTTTTTGGTACATTTGATGTTATTTGGATACATTTAGCGTGAAGAAATGAAGAAAATAAAAGTTCAAGTTGGAGGATAACAAAAGTGAAATTTCCTTCAAAGAAAATAAGGAGTAAATTGGAGAAAAGTAGCAAAAATTAAAAAAGATGGAGCTGGGATTCGAGCTCTAGTCATCATTTGGACAAAGGACATACTCAACCAATGAGCTAAATGAACCAAGTTGAAGTTTTTGTTGGAAATTTGTATAGATTGTTTAAGCCCAAGACTGAAAAAAGGAATAAAAGAAAGAGGCTGAGTTTCGAACCCGAGACCTCATATTTGGAATAAGCAGTAAGCACCCATCACCGCTGCACTGCTCCGTTCATTTGGTTCTAAGGCCGTTTTTTTGTAAATATACATTGAATAATTAATTTTATATAATATATATAGGTATTTTTCTCGAGGTGCACGGGGTCTCGGGACCCCGTGGGACCCTTAGTGGGTCCACCTTTGCCCAAAACAAGGACAGAAAGGGATGAAAAAAGAAAGTGAGCGGCGGAGCTGCTATGACGGTGCAGGGCGGAGGTGCTGACCTGCAGTGGCAGTGTGGGATGAAATTTTGGACCTGGCAGTGACGACAACGGAATTGCCACCGCCGCGACACTGGCAGCCGGCGGACGCGACGCGGAAGCAGGCGGAGGAGGCGACGCAGTGGCAGCCGGTGGAGATAGGAGGCGGAGCAGCCGTCGTTGCTGGCTGCGGAGACGAGACGGAGCTGTGCTGTGTGGTAGGGAGATGAACAACGACTCTTCGTTCATGAGACGGAGGTGTGCTGTGAGGTAGGGATATGGAGGGATTTGGACAGAGTATGCGTAGATCTGCGGCTCTTCTTTCTCACGGGAAAGAGCCGATCACTTTTTTGGAAAATCACAAACCACTCATATTTTTTTCTACAATAACTCTGAGAGTAATATGTATGCCATTATTTCTTTTTAAAAACCTTTTCCCCTTTTCTAATTTTTTATCATTCCTTTTATTTTTTCCTTTCCTTTTTTTCTTAAGCCAACACAAACCAAGGCAAAGTTGCAGATGAATTCTTGATCTACCGGCCGCCATAGACATGTGGTTGACCGACAGTGAGCTTCCGGGTTGGACAAAGCTCGGATGCTCAGCCCTACAGCTTCCAGGCTCCAGGCGGCGGTTCCAGACGACGACGGCTTCCAGGCGGTGGCTCCAGGCGGTGACAGCTTCCAGGTGAAACATCGGATCTCCTCGACTAGCGTCCTTCCTCGTCTGGCGAGCAACTGGCCGGCAGACCCTTGGAAGCTCTAGGTCGGGTGGACCTCTCCATGTCTGATCTCTGCCAGGTGCAAGAAGTATGATGTCGTCTCCAGGTCGGCAGGTCCAAAGCTTCCAATCGCCGGTGATCTCTCCCCATCGGGCCGACGCCATCTTCCAGGCCGGATTTGGCTTGCGTCGTTCTCTGTTCGGGCAAGTCTCCAGGAATTCTCACTCACGCTTCCCCATTCTAGGTTGGCGGCCGCCTTATTGGTTGGTAATAGCAATAGGGGGTGACAGCTCTCAGTCCCAAGCAGTCACGACTCTTTGGTAGAGAGAAGCTCTCAGACTGCACCACAAGGCTGGTGGCAGGCCTGAACTCGGTCGCCGCCCATATGTGGCGGATGAGGCGGCCGGCGTACGGCTGGCCTCCACAGATTGACGACTCTCCCAATTCTAGTTCTTTGTGACACATGGCTTGGAGTAGGCCCCTAAGCGGTTAAGCTCTCCCCCTCTCAACAGTCAACGATATGGTGGCCGACGTATGGCTACAGGTCAGGTGGACATCCCCCCAGCGGGCGGGCACCGAACTTAGCGGCTGTCTTCTGGTGATAATTTTCTCTTCTTTGCAGAGCTTGTTCAAGATTGTGGGGCGCACCCTAGACTGGTCATTGTCTTCACGCAAAGCTCTATCATGGGCCTGATAAGGCGGTACTCTTAAAGGCATGCAGTAAGGCACTTGCAGCATTCAAGGCTTAGGCCACATTTTCTCGTGTTTAAAGAATCATGATGAGAAAGATATAGCTCCATTGAATCCGGTTACCACCTCACGCAGGGGAACGATAATGGAGAAGACGACACTGCAGTCCGGATTCTGAGAGAGCACCTTGAGGTTCTTAGCCACTCCCAGGATGTGATCGTCGGCTTTGACTAGATCATATTACTTGATGGCAATGGTCCGCTCAGCCATGACATTGTAATTGTTTTATGTAGCTTGTAACCGGCCTAGGTAGACTTTGACTTACATATTAATTACCAATTCATATATTTCCTTTTCTATACTTTTTGTTGCGAATACTTAAGCAATTTATTTGGGGATCCGGCTTCTCTAACCTCCCAAGGGGCGGTTAGGCTTGTGTGGCCGAGCCTATCTGTGCCCCTCTCGTCGGATAGAAGTGATCTGTTCGCTGTTGATATGGAACCAACAAGCATGCGACTTGTTCTGCCAGCAAGGTCGGACATTGAAAATTCGAGGACACTTGGATCGGCACCCCGAACATTCATAATCCGGGGGTGAGCCGTATTGTCGCTTTAACCCGTCCAGTTTGCCCGGACTTGAGGAATAATCTAGTTACTCCTATGGGGTTAGCAAAACAACAGGAGTAGACCCTGCACAATCCACCATAATGGACCCGCACCGCCAACTCAGAGATGGTGAGAGTCTGAGCTGCTTGGCCAACGATGTCGGGCGGTGAACACTCAGAAGGACCCGGAGGTCGACACCCTGAGCGCTCTCGACCCAGAGGTCGGCTCTATTGTCGCCTCGACTGTCACGACTAGCTCTTTACTTTAGAAAATTGCCTGGATTTTCGAAAATCGCTTGGCTATTTTCAGTTCAAGAACCTGGCCGAGGTCGGTCAAACACCGAGGGGGGCATAATATCTTTTCTTTTGCGGTTTTTTTTCGCCGCCCTTCATTGCTAAGTGAGGTCGGACCTCTTTTGAAGACAAAATATCGCTAGCAAAGTATATTGAATTCATGATGTGGGCAGACCACGTGAAGAATTACAAATTGTAATTCCGTGCCCGGAGCACAAATGTTTACAAAGAAAAGCAAAACTTTGATTCTCTACTGGTAAAACTTCATCAGGTGCTCAACATTCCCGACACGGTCTACTAGCTAACCTGCTGTTGTCTTCAACTTGTATGTCTTCATCTACTGCCATCCTTTCAAGGCCTAAGAGGGGAAGATCCGAACAAACACTTGTCGGCCATCCTTTCAACTTCATTTACAATGCATTAATTAAAAGTTACAGATTAACCATAAATTCACAAATGTTTCTGATTTCACTCCGAACTCGTGTAGAATTTGATGCGATCATATCTTGCTCTATTTTGTTCCGTTGAAAGCGTTTAATATCTCGTTGGAAAGATCTTACCGAGTTCTAAAACTTGTCTTCAGGCGCTGGTTTCAAAATATCAAGGGATGATTGCCTAATTACTAAAATACACTGTATTTACGCTAAAAGTGCCCTATTTACGCTGAAAACGCTAAATCATAGAGATAAGGCTAAGTATTTGTGACACTCATATCTTGCTGTGTGTTCTTCCGTTTAGAGCGTATTATATCTCGTTGGAAAGATAATTTGGTGATCTAAAGCTATTGTTCCAACTTCATTTACAATGCATTAATTAAAAGTTATAGATTAACCATATATTCACAAATGTTTCTGATTTCACTCCGAACTCGTGTGGAATTTGATGCGATCATATCTTGCTCTATGTTGTTCCGTTGAAAGCATTTAATATCTCGTTGGAAAGATCATACCGAGTTCTAAAACTTTTTTCTGGGCGCTGGTTTCAAAATATCAAGGGATGATTGCCTAATTACTAAAATAGACTATATTTACGCTAAAAGTGCTCTATTTACGCTGAAAACGCTAAATCATAGAGATAAGACTAAGTATTTCTGACACTCATATCTTGTTGTGTGTTCTTCCGTTTTGAGCGTATTATATCTCGTGGGAAAGATAATTTGGAGCTCTAAAGATATTGTTCCAACTTCATTTACAATGCATTAATTAAAAGTTACAGATTAACCATAAAATCACAAATGTTTCTGATTTCACTCCGAACTCGTGTAGAATTTGATGTGATCATATCTTGCTCTATTTTGTTCTGTTGAAAGCGTTTAATATCTCGTCGGAAAGATCTTACCGAGTTCTAAAACTTGTTTCCAGGCTCTAGTTTCAAAATATCAAGGTATGATTGCCTCATTCTCTATTTTTATGATGGTCTTGCGGAACATGATAGACGCATGGTGAATGCGGCATGCGGAGGGGGCATTGTTAACAAAACCTCCTCTCAAGCAAGAAACCTCATCTCGGAGTTGGAAGAGAACTCTAGGCATTACAATGGGCGGTCCTCGACCCGTAGACTGGCTGCAGCAAAATCCATATCATCCTTGGAGAATCAAGTGGCCGGCTTGACTTCTTTGATAAAAGATTTCCTATTGAATCCCGAAATCTAAGAAGTCAAGGTCTGCTACATATGTTTAACACAAGGGCATCTCACTGATTCTTTCCCAACATTACAAGAGAAGAATCCAAAACAAGTCAATGCATTGGGATTCCAAGGCCAAAGCTCTAACTCTAACATGTCCACAGAGGACATATTTCGGACTCTTGCTACCAGCATTACCACCATGCAACAAAACATGGTACAATTTCAAAATGAAACCAAATCTAGCATTCTATATTTGGAAAAGCATGTGAGTCAAATAGTCGGAGCCGTGAGGAGGCTTGAAGCAAAAGATTCACCAAAACTTCCTTCTCAAACGGAACAAAATTCAAGACAACTTGTTAATGTGATCATGTTGAGAAGCGGAAAAGAATTGCAAGAAAGAGAGGTCCAAAGGAAGAAGGCTGAAGAGGTGGTGGTTGAAGTTGAAGAGGAGGATCAACTGGGGAAGATGACCACAAAGAGTCCACCATTGTCATCATACAAACCACAACCCCCGTTTCCCGAAGCATTGAGTGAGACATGGCCGCTGAAAAATGACAAAGACATGTACGAGATATTCGCCAAATGCGAGGTAAATATTACCCTCCTCAACTTAATTAAAAGTGTCCGTCGATTTGCTAAATTTTTAAAAGAATTATGCACGATCAAGAGGACACATCGCTTAAGAGGAAAAGAAAAAATTAAAGTTAGTGAACATGTCTCAGCAGCTTTTCAAAAGAAACTTCCACAAAAATGCACTGACTCAAGCATGTTCACTACACCGTGCAAGCTAGGTGACACCATTTCTTCTAAGGCCATGTTGGACTTAGGGGAATCAATTAACGTGATCCCCTATACACTTTATAAATATTTGAAACTTGGCCTTTTAAAAGAAAGCGATGTCATAATCCAACTAGCCGATAGGTCGAGTGTTTCTCCAAAAGGGGTGGTGGAAAACGTAGTTGTGTCGGTAGGCGATCTAGTGTTTCCTGCAGATTTTTATGTACTTGAAATGGAGAGTGATAAACATGAAGTCCCTATTTTATTGGGGAGACCATTTTTAAAAACCGCTAACTCAAAATTGACGTTTCTAGCGGGTTTTTAACTATGTAATTTTATGGAAAGAATAGAATATAACATTTATAGTTCTATTAAATATCACTCTCCATTTGAAGAAAGGAATGAATTAATCTCCATTGTTGAGGAAACACTAGACAAACCACCGTTAAATGAACCCTCTCCAAATAAGATGAAACCACCGAAAATTGAGGTGGTAACAAAAATGAAAAACCGGTCAAAGTGGAAAAGACCGAAACAAAAAGATGAAAAAGGGCCGCACAAGGCCGTTGATTTTGGAAAAAGGGATCTTCACGATCCCACTTGAAAATGAGTAAAAAACGTCATGCCGCGACATTAAATAAGACGCTTCTTGCGAGGCAGCCCAAGTCTTATATTTTCAAAAAACAAAAAACTCCCCAAACCTCCATAACTCCAACTTCTCTCATCCAACTACTTCCTCAATCTTTCACCAAATTCCTCCAAACCACGACCAAAATCGTCCCTCATCTACAATCTACCCCCCCCCCCCCCCAAAAAAACTCACATTTATAAAAAAAAGTCTGAAAAAATACCCCCACACCCCCAAGTTCGAATTTGAGCTCAAAGAAACAACAATGGCACCAAAGCGGTCAAAGCATCATCATCAAGAGCATCTCCACCTCCAGTCCCAGGCTTCGATGACTTCACTTTCAACTCCGCCGATCACCGGGCTAAGTTTGTGGCCCAAAATTAACAAGAGGAGATGGAAGCTACGATGGCGGACATCCCGATTCTGACGGAGACGAGCACTAAGGACAATGCTTTGAACTAAGCAAGGGGGGACCACTACTCATAGTACGTTTATATTTTTTTTACACCTTGTAACTTGTATTTTCTTTATAAAAAATGTTAGTTAGGTTGAAAACCCAGTTGGGCAATTTAAGCAACAAAAGCAAAAAAAATGAGTGAGTAGTGGAGAAAAAAAAGAAGCTAGGATGAAAACCTGAAAAGGCTCCTAAACAAAATGAGAGAAATGAGAGAAATTGTGTTTACAGGGATTTGGCAATAAAATGAAGAAGATGAACATGAGAAGCATAGAAGACAAGTAAACCCATGATCATAAAGTGTGTAGTGCATAGGTGGAACAAGATTATGATTATGATTTATTTAGATTATGATTATTCTGAGCATAAAACAGGTCAAGACCACCCAAAGGACCAAGATTGGACCCCAAAAGATCAAGGAAAGTGCGAGGGGACAAGATAAAAAGAAGATTGAAAAGATATTTCATATACCCGTTCGAGTATAGGCAATATCTGATCAGGTATTGGGTTGATTCGGGTGTCAAAATCAAAATCTGGAGAGAGAAAAACGTGCAGGATTTGTAAGATTTGGTTCATACCCGACCGGGTATGCCGACATACCCGACCGCGTACGTCCAGAAAAGTGACTTTCCGGGAAACTGTCTCAAATACCCGATCGGGTATCCGCTATACCCGATCGGGTACCAAGCTCTGCCACCTCCAAACACCTATAAATACACCCCTTTTCCTTCCCAATAAAATCACCAATTCACATATACTCTAAGCTCAATTTAGTTGAGTGTTTTCTTTATATTTTCTAGTATGTTTAGTCTCCAAATGAGGAGCTAAACTCTTCCATCTTGGTTTTGCTACGTTGAAGCTTAATGAATTGTAAGTTGTGAGTTATTTTCTTTAATATTCTTCCTTGAATATTAATTAATTCCTATTTATATTTCATATTAATATTTTGAGCATTACTTAAAGGATCAACTAGTTTTATTTCATATATTAATTATTACTAGAATTGATCGACAAATACGCTTGTTAATCGTACGGTTCTTTCACGGTGGTAAACTTGGATTATTAATGCATGCATCTCATGGTTAATAATCTAGGGGGAATTAATTATATTGATTAAACCAATAAACCGCTTGTGTTGAGGTTATCAATCTCAATCGTTTTCATCTTAAGTTTATTGCTATTTTCGGGTCAATATACAGCGCGTGTTGTATATTGACACGGTAGTAAGTTTTATTAATGAACACATCTCGTTATTAATAACTACCCTCGATAAATTGGAGATAATCCTCGATTGAGTATTCAAGAGGAAGATAGTTAAAGATATAACCGGGATCGACGAACATTTCATTAAGTGGATATAAGAAAAACCAAGTCGTCATCTCTATTGAATTAAACTCATACAAGTCGTTCATCTTCGTATTTAATTAATTAAAATCAAACAAACCTAAAAACCCCCCTTGTTACTAGTTCTATAAAAGAGAAATATTCCTTTCCCTGCGGATAGGAACCTTACTTCATTATACTACATATAATTGTTGTATTGAATATTTATTTTGAGGCACACCACGACAAAGTGCTCGTCACAGGTATCTCTTGAGGTCTTCAAAAGCAGCTTGGCATTCTTGGGTCCATTCAAACCCGTTGCTCTTCTTCAAAACTTGGAAAAATGGTAAGGACTTATCGGATGATCTAGATAGAAATCTCCCTAGGGCTGCCAGTCTCCCAGTTAGAATTTGGACCTCTTTTACATTCCTGAGAGTTCCATTTCTGGGATTGCCCTGACCTTCTCCGGATTGGGCTCGATGCCTCTGTGGGTCACCATGAATCCCATAAACTTCCCGCCTTGAACCGCGAAGGTGCACTTTTTAGGGTTAAGCCTCAGATTTACCTTCTTCATGATGCCAAACACTTCATTGAGATCGTCTGCATGATCCCCTGCCTTCTGACTTTTCATAATCATGTCATCCACATATGCCTCCATGTTCCTTCCAAGTACAGCTCGGAAGTCCTTGGCCACCATTTTGGTATATGTTTCCCCAGAATTCCGTAGCCCAAAGGCTATTACCTGATAACAAAATAGTCCTTCCGGGGTGATGAAGGAGGTCTTCTCGGCGTTGTCGGGGTGCTTGGAGATCTGGTGGTACCCCCTGAACACATCCATAAATGAGAGGAGCTCACATCCAGCTGTTTGATCCACCAGTTGGTCTATACTTGGCAAAGGGAAAGTATCCATTGGACAGACCTTGTTCAAGTCTGTGTAATCCACGCACATTCTCCAGGTCGGCGGCTTTGGGGCCAAGATGGCTAGCCACTCTGTATATTGTACTTCCCTGATGTGCTTGATTCCCAACATCATGCTTACCTCCCCTTTCAAAAAAAAAATTTGGTCTAAGGACAGATATCTTCGCTCTTGCTTCACATGAGTTGCCTTTGGATCCATGTTGAGTCGGTGAACAGCTATATTCTGGTCAAGCCCAGGCATGTCCTCAGGTCCCCATGCAAATATCACCTTAAACTCCATCAAGACCTGTATTATTTTTTCTCTCAGGTTGGTCGGAAGCCCTGCACCAATCTTAACCTGGCGTTCTAGCCGTGAGGGATCAACTCCGACCTCCTCGAGCTCTGAGACGGGCTGAGCTGTGCACCAATCTGTACGGATGAAGTTCCAAGAATCTATGGGAACCAGATTGAAGTTTAGCACTGCTTTTCATCCATAGACAGATGGGCAATCTGAGCGGGTCATACAGATATAAGAAGATATGCTGAGAGCTTGTGCATTAGAGTTCCAAGGAAGTTGGGACAACCATTTAGCACTGGTGGAGTTTGCCTATAACAACAGTTATCAGGCGAGTATTGGTATGCCTCCAAACGAGGCATTGTATGGGAGGAGATGTCGTACACCTTTGTGTTGGGATGAAGTTGGCATGGCCAAACTTGAAAGTACAGAGTTGGTGGAAATCACCAAGGCAAAGGTGAAGACGATTCGTGAGAGGCTTAAGACGGCCCAGGATAGACAGAAGAGCTATGCCGATAAGCACCGGAGAGCCTTAGAGTTTAAGGTGGGAGATGAGGTATTCTTGAAAGTTTAACCTTGGAAGGGAATCATTCGATTTCAGAGCCAAGGGAAACTAAACCCACGGTATATAGGGCCATTTGTGATTCTTGAGAGAATTGGGGCCGTAACATACCGATTACAGTTGACTCCGGAGTGGGAGAAGATACATAACGTGTTCCACGTGTCTATGCTTAAGAAGTATATGCCGGATCCATCTCATGTATTAGAGAAACCACTCGTGGAAATACGGGAAGACCTGAACTATGCCGTGCAACCGGTAAAGATACTTGATAGGCAAGTAAAGAAGCTGAGAAGCAAGAAAGTTCCCATGGTGAAAATCATGTGGAAAAGTGACCAAGTTGAAGAAGAAACTTGGGAAACGGAAGCCTTGATGAAGGAACAGTATGCATTTCTGTTCGAATAAGCTTTGTGAATTTCGGGGACGAAATTCCCGATAAGGGGGGGTGAACTTGTAACACCGTCCCTAAGCATATTTACTTTTTAGTAAGTTATGTAATAAACCTTGAAGAATGAATTATGAATTTGCTAAGTTGTAAATTTTGTTATTTCTTTTGCGTGAATAGTGAATTGCACGTGGGCCCACATCCGGAGTGGGGGCCACCCGGTAATCCCGGGATCACACATTATATTCATCTTGGTCTAGATAATATGTATGTGTTGGTGGATATTTTAGTAGGCCCATAGAAAGAGCATAGAGTCGACCCGTTGGTCAAACGAGGCCCAAATACTGGTATTGGTAAATTATCGGATAACAACCCGAAATGAAGTTTGGAGACTCCTAAATTAAAGTTGGGGAACGTACATCTATTATAAATTCATATAATGATTAGGAACGTGTGTTATATTTTATTCGGCCCGATAAAATAAAATATAAATAAAACAGTCCGAAAAATACAACTTTCGGGGTCGAAAATACACGTTGGGACATAAAGGGGTGACCTCCCACATGTGTGGGAGCCAACCCACGTTTTTTAGCCTTGCATAGAGAAAGGAAAGCTGCAAAGGTGCATGGGAGGCAAGGGGATTCGACTTGGGGGACAAACCAATTAAATGGGGTAGGACCCCTTTCTTTTATTATTGAGAGAAATGACAAAGGTGGTATTCTCAATCACTCTCCCACTCATTATCTCGACCAGCACCAAGGAAATGGAGAAAGGAGAGCTCTGAAACTTCATCCTCTATATCCAAACTCGAGCCCAAGCTCAAACAAGAAAAAGAAAGAAGTTTGGAGAAGAAAAAAGATGGGAAAAGTGTAAAGAATTAAGGTAATGACCTTATAATAACTTTTCCTCTACTTCTTATCTACCTTATGACTTATATATCATATTGAAGACCCCTAGGATTTTTCTACATGTTTAGAAGTGTAGAACAAGGGGTTAGAAGGTATTTCTAAGTCCAAGAACGGACTTAGAAGCCAAATGACCGGTTCGCCGGAAAATAACCTTTTAGAGGTTATTTGTGTGATATGGGTTTTGTGATGATAAAACCTTGTTAGGAGCATGACTAAGGTGTTCCTAACTGTCACCGGAGTATTGGCGGAGTTCGCCGGAGTATCGCCGGAGTTCAACCGAGAAGGGTAGAACTTCTTAAAGCTCATTCGAGGTGAGGATGGCTGACTATATTGCTCATAATTAGTGAGTTAATTTCATAAGATTACCTAAGGTAATTAAATGTGATTTTCATGGATTGTTAATGATTAATAATGCCTAAATGAAAATACTAGTCGGGATATTAATATAAATAAATGATGGAATTAATCCTAAGAGATAGGATTGTGAATAGAGATGCCTTAAGTAGTCTTAAGAGATACTTTAAGGTCGAATTGTACGAACACTAAGGTGTGTTAGGCGGGGTTTTATACGGTATACCAGATTCGGTTAATCTTGTCGATATCTTTCTATCTGCTTCTTCTTAACTGCTTAGATTTTTTGATTGTTAAATACTGGGTTTTATCAATTGGTATCAGAGCCGAGGCGTGAAACAGGTTGGATCTATCTGCGATTTTTTTGGATCTAACGAAGAACTGCTCTGCTTTTCTTCTGTTTTTCTATATGTAGAGATTTGCTCCTGTAATCTTGTTTGTGAACAAAATTTTGTAAAAATCATACTGTTGGACTCGCCTTTCAAAACCGATCCAGCAGCATACCTCTTTTTTCGTTTTCTGCAATTTTTATATTTTGAAGATCTCTACATTGAGATCTCGAAATCCTTATTTTTCACTGCTGCAGAAAAGTTTTTGACTTGAATCTGATACAGGAGAATCTCGACCTTCAGGGCTATTCAGAACATGTTTCAGATTTTCAAAAATCGATGTTTTCATTTTGCAGGATCTCGACATTTAGGGACTCGATTTCCTCTTCTCGACTTTTGAAATCTCGAGATTTGACATCTCGAGTTTTGACATCTCGAGATTTGACATCTCGAGATTTTACATCTCGAGTTTTGACATCTCGAGATTTGACATCTCGAGATTTTACATCTCGAGTTTTGACTTCTCGAGATTTGACATTCGAGTTTTGACATCTCGAGTTTTGAAACCTCGAGTTTTGGAATTTCAAGTTTTGGGATTTCGACATTTGGGATATCGATGTTTAGGATCTCGACATTCTTAAGATTTCGAGATTTTCAAAATTTCTCGATATTTTGAATTTTTCAAAGTTTGGAGTTTCTTGAATCACTGATTTCTTCTAAACTTGATATATTTCCTGTTCAGAACACTTCGAAGCTTTACATTTTTAGATATCTGAATGAATCTCTACCTTTCAAAGTTTTTAGAAGTTTTCGATGTTCTGATGTTTTTCAAACAACAAGTTTTCGATTTTCTAATGTTTTCGAAACTCCAAAGTTTTCGATGTTCCAAACATTTTGAAATTCTGCAGATTTTGATATTCTGAGGTTTGTTTTGTAGGTGGATTTCGCCATTATTCTTCGAGGCAAACTCGAGATTAAGATCTCGAGATTTAAACTCGAGATTGTAATCTCGAGATTTAAACTCGAGATTGTGATCTCGAGATTTAAAACTCGAGATTACAATCTCGAGGTTTAAAACTCGAGGTTTAAATCTCGAGATTACAATCTCGAGGTTTAAATCTCGAGATTACAATCTCGAGTTTTAAATCTCGAAATTGTAATCTCGAGTTTTAAACCTCGAGATTAGGATTTCGAGGTATTGCCTTAGAATTTTGTTTAAAATCCACCTGCTCTTGATATTCAACATCGAGAACCTCAACTTCGAAGAAATTCCTCAAAAACTCAAAATTTGAGATTTTTTGCGACACCGCACTGTTTTGGCCATAACTTTTGACTCGGTGATCCGATTTGAGCAAACTTTTTTTGTTGGAAAGCTAACGAAAAGATCTACATTAATTCTCGGGCTATGCCCCAGAACCCTTTCTCACATGCCCTCACTCGCAGTCTTTGAGGGTCAAAACGTTAGTTTTCCGACAAACACTGTAAATCACCGATGTCCAGGTCAAAACTTAGGCAAATCTGTTCAAATTCTTTCAATGTCAACCCTGCGGTCAAACATTTTCTAAACCTAACTGTAAAGGTCCGAAAGTCGTAGATAATTCAATCAACCTCGCGTCAACGGTCATCTTACAACAATCAACAATCAACTGTTGAAGCCTCCTTTGACTCGTCAACATTATGTGATCATCAATATGCTGAAATTCTACATGATGAGCTCAGGGAAACCGTCATGTGTGGTACTTGTTCAGATTGCTCCACACACATGGCGGGGATGACGAGCTGTGAGCAATCAAACCTTGCACATTCTGAGGGGGAGTTTCAGTTTTCTCCTCCTGGCGCCTTACACCGTCAAAGCAAGGAATCTCTCAAAGGATGCAACATTTTAGGGGGAGTATTCAATGTTATCCTTCCCGGTGCCTAACAATGACAAAGCATACCGAGTGCTCCAGTTGAGGGGGAGTACAGAGAGAAAATGAAGAAAGTAATGAGAGAACATGTCCCTATGGCTTAGTAAACCCAACTAAGCCCACCCAAGGGACAAAGCCGGGCGTAAGTGAGTGAGTGAGCAAGTGAGTGAGTGAACATTATGAGCGTTAGGAAGTAGAAGGCTCAAGTGAGAAGAAAAACAATAATCAATGATGAGTCTGCTACCTCAACTGCCTATTATCCATTGAACATTTACTCCTAGCCACTCAAATACTCTGGACAATTCCCAAATAGGTTCAGGACTGATTTAATCAGATCCTGGGTAGAAGTCACTGCATCTTGTCCAACAGTGCATGTTGAACCCTATCCAAGACCACTCACTTGTCTCCCAACAGACATGTGTTTAATCATATTTCACGGGGAACCGCATCTCTCATTACTACCTCCTTATGAGGCAAGCAATACTGACTACAGTGGCCTCAACCCCATGCCACTGAACTTTCATTGATCACGTCGTGTCTAGTTACCTCACTCCCAAATGTTTTGAAGTTTCTAGGACACAGACGCACTTTTTGAGTCAGTTGCAGGTCTTCAAAGACCCGCGAGAACTTCCATAGGTCTCATCTATTGCAGATGTAGACTAATGATTGGAAGGAAGTCCTGCTGTTGCAACATAAGAATCACCAACATTTTCAGGCCATTGCTTTGGAGTTTATCTCTATAGTGATGAAAACGGGTGTCTACACGACCCGGGGGGCTTTTATCATTTACTCTTTCTGTTTGTTTCCTGTTTTTATTTCCGCAGAATAAAAGAATAAAGGCATGACGCCCCGAATCATCAGATCGTTATGAGGGGGAAAGTGGTCCACATGCTGTTAAAACTGTCAAAAAATCATTCTGGGACACTTCTCTCCTCCAAAACTCTCTCTACTATCTTCACAACTCAAATGGTCAGCTACACTCACAAGTCAACCATCATTATGTTCCGTTGTGCCACCGACAAGTTCTCCTCAAATGCATTCATTCCAAACAGTCAAAAAGACTACATTGTGGAGGGGACAAAGGTCAGATACTCAATCTGTTGAAGATGAATTCCATGGGCGTCTCCTATTCTCCAAAGGACATTCATTCTAAAGGCGTCACCAAACTTCATCCAAGCTGATCAAGAGCAACTTCTGGAAGGCAAGGACTACATGCAAGATACTGAAGGTCCCTCAAACCTCGGCATCAAAGATCAAATTGTCAAGAAGACATCAAAGGGGAGATTGCAAGGATTTCTTCAGATAGCCTTCCTCAGAAGTCAAGTTCAAAGACAAAGGAAGCTCAATAACAACAAAGACAAAGATATATGCGCTGCAATGCTGATTCAACACGATTGATCACCAAGGGGGAGATTGTTGGGAATATTTTATGGTGTTCAATCTAGTTAGTTATCTTTGTATTTATGTAGTTATCAATTAAACGTGTAATACGGGCCACAAATGTGTATCAGCCCGGGGGCTTCCTTGTAACCCGTAAGTTAGCCAACTTCTCCTATAAAAGGAGGCTAACTTACGGGAACCCTAACTAATCTAAAAGAGGCTGAGAGTTCAGAGGCGTAAAGATAGAGAGAGGAGGGTTTCCGCTGCTCTCCTTCTCCAGGGAGAGCAGCGGGGTTTTATACGGTATACCAGATTCGGTTAATCTTGTTGATATCTTTCTATCTGCTTCTTCTTAACTGCTTAGATTGTTTGATTGTTAAATACTGGGTTTTATCAGATATATAGGAGAGAAGACGTGGTTCGTGCTTCCTCCGTTTCTGTTTTGAAAACAATTATATAAATGCTCATGGATATTACTTTTTCTGAATAATTATTTGAGGGCTTGCATGCCTAAGTTTGCCAAGTGTGGCTTGAACACTTGTAATCATCGTTTCCGCTGCTTTAATGAATGTTTTACATTATGCTTGTTTATGGATGTACTATGTGTGAATGATATTCCAGACGCCTTGTATAGTATGGATGTGTTGGACTGCAGTTGACTATTCGTACTGTACGGTGGGTTGTTGATGTGTCCGGGTAGGTCCGGGGCATGACAATTTAATTGGTATCAGAGCCTTAGTCCGTAAACATCATAATGAAGCTTCAAAATTCTTTTTGAAAACAAATTTGAAAACCATGAACATAAGAAGTTTTGTACTTATAGAACTTTTGGTACCTGAGTTGCAATGTCTCTAATTGTTAAGATGGTACCCTTAGCAATTGGTATGACGGTGATTTGAGCCAAAAGATGTCTTTAAGTACCCATCCATCAATTGACACTTGATACAGGTCTAATGACTCATTGTCAATTTCTTTCAGAAAATGGAACGTACCGGGAAGGTAACTAGAAGGAACCCGACAGGCCGTGCACCGGGAGGGTCCGTGCAAAGAAGTAGAGGGGCTTCTAGAGTGTCCAAGGGACAAGGCCGAGGAGGCCAAGCTCAGACCGTGAGTGACGGTCACGTGGAGACCATAGACCAGTTCTATGTGTCCGAAGAGGACTCAACGTATCAACTAGGAACCGAGCAGGTTGAGACCCCATATGATGGGGAATATGATGGCAATGATGAGGAGAGCGATAATGATGGCGCTCTAGAGAGGATGGAGGAACTACTCCGTCAGTATCAACAGGATCGCCAAAGGCACGGGGCAAGGCGTGCTTTGGAAGGGGCTTCAAGAAGAGGAAGCCATGTGGGTTCTAGGGGACCTGTAGAGTCCAGGGAAGATCGATGTGTCGAGTTCCCAATAATAAGGATCTCGAAGTACCTCAAAGAGGCGAGAAATTTGGGGTGTAAACTAGGGGTGGTTCGGTACGGTATACCGAATATTTTCTCTCATACCTTTACCATACCAAAACTTTCGGTATGCAAAATTTATATACCGTTACCTTACCAAAGTTTCGGTATACCGCATTTCGGTATACCAAAGTTTCGGTTCGGTAACGGTACGGTATCGGTAAATTACCATACATGTCTCCCAATACAACAAATTATCATAGACTAACGAAATATGCTAAATCGGTGTTACTATTGACATATTTATTTCATTATTAAAATTTTACAAATATAATTAATAATCTATTGATGTCATACTCAATATTGAACAATAATTATTATTAGTATATTTAAGCAGTTCAACATGTCACGCATTAAAAAACAACACATTCTCCTAAAATAACTTGAAAGATATAGATATTATTAAATCAACAGTGATATCTAACAATAATAAATAAAATTATTCAAACAACATGGATATAAAATTATTTATTCCTAATACTACCTCTGTCCCAAAATATTTAGCCAAATCTCAAAATTTGAACCATGGTTTTGATTAGTATAATATTATGAAAGTTATAAATTTTATACTTTTATGAAAGTACTTTTAATAAAGAACAATTTTATCTAATTTTTATATTATAAATAATTTCCAATAAATATATATTAATCATCAAAGTTTTGGATTCGGCTAATCATTTTGGGATGGCGGTAGTATGATATTGTGCATTTAGTCATTTTTATATTTTTTTTAAAAAAATGAATAAGACTTTCGGACAAAGTTGTGTGCCTCGACTCGTGGAATCCCTATGTAGATACACTTGTCACATAAGTGTACCTCTCTCCACTCATCAGCTACTCAGCCACTCAGTCATCGCAACTCGCAAGTTCTTGGAACAAAATGAACTTGTTTTAGACAATAGTACCTTACTAATTAGTCATTGGAGATTTGTAACCAATGTAAGTATTGATTTTGGGCTTCATAATTGTAATGGAGTTTTACAATACTCTAGAATTAAAAGTAATAATTGTTGGGCATGGATCGGTACGGTATTATACCGGTATCTCCTTTTCTGTGAGATACCGGTATAATCTGTGAAAATGATAGATTCCCTTTTCTGTTTTTTGTCGGCAGGGACTCAGGGAGGCGGTTAATCTCCCCAATGAACAGCTGGCGACCCCACTTCTTTCGCTCTCATGCAGTATCTCCTCGCACAGGTCCACTGTAGATTTGGTTGACATGCAGGCGCTTCTGCCGGCCTGAATCTTCCCCATCTTAGTCATCCTCGAACTGGGTTCCCCCTGACCTCCCTCTTTTTAGATGTTGAGGCCGGCTCGTCTTTCCCCCCTGCTCCGAGTATTCTTCTTTTGAGGGGCTTGTCCCTGCCGGCTCTTCTTCATAAACTGGTCCAACTGTCCCTCTCGGATGAGCCTTTCCACATACTTTTTAAAGACATAACAGCCGTCAGTTTCGTGAGTATCACTATTGTGGAGTTTGCAGTATTTACCTCGGGTGGAATGGTTATTAACAACGTTACAGATTTCAGGAATCGTTGTCAAACCTTGTTTGGCCGCATAATCCAGGATAGTGCTAACTGGATGTGTCAGAGCTGAGAACTCTGGCTGATCGGATAGAGGTCCATCGGGCACACCCGACTTGTTCTTTCCCCAGTCTTTCTTCTTTCTTTTGGACCCACTCCCTTTGTCCTGGTCGTGGGTTTCCCTTTCTGAACTCTTTTTCTTTCCATCCTCAGGTTGGTGCTTTCTTTCTTCTTCTCCCCTCTTCCGCTTTTCAGCCTCTTCCACCTTGGCCTGCGCACCGGCTCGTTGCAGGACTTCCTCGTGTGAGGTCGGGGGCATCATACAAATTCCTTATACAGTTCACCCAAACTCAGGGCATTGGTGAGAATGGCGATGAGAGATCTGTCATCCAGGCCATCCATATTCACCGATTTATCCCTCCAATGAGCTAGGAAGGCGGCTAAGCTCTCATTATGTCCTTGTCTGACTCCTAGGAGGTGAGAGAAGTTCTTCTTGGAGTCTTTGAAGCTGGCAAATCGCACAATAAATGCTTGGGATAACTCCTGCAACTTTTGGATCCTTTCGTCAGGCAGGGAGTCGTACCACACCTGGACTGGCCCGTCTAGTGTCACTCAGAACCCTCTGCATATGATCGTATCACTATATCCCATCATGACTGATGGAGTATATTGTCTAGGGACCCCCGACCCATAGACTCCTACTACTCTAACACAGGCCCAACAGGCTCAGTAAGTACAAGAGGCTTAAAGCACATCGGGCCAAGTGTAAAGAAATCCACGATGCATATACGGGGGCCTTCGGCCCAATGGCCGAGGGCTCCAAAACTCACAGGACAGCCAGATTTGAGCGTGCAGAGCTACAACGGGAAAGTGACAGAATTCGAGAGCCTTCGGCATAACCGTGTCCTCGACCTAAGGGTAGCCTTCGGCTACAGAGAGCCCTTGTCTACGGGGGAGCCTTCGGCATCAGCGCAATCATCGAAGATTCCTTTTAGTGACAAGCAACCACCGCATTTAATGCGGCATCACATCCACCCACCGCATTCAATGCGGTGCACATGCGAATATCGGTGCCACCCCGATTGAGGTGACCCCTCGGCCGTTAGATTGTTGACACGTGTACTCTCATCGCATTTATGGCTGCTATAAATAGCAGCCCTTATTCTCCTTGTAAAGCACGCTGAGTTCATTTAATACATTTGAGTCTCTCTCTTACTTGTTCGCTCTGACTTCTCTCTAGTTATACTCCATAATAACCCTCGGGTAAGCTACTCCCCGGGTACACTATCCATCATTTGGTGGTCTTGTTGAGAGGTCCGAACAATCAAGTAAGAAACCCTCCCCATCACTAAGCACAAAACACCTAATAAAATGGGAAGAACTCGTGGTCAATCCAAAACCCTTGAGGAAAACCACGTAGCCCTCGGCGAACCCAATGGGGCCGAGGCCTCCAACCGGATTCCCGAGTTTGGCACCATTGTCGAAATGGAGCAGGCTGCTGCTTACCTCCGTCGGCACATCCATAAGGCTGCCCCCCATGCCCGTATCGGCCTGGATAATCGGAGGAAGGGCCGAAGGGAGAACCAAGTTCCCCCTTCGGTTCCAACCATCAACCTCCAACCCGCTTTCACAGCCTTCGTCCAGAACGTGGCCATGAACCCTGGCGCCTTCATGACGCAGGCACCCCTCCAATCCCAGTACGGGGGGAATGCCACTTATCTGCCACCCCCTCCTCGGTTCAACAATCCCATCATGCGGATTGGCAACGCCGAGGGGGTCATAACACAGGACACCGCCTCCCAAGAGGTCCAATCGCAAGATAAGCGGTGTGTAAATAAGAAGAAACCCCAAACCTCTGCCCTCGAAAGGCTTGGGGAAGCTCCGGAGCGCCGAGGGGTCCAAGACCGCCTCGGTGGGAAAGCAGACAGTAGACCACAAGAGAGTGGAGGCTCCATCTCGGGGGCCGAGGAGAGACCTCCTCCCCGGGACAAAGGAAAGGGCCTCCTCCACAAATATGACGTCACGCATCAGATCAATCACGCTCAATCCATTCGCCAGAACTCCCTAGGGGCTCCCCCGAGGGACCACAAAGACGAAATCATCGACGCCCTTCGGCGACAGCTCGAGGAGGTACGTCAGGCGCCCCCGACGACATCAATCTCGGTGCCTGATCCAAATTACGCCGCCATACTAGCACAAATGGAGGAAATGAAACAAAAGCTTGCCGAAGGCACAGGCGAACCCCTCATCCAGCTCTGCACGAAGATGCCTTTTACCCTCGAGGGTATTGGCGGCTCAGATCCCCGGTAAATATCGGGCACAACCCATCAAACCATACGAGGGGAAGACGGATCCCCAGGAGCATTACAGCAGGTATCAGAACAGTATGATGATGATGGGGGCATCGAACGAGTATTTATGCCGCTGGTTCCTTTCCACCTTGGAAGGACCAGCGTATGAATGGTTCAACCGGTTGCCCGAGGGCAGCATTGATTCATGGCAAGAACTTGCCCATCGCTTCTTAACACAATTCGCCGGGAGGCACCGATCAAAGAAGCATTTCTCCCACCTTCTGAACGTGAGGCAACAGAAGGAGGAAACCCTTCGGAGTTTCCTAGAATACTGCAGGCAAGCCTCCATCGAAGTCGATGGCGCCGACGATAGAACGTTGATGGCCCTATTCCACACCGTCCTACGCCACGGTAATTTCTCCAGAAGCCTTATTATTGATCCCCTGGCGATTATACAAAGGCTCTCCAGCGGGGGGACCGATATGCCGAATCCGAACAGATCGAGAAAGATTGTCGTAACTGAGAGAATTCACAAAAGCACGAAGGTAGAAATCGCCCCGGGGGGCCACCCCCTCCGGCGAACCGCGAGGTACCGTACAACGACCAGCCCCGGAATGGCCAAGCCAGACCCGGGGGCGGCTACAAGAACAATCCAAGGTCGTGGACCCAACCTACCCTCCTGGAACACCCACGCACCCCTCTGACGCATCCCATCAATGTTATCTTGGACTACATGGAGGAAAGAGGCCTCGTGGAGCGAGATTCACACGCACCCCTAGAGGTATATGCCATCAATCCCAACGAACCTTATTGTCACTTCCATCGCCATCAGGGGCACAGGACTGATGACTGCCATCATCTGAAGGCGGCCATCGAGAGACTAATACAGGCGGGCCATTTGTCCCAGTTCGTCAGAGGCCCTCCTCCTCAGGGACCCCCTCATCACCAAGGACCTCCGCCGAGGGCAAACAAGTGGGTTAACCCAAACACCATCCCCTTGGGAAATCCATAGGGGAAGAAGCGTGAAATCGGGAACCTCAGTGAAGAAGAAGGGTACGACCAGTGCCAAGAAAAGAAGTGTCATATCCACATGATCACCGGCGGCAACACGGGGGGAGACTCCACTAGCCAAAGGAAGAAGTGGGCGCAATCCCTTTACATGGGGGAAGTCACTCATATGCCCCCCGTAAAGCGGTTGAGGGAGGAGCCCATCGTATTCACCAACGCTGATCTCCCCCCGGTTTCCTCTCCTCATCGGGATGCACTAGTAATCCAGAGTGAGATCAACAACACCATCATCCACAGAACTTACGTTGACACGAGCAGCTCCGTCAATGTAATGTATCTCAGCACATTCAAGGAGCTGCATCTGGAGAGGGAGTCCCTCCGGCCCATCCGGACCCCTCTGTCCGGTTTCACCGGAGACATTGTAGATTCTGAGGGGGTGATAATCCTCCCGGTACTCTTCGGAGACGGGCTCCATAGAGCCAAGCTCGATGTGGAGTTCGTCGTCGTCAACATCGACTGCACGCACAACATCATCCTCGACCGACCCGCCCTCGAGGACCTGGAGGCCATCATCTCCATGAGGCATTTATGCCTCAAGTTTCCAGCTGAACGGGGCATCGGGTATTCGAGGGGAAATCAAAAGCTCGCACGCGCCTGCTACCTTCAAATAACGAAGAAGGTTAGTAAGAATGAATTCCGGGTAGACACCATCACCGGGACCATAAAGGAAGAAGAGAAGAGACCGGGGGCCGAACCGGCGGAGGAAGTGGAAGACTTTGCGCTCGATCCGGCCAAACCGGAGAGAGTCGTGAAGATTGGAGCCAAGCTCCTTGAAGATTTGAAGACCGGCATCATGGATGCCCTCCGCGACTACTCCATTGTTTTTGCATGGGGCCGGAGGACATGCCGGGAATCGGCCAAAGGGTAATCACTCACCGCCTGGCGGTGGACCCTTCATCCAAACCTGTGCAACAGAGAAGGAGGCCCCTCTCGGCCGAAAGAATTGACTTTGTGAAGAAAGAGGTTGCCATGCTCCTCTCCATCAAACATATTCGGGAGGTGAAATACCCTTCATGGTTAGCTAATGTGGTCCTTGCACAAAAGCCACCCACCTCCCGTATGTGTGTAGACTACACAGATCTGAATAAGGCGTGCCCTATGGATCCTTTCCCTCTACCAAACATTGATCAACTAGTGGATGAGACCACGGGATGTGAAATCATGTCCTTCCTCGACGCCTTCCGAGGGTATCACCAAATCTACATGCATGAGGAGGACGCGGAGAAGACAACGTTCAATACACCCGAAGGCATCTTCTGTTACTTAGTGATGGCCTTCGGCCTAAAGAACTCAGGCGCTACTTACACCCGCATGGTGTCCAGAGTCTTCCAAGCCATGCTAGGCCGCACCATGGAGGCGTACGTTGACGATATGATCGTCAAAAGGAAACAATCAACCACGCATGCCGAGGACCTCCGGGAGATATTTGCCATCATGCAAAAGTTCAGTCTTCGATTGAACCCTAAAAATGGACCTTCGGCGTACAAGGAGGAAAGTTTCTTGGCTACATGGTTAGCCGAAGGGGTATTGAAGCCAACCCCGAGAAAATCCAAGCTATCATCAACATGGAGCCCCCACGCAGCGTGAAGGAGGTTCAAAGGTTGATGGGTCGCTTGGCAGCCCTCATCCGCTTCCTTTCAAAGTCAGCAGAAAAGGCCCTCCCTTTCTTCCAAACCATGAGGACGACAGCGGGTTTCCAATGGACATCAGGATGCCAGGAAGCCTTCGACGAATTGAAACGGGTACTTGTCTTCACCCTATGTGCTCTCCAAACCCAAGGTGGCAGAAACCTTATATCTCTACCTTGGCGTTAGCCCCGCTTCCATCAGCTCAGTGCTAATCCGGGAGGAAGACGACATCCAACACGCCATCTTCTACGTTAGCAAGACCCTACGGGAATCGGAACTCAGATATTCCCCCGTGGAAAAAGCAATGTTAGCCATCGTTTGGACCGTCAAGAAATTGGGCTATTACTTCCAAGCTCATCCAGTCCAAGTGTTCACACACCAACTGTAACACCCCGCCCCATAGGGCCCAAGGTAGTTACTCCTGACCTCTAGTACTGTCCTCACAAACCGCCACTAGCCTTTTCCGCGCACTTTGTCCTCACTCGTGCGTGCCCTGAGAAACTTCCCAGGGGGTCACCCATCCCAAGACTACTCCCATGCAAGCACGCTTAACTTTGGAGTTCTTGGTGATGAGCTCCCTTAAAAGGAGATGCATCTTGTTGGTATGAGTAGTACTATCAATCCTCTTAAATTAATCTTGGGTATTACAATCACCCCCACTTAGATTCGCAACGTCCTCGTTGCGCCCTTAACTATCTCAATCAAACTCCAGAATCTTGCCCCGCTAAGTGCCCGCCCGATATCCAACGGGTCAACACACTCTCGCAGGGTTGCTCTGATACCACCTGTAACACCCCGCCCCATAGGGCCCAAGGTAGTTACTCCTGACCTCTAGTACTGTCCTCACAAACCGCCACTAGCCTTTTCCGCGCACTTTGTCCTCACTCGTGCGTGCCCTGAGAAACTTCCCAGAGGGTCACCCATCCCAAGACTACTCCCATGCAAGCACGCTTAACTTTGGAGTTCTTGGTGATGAGCTCCCTTAAAAGGAGATGCATCTTGTTGGTATGAGTAGTACTATCAATCCTCTTAAATTAATCTTGGGTATTACAACAGTGTGACATTCCGAAATTTTATACGCAGTATAAAATAAAATAAATATTACGTTCAATAAAAAAAATAGATATTCTTATCATAAGTTAAATTATTAATAATGTTTATCTCAATCAAATAAAATTCTTAGAGTATAAAACCAAAAAAAAAATGAAAGTGTCTTTTAGAATGAAAATTATGTCAAAAATACCTTTTAAAAACATTGACTATTTGAACTTTAGTACACATGTATAAAACTATTACACATACTTCGTATATACTGCGTATTCCATACATGCTTCGGTACATACATAATACATATACAACACCCATATATGGCAATTGTACACACGTAAAACTAAAACGCCAGCCACATATATATACACGCAGCAAGTCGCCAGATGAATCACCCCAACACTTGTTCAAGTTTGACCAAAAACTAACAAAATAGTAAGCATCCTAAGCTTTGCATCGGACCTAACATGTATGTATATATACATGGCCGGACTGCGTTTCCTTGCTCTACACACAGAAAAGACCGAACGAATATACATATATACGTAAAGAAATAGAGGGATAAAGAGAAGTAGAAGACTGCTACACTCCGTCGGAGAAGTCGCCGGCCGCCGTCAAGAAAGATCATTTTCGTCGGAGAGGGAAGAAAAACGAAGAAGAAGCTTACTGGACTGCACTTCATCGCTAGGCTCAACTCCTGCTTATCCACCGAAGTAGAAACGTTCGCCATCGTCGCCGGAAGGGTTGCTGGGCCGAACTGCGTTCGCCGGTTGTCCCTTCGCAAGGAAGAAGATGTACGTATACTCACACTCCATATTATTTATAATAGTTGGGATGAAGTTTATTTTTAATAGGTTTTAACCGGGCCGAATACAAATTTTAAACATGGGTTGTCTAAAAGTATAAAACCGTAAGAGTTAGCTAATAATAATAATAATAGTAAGTAGTAACTATACTGATAATAAAACTAAAATTAAGATAATTGAATGAGAATATTGGAAAGCATTATTTTTGTTCATTTCTAATACGGTTATTGGAGTGACTGATTAAAATTAAATATGGAGTAGTTAAGAAATAAAGTGAATGCACCTATTTATATAGGTCAACTAACTTCATAAAATTAAATGTATGAGCTTAAATAAGTTACTCCGTAAAATAGTCTCATAAAGCATTTATTTAATATTGGTTAGATTATAAATAATTAAATAAATAAAAGAGAGAATAAAATACTGATTATACAACTTTATAATTATTAAAGGTGGTTATTGCCAAGGCTGAAATAGAAGAGTTTAGAAGTGTCAGAATTCTAAGGTAAGTTCCATGTCAACCAAAATATATTTTTACCTCAGCTCGTAAATCTATGTGTGAATGTTACTTATATTTATTTGAGTATTTGGTGTCAAATTAAATTATGAGTATTTGGGTTTGAGCTATTTATGTTGTATTTCGTATTTTGAGTTATTTACATAGTATGTCATATTTTAATTTAAGCTATTTTGAGAAATCAGGTTTTAAGGATAAAATATCCTTATTATTGGAATGTTGGAATTTTATATAGCTAGATATTGGGTTTTGGAAAGTATTAAAGATAAAAAAATTATTTTTCATAACTGTGGGCATCACGAGAGAAACCCGTGGTGTCGGTCTTCTTTACGACCGTTAATTGTGAAGGGGGTGGTTAGGGGCTACTACTGCTTTTTGGTGGATTCGGTACTATTGTGAATTATTTAAATATTAATACCCGGTAGACATTCCGGTATTTTTGTGAGGGCTTTAAAAGTCCTTTGGTGGTCGCAGTAGTAGTTTTCTAGTCACTCAGGGAATATATCCCTTTGAGGAGTAGCTGGTATAAATTACCCGGGCTACTTGGGCTTCTTACTACCCGGAGGGCTTGGAATCCCTTTTAGGGGGTGTGCACACTTAAGGTAAAAGTTCAATTTCCAACAGGTGGTCGGTGGGAGCCGGAATTCCGGGATGAGTTGAAATAACAACAACTCGTTGGGCTCAAGGAATCTTGAGTTTCACCCATCTTTAAAAGAAACTTTATTAGCAATTTTGGAGAAAAACCAAATATACAATTACTATTTATTATATAATATTTTCCAACTGCGTAAATATGTCGTAAGACGTTTGATTTAATTTGCGAATGCTCTATTTATTATTATGACATTTATTTGAATTATAAATATATAATACTTCAATCTATAGTTTATATATATAAATATATATTTTCTCCAAATCATATTATTTTACGGGATTGGGTGGAATCTTACTTAGCGAAAGCTAATTTTAGTTTCTTTTTGTTTTCTCTTTTCTCTGTGTATATTTTCAGGTGATGATTATGATGAATGACGAACATCGAGAGCGTTGCTTATAAAACCTAGAAATAAAAGTAATGTATAATGTTATTATAAATAATGAGTTAGAAACTCTTTACTTTTATTGAACTTATATTTAATAATGATGGATAGCCTTAGCATTCAGTTAAAAAGACTGGATGTGGCGGTGACACACCCATGTTCCATATTATATTCCGCTGCATAACTTTTGAATGTTTATTGTTAATAAACAAATTTTATGATTCTCAGTATTATTTTGGGAAGGGATTTTGGGGGTGTTACACCAACCCCTCGGCGCCCTCATGAGAAGCCCCACCAGCTCCTCCAGAATGGTGAAATGGGCCATCTTCCTCAGTCAATACAATATAGACATCCGTCCGAGGCCTGCCATCAAGGGCCAAGCCCTAACAGGCTTCGTGACAGAATGCACGACGAGGTCAGCGGTGAACGAGGAGTCTTTGGCACCCTTAGACGAGTGATGGACCCTATATACCGATGGCTCCTCTGCTACTAAGGCATGCGGGGGAGGAGTGGTCCTCATAACATCCGAAGGCTTCCGCGCCTATTATGCCATCCGTTTCTCCTTCAAGGTCTCCAACAATGAAGCGAAGTATGAGGCTCTCCTCTGTGGCCTTCGGTTGGCAGCAAATCTGAAGGTCAGACAAGTCCACGTCAAATGTGACTCCAAACTTATCGTGGGCAAAAATTTTGGGGGAGTATGAAGCCAAGGAAGGAAGGATGAAGCAATACAAAGAAGCGGCCAAGGAGCTGCTTAAGGTATTTGAGGCACATTGTCTCACCCAAATACCAAGGGCTCAAAACTCTGAAGCCGACATTTTATCAAAGCTCTCGGATGAATCCCCGGAGCACCTCTCCAAGATCGCAAGGATTGAAGAACTTAGCCTCTCGAGCATACACGCAAGCCCCATCATGGACATACACCTAAGGCCGGAGGATTGGATCTCCGACATCATCACCTTCATCACCACGGGGCAACTGCCCGAGGATGAGACCCGCGCCAAACTAGCAAAACAAAGGGCTCCCAGTTACACCCTCGAGAACGGGAGGCTCTACAAAAGGTCCTACAATGGCACCTTGCTTTGGTGCCTTCACCAGGACAAGGTCGAGGTCGCGATGGAGGAAGTGCACAGTGGCACCTGCTCAGCTCACCAGGGACCCTTCTCCATGTCCCGAAGGCTCATAGTTCAGGGCTACTTCTGGCCCACAATGGCCCGAGATTGTGCAAACCTCGCCCGAAGATGCACCGCATGCCAACACTTTCAGAAGACCCCCGACAGACCAGCGGTCAACTACGCCCCCATCAGCACCGCCATACCCTTCTCCAGATGGGGCATCGACCTGGTGGGCCCTCTGCCAAGAGGTACCTCTAACAACAGGTACATCATTGTGGCCATAGACTACTTTACCAAGTGGGTGGAAGCTGAGTCCCTCGCCAGCATCACCGAGGCCAGATTCCGCCACTTTGTTCTCAAGAACATCCTCACGAGGTTTTGCATCCCTCAACAAATCATCTCCGACAATGGGACTCAGTTTGAAGCCGCTCCCTTCTGTGCCCTCCTAGAGGCATGGGGCATCAAACACACATTCTCATCAGTTGCCTACCCTCACGGCAACGGTCAAGTGGAGAACACCAACCGGACTTTGCTTGAAGGCCTAAAGAAGAATCTTGAAGCCGAAGGGGGCGGTTAGGTAGAAAAACTTCACAACATCCTGTGGGCCTACCGCACCACCCCTCGACGGGCAACAAGCGAAACACCCTTCTCCCTATGCTATGGGTTTGAGGCCAAGGCTCCCACTAAAGTGACTCTACCCACCCGAAGGGTAGACCAATACGAACCCGAGGTCAACGACGCCAACATGGCCCTCGACCTTCATCTCATCACGGAACACTGAGAACAAACCTTCCTGAGGGCGGAGAACTACTGACGACAAGTCAAAGGCTACATCGACGCCAAGGTCCGCTCCCGAGAGTTTCAGGTGGGGGACTACGTCCTCTGAAAGAGGGAGGCCAGTCAGCCCACCGAAAGCGGCAAAATGGCACCAAAATTTGAAGGGCCATACATCGTCGCGACCATCATCAAACCAGGAACATACAAGTTGAAGCGCCCCAACGGGACCGAAGTCCCCAAGCATTGGAACGTACATCACTTAGTCAAATTCTATCAATAATATACGAACGGCCAAGCCCTCATCACCTATGTGTTTCACCAAACGGCCCAAGGCCCCTTCAAAAGAATAAATGTGTTCAAACACAAAATACCAAGTACGAATGAGCGGACAAGCCCTCATCACTCACCAATATAGGCGATCACAGCCCAAGACCCTTTCCTTTCATGAGGATACGCGAAATACGCCCCCAAACTCTTAAAAAACGCCAGGTGTTTTTAAGCCGCTCCCCTCGAGGACGCTTTCATACATGCATTATGCATACCTATGCATACTTAAAAAAACGGGGGGTATAATACCCCCTCGGCTCCAGCAGGCACTAAGTACCCCCGGCCGTTTGTGTTTCACACACAAATAAAACCCTTCCCTGAAACGCTTTCCGTGTTATCCTCCAAGGGGAGGCAGGCAACGGACCATGTTCTGGGCCCAGGATTCAACTTTCGAAAACGAAACGCTCCCCGCGCTATCCCCTAAGGGGAAGCAGGCAACAGACCATGTCTCGGGCTGAGGGGACGACTTTCAAAACCGAGGCGCTTTTCGCGCCATCCCCCAAGGGGAGGCAGGCAACAGACGATGTCTCGGGCCGAGGAAACGACCCTCAAATCCTTCGGGATCTCGGAAGGTCAATTCCCGAGGGGGAGCCAACGGTTTATTCCATTGCCTCCCAAATAGGCCAAGCCTTTCCAAGGAGCCAAGTTTCTTGGTTCTTCTCCTACAGCAAAAAAAAGAATGTGTAGGGGGAAGGAACTCCCCGGATATCATACTCCCAAAGGCTCTTCAATAGAAAAACAACACCACAGAGAATGTTTCCCAAAGGCTTCTCGTTCACAAGATTAAGAGATCACAGGGGTTATCTACCCGAAGGCTATTTGTTCAAAAATTGAAGTCTTAGTCTATACCGAGGGCATCCAGATGGGAAGGGTGTGAACCGACTAAATCGCGGAAGGGTGTGAACCCATGAAGTCTACTCCAACAACGTGGAAATTTGATTAAGTCCATAACCTGATACCCTTCGGAGGACATTCATCAGGCTCAATATCTCAAGCTGGCATCTGGTCGAGGGGCATCACCCTACACACCCAAAGGGCAAAACTGGCCTCCTGCCGAAGGCCTGTCATCATGCTGACTACTAAATGCTAAGGGAAAATTCATGGTACTTTCCTAAATTTACTATGGGACACCCCTTGGCATTATCTTCAACTACGCGGGGGCTCCCAAGCAAAGCTGTCCTCAAGTTTTGGTAAGGTGGAAGCTTTCTAAGCCCATGGATCCCGAAGGCATGGCCATTAATTTGCCTAAGAAAAATTATCACCAAGTCCCCTACAACAGGAGGCTCTTCTAGCTCACTGAGTCGGGGGCTAATCACAAGATCTATGGGAAACAATCTCGAAATTTTACTAAGTCCACAAAGTTGGACCCCTCGACTATGCTAATGATTACATCATTCAGCAGCCTCCGGTAATTCTAATCTACGGTCGGGGGATAGTGATCAAGTATTCTGTTGGAAAACTTTCTAAGTCCAAGAAAAGGAAGGCCCCGGAAGGCACGGTTGGGCGGAGGGTCTCCCGTTGTGGGTTTCCTTTGACTTGGAAAATTGTCTAAGTCCTAAATATTTTTGCCCCCAGTCAAACTCACCATGCAAACACACACTTATACAACTATGAAAAAGGCATGAAGGGAATTGAAAGCATTTATTCGAAAGCAAACAAAGGAAAGAAGGCATCCATTCAAGGCAGAAAAATTAAATTGTTTTACATCAGAGCCGAAGTCGAAAGATCATGAATGTTTGTTACAAAATATTGTTCAAGATTGCCTAAGTACAGATCAAAGATTGACATCTCCGGGGGGCACCCTCTTCGGCTAGCTCGAAGGCGGTATCGTCTCCGGCCTCCCCTTCCTCATCGTCATCCTCCTGCATTAGCTCCGAATCTTCCACATCTGGTGTCTCTTCGCCCGAGGGGAGGGGAACTCTGACATCCGGCTGCATAGGGGGGGCCATACTCCGTGGGCTCAAATTTTTCCACCGGAATGTTCAGGTGCCTGGCTAGCCGTCGGTAGATCAACTTTTGGATGAAGAATTCACCACCGTCGTAATAATCCTTACCCTTCCGGGCTAGCCACATCGCACCGGGCCCTGTCACCCATTCATCCACTGAGGCCTCCACCACTGAAGCCATCCATTCCCTCTGGTCCCCGGCTTTCCACCCTCCGGCGACGAAGGCAGACACTGCATCTTTCTCGACTTGAAGGACCGCCTCCTTCCTGGCCTCCTCGGCTCTCTCGGCAGCTACCTTGGCGGCCTCGGCTGCAACCTGCTCAGCCTAGGCCTTGCCCTCGGCCCTGGCCACCACCTTGGAGTTATTGAGGATTTTTTGGAAAGTCTCCTTTTCCATCCGATGTTGTGACACCGCACCCAAACGTCCTTGAAATTCAAATTTTATTCCAAAGCTTATGTATTGAATTTCCCTATTATCGAACAATTGTAAAACGATTAAAGTTTTACGTAACGTATGATTAATTGTATTTCCGTTTGGGCTCGTATAATAGTAACGGACGTACAAATAATTAATTGGGCCATCTTATTGATATTGGTGCTCAACATTATTAAATAAAGATATACAACCCCTCGGTAAAAAGTAAGAGCGGTCGGGCAGCCCAAATGTTATTTTGGGCATAACCTGCTAAAAATAGCAATTATCTAATAATGGTGTCCTAGACCCACTGGAGGGTGACCCACACGAATAGTAGCCCAGCTATATGAATATTAATATCATAAATAAGTGATAGAGTGATTGGAGAAGAATACAGATGCATGTGGTCCCATCTTTGGCATTATTAGGCTAAATAATGGGAGTAAGGTTTTGTTTTATTATTATACATCATATAAATTATGGGGACCATCCTACACATACTAGAGATAAATAATATGATGTAGAAGGTTGACTTGATCTAAATAAATTGGGATGAGTACAAAAGTACATCTTATGACAAAAGACAAAAAACAATAGGACCCACCTTTCCACTTTTGGAAGTATTGGTAGATATTTTGCTCCCATATCTCGAGTTTTACTAATCCAATAAGGACGTGTGAGGTGTCCACCGAAATATCTCGAAACGAGGACTCCATAGACGTGCGGTTTGAAGAAAACGGAGCAGTTTAAGGCCTCCAAATCGTCCGAACAAAACGCAATCTCGCAGAATACGTTTTTGGTATTCAAAGTAAGTTTGAATCCAAAACCTTCCTCTCTTTTGTCTAAATCCTATAAATGATTGAAGAACTATTATACACTGATTGAATTGTATAAAATTTTATTATAAAGCAACTTTAATTGTTGGAAAGGTTAGATACTAACCTAGACAAACCTTGAAAGGTTAGGTAACGAATTCGCCGGAAAACACCCGTTCTAGGGACTGTTTTCGTGTCTTCGGCTAGGTGTTGAGCTAGCACATTGAGGAGGCTGTTTAACACTCATTTATGAGCAAGAAATCAATTCTCAAACCCCCTTTGTCGAAGCTTGAGCATTGGGTTGAGAAGGAACAATTTAAAGCTCATTTGAGGTGAGGATCGACATCTAGTTGCTTACAACTTGTAGGTTAAGCATGAGATTACCTAAATGGCTAAATCATGTTTTCATGGGTTATGATGATAAATTATTGATGAAATATTGATATATTTTCCAAAGAATGAAATGAGAAATGATTTGGAAATGTATTGATAAAAATGGAATTAAATGAACTATTGTGTGAAATAGGCATTTTTACTCATGTGTGAATTATGTAGATACATAAATGATTATTTATGTATTACATTGGATTATTAAGTTGTTGCTACATATCTCTAAATATGTAGGGAGTTACAAATAGAATATATGATGGATAAGAATAATCTTAATAGTATTGAATCTAAGGATTTGATTGTAATTGATTGTCATAAATATGTAGGGAGTTAATGATTGTCATAATTGTTAAGGAATTGAATCTAAGGATTTGATTGTAATTGATGTACTTGATAATGATGCAAGTGACTAAATTGATGTAATATGATGTAAGATCATGATGAGGCAGTCCGTGAGGATGTCCCAAAATTGATTATTGATATTTCAATTCTAGGCATAGTGAGTCTTAGGAATTGGGGTCTATGCCAATGTAAGGAGATGTACTTGAGCCGCGCTCTAGAATTGCATTGGGTAGACATGACGTGGTGATTGATGACATGTATGGTGATGTAGTTGAGTTGGACTCAAGAATGCATGGGAGATATGAGGTTGTAGCCTATGATGTGCATGGTGATGTAGTTGAGTTGGACTCAAGAAATGCACGGTGGAGTAGTTAACTAGTGTCATATGAGGTACATGGTGATGTAGTTGAGTTGGACTCAAGAAATGCAATCATATGTGTTAGGGTTGGACCCTATGTATTGTCGTGACTAGGGGTCACGGGGTTTGGGTTATGTTTTGTAAACAAGCTTTGGGCCTACGGGCCGACTACTTGACTTTATATATAAAGTAAGTATATTTTGAAAAGGGGTAACTCGGGGTTACGGCCTAGATTATATTATCACCCTATTTGAGGGTCTTGTTTTTGAAATACTTGTTGCATATCTATTAGATGACGTCCACACCAGTACTTTATAGTCGTATAGAGTACTGACCCCCTTTCGTGGGGCGTCCCACCACCATTTCAGGTTGAGGCTAGAGCTTGCTTCATGTGCTCGTTGCTTGAGTGATCATCTAGGAGAGAAGACTTGGTTCATGCTTCCTCCATTCTGTTTTTGAACACTAATAACACATGCTCATGGATATTGTTTTACATTATGGAGCCTGCGTGCTCGTGTTTGCCCCGTGTGGCATTTGTTTTCAAACTATGTTTTCCACTGCGTATTCAATTACTTATTGTGTATGTTTATGGATGACTTATGTGTGAATGATATTCGAGACGCCTTGTATGATATGGATGAGTTAGACTGCAGTTGACTATTCGTATTGTACGGCGGGTTGTTGACGTGTCCGGATAGGTCCGGGGTGTGACAATTTATTTGGTATCAGAGCCTTAGTCCATAAACTTCATAATGAAGACTCAAAATTCTCTTTTTCCAGATGATTTTGAAAACCATGAGTATAAATGTTTTGTACTTATAGAACTTTTGGTACTTGAGTTGCAAGGTCTCTAATTGTTAAGATGATACTCTTAGCAATTGGTATGGCGGCAATTTGAGCCAAGTAGTGTCTTAAGTACCTATCCATCAATTGACATTTGATACGAGTCTAATGACTCTTTCCAAAATTTCTTTCAGAAATGGAAGGTGGTGGCAAGGTTACGAGAAGGAACCCGACGGGCCGTGCCCCGGTGGTGACTGGGCAGGGAAGCCGTTGGGCCTCTAGAGTGTCTAGAGGGGCGAGCCGTGGAGGCCGATCGCACACTGTGAGCGACGGTCATGTTGACACCGAGGATGAAACCTACTGATCCTATGAGGACTCGACTTACCAACCGGAGACCGAGCCGGTTGAGACCCCTTATGAAGGGGATGACAATGATGTAAGTGATGAAGAGGGGGAGAATGACTCCCTAGCAAGAATTGAGACGTTGCTCCAGCAATACCAGCGGGAGCGCAAAGAAAGGAGGGAACGCCGAAGGCGCCGAGGAGGGCAAACTTCGGGTGGGGCTTCAAGAGGAAGAAGCCATGGCGACTCTAGGGCCCACATTGAATCACATGGGGTCCGAGGTGATGGAGGTCCGATCATAAGGATCTCAAAATATATCAAGGAAGCGAGAGACTTGGGGTGCAAATCCTTCAATGGAACATGTGACATCTCGGTCGCTGCGGAATGGATCAAGAGGTTGAACGAAGCAGCCCTTGATATGCAACTCACCCCCGAATTTAAGCTATGGGTGGCGGTGAGATTGCTTGAGGGGATGGCGTCCACATGGTGGGACGGAGCTAAGGGCAAGTATGGCAGGACCGTGACTTGGGAGAATTTCCGACAGGAGTTCTTTGCCCAATACTATTCTGATTTTGAGGTAAACGCCAAGAGGAGGGAGTATACCCTCCTGACCCAAGGTGGCAAAATGACGGTGAGGCAACTTGAACACAAATTCAGGGAGCTCGCCGAGTTTATACCAGAGTATGTTTGTGACGAGAATCGAATGGTTAATCTCTTCTAGGATGCCCTAGACTTGGAAGAACGTGAAAGGGCAACACAATTGCCCAACATGACCTTCAGCCAAGTAGTTGAGCAGGGGTTGTAGGGAGAGAAGAGATGGGAAGAAAGAAAGATGAAAAACGCCGAAGAGACGAAGAAGAGAAAGTGGTAGAACCATGGACCTCAGGGTCCTAACAAAAAGGGGAATCATGGAGGAGGAGGATCTTTTCGAGCACCCCCACTGCCATCTAGGGGAAGTCAAGGCTCGGACGGGCAATCACAAGCCTCGGGGGTGACCCGTTGCAAAAATTGCAAGAGGAACCAATTGGGAAAATGTCGTGACCCTCCTAGATGCTACCAATGCGGGAGCACCGGGCACATGAAGATGAGTTGCCCACAACTGGGTGGAGCAAAACCATCAGGACCAAGTAGTGGTACCACCGAGACGCGGAATCAAGATGGGGCTTCCCAAGCATCCAGGGTACAAGGGAGAGGTGGCGCGAGTAACGCGCCGTCCGTGAACCAGGGAAGGACTCAAGCTAGAGTCTATGCAATGATGGAGGCGGACGCTCAAGCTAACCCGGATTCTGTCGCAGGTATTACATAAAATTTTAAATGTCTTTAGGCTTATTTTGGGTGAGGGAAGCTGTGGGGGTGAAGTACAGGTCATCCCGGGGGCGAACCGGGAGGTTTCACATGGTATGGGCAAGGTTTTTCCCACGCACGTCCGGACGCACGTGTGTGTGCCTCCGTGCGTGGGAGGCAGTGGGCTTCCGAATTGAAAATTTTCCCACGCACGGCCGTGTGTACCCGGACGCACGCGTGCGTCACTCCGTGCGTACCCCCGTGCGTCCCTCCGTGCGTGGGTGGCAGTAGCCATCCAGAGGTAAGATTTCATGCACACACGCGTGGGTCTCCCCACGCACGCGTGCGTGGCACCCAGACTGCCTGGCGTTGATTTTTTTGCACCGATTTGCGACGTTAAGACCTCTCCTTGATCCCAAACATATGTATGAACATGATAAACTTCTATAAATGTATATAGATGGTATGAAGGCATCTTACCTGGCTTATAAATGTAGGAACACTAAAGATTAATGAGAATGAGGCGCGAATCCTTATCAATACCGGGACGCAACGTTCATTCGTGAGTGAGGCGTTCGCCAAAGGCTTAGTGATACACTCGATACCGATGACACAAACTCTAGTGGTGTCAACACCACTAGGAGATGACGTCGAGAGAACTTGTTATTATCCATGTTGTGAGGTGGAATTCGATGGCCAAAACTTGACGTGTGATTTTGTACCGCTGAGCATGATTGATTTTGATGCGATCCTGGGGATGGATTGGCTAGAAAAGCATCGTGCTAGGTAGGGGTGGGCATAACGGTTCAGTTTGACCGAACCGAACCGTACAAAACCGAATTAAACCAAACCGAAACCGAACCATTTGTAATTTGGTTTGAATTTGGTAGTATTCCTCCCAACCCGTATTAAACCAAACCAAACCGAACAGAAACCATAAAACCGAATAAAACCGAACTAATCTAAAAATGAAATAATTTCTTATTTTTTTAAAATAACAAATCAAAACTAACTTACACCAAACTAAACCAAACCAAAATATAAGATTTCTCTCATTAATTTGATTGATGTTAATCTTTTTAAAGCTTTAATTCTTTAATTTTAGTGTCCAAGACTAGAGTTTACTACAAGAGTTACATTCACAACTATAAGAATTATAGTGGTTTAAGTAGATAGTATTTAACTGTAATTTATTATCTACTACTACTATATATTTGGTTCATTACTTACAAGCACCAGTTTTGTTTTTATTTCGGCTTTATATATAATTTCATTCATTCCCGTTGTTGTTGTTGTTTACAAATGTGTCATGCTTATATATTTTTGGTTCATATGTGTTTTGTTACTGTTTGCAAATTTATTTCTAACATTATATTTGGTTCATTACTATCGCTTCTTGGTTCATTATTTTGAGTTAATTTTTTTTTTTATTTCAGTCCAAACCTTAATACTTTGGTAAACCGAACTCCAAACCGAACCGAACCATACCAAACCGAAACCAAACCGAAACTTAATCGGTTTGTATTTGGTACATTTTCTATCAAACCGAATAAACCGAAACCGAAGAAAACCGAACCGAAAACCGAAATGCCCACCCCTAGTGCTAGGGTAGATTGCTACACGAAGGTTCTTGAACTCGAAGGCAATGATGGGAATGCCCTACGCTTCGAGGGTGATCGAGGCAAGTCAAATAGTTGCATCATATCCGCCGTGATAGCGAGGAGTATGATAAGAAAGGGATGCCACGCATATCTAACATACGTGGTTGACAAAACTAAGGAGGATGTAAGGGTAGTTTGTAAGTACCCAACTGTCTTTCCTAAAGACCTACCGGGGCTTCCACCCTGATGGAGTATATGGGCTTGGACCCCAGGGCCCACATACTCGGGAGAACAGAAGGTACCAAGACCACCTGGTGGGACCCTCGTCAGCAAGATGACCCCCATCGGCCAGAAAGAAGTCTACTCAGAATGTGATCCAGAAGCCGGGAGGAGCTGGGTGACCTCATCGGCCGGATCTTCATCGGCCATGCCCTCGTCGACCATAGACAGTCTCCAGAACAGGATTTACACTTAATCTTTTCTATGTACTTTGTATCCGGCCCATTAGTGGCCCTATTGTAGATGGGCCTCCCAAGCCCAAGACTTTGGAGCCTAGCCCTAATTTTTCTTATAAATACTCCCTCTGGGAGTAGTTGTAATGGTTCACAATTCATTAATACAAAGCAATTATACTACTTCTCTCTCTAGCTCTCACTTCTCTCTAGACTTATAGTCTATCATTTGGTGCTCTCGTTGAGAGCTAGAACAATCAAGTTAGCCTCCTTCGTAGCTACCAAGCACAACTAACTGACAATGGGAAGAACTAAGTCAAACCGCAACCTCCTCAGCAAGGCCATCCCTGAGGCACAATAGAATCAAGAGCACGAGGAGGATGCTACGGCCGACAAGACCGCCGAGGGGGATGTCTTCCAGGAAGCCATCGACCTTGCAGGAGACCTGCGCAACAAGCTCAACGGCGGCGCTCCCGACGCCCGCCTCGGCTTGGACAAAAAGCGCGCGGGAAAGGGCGACGCCTCGGCGCAACCGGCCTCTCCTGTTGTTGACCCTCAGCTTCAGGCCGCACTCTCGGCCATCATCGACAGCTTGGCCTAGAACCCCATCGTCCTCAGCGCACTCATGCCAAGGACGGGGGAGAACACGCCGCCGCCTCCTCGGCCCCAACCATTGGCCGTCAGGCTAGGCAACGATGAGGGGGTGGTGCCCCAGGACACGATGTCGTCCCACTCCCACCCTGCTTCCCCGTTTCGAGCTGGACCGACCCCAGCGCGTGGAAAAGCCTCAACCTTTAACATGCTAGGTTACACGTGCCGTCGGCCTGCTTCGGAGAGGATGGCGGGGCGGATTGGGCAGCATGAGCTTGGCTCACCCAGGGAAAGCTTGGGGTCAGTATCCGGGACAGCGGATCGGCGCCGCCTGGACAAAGGCAAGGGGAACTGCATGAGGATAATGCCCGTCACCAAATCAACACGGCTCATGAAGCCCGCTTGCAGACTCAGGGCGCCACCATGGCCGCCAGGGACCCCAGGGATGAGGTGATCGCCCAACTCGAGCGAAGGCTCGCCCAGATGGAGGCCAAACAACTTGCCGCCACGCCCACCGGCAACTCATCAAGAGATCCCGGCTTCAACGCCCTTCTGAAAAAGGTCACTATCCTTGAGAGGGAGTTGGCCGAAGGACGAGGGGACCCCATCATCCAGGTCAGGGCGAGGACCCCCTTCACCGCCAGGGTACTCTCGGCCCCTATCCCCGAGAAGTACCGGGGAAACGCCATCAAGCCCTATGACGGCCGCTCCGACCCCCAGGAGCACTTCAGCCGCTACCAGAACAACATGCTGATGGTGAACGCGTCAGATGAATATATCTGCCGTTGGTTCCTTTCCACTCTTGAAGGGCCAGCGTATGAGTGGTTCAACGCACTCCCCGAGGGGAGCATAGACTTGTGGCAAGACCTTGCCCAACGCTTCCTCACTCACTTTGCCGGAAGGAAGCGCGCGAAGAAATACTTCACCCATCTTCTCTCCGTCAATCAAGCATGACGAATCACTCCGGTCGTTCATTGACCGGTGGATGAGGGAGACTGATGAGGTCGAGGGGGCCGATGAGCGCACCCTCCTCGTACTCTTTCAGGGTGCCCTCCGCAACACCCCATATGCGAGGAGCCTCATCACTGACCCACCGAGGTCCTATCTTAAGGCGTTTCAGCAAGGAAACTTGTACACTGACGCCGACGAGCTCCATAGCCACAAGAAGGACGGGGGACACTCCTCCAAGAAGATAAACACCGCACCAGCTACAGGTGCACCCTCGGCCGGGGACCGGGAACAGGGAGGACAAGGCCGCCATGGTTCTGGTGGAAAGAACAAGGACCACATATGGCGGCCGAGGATGGAGAGGCCGAAGATCCCACTCACTCATCCGGTCAGCTCCATCCTCGATTATGCCGAGGAGCACGACCTCATCGATCGAGATTCTCGGTCGGCCAAGGAGATCTACGCCGTCCATCAGGGTGGCACCTACTGCCGTTATCACATGAACACCTCTCACAACACGGACGACTGCGTCACTCTGAAGAGAGCCATCGAAAAGCTAATTCGCCAGGGGGAACTCTCCCAGTTTGTTAAAGGTGGTCCGCGCAAAAATACGTGGGTAAACACCGACAAAAATGGGGGCGAACCCTCTGCGAAGAAGCGCGAGATTGGCAGACTCAGTGATGATGACGAAGACTTCGAAGAGCCCCCTCCGAAGAAGAACCACATCAACCTCATTGTGGAGGGTAACACTGGGGGGATTCGGCCACCCAGAGGAAGAAATGGGCCCAATCCCTTTACATCGGGGAGGTGTCCCACGCTCCCCCCAGCCGAAGAAACAACGGGTGGAGGCGATCACCTTCCTGGACAAGGATCTGCCTACGGGGCCCGCATCACACAGGGACGCCCTCGTCATCCGGTGTGAAATAGGTGACTCTATCATCCACCGCACCTACATCGACACGGGGAGCTCCGTCAACGTCATGTACCTTGACACCTTCAGGCAGCTAAAGCTGGACAGAGCGTTGCTCAAGCCGATACGGACACCGTTGTCCAGCTTCACCGGGGACTCTATCGACGCTGAGGGCACGATAGTCCTCCCCGTGGAGGTCGGCGACGGCTCCCATCGCATCAAGATCGACATGGAATTCATGGTGGCCAACCTCGAGTGCGCCCACAACTTGATATGGGGGCGGCTAGCACTAGAGGATTTGGAAGCCATCATCTCCATGAAACATCTATGCCTGAAGTTCCCTACTAGCGGCGGTATCGGCTACACAGGGGGGAACCAGAAGATAGCCCGAACATGCTGCCTAAAACTGACAAAGCCGGCAGCCAGCGCCGGGCAGAGAATAGACACCATCACCGCCGCCATCTCCAAAGACGAAGAAAGGCCGCACGCCGAGCCAGCCGAAGAGGTCGAGGAGGTCCCCTGGATACCTCCCGACCGGAGCGGGTCCTAAAAATCGGGAAACAACTCCCACAGGACCAACGTGAAGGCATCCTCGACGTCCTGCGGACATATGCGGTCATT
Organism: Cuscuta europaea; assembly: GCA_945859875.1. Lineage (NCBI taxonomy): Eukaryota > Viridiplantae > Streptophyta > Magnoliopsida > Solanales > Convolvulaceae > Cuscuta > Cuscuta europaea. The sequence goes on from CAMAPE010000033.1 coordinate 1,771,911, forward strand.
TTTGTGTGGGGGACGGACGACATGTCGGGAATCAACCGAAGAGTGATCACTCACCGACTGTCAGTCGACCCCGCCTCCACCCCAATCAAGCAGAAGTGTCGCTACCTCTCGGTCGACAGACGTGATTTCGTCAAAGGGGAGGTTATCATGCTCCTCTCAATCAACCACATCAAAGAGGTGAAGTACCCAACCTGGTTGGTCAACATCGCCCTTGCCCAGAAGCCGCCAACGTTCAGGATGTGCGTTGATTACACTGACCTGAACAAGGCATGCCCTATGGACCCGTTCCCTCTTCCCAACATTGATCAATAGGTGGACGAGACAGCGGGGTGGGAGTTGATGTCGTTCCCTTATGCCTTCAGGGGGTACCACCAGATATTCATGCATGACGATGATCCCGAGAAGATGGCCTTCATGACCCCGGAGGGAATTTTCTGCTACCTCGTCATGGCCTTTGGGCTCACGAACTCAGGCGCCACATACACCAGAATGGTAGCCAAGGTCTTCAGAGCAGTCCTCGGCCGGACGATGGAGGCGTACGTCGACGACATGATCTTCAAGAGCAAGCAATACATTAGCCACACCGACGACCTCCGAGAAATTTTTGAGATAATGAAGAAGTTCCAGCTCCGCCTAAATCCGAAGAAGTGCACCTTCAGCGTCCAGGGGGCAAGTTCCTCTGTTACATGGTCAGCCGAAGGGGCATTGAGATCAACTCAGAGAAAACACAGGCTATTGTCAACATGGAGCCACCACAAAATGTGAAGGAGGTACAACGGCTGACGGGACGCCTGGCGGCCCTAAACCGTTTCCTCTCAAAATCGGCTGAAAGGTCTCTCCCTTTCTTTCAGATCATGCGCAAGGCAAATGGCTTCAGATGGACGACGGAGTGCCAGCAAACATTTGAGGAACTGAAGCGGTACGGGAGGCCGAGCTCAGGTACTCCCCCATTGAGAAAGCGGTGTTGGCCAGTCCATACAGTGAAAAAACTAGGGCACTAATTCCAGGCCCACGTCGTCCACATCTTAACTCAGCAACCCCTCGGCGCACTCATGCGGAGCCCCGCCAGTTCCACACAGATGGTGAAATGGGCGATCTTCCTCAGCCAGTTCCAGATCGAGATTAAGCCGAGGCCATCCATCAAGAGGCAGGCCTTGGCCGATTTCGTCACCGAGTGCACAGCCAGGGAGACAACCGCTACCACACCAGGGCCAGAGCCAGACGAAGCATGGACTCTCTTTACCGACGGTTCAACTTCAGGGTATCCAACAATGAAGCCGAGTATGAGGCCCTCCTCAGCGGCCTCAGACTCGCCGCCAGCCTCAAAGCACGGCACATCAGAATCAGGTGCGACTCCAAGCTAGTGGTGGGCCAGATCGAGGGCTCATACGAGGCTAAAGAGGGGAGGATGAGGCAAGACAGACATGCGGTCGAGGAGTTGCTCAAGGCGTTCGAAACCCATGAGATCACCCAGATCCCAAGGGCGGAGAATGCTGAGGCCGACATCCTCTCCAAGCTCAGCACAGACACTTCAGAGCACATCTCCAAGATAGCCAAGGTCGAAGAGCTGAGCATGTCCAGCATCCATGTCAGCCCGGTCACGTGCATCCAACAGCGGCCGGAGGACTGGATTACCGACATCGTGACCTTCATCACCTCGAGAGAATTGCCCCAGGATGAGGAGAGAGCCAAGCTAGCCAAACTCAGGGCCCCGAGCTACACCATTGAGGATGGGAAACTTTATAAAAGATCTTACAACGGCACTCTCCTCCGATGCCTGCACCCGGATGAGGCTGAGGTGGCCATGGAGGAAGTCCATTGCGGCATATGCTCCTCTCACCAAGGCCCCTTCAGCATGTCCCGGCATCTCATCATCCAGGGCTATTTCTGGCCGACGATGGCACGGGATTGTGCCAACCTGGAAAGGAAGTGTACCGCATGCCAGGTCCTTCAGAAGGCCCCTGGTCGGCCAGCCGTCAACTACGCCCCGGTCAGCACAGCGATCCCATTCTCAAGATGGGGTATTGACCTGGTCGGCCCCCTGCCCAGAGCCGCTGGCAACAACCGCTACATCATCGTTGCCATAGACTACTTCACCAAATGGGTTGAGGCAGAACCTTTGGCCAGCATCACAGGGGCCAGGTGTCAGAGATTCGTCCCCAAAAACATCCTCACCCGCTTCGGCGTCCCTCATGAGATCATATCCGACAACGTTACCCAGTTCGAGGCCGCTCCCTTTCAAGAGCTCCTCCAGGAGTGGGGAATCAAGCATCGTTTCTCCTCCGTTGCCTATCCTCAAGGCAACGGGCAGGTCGAGAATGCCAACAGAACCACCCTGGAGGGCTTGAAGAAGAAGCTCCAGGACGCAGGGGGCAGCTGGGCTGATGAGCTCCCCAATATCCTGTGGTGCTACCGTACTACGCCGAGGAGGGCAACGGGCGAGACACCCTTTGCCCTTTGCTATGGCTTTGAAGCAAAGGCGCCCACAGAGGTCACTATACCTAGCCGACGGGTGGAACACTATGAGCCTGAGGCCAATGAAGAAAACATGAAGGTTGATCTCCACCTGATCGAAGAGAGACGAGAGGAGGCCTTTATCTGGGCAGAGAACTACCGGCGCCAAGTAAAATCATACTATGACGCCAAGGTACGATCCCGGGAATTCCAGGTGGGGGACTATGTCCTTCGCCGAAAAGAGGCGAGCAAGCCGATGGAAGGCGGCAAGTTGGCACTCAAGTATGAAAGCCCCTACATCGTCAGTGCCGTAGTCAAGCCCGACACCTACAAACTAAAACACCCGAATGAGTCTAATGTACCACGAACTTGGAATGTACATCACTTGGTGAAATTCTATCAATAATCCGGTGACGGCGCAGCCGTCAAAGCCCTCACCTTCCCACAGATTGTTGGTCGAACGCCACCCTCAGCCCCGAGCCACTTATGAATAAAAGTTGTTTCTTACTTTTCCAAAAAGTTAGGGAAATAATACTACACCACACCGACCCCTCAGAGCGAAAATGCTCAGGAAAGGTCGACAGAGCACACCGCCTCGGCCCCTCATAGCGAGAATGCTTAGGAAAGGCCGACGGTGTCCCCAGGACGAAGGGCCCGCAAAGAGCCCACGTCTTGAAATGGGAAGCTCACCGCGTCGTCTATCCGCGAAATCAGCAGGACAACAGGTCTGAAATCATGGCTGAGGTGACAAAAATCCCCAAACTCAGGGATGAGAAACGGCAGCCGTCGGTAACCGACCAAACGCCTTAGCCCGCGTCATAAATAGGCGACGGAACCTCCCTGAGATCACAGGACGATCCAGTAGGACTCCTTACCTGCCGAGGGACTATCGACCCCCTTGGCCGAAGCCTGAGAGAAGGATACCCACCCCTCGCTCAAAAGAGTAAAGAGGAAGAAAATAAAAGAGGGACGGTCGTAGGACCACGCACTTGCCGCCCTGAAGCGATATCCCCAAAAACAAAAGAGGGACAGCTGAAGGACCGCGCATTTGTCGGCCTAAAACGATATCCCCAAAAATAAAAGAGGGACAGCCGAAGGACCGCGCACTTGCCGGCCTAAAGCGATATTCCCAAAAATAAAAGAGGGACAGCTGAAGGACCGCGCACTTGCCGGCCTAAAGCGATATCCCCAAAAATAAAAAGAGGGAAGCCGATGAGCCGTGCACTCGCCGGCCTCGAGCGATAAAAATAAAATCCCCAAAATCTTCTAAGTACATATCAGGCAAATATTACGCATTACAGACGAAAGCACTAAAAAAAAGAAAAGGGAAAAAACTTGGACAAAAAAATACCAAGGCAAACTCCCGTGGCCGATAATGGCACACATATAGCCGGCATCGGACAACCCTAGTGGTAGGCCTTCATCGGCCACCCGTGAAGGAAGCAGTCACCTAAGCCTGTCCAACACTTAGAACGATTTCCAAAATTTTTAAGCTAGACACTTAGAGAAATCCACAAAAGTGTGACGCCAAACATCACAAAGATGAAGCAGACATTCCCCCTCAGCCGAGCAAAGGACAGGTCCCTTCATCGGCGACAACTAAAGGAATCAGGCTTATGAGTTCTTTTTTAAACACTTGGAAAAATTACAAGTGAAACAAAAAGGAATGAATGACACAAGACGAAGAATACACGGTGGCCGGAAAAGCACACATGCCGAGGAAAACACCTCGACGTAGGAAGCTATCCACACTGGCCGTATTGGCCGACGAAGGCTCTGAACTAGAGGAACTACTTAGTTTGACACTTAGAAAATTTTCTAAAGTATGAACAAAAGAAAAGGGGTAACGCCAAGATGAAGCGGACACTCAATCACTTGAAGTCTAACACTTAGAAGAAATTCTAAAGTCTTGCTAAAAGCAAGGGGTGTTCCTTATAGACGAAACATGCTCACCTAAGCTACCCGCTTTGGCTGCAACCAGAGAAAACAACCAAAGAGAACAATTATCCAAGTCCCAACTTCAACACTTGAAAAAAAATTGTAACACTTAGAAACAAAAGCAAAAGGAAAAACGGGACGAGGAGGACATCATACTATGAGCCCGGAAGCAATGGCTATTTTCATTCATTTGAAATTCATTACATAAGGGGGCACAACGGCCATTACAAAAAAGAAAACTACTAAACTACACAAAAAAAGAAAAGTCAGCCGATCAGTTCTCTGGGGCGACTTCATCAGCAACCAACCCCCCATCGGCTTGCTCAAAAGCAACTTCAGTGCCCTCTTCCGCCCTCACATCTCCACTGGCCCCGGATGCTGAGGAGACAGCGGTGTCGGCTAGGGTGTCATCATCGGACCAATCCGGCTCACCGATTGAGGAGCTAAGTATCGGGTCCTGCCTCTCAGAGGAGGGAGCTTTGCTTCGGCCTCCGGGTCCTTCATCAGCTTGGGAAGCTTCAAGTTCTTTTTGTCCCATTTCTGGGTAAGCTTCAACTTCTTAAAAGCCCAGTGCAGCCTCCAGGAGATCAGTTGTTGGATCCTCTGCTGGCCCATGTCATAATAAATGGACATCTCCCTTGAAAAGAATTCTTGGCCAGCAAGGCAGTTCTGGCCCCAGTCTTCTAGCTGCTCCGCCACGACCTCGTAGCACCAGGGCCGACGATCCTCTGCCTTCCAGCCTTCGTCCAGGAATCTCTCGATCGCGGCGTTAGCAGCTTTCTCAGCGGCCCTCTCGGCGTCAGCTTGGGCTTTCGCGGCGTCCTCGGCTCGGAGCAGGGTCTCATCGCGGCTCTTCAGCGCCTCATCCTTGGCTCTCAAAGCATCATCTCTGTCGGCCGCCACCTGGCGATAGGCCTCATCGGCCTCATCAACACCCTTCTGTAGGGCCTTCACTTCTTCCTGGAGCTGATCCAGGCAGGCCATGGCCTCCTCGACCGAAGCAACTTTTTGCTCGGCCTCCTTCAGTCGGGCAATCTCTTGTTCTTGCCGCTTATGGCTCTCCATCAGCATAAGGGCACCCTGCAACGAAGAAAAAAGATTAGGAAGATGTGAAGACTCATGACACTAAAAAGAATAAAGTACAAGGAACTTACTTGGACGACAAGGTCCATCCCGCCGTCGTAAATCCTGACGGGCCCAAGCTTCTTCAAATAAGCCTGGTCCTCGACCGGGAGAGCTTGGGCGAGCACGTTGTGGCCGTCAACGGCATCATTGAAAACACCACCCTTGACGGGGTACTCGACTTCGAGTTTGTAAGTCCCAATGGCCAGCTCTTTTCCAGCTCTCCTCTTCCGGAAACACTACAACAAAATATAGCTTTTGTAGCATACGCAAAATGTTGCAATAGGTGTAAAAAATGTCGCAATATATCAAATGCGGCATTTTTAGCATGCTGCATCCGAGTGGTGTTACAATAGATGTATTGTAGCATTTTTATCATCTTGTTGTAACATTTTTTGGTACAATAATGTTACAATAGATACTATATTGTAGCAATTTATGTGATGCTATAAAATAGATGCTGCAATAAACACTTTTTGTGCTAGTGAAATCCTGGTCGGCAGGAAGTGGCTGGGACATTGTAGTCGAGGAGGGGACTGAAACCGCATCGACGACGGCAACGGCGGTGGAACCCCCAGCATCATTGGCTGGCACGGTGGCAACCCCGGCTTCAGCTTCAGCCGAAGGAGAAGCCCTCTTCGTCTTCTTGGGCTGCATACCAGCCTCGGTCAGCTTTCTCTGGCCGTCATCCGCCGGCCGTTTTTTCTTCGGCTGCGTGGGCGGCTTCTTTGTCGTGACCGAGCTCGGCTGCGCGCCACTCGGAGCCGCCAGCTTTGCGGCCTCCTTGGCCGCCATCTCCTCCTTCGCTTCGCTTTTGCAAGGGCCATGACGGATCTGTGATCCATTACGAAGTCTGCACAACAAGGAAAACAAAAGAGGACAGTTAGCAAAAGACAAAAGCAAATATAGACGAAGACACCAGGGAGGGTATTACCATCAACATCAACGGGCACACCCAAATATGGGCCATCGGCCTCCTCAAACGTGGTGGCCATCCTCGTCCACATCTCTGTGTCACTCTCCTTGTCGCCATGCACATAGTACCTCATGAAGCCGAGGGCGGCCATCTTATACTCTGATATGTACTCTTTCACGCTCCTCGACCCTCCTTTCAAGAATGCTGCCACCTGGGCATCCAAAATGCCACTCTTCGGCTCATCGTGGAGGCTAAATCTCCCATCACGGCCGACGGAGGGGAATTCGGTGCTACCCTCACCCAGCGATACAAAGACAAACTTACTCTTCCAGTCGTGAATGGACGAGGGAAGGTCGGTAAAGCTCCTCTTCTTCGGTAGCTGTTGAAGGTTGGCATAACCGGCACAATTCTAGTGGCTACCCCGGCCTATCTGATATAAGTTCATGAACAAAGCCGTCGTCAGTCTGAAGTCCAGCTCATGGCAGCGAAGGAGAAAGTCGACGATGAGGGAATAGTTGTTCGGAGTCAACAGGGCCGGAGGGAGACCCATCATGTCCAAGTACTCCGTAATGAACGGATGGAGGGGAAACCTAAGCCCCTTTGCAAAACTCATGGGGTATACTCCAAAATACCCCGGAGGTGGATTCAACACATGATCCGTCGGCCTGGGTGCCCTAACCCTCCCATACGGCCCCACATACATCTGGGCCACCAGGTAATCGGCCGTGCTGCTCTCCGGTTTGATCAGATAAATGTTCGTGAGGTCCAAGTAGGAGTAACCTCGACCCTTCTTCGGCCGACGCCTTCTCGTCGAGGCAGCCCCCTTCACAGCAGAAACCGGTTTCGGGCAGGGAATTACAGCTGAGGTGGATGCTCCGTCCATAACACGGGAGACCACTACGTCCTCACCGTCAGACGACGAGGCGGCCTCTTCGTCTTCACTTTCGCTACCCTCCTCCTCCCCTGATTTGAAGGAGCTCAGCTCCTCTATCTCCTCACAACACTCCTCTACTACCCGGTAGTCAAGGGATTTAATGGAGGGCTCATCGTCATAAGGGTAGTACTCGTTGTCCAAAGGCTTCATCATAACAACTAACTAGAGCCTAGAGGGTTTTACTTTGGATCTAAGGGTGGTTCTCCACTAACAGCGGATCAAAGACTAAAAGAAGCAAAGTATGCAAGCAAGTGGAGAAAAGTTCAAAGAACTGGCCTTTGAAGTTTTGAAGAACGGAAGAACACACGGAAATGCTCTCTCTCTATAGAAAATTTGGCAGCACTTCGTTATCTCAGAAATGCAATGAGGAGCCTCTTCGGAGGGAGGGGGTATTTATAGACCTCCCCCCAATGGTCACTACACGTGGCACCCTCCCGTTGGCCACATGAACGACCACCACCCCCAAGGCCCATTGGGCTGGTACCGGTTCAGGAGGCGGGTCAGGCCCACTTCCACAGTACCAGCCCATCGCCAACATGCCAGCAATCAGCGCCCGCAACAGCCAACCTAAGAAAGCGCGCCTACATCGGCCTCAACGCAGATGACTTCAAAAGGGTAGGTCACACCTCAAAGTGTGCCCATATCAGCTTAAACAGAACGCCAATAGCATGGCCTTTTCAATGGCCACAACAGCAAAGCAAAAAGCAACCCCACAACCATCGGCCTTGTATAAAACCCTGATGATAATTTCTTGAAAGCGACCTGCGTCCAAGGGTTCTCCCACGGGGTTACCTTGGTCAGGAAATCGCCAAGGAATTGGATTCAGGGGAATGCAAGAATCCGCTTCGGCCTAGGGCAATCCTTTACTCCTTCACCCCTCGCGTACCCTTCGGCCTGAAGTAGTGGGGGGCTGGGGGACTACACCGGCCTTTGAAAATCAGAACAAAATCAAAGAAGTCCAAAAATAAACTAAGTCCACAACTACAACATCAGATCATATATGCATTACAACGTCCATAACCTTGTCGTGCACCATCGGCCGCAGCAAATTAAGTGGACAAAGAATTCCCTCCAAAGATGCAACACCTAAGATCACAGTGCACTCAACGGCTTTGAGACCGCACACTCCACTCTCAGCCAGAAATTAAGACGGGAACTCATCGTCCTCAAAACATGGACACCAAGCTACGAATACCATCACTCCTCAGCCAAAGACACAGAATGAGAGCCATAACGGCCAAATAAAGCAAACAACACCCTCACCGGCTACCCAGAGGAAGAAGGACACTCATCGTCCTCGAACAGGAAATGACCACAATGGTCTCCTCAGACATGAGTACAAAGTTCAACCATCAACGGCCAGGAGTAGGGAAACATGGTCTTCATCGGCCACTCGCGCAAGAGAACGCTCATCGTCTCCACCAAGCAAAGGCACTTGTCATCCTTGAAACTGGAAACATGCATCATCCGCATTACTAGGGCCCTCTTCGTCTACAGCAAAGACCACACAACGGCCAGAACGCAGTACACCCGTAACAATGAAAATCAAGGACCAGAGCAAAGGGTGTCCGTAATGGCCAGCACTCCATAGCGGCCCCACAACAGCCAGAAAGAAGTCAACACTAGAGACTCTACTCTCCTTCACTTCGTCTACATCTCAGCTCAGAGAGTGGGGGACTCCTGATGGAGTATATGGGCCTGGACCCCGGGGCCCATATACTCGGGAGAACAGAAGGTACCACGACCACCTGGTGGGACCCTCGTCGGCCAGATGACCCCCACCGGCCAGAAAGAAGTCTACTCAGAATGTGATCCAAAAGCCGGGAGGAGCCGGGTGACCTCATCGGTCAGGTACTCGGGTCTTCATCGGCCATAGACAGTCTCCAGAACAGGATTTACACTTAATCTTTTCTATGTACTTTGTATCCGGCCCATTAGTGGCCCTAGTGTGGATGGGCCTCCCAAGCCCAAGACTTGGGAGCCCAGCCCTAATTTTTCCTATAAATACTCCCTCTGGGAGTAGTTGTAAGGGTTCACAATTCATTAATACAAAGCAATTATACTACTTCTCTCTCTAACTCTCACTCCTCTCTAGACTTATAGTCTATCACACCCGATAGAGAGATTGAATTTGTGATCGAGGTTGAGCCCGACACCAAACCAATCTCTATACCACCGTATCGAATGGCACCTGTGGAACTGAATGAGCTGAAAACCCAATTGCAAGAGCTATTGGATAATGGTTTCATTAGACCGAGCTATTCACCGTGGGGAGCACCAGTTCTTTTTGTGAAAAAGAAGGATGGGACTCTACGTATGTGCATCGACTACCGACAATTGAACAAGGTCACCATCAAGAATAGGTACCCTTTACCTAGGATTGATGACTTGTTTGAATAGCTCCGGGGGGCAACGGTATTTTCAAAGATTGACTTGAGGTCAGGGTATCACCAACTGAAGATCAAAGAAAGTGACATACCGAAGAGTGCTTTCCGCACAAGGTATGGTCACTTTGAGTTCTTGGTGATGTCATTTGGGTTAACTAACGCCCCAGCGGCATTCATGGACTTGATGAACCAAGATTTTCATAAGTACTTGGATCGGTTTGTAATCGTGTTCATAGATGAAATCTTGATTTACTCAAGGAATGAAGAGGAGCACGAGAAACACTTGGTTCTGGATCTTGAAACACTACGAGAGAAGCAACTCTATGCCAAATTCTCTAAGTGTGAGTTTTGGCTTAAGGAAATCGGCTTTTTCAGTCACATGGTTTTTGAATCAGGCATTTCTGTGGACAACAAGAAGATTGAGGCCATCACAGAATGGGAATGACCTAAGAACGTTAAGGAGAATAGTAGTTTCCTTGGACTAGCGGGATACTATAGAAAATTCGTGGAGAAGTTCTCAGTTTTGGCATCAGTGTTGACGAAGCTCACTCGAAAGGTAGCAAAGTTCGTATGGGATGACCGATGTGAGAAGGGATTCTTAGAACTGAAGAAAAGGTTAACTGAGGCACCGGTACTCGCCTTACCAAAAAAAGGTATGGGGTACGATGTCTACAGCGATGCGAGCATCCTAGGGCTTGGATGTGTATTGATGCAGAATGGGAGGGTGATTGCCTATGCTTCATGACAGTTGAAGAAACACGAGGTAAATTATCCTACTCATGATTTAGAATTGGGAGCAGTGGTCTTTGCACTAAAGATATGGAGGCATTATCTCTACGGAGAGACATGTCACATATACACTGACCACAAGAATTTGAAATATGTGTTTACTCAGAAAGAGTTAAACATGAGACAACGACGGTGGATGGAATTGATAAAGGACTACCACCTAGTGATTGATTATCATCCGGGGAAAGAAAATGTTGTGGCCGATGCCCTTAGTCGGAAGAGTTAATCGGAGGCATTAATAACCAACTTGAGGGCATTGAGAGCCCAATTGGAAGTATCAACTAATGGCGCCTTGGTGGCGAGATTTGAGGTGAGACCTACCTTACTTGATGAGATCAAGAAGGGGCAGGAGCTTGATGATGAGCTCAAGAAGGTCCGAGAACGCATGCTAGCGGGGCCGGTAGAGAATTTTCGTGAAAGAGACGATGGTCTCTTGTTATTACATGATCGAGTGTGCGTACCGTCGAATGATGAGCTCTGAAAGTCCATTCTAGAGGAGGCTCATTCCTCGGCGTATGCTATGCACCCGGGAGGCACGAAGATGTACATGGATTTGAAAGAAAACTGATGGTGGTCTGGTATGAAGAGGGAAATAGCAGAATACATCAGTCGGTGCCTTACTTGTCAGCAAGTTAAGGCAGAACATCAGCATCCAGCGGGCTTATTGCAGCCACTTTCCATCGCTGAATGGAAGTGGGAACATGTGACCATGGATTTCGTGGTAGGCTTACCACGGATGATCATGAACTATGATGCAGTTTGGGTTGTTGTTGATAGGCTCACGAAGAGTGCACACTTCTTACCTATCAACACCACTTACCCACTCGAGAGGTTAGCCAAATTGTATACGGACGAGATCGTGAGGTTACATGGTGTTCCGGTGACCATCATATCCGATAGAGCCCCACGATTCATGTCACGTTTTTGGCCAAAATTTCAAGAGTCCATGGGAACGAGGTTGAAGTTCAATACTGTGTTCCATCCACAGACGGATGGGCAGTCTGAAAGGGTTATTCAGATCTTAGAAGATATGTTGAGGGCTTGTGCATTTGAGTTCCAAGGGAGTTGTGACAATCACTTGGCACTTGTGAAGTTTGCCTATAACAACAGTTATCAGGAAAGTATCGGCATGCCTCCATACGAAGCATTGTATGGGAGGAGGTGTCGTACATTGTTATGTTGGGACGAGGTTGGCATGGCCAAACTCGAGATTACTGAGTTGGTTGAGATCACCAAGTCAAAGGTGAAGTTGATTCGAGAGAGACTCAAAGCAGCTCAGGATAGACAAAAGAGTTATGCAGATAAGTGGCGGAGAACCTTAGAGTTTAAGGTTAATGACGAGGTATTCATGAAAGTTTCTCCTTGGAAAGGAATCATTCGAAATACGGATATTTTATCCTTAAAACCTGATTTCTCAAAATAGCTTAAATTAAAATATGACATACTATGTAAATAACTCAAAATACGAAATACAACATAAATAGCTCAAACCCAAATACTCATAATTTAATTTGACACCAAATACTCAAATAAATATAAGTAACATTCACACATAGATTTACGAGCTGAGGTAAAAATATATTTTGGTTGACATGGAACTTACCTTAGAATTCTGACACTTCTAAACTCTTCTATTTCAGCCTTGGCAATAACCACCTTTAATAATTATAAAGTTGTATAATCAGTATTTTATTCTCTCTTTTATTTATTTAATTATTTATAATCTAACCAATATTAAATAAATGCTTTATGAGTCTATTTTACGGAGTAACTTATTTAAGCTCATACATTTAATTTTAAAATAGACGAGGTATTCATGAAAGTTTCTCCTTGGAAAGGAATCATTCGATTTCAAAGTCGAGGGAAGCTTAATCCACGCTACATAGGGCCAATCAGGATTCTGGAGAGAATTGGGGCCGTAGCATGTCGTCTACAGTTGACTCAAGAGTTAGAGAAGATACACAATGTGTTCCACGTATCTATGCTGAAGAAGTATGTACATGATCCTTCTCATGTATTGGAAAAGCCGCCGGTGTAAATTGGGATGAGTACAAAAGTACTTCTTATGACAAAAGATAAAAAACAATAGGACTCATCTTTCCATTTTTGGAAGTATTCGTAGATATTTTGCTCCCAAATTAATTGGGGGACATAAGAGTGCGCCCCACACCTTCCTAGAACCTGCAAAACAGGTAGAATAAGTTAGAACACATAAATGGGTCGGACCTAATGAGTTGAGAGTTCAAATAATACAAATAAGGGCTTGTGAGGTGTACACCGAAATCTCTCGAAACGAGGAATCCATAGACGTGCGGTTTGAATAAAACGGAGCAGTTTAAGGCCTCCAAATCGTCCGAACAAAACGCAATCTCGCAGAATACGTTTTTGGTATTCAAAGTAAGTTTGAATCCAAAACCTTCCTCTCTTTTGTCTAAATCCTATAAATGATTGAAGAACTATTATACACTGATTGAATTGTATAAAATTTTATTATAAAGCAACTTTAATTGTTGGAAAGGTTAGATACTAACCTAGACAAACCTTGAAAGGTTAGGTAACGAATTCGCCGGAAAACACCCGTTCTAGGGACTGTTTTCGTGTCTTCGGCTAGGTGTTGAGATAGCACATTGAGGAGGCTGTTTAACACTCATTTATAAGCAAGGAACCAATTCTCAAACCCCCTTTGCCGAAGCTTGAGCATTGGGTTGAGAAGGAATACTTTAAAGCTCATTTGAGGTGAGGATCGACATCTAGTTGCTTACAACTTGTAGGTTAAGCATGAGATTACCTGAATGGCTAAATCATGTTTTTTCATGGGTTATGATGATAAATTATTGATGAAATATTGATATAGTTGCCAAATAATGAAATGGGAAATGATTTGGAAATGTATTGATAAAAATGGAGTTAAATGAACTATTGTGTGAAATAGGCATTTTTACTCATGTGTGAATTGTGTAGATATATAAATGATTATTTATGTATTACATTGGATTATTAAGTTGCTGCTACATATCTCTAAATATGTAGGGAGTTACAAATAGAATATATGATGGATAAGAATAATCTAAATAGTATTGAAATACTAGTTAATGATTGTCGTAATTGTTAAGGAATTGAATCTAAGGATTTGATTGTAATTGATGTACTTGATTGTGATGCAAGTGACTAAATTGATGTAATATGATGTCAGATCATGATGAGACAGTCCGTGAGGATGTCCCAAAATTGATTATCGATATTTCAATTCTAGGCATAGTGAGTGCTTAGGAATTGGGGTCTATGCCAATGTAAGGAGATGTACTTGAGCCGCGCTCTAGAATTGCATTGGGTAGACATGACGTGGTGATTGATGACATGCATGGTGATGTAGTTGAGTTGGACTCAAGAATGCGTGGGAGATATGAGGCTGTAGCCTATGATGTGCACGATGATGTAGTTGAGTTGGACTCAAGAAATGCATTGTGAAGTAATTAACTTGTGTCATATGAGGTGCATGGTGATGTAGTTGAGTTGGACTCAAGAAATGCAACCATATGTGTTAGGGTTGGACCCTATGTATTGTCGTGACTAGGGGTCATAGGGTTTGGGTTATGTTTTGTAAACAAACTTTGGGCCTATGGGCCGACTACTTAACTTTATATACTACATGCGTCCCAAAAAGGTTGGCCAAAGTTGACTTTCACGTGGATTAATAAAGTAAAAATTGTGTGGTTGAAATTTGTGCAGAGGAGAGAGAATTAATTTTAGCCACATATTCCTTACGTTAAATTGAAATGACAAATCTTCTTGGGGTTACGGCCTAGATTATATTATCACCCAATTTGAGGGTCTTGCGTTTGAAATACTTGTTGTATATCTATTAGATGCCGTCCACACCAGTACTTTATAGCCGTATAGAGTACTGTCCCCTTTCGGGGGCGTCCCACCACCATTTCAGGTTGAGGCTAGAGCTTGCTTCCTGTGCTCATTGCTCGAGTGATCATCTAGGAGAGAAGACTTGGTTCGTGTTTCCTCCATTCTGTTTTTGAACATTAATAAACATGCTCATGGATATTGTTTTTCATTATGGAGCCTGCGTGCTCGTGTTTGCCCCGTGTGGTATTTGTTTTCAAACTATGTTTTCCGCTGCGTATTCAATTACTTATTATGTATGTTTATGGATGACTTATGTGTGAATGTATGTTTTCCGGTCCTATGATAGGATGAGTACAAGAAGTATTTATAGATCTTAGGAACTAGTATTCTAAGAAGAAACCGATGCATTAAATGTTATTAATCACACGAGAGTCCTGTAACGCATTGATCGTTGTGGAATGATTGCTTTATCTAGGTCAACTTTTCTTCTGTTACTCATGTCTGCTGCCAGATAGCTATGCTCGAATAATAGCCTACCATATAAGCCCTAGGAAGAGTTCGACCTCGCTAGAATTCTGCCCAGACTTGAGGTCTGTTGTCCAGCCTGACCTAGCTGTGGATTCCTTTCGCGGGTAGGATTCCTAGTTAGACCCATCGGCTAACTGATATTAATCCTGTTTATGGGATGATCCCATTCATGGGCTTCATCCCATTAAGGTTTGATCCCGTTTATGGGCTTTTACTATAATTCTACGTTTGGCCATGGCCGTAGTTCATGGTACCATCATGTTACAATTAATAACTATGCATACAAAGATAAATATAAGTATACATCATGGAGTTAAAACTTATATAGATAAAAAGATTCAATATATATTAATCACACTATTTATAAAAAACGGACCTAGTCATATTATTATTCTTAAAAATATGTGAACCTATTTTTTCGCTTCTATTAATGTATGAATGTGAGTTATATAATAATTTTACTATGAACATTATTGTTAATAATTACAGTATCAGAATTTCACGCAAAAACATACATATTTATATGCATTAGAGTTTCTACGTAAAAATCTCAGCGTTCATACATATTTATATTTATTTATAATACTACTTGTGTTCTGCTAACGGAATTGTGTTTTGTGCCTGGTCAGGTCCATGCTCGGGCATAACAAGCCGTTAGTAATGAACCCGACCAATGGGGACCCAGAGATCTGTGGAGTAGGGGTATGCTGGATACTAAACTTAATTTAAAATAGTTAACTCTAAATGTAATGAAAATGGTAAAAAAGTAAGTCGTTAGTATAAATTATACGAGGTAGTTAATTACACACTACATCCACTCGTTTTTAGTTGTAACATAAGTGAATTTTACACTATTCACGATCTTTTTTTTACTTAAATGTTTGAAAAATATTGTAGAATTCCTCTCATTTCAAATATTTAATATCTTATTTTTTAATTTTTACTATTAAGGAATGAAATATAGTAATGGTCAAAGGTGTGCGTTAACAAATCAGAAAAAGGACTGTTGCAATAAAAAAGAATGAATGAAGTAATAAATAGTTCATTACTGCAACCTCGATAAATCAAGCTCGTGGATTTTCATATTTTAATAATGTTGCATAATAGTTTCATTATCAATGCTTCTAAAAATATCTCCCGACTTGTTGTGCAAATTCGTCTTAATAATATTGATTGCGGAGAAGCTCTTTTCAGCGATGAGTGTTGCAACTGGTAACATTAAAACTATCTCAATGAGACGACATACTAGGTGAAAACACTTGTGAACTTTAGGCTCAACCATGTAATTGATTTTTCCACAAACTTCACTAATAGTTTGTATGTCAGAAAATAATTCACATGTTCTCATTTCATATATCCACACCCGAAGTTTCTATCTCAGCTCCATTCAATTAACAGATGAAAAACTGCATTAATATAACTCTGCAAGGTTCACTAGTTTTGATTCATGCATAGAAATCGAAGAACTTATCATTAGAATCAAGACATGCTAAACAAGTGAGTGATTCTGTATTTGACTCACTAATTTTAAAGAACTCTTTATCTTTTATTTTAATTCAACCCATATTTAAATATTTTATCATTTTTTAAATTTATATAACAATGAAGTTTTTAGTATGCTGGTATTTTTTTTGTCCAAGCTGGGGGAAGTGGTACTATTTTGTTCGGGTTCAGAAGGTATTTGTTTTATTGTAAGTACTAATAGTGAAATTGAGGAACGGAGCGGGGGCACTTGCCCCTCCAGCCCCCATAGGTCCTCCACTGAACCCGGCCCATTATCCGAACCAGTAATATAAAGAGAAGTACTTTCCAAATTATTAAATTTATTTCCGAAGAGAGTTTTGCTAATGAATAAATATACTCGTAACAGATACTCCCTCCGTCCCTTAAAGCTTTGTCATCTTTCCTTTTTGGGACGTTCCAAAAAACTTTGTCACTTTCCCTTTTAATCAATTATTTTGTGGTTTTTGTTATTTCTTTCTCCTCTGCACAAACCTCAATCACACAATTTTTACTTTATTATTCTCCGTGTCAGACAACTTTGGCAAAGTTTTAAGGGACGAGGTAGTATGAGTGACACTCCCATTTGATACGATATACGAGTTTGAGTTAGGGGTGGGTTCGGTTCTTGCGGTTCGGTTTTGACCTAAAACCAAATATAGAATCAAAGTAAAAAGTTCGGTTCGGTTTTGGTTCGGTTCTACACTCCAAAACTTGGAACCACAGTTTAATTGGTTTGGTTTGTTTCGATTCGGTTTCGATTTTTTCGGTTTTTTACCAAAAAGTTATCATTTGATTTAAAATTGATATAATACTTTGAGGGATCAAACATATATTACATAAAGAATGCAAGCACACTACAACAAATAAAATAAAAATGAAAATAAATAAATATGTCATAAATTATATGAGTATGCGAGAGAGATAAAAATATATATTATTAATTTACATTGTTTGTGACTAGTTCAAAAAAAGTTCATGAGTATATACGTTATATGTGATATAGTTGAGATAAATATTTATTGTTTCATCAATACGAATTCTTTAAGTTAAATAAAAATAAAAGTTAATTAATACTAATAACAAGTAAAAACATATTATCAGTATAGCTACATTATTACGTGCAATGAATGTGTAAATGAATTCACAAACTAAACTAAACATAACAAACATTATTTCTCTAGCACAAGAAAACAAAAAACTATTAATGATATTAGGATTAGTTAGGATTAATGCTTAACAATGGACAAATAAATTTTACTCCGTATATTTTAACTAATTCGGTTTGTTCGGTTTGATTTGGTTTTGAAGGGTAAAAACCAAAACCGAACCAAACAACTACGGTTCGATCCAGTTTTTTACATTCAATTTTGGTTTGTTAGCGGTTCGGTTTTATTTGACTACGATTCAGTATGATTTGATTCGATTTTCGGTTTTCGAGTTTTCAGACCCAAGCACCCAGCCCTAGTTTGAGTAACCTATTTTTCAAGGTGCACTCAATCGATGGGAATTTGTAAAAGCGATGATAATATGTGAGCAGTAATTTATGAGTATTGATGGCGAAAAGGTTAAAAGTGATGGGTACCGAGAAATTAATTAGGAGCAGTACAAATATGATATCCATCCATGACGAATACCATGTAATGTCGGGTGTAATTCAAAAGCAAATACTGTAGTACGTACACATTTATTTATGAATGAATTATTGAATACTCCCTCCCTTTAAGTCCCTTAAAACTTAAACGAAACAGTTTTTACTTGTATGAATGTTCGAAAATCGGAAAGCGTAAATTTTCACCATTCCCAAGGGAGGGAGGGAGGGAGGGAGCCAGCCGTCCATCCACATACCCAGCAGAAAGAAGCTGCTGCTGCTGCACTGTTCAGTGTTATATAGTGTGTGAAGAAAATTCTCTCCTTGCTCTGAAATAAATTGTGCGTATGGGGAGTGTGTCGTCGGAAGAGGGGTGCGGTCAGCGGAGCCAGCGATGCGGCGGCGCTAGCTACAGTCCAAGCGCCGACGTCAGCGAGTCCGACACTTCTTCTAGTACCTTCGCCGCTTCTCCACCCTTCCCAGTCTCTTCCGTTCCCGTGCCACCGCTCACGCCTTCCTGTGCCAAAGATTTGCTCCTTTGGAACCGCCAATCTCATTTATCCGGTTCGTCAATTTCCATACCTTTCCTTTCCCCTCTCTTTTTAAAGCTTTTCTAATTGTTTTTGCTCATAGAAGCTGAACTGATGAAGGAGAGATTTGCTAAGCTTCTTCTTGGTGAGGACATGTCTGGAGGAGGTCAAGGGGTGTGCACAGCACTTGCCATCTCAAATGCCATAACTAATCTTTCTGGTTTCCACCCTCCCCATGCCTTCATTCTTACTTCACGCTTCTAATAATTTCCATCCATCTATACAAATGAGTAAATGAAGACATTACTGTAATTCTAGATTTTTTAGACATTTACAACTTTAATTCACCACCTAATATCCAAACATTTGTTGTGATAAATGTATTGTTTTTTAATATTATATATTTACTTTATTTTCTTGTTGAAAAATCATACATTTCTTGAAGCATGAAATTGAACCCCATACTCATGTTATTCATATGTGAACATTGCAGCAACTATATTTGGGGAACTCTGGAGATTAGAGCCGTTACCTACACACAAGAAGGACATGTGGCATAGGGAGATGGAGTGGCTTTTATGTGTGAGTGATTCCATTGTTGAGTTTGTACCTTCAACACAACAGTTTCCTGGAGGAGGAGGGCCCATGTATGAAGTAATGGCAACACGGCCCCGATCTGATCTATATGTCAACCTCCCTGCCCTCAAGAAGATTGATGCTATGCTGCTTTCCATTCTTGATGGCTTTTCTGAAACAGAGTTTTGGTACGTTGACCGTGGGTTGGTTTTAGCTGCAGAATCAGACAATTCCTATTCCTATTCGTCAGGGAGGCCTTCAGTTAGGGAGGAAGACAAGTGGTGGCTTCCTTGCCCTAAAGTCCCACCCAAGGGGTTGTCAGAAGATGGAAGAAAGAGATTGCAACAATGCAGGGATTGCACCAACCAGCTACTGAAGGCCGCTTTGGCTATTAATAGTAGTGTTCTTGCTGAAATGGAGACCCCTAGAGCCTATTTGGAAACCTTGCCCAAGGTGTGATAGTCTTTCTATAGCTTTCTCACATTCACAATTAGCTTATTTTTCTTGTTAGTATAGTGATTAGAAATTTAGAATAAGTAGCCTTGGGCTTTATTATTAAGAAATTGCCCTAAATAGGAGTGTTATAATTATTTCTCAAACAGGAATAAATATTATCATCATGAAAAATACTACCATATTATGAAATTATTATTGCAGTATTAATGTCTGACAGTGCCATAATATGGCATTATAGTTTTAGGATTTTAGTATTTTACTCTCATTTAGAAGAAAAAAACATGGCACTCCTATTTAGGAAACCACATTGTTTTTACTCCTATCTTGTGAAATTTCCCTATATTGTTGAAACCAATTTTACCTAACACCTGCCCTCTCAGCACAAAAAGACAACCCTTATCCAATGAGCTCTACTGCTCTGAGTAACCATCTAATGTGTTCATTTTGGAACTGCCTCAAGTAAGGCATGATAACTTCCCTAGTTTCAAATGCGACTATGATTCTGCCAAGCATGTGTTGCATTAATTACTTGCCCTGCCCCCCCCCCCCCCCAAAAAAAAGTACTACCTCCATCCCATCATACGTGTCTTGTTTTGGTTTGACACAATTATTAATAAAGCGGTTGAAAAGGTTAAAGTTGTAGTTGAAGCTTGAGTATAATAAATTGAAATGTTGTGGACCACATATTTCTTTCCAAAAACGAAATATGACACTTATTTGGGATTACCCAAAAAGTAAAGTAAGACAGGTAAAATGGGATGGAGGGAGTATTTTTAACAATATTCTTTTAAAAAGGCTCTTTACAACTAATGTTATGAGGTTTTTTCAATAAAGCGTCATAACAAAGTTGATGATGATAAACTTTGTTAAATCAACAAAATGACATGTAAATAATATAACTTTTATGAACGACTTGCTTAGATTGTACTTTATACCAAAAGAGTTTGAAAGTGGTTAAACATGAATCCTTATATAGGAGATATGTAGTATTGTTCCCTCAAAACATGAAATTTAATGTTCGTTATTGGTATTTTGGGAAGGATAAAATTTAACGCTCAGGAACAATTGCTTTAACCGGTTAATGGGACCACACTGTGAGTCTTGTAAAACCTGTTAATTGATTTGCTAATATGACCCATTTGGAAGCCCTATTTAATCTTAACGTCTATTGTTCTTTTTTCTGTTGATGACTAACCTTTAGGCTCTGTTGGAAACTGCAAAATACTCTAGAAAGAAAATTTGAAGATAAACAAAGAAGAAAATTTGAAACCAAGAAAATTTGGGTGAACGAAAGAAGCTCAAAATCGATAGGTTTATTTTAGATATTTTTTCTTAATTCGGTATGAATTTGTATATTTATTTCTATACTAAAGTTTTTGGCTTGGGAATATTATGTAATAAAGTAAAATGGATCACTAAAATGTCTGCGTTTCTTTGTTATGAAGTAGCAGTCAGTCCATGCAAATTTTGACTCGATTTTCACCGTGGGACACCCGGAAACCGTTTCTCCCTGCCTTAATACAGGGTAAGACTGCATACATCCGACCCCCCTTACCCCACTGTTGGTGGGAGACTTTGCGGCACTAGAGTAATGATGATTTCATTCCCAGCTGCACGTTCCAGTGCAATTTTAAACTTTATGAAACCAATTTTCTTAGCATTTTTTTCATTTTCCTAGCGTTTCCTAGAATCCAAGCACTCCCTTATTCTTTCATTCAAATATATTCTTTTTTGATCACTAAATCCTTCTTCACTCTACAATTACAGAGCGGAAAAACGTGCTTGGGTGATTTTATTTATCACAACATCACCTCTGACAACTTTTCTCCTGAAAGTCTTCTTGAGTCCTTGGACTTATCCACTGAGCATCACTCACTTGAAGTGACTAATAGAATTGAAGCTGCAGTGTATGTATGGAGGCTGAAAGACCAAAAAAACCATTTGAATCCTCAAAAACCGAAGCACAAAACCTGGGGAGGTAAGGTCAAGGGTCTTGTAGCTGATGTTGGTAGGTACTATTTTCTGGCTGAGCGAGCAGAAACCCTTTTACATAACTTGAGGCTTTGCTTCCCTGGTCTACCTCAAACTGCTTTGGATATGTATAAGATTCAGTACAACAAGGTATTATTTAGTCTTTCCTTGCTACAAACTCGCTTTTTTTGCCCCCATTTCCCAATGGTATATTTGTAACACGGATTATACTAGGGGAAGAAATTATAGAGCTTTACAGAGAGGAAATTTAGTGGCAAAATGAAAATTTGCTTCTAACTCAACAAATAAATTTTATATATTGTTCAAACTCTTTTCCTTCTGAAGTGTTTCTATTATATAAAGAGTAGGAAATCTAAATGTAGGTTTGAAGAATTAATCTTCCTTGAATATTATTGAGCCATCCGGCAATGATATATATACAAGTTACAGATAAAGCCTAGTTGTTACAGATCCTAAAATACATGATCTATCTATTCTGCGAGCTTATCTACAAGTTAGAGAGTTCTATCTACTCTAAGTCTTATCTATACAGTTCCGGATGTACACATAATTAAAATAACAAATACATGTTACATTTTTCTACACTCCCCCTCAAGTTGGTAAGTATATATCATACATTCCCAACTTGCTTATAAGTAGTTCAAACACTGGTTTAAACAGCCCCTTTGTAAAGATATCAGCTGCTTGTTCTTTGGTAGATATGAATGGTGTACACACAATTCCAGCTTCAATCTTCTCTTTGATAAAATGCCTGTCCACTTCAATATGTTTAGTACGATCATGTAGCACAGGGTTGTGAGCAATATTAATGGCTGCTTTATTGTCACAATATAACTTCATAGGTAGTTCCATTTTCATATTCAACTCTGAAATCAGTCTCTTGATCCAGAGCAGTTCACAGATTCCATTAGCCATAGATCTTCTCTTGATCAGTCTCTAGCACTGCCAATCATCCTCCCCGATGCCAGATCCTGAAAAATGCAATAAGAAGGATAAAACTTTACACAACACCGAAGGTCTTTGGTTATTTTGCTAATAGAGATAAGATTGCAGAAATGTTTTGGAACATGTAAGACTTTAGAAAGGTTAATGGATGAGGAAATTTTAATATTTCCCATCCCTACTATGGTTGAAAAAGAGCCATTTGCAACTCTAACTTTCTTATCTCCTGCACAAGGTTGATATGAAGAAAAGAGATTTGGATTGTAGGTCATGTGGTCTGTTGCACCTGAGTCAATGACCCAGGTGTTTTTTGTTTTTTCAGAACAAAAAAATGATGTTATTTTACCATTTTGGGCAAAAGAACATGAAGGGTTTTCTTGGTTGGAAAAGAGCCATTTGCAACTCTAACTTTCTTATCTCCTGCACAAGGTTGATATGAAGAAAAGAGATTTGGATTGTAGGTCATGTGGTCTGTTGCACCTGAGTCAATGACCCAGGTGTTTTTTGTTTTTTCAGAACAAAAAAATGATGTTATTTTACCATTTTGGGCAAAAGAACATGAAGGGTTTTCTTGGTTGGAGATTTTCTGGGTGGGTATAAATTGGAGTAGGTACTCTATCTGTTCCTGAGTGAATGACAGCTGTTTAGATTCAACTCCTGACTCTTGTTTAGTCTCAGTCACAGTAGTTTGTAGGGCCCTCTCAACTTTCTTCTTTCCAGCTCCTGGTGGTTTTCCATGAAGTTTCCAGCATGTTTCCCTTGTGTGCCACAATTTTTTGCATTGATCACACCAAGGTTTTTTCTTGTCATCACTTCTGGCCACTAAAGCTGAAGAGTCCCCAGGTTCCTCATTAGGTACTGGAGTGTTGTACATGACCCTCCTCTTGCTATCTTCCAACCTGATCTCAGAAAAGACCTCTCTGATTGAGGCCAGAGGTTTCTTTCCCAGTATTCTGCCTTTTCATCTAGGTCCCTATTGATCCCTGCTAGAAACATATAGACCCTATCATTCTCTTCTCTTTTCTTATGTCTGGCCAGATCCTTATCACTCTCCCACTCTTCATCACCATAGCATTGATCTAATTCTTGCCATAGAGATACCATTTGATTGTAGTATGAAATAATATCCCTATTTCCTTGTTTAGATTGCCACAGTTTGGTTTTGAGTCCAAAATTTGAGAAGAGTTCTCAAGATCTGAATAAGTTTCCTTAATAGAGTCCCATACCTCCTTTGCAGTTTTCATAAACATATGAGGTTTGGCAATTAAGGGCTCCATGGAGTTGAGAAGCCAAGCTGTTATGAGTGAATTCTCTGACCTCCATGTACTGTAACCTTCTTCTGCAGGTGGTTTTGGTCTGATTTCTCCTGTGATGTAACCCAGCTTTCCTCTCCCATCAATTGCAAGTCTGACAGATTGAGACCACTCCAGATAGTTTGTTCCATTCAATCTGTGACTAGTGATTATCATAGATGAATGGATAGGAGACTGGTAATTTGTCATAGGGCTAATTTGGGAGTTAGGGTTGATAGTGTGTGAGGAATCAGCATCACTGGTTTCTACCATTGTTTAAACCGAGGCTCTGATACCATGTAGGTTTGAAGAATTAATCTTCCTTGAATATTATTGAGCCATCCGGCAATGATATATATATAAGTTACAGATAAAGCCTAGTTGTTACAGATCCTAAAATATAGGATCTATCTATTCTGCGAGCTTATCTACAAGTTAGAGAGTTTTATCTACTCTAAGTCTTATCTATACAGTTTCAGATGTACAAATAATTAAAATAACAAATACATGTTACATTTTTCTACACTAAATTTTGTATAGAATTTTTTAAGTTTCAATCATTTTTTTATTTTCCTATGTAAAACCTATGTTGTATAAAATCGGACCGTGAAGCGACCCGTCAAATGACCGGGTCACTGGTCAACCCGGACCCGGTGGGTTAACTCGGTCAACTATGTATATAATTTTATAGTAATAAATAAACATACATTGATATATATATATATATATATATATATATATATATATATATATATATATATATATATATATATATATATATATATATACGAAGTATATACATAAGATTAAAAAATATCCAAAATGTTATTTGATATTTTTTAGTCTTATTTTTTTAATATTTCAACATAGTGTTGAATAAGAACACTTAATTTATTCACATTTGAATACTTAGTAAGCATTTTTCATACATAATACAACAACATCCAAGCCTTAATTCCAAAAGATTTTGGGGTCGGCTAACATGAATCGATTCATGATATCGATGCCAACAAGAGAAGACAGACAAGAAGAAAAAAATAAGATAAAACGGATAAGATAAAGATAAATAAATACTTCCTTCATCCCATTTTACTTGTCTTATTTTCCTTTTTGGGTTATCCCAAAATAAGTGTCACATTTCCCTTTTAGGAAAGAAATATGTGGGTCACAACATTTCAATTTATTATACTCAAATTTCAACAACAACTTTTACCTTTTCAATCACTTTATTAATAATTGTGCCCAAGTCAAATGAGATACATAAAATGGGACGGAGGTAGTATAAGATAACACTAGCATAAGAATATACTATGTAAGAAAGATAAGATAAAAAGATAAAAGAGCATAAAAAGCTAGAAGATAAAAAACACACACAAGAACATAAAAAGATAGAGAAGATAAACGATAAAAGAAAACAAGAGAGGAAAGATAGTTTTAATATTCAAATATATTCATATACTTATTCCAAAATATAGTTTTAGGCATGTTTGAATCAATATTATTATTTGATATCTTACTTAACATCTATAGGGTCAAATAGGCCTTCGAACTAACTTAAAAAGTGCAAATATCCCTTATATAGGAGGCTCTGTCCGACCGTTGCCATTTGGGGCGGTTCCCGATGGAATTTTTTGATGAATTTTTTTGAGCATATTTTTCATTAAGTCTAGTTTATTCATACCAAATTTCAGCTAAGAATTCAATCGGGGAGGCAGTCAAATGAATTTTTGAAGATAACTGCGCAATTAAACAACACAGTACATTTCAGAAAATCATTTGACTGTCTTTCCGGTTAAATTTTTATCTGATATTTGGTATGGATAAACTAGACTTAATGAAGAAGATGCTCAAAAAAGTTCATCAAAAAATTCCACCGAGAACCATCCCAAATGGCGATGGCCGGACAGAGCCTCTTATATAAGGGGTGATTTGCACTTAAGTTAGTTCGAAGGTCTATTTGTGACCCTTTAGCCAAATATCAATGTATGATTTTCTTCTTAGGATTGTATAATAATAGATTTGATACAGAGTAATATCTATCATTACATTTATATGTATGTAGTAGCAATTAACAAAAAGAACTCTCCTTAACAAAAGGTTTGAGTAGTTTGTTGGAGTGCAATGGCTCCATAACTCTGGCTGCACGAAGGTTCGAATCCCGTCCAAGAATATTTTTAAATTGATAAAGTATCCAGATTCTTCCGGGTTTCCCGGGTTGCAATCCGTTCCAGTTTAGGCCAGGCCAGGGCGAGCCTTCGGGT
The DNA here is from genome assembly GCA_945859875.1 of Cuscuta europaea. Taxonomy (NCBI): domain Eukaryota; kingdom Viridiplantae; phylum Streptophyta; class Magnoliopsida; order Solanales; family Convolvulaceae; genus Cuscuta; species Cuscuta europaea. Next base: position 1,797,977 of record CAMAPE010000033.1, read on the forward strand.
TATTCCGGTTTTTGCTAACTTTGCGATTTTGTATGTGATCGGACCGGCTACGCTGCCGGGTCCCCGGTTTCCGAGTTGACCTGCCCATTCCAGTCCGGTTTATTAAACATAGGGTAAAAGTGTAAAACCAACAGAAAAACATCATTTTTCTTAATATGTTTTTTGCATTCCAGCGTTCCGAACATTGCAAAATGGTGTAAAAATCGCTAGGTGGCATATTGGGCCCTAGTGCTTAGTTGAGGCCTAAAATGGGAAAACCTAGCTGCTCAATGAGACCCTGGCTCCTATGTGGGTGTCAAGGGAAAAAAGATTACATCATTCTTTAAGAGCTTGTTTGGTAATTTGGTTGATAGTTCAATGACTAAAATCTGCTTATAGCAGAAGCCATAACTGGCTGCCGCTAAAGGAGGCTTATGTATGAATAATTTAGAGTGAGGTGATGTGGCTTATGTTTCGCAATAAGCACTGCAATAGAGACTAGAGAGCAAAAAAAAAACATAAAGAGCATCCTTGCCGGGAGTTTATCTTTCCCAGGTGGGGATTTTAATCATTTTAGTTGGACAATAAGGCCACATTCCAGGAATATTGTATATTATGTTTGGTCAAGTGGAGAGTAAAAAACTCCCTTTTTTAGAATGTGACGCTTTCCAGGGGGTAACCAAACTGCTGTAATTAAAGACATGTTATATCAGGATCTTCATATCCTTTCTATATTGCAGGATGTAGGCCAGTCAATTCTTGAAAGCTACTCAAGGGTGATGGAGAGCTTGGCATTCAACATCATGGCAAGGATTGATGATGTCTTATACGCAGACGACATGACCAAGAGCTGTGCTGCAAATGTATCTTCTTCCATCTTCAACCACAGAGGTATGGGTGGTCACCCGATCCAAAAACGGATGTTGCCCAGCCCATTCTGCATTCATCACACCCATTACACCTCCCCGTTTTCCACCCCAACATATTGCTCGTCTCCTACCTTGACGGGCAGTCCAAAAAGAACACTTTCTTCTCTTTCATCAAAGAAAGATAAGGCAAAACTATGGACCCATGCTACTACTAATCTTAATGCCATAATCGCATCTAAGGATGCCCCAGAACGCGATTGAGATTTGTGGAGATGTCTTCTTATTTGTAGTGTAATTTGTTTATAATCAGATGAAGCTATGATTATTAGCATATTTATCTTATTAATCACCTGCATACCTAAATTAGGTGATTAGATATGGTCCCTATTGCAACTAAGAAACTAAGATAATTGTATGCACGTGAGTCACACCATTACTTAAGGGTTCCATTGTTATCTCTCTTAAAGCTCCGCTCTCGCAGAACTTGACCCTACACACACGGAGAGAGTGTTGTTCCTCTTCGGCTAGGCTAGACAGGAGGGTGGTCTGGCCACCTCATTATGGCGTGATTCCCGATGGTACTGTTTTGTTCAAATTTTTTGAACATGTTTCTCATGAAGTGTAGATGATCTTCACCAAATTTGAGCAAAAAATTCAATCAGAAAGGTAATCAAATGATTTTTGGAAGATAATTGCGGCAAAATATACATATAAAATGCAGTTATCTTTCAAAAATAATTTGACTGCCTTCCTGATTGAATTTTTTGCACAGATTTGGTAGAGATCATCTACACTTCATGAGAAACATGCTCAAAAACTATCACCGGGAACCACCTCAAATTGAGGTGGCCGGACCACCCTCCTATCCGGCCAGGCCAGACAGGAATAATCCTCTCTCTCTATATATATAGAAGTTATGAACTAATAAATCGAATGATCAATTTGGGATGAACATGATGAGAGTTTACAGATGTTAAGAAATGATCTTTGATTGTCTATTCACGATTCTCAATAAACTTGGAGTAGAATTTTGAGCCATTTTGATGAGAACAGACAATAAAGTTTAACAGAATAAACCGTTGTCTAGAATAATCAATGGTAGACACTGTTGCCCTAGTCAAAAGGCTGAAATCCAAATTTATTATCTAATCAGCAAGAATGAATCCTAACAAGAGGTTTAAATACACTTCTAGTAACAGACCCAACCAAAATCCTAATTGAGTCCAAATTAAGTAAATTCTAATTAGACCCAAATTAACTCTACTAATAACAAACCCAAACTATAAAACATAACATAAAGTTTATAATTAATAAAACTAAAACTCCAGCCCACAAATAGCCCACGATGGTGGGCTAAAGCTCGTTTGTGCTTGCAATAAATCGGCAAAGGTTTGGACCTCAAACCCTCCTCTTTCCGTACAACCCTTTGCTCTCATCTCAACTCAAAGATATCTTGTACGTTGTATGATTTTTCTGCAAATTTGGGATGTCGAATGGCAGTTAGGGATGCCTGACGCTGATTGGGTGATGGGACTGGTGTCAGTTTGGGTTCAGCCTTTTGGAATTTCAGACTGTAATCGTAATCGGCACCAATTTTATTGGGGTCTGGTGCCAGACAGTTCACAAATCACGATTACATAGTCTGGGTATTTTTTGGCTCCGATGGTTGACTAGGAAGTGCCGCTTTTTTCATCCTTTTTTACTCGTGACTTCATTTTTTTGCTTTTGATCATAATTCACATTCCTAACACATTTTGGGGATTATACCTGATTACCTCTCCTTTTGCATTACAAATTACTGTAATTAATTTTGTAAAACTTAAGTAACTATTGTGCTTATTAATTAACTAAAAAACAAAAAATAACCATGAAAATTTTTCAGCCAATGAGCAAGTGTGAGTTGAGACAAAGATTATGGAAATGTATAAATTATAAATAGAAAAGATAGTTAAATCTTGGAAAAGCTATCAAATAAGCCCTGTACTATATCAAAATTCAAAAAAAAAAACGATTAAGCTCTCGTACTTTACAAAACACCCCATTGAATCGTCGAACTATAAAAAAATGTTCAATGAAGCTTTAACTAGGTAAGTCACTCATTTTTTGGTTAAATGTACATGTGGCGTTCACGTGGCAATTTCCCCCCTTTCCTTTTCCTTTTTTCTTTCTTCCCTTTACCTTTCTTCTCCGTTTCTTCCCACGATTGCAAATAGTGAAATACTGTGTATTTCTTTCTTCCTTTCTAGCTTTCTTCCTTTTTGTTCAATGTATTCTTCTCCCTGTTTCTCTAGTTGCTGGTTTAATGTTCTCTCGCAAGTTCATCTGCCGCCTTCCAGCAAGGCACCTGAAAGGCTGCAACGGAGAAACAGAGTTGCTAAGACATCTTCTCACCACTTCAGAGAAAGGAGATGACGTCAATAAATAAAAATCTGTCGGTGAGAGAGAGGACAGCAGTGATGCGCTCGAACGCCGGAGAAGCTTGTAAGTGTAAATGATGGCGAGGAACGGCGATCACGACGACGATGTGCTTGAACTCCAGCAACGGCGGCGACTGTCATCGATGATGATGGACAGAGTCTCTGACACTGGTGGCAAGCCTAGTAAGTCCCGTTGCGAACGGATCTGCGAAAGAAAAAACGATGTATGCAGTTGGAAGAAGAGAGAGAAAAATGAAAAAACGAACGAGAAAAAGAAAAGGGAAAAGAAAAAGGGAAAAGGAAAAAGGAAAAAGAAAAAAGAAAAAGAAAAAGAAAAAATTGCGAGTCCCTATATCTTCCATCGAGGTGTATGTACATTCAGCCCAACTAAGGAAGACAACTCATTAACTAATATAGACTAATTTTTTTGTGACATTTTTGTAATTTAAGCTAAAAATCACGGCTTCTCCTAAATGAGCAATATTGTACCCGAAGTCATAGTGGTGGACCCAGAAAGTCGGAGTCACGGGGTCCCTACCATTTTATATCTCTAATCTCTAATAAATATAAAACTAATTGTTGGGTTAATGACCCGATATGCGCCGGGCCATCAACCCCCAAGGAACTCCTACGAACGTCATTTCGCAAGCCCAAGAAGAAGGCCAAGCTGCAGGCCAAAGGGCCAGGAGATGTACGTACTCTGCCATTAGCAGGTGTCTAGTCCAAAGGGCCAGGAGACGTACGTACTCTGCCATTAACAGGTGTCTGGGCCCAAGGGCCGGGGGACGTACGTACCCTACTACCAGCAGATATCAAGGCCTAAGGGCCAGGAGGCGTACATATCCTGCTGCTAGCCGCCACCAGTGTATCCAGGCCCAACACTACCACAAGGTATATAGGGACGGACGTCTCCACCACGTGACAGGATACTTAAGGACAACTTAGGAGTAGATCAACGAAGCTAAAGGTAGGGAGACGAACGTCCCCTACCCCCCACGACGGAGGGTCAGAACACCAACATGAGACATAGGCCCGGCCTTGGGGGACGAACGTCCCCACCCCCTGACGGGAAACCAAGACCTTGGCGAGAAGCGCATTTAATGCGGAAGATTTAGTGGTTGGGATCATGTCGTCCACAGCCAGCCACGTCAACACATCCAACTACCCCTTGGTAGTATAAACAGTAGCATTTATTTCACTGTAAAGGGTTCGCAATTTAGCACTCTAGCATTCTAGCAGTAACAACAGTTCGTAGCATA